>OZ010799.1:352202530-352905107 GCA_963932465.1 Maratus speciosus | reverse complement strand
TATGTGACGCGGAAAGTGTAATCAATTCTAGACCGCTGACATATATCGCAGATGATGATGATCTTGACCCTCTTACCCCCGCGATGTTCTTGCAAGATATCAAGGATTCGAGAGTTCCTGAATTTGACATAATTGATTCAACAAAAATGAAAAGAAGATTTGCTTATCAGCAAAGAATCCGAGAAGATCTTAGAAAACGCTTTAGAATAGAATACCTGGGGCAACTTCGAGAAAATGCGGGTAGAAATAGGGAAACTGAGTTAAAAAAAGACGATATTGTCTTAATTGGGGACGATAATTCAAAACGTATTAATTGGCCTTTGGGAAAAATTGAAGAACTATATCCCGGCAAAGACGGAAAATTCCGGGTAGCCAAAGTTAAAACCAAAACGGGTTCTTTTTTGAGACCCCTTAAAAGACTATATCCTCTTGAAATCAATAATGAACTAATGCCTCCTTTTTTAGTAGACAGAATTCCTGCTCCTATAGACGACGATTCTGTTCCTGCTCCTGTGCCAGAGTCTTCAGATCCTGCCTCTGTAGTTGAACCTTTGGATAGCGTCTCTGTTCCTGCTCCTGAGCCCGAGTCATCAGATCCTGTCTCTGTAGCTGAACCTTTGGATAGCGTTCCTGCTCCACTGCCAGTGTCTTCAGATTCCCCTTCTGTAGCTGATCCTCTGGATATCACTCCTGCTCCTGTGCACCAGTCTTCCATACCTGAGGATGGCAATCGACGATCTCGAGCTGGTAGAAAACTGAAACAGCCGCAACGACTAAATTTATGAAGTTTTGAGTTTCATTATACTGAACCTCAAAGGTGGGAGGATATTACAAAACACGACCTCCACGGACATTTTCTCCCGACCTCCCTGGACATTTTCCTTTCGAATGAGGACTATTTATTTTTGTCGTTTGGCAACAGAAACTTTTTGTTTTGTAGATCGAACGAAAGAACGATTTTGAGATGTGGGTTTTTTTCCCCATCAAGCATGTTTTTAACGAATTCGACATTAATTCATCGTATGTATATAATGTAAATATTTTTTTTGTATAAGTGAGCCATATAAATAATCTAAAATGAAAGAGATGTTTCTTCATTTCCGACTACTTGATGTGAATTATTTTTAATTGCCGAATCTATCCTGGAATTAATAAGTTCTGATTCTAAAGAAGGCGGCCTACCTTGGATCGGTAAGTATTTTTTACTTACCTTTATAGATTTATATCATATGTTTTATTGTGTATCTGATAATAAGCATAGATTAAACTTTGTGCGAATTGTAATAAAAAGCTAAAATCTCAAGCAAAGATTTTTACCCACAAATAACCTACAGAACGATAAAAAAATACCCATACGATCGTTTCGAGCATTCCTCGATCCCCCTCCTCAGTGGAGAAAAAAAAGAATTAAATTGGGTTCGAAGAAACCCTCGGCTATAGCCCCAAGAACAGGCTTATGGATTGATTGAAAAAGCAGAAGCAAGAGTTTATATATCCCAAAGAAATGACGTAATTGAACAGAACTAACTGAAAAACAGTCACTGCGCAGGATCTATCCATACTGGTGAAAGAAAAAGGGTGCTGGTCATATCATTTACTAAGGTGGAGGTATGTTTATGAATATAGTGAGCTTCGTAAAATTCTAGATCAAAAACTGAGTTAAATTTTTTAATATTTTTTGCCTCTGGATAATTAAACTGGTGGTTGGAATTCCAACAATGTTTCGCTATTGTAGATTTCTCAATTTCCTGCTTTCTAACGTAATTCTGGTGTTCTTTCAGCCTAATTCTAAGTGAACGCTTCGTCTGCCCAATGTAAGGGAGACCGCACTCACACAAAATTCTGTAAAAAGCCCAAGTATCATGATCGTCAATAGGATTGGAGAAATAAATTTTATTGGTTGGAAAGTAAACAACTTTAAGGTTGGAGAAAGAAATTTTATTGGTTGGAGAGAAAACAATTTTAAAACTAAACCTTTTGAGAATACGAGAAATTTGTGTACTGATTTTAGGAAAATAAGGTAAGACAATAACAATTTTAAATTCTTTATTTGCTGGAACAGAATCGGTGATTCTCTGAGGTTTAGATAAAATGCGGTTAATGATATTCAAACTAAATCCACGATCGATGGCAACTGCTTTTATATAGTTAATTTCACTATTAAATAATTCAGAATTAGAACAAATTTTACGTGCGCAGAAAATAAGAGTATTGAAAGCTGCACGTTTTTGATGTGGGGGATGACTGGACTTATATTGAGGGGGTAAACTTACAGCAAAAGGTTTACGGTAAACTGTCGTCAAAAACTCACAATCATTATGAATTACCAGAACATCCAGAAAAGCTAGACGTTGATGAGTTTCAATTTCAAAAGTAAACTGTATACATGGATCAATTGAATTAAATAAATCAAGAACAGCGTTAATAATATGTTTAGACAAATCAAGCAAAGCAAAGGAATCATCTATGTAACGTGTATAAAATGGAAATTGTATTGATTTAATTAATTTAACTTCAAAATAATGCATGTAAATATCACTCAAAACATGGCTTAAAGGGTTACCCATAGCTAAACCTTCCGACATTTTATAAAACTTCTCTTGAAACACAAAAGTATTTTGTGATAAACAAACACTGGTTAAAGAAATAAGGTTCTCAATTTCATATTGAAAATAATGAAACTCATTTAATCTTTTTCAAAAACAATCTAAAGCACCTTGTACAGGAACATTTGTAAAAAAGAGATTTCACATCCAACGAAATCATAGTGTAGCCTGTTTGATTGAAATTACGAATTCTATTAGCAAATTGAACTGAGTTTTTTGACGTATAAATATTGTTAACCATGAGGGGGGAATTCTTGGAAAATAAATGATTTGCAAGCTTATATGAGGCAGTACCAATATTGGAAACGATGGAACGAAACGGAATATCAGGCTTATGAACCTTAGGTAAAGCTTGTATACGGGCACAATTTGCCACAGAAGGTATGAGAGAGTACTTGCTAGAATCATTAATAATGGGGAGGAATACACAGCAGATTTTACGTTTTTAAGTTCAGAGGAAGATGGATCTTTTTTAATATTAATGTAAGTCCCTTCATTTATTAATTTTATAACATTTTGAACATAGTCAGTTTTATTTAGTACTACAATTTGGCCTCCTTTATCTGCTTTAGTTATAATGATATCTGGATTAGATTTAAGAGTTTTGAGGGAATTTTTCGCTGAATTATTCAAATTAGACTGATCCAGCTTAAGATTAGGGTTAGCTATACACGATGTTTCACATTCGGCATTTTGATGATTGTAACATTAATGTTTTTGTCTTCATTTGTTCTTTTTGTTATTTTGACTACTAATTTTGATATGTAATGCTTTATTTTTCATATAAAAATGATAGTAGCAATCGTTAGACTATGAAACTCATGTAATCAAATTAATGTTTACTTGGCGCTTAAATTTTTACTTCGTTTATGAAATCCAATTTTTACTTAGATTCCCCGCCCCCTCCCCTCTTAAAGTTAGTTGCAACATTTGTTAACAGCAGTAAATGAAACAAACAAGATTTTCCCTTTATGATTTGAAATTCAGTATTCTGTTTTTATATTGATAGCATATTATGAAGTTTAAAATAATGTGCATTACAATTTTTATATAAATACGTTTAATAGAATGAAAATAAGAGATTTTTTTCTCATATTTAGTTATTCTCCGAAAATAACCGTACCCATAGAGTTGAATCTCACAAATATTCTGTACTCTTTTGTATTTATCGCAGCCAAATAATGAATTGTTCTAGTTCTTAATCTTCCTTATTAATAAATTAAAATAAATATTAATGTTACAAATAGGGATACACCGAATATTCGGTATCTATTCGGTATTCGTCCATGTTACCGAATATTCGCTTTGACCGATTATCAAGCTATTCGGTATGCCGAATATCAAAGTATTCGGCTAAAAAAACTTTTTAAACATTTTATTAAAAACCGTATACAACTTCTAAGTTTAAGTGTCAACTTAAAAAGATATTCAGAATAATTAGAAACAGAATCATATTTAAATAAAAGAGAATGATTTTACATTATTTATTTGCTGTTTGTTAAGTATTATTTAAGAAAATTAACCAATCACAAGGATTTTCATAAGAATTAATTATGTACAAATGCAAGTTTCTGAATATTTTCCTGTAAATAATCTGTTTCTTTCTAAGATTTTCAGAACAACGTTTACAATCTTTGAAAAGGATTTCCTACTCCAGACACTGATGTAGAATGCATTAAAAAACTTCCTTGCTTAATCAAAGGGAGTAGAACAGCTATTCTTGTTAAGTTGCCACCATATAAAATTTGAATAGATTGTATTATTTATTTACTTTAGTCTCTTCCTGACAAACAAATAATATATGATCCTGCATAATATTTTCACAATTTCTCTTTGATTTTAAAATGTTTCTTTTAGAATTTAAGAAAATTTTATTCATCTGTTTTAATTCTCAGAAGAAGCCGTGAAATTTAAAATTTTACTAATTAAAAAAGTTTTATAACTATCCTCTTCTTAAATAACTCAAAACAGATTTCTTTCAGCATAATGTTTACGGTACTTCTCGGTTAGCTGGGCGCCAGTGTTATATATTTATATACATACATATATGTATATATACATTATATATCTATGCATATGTTTTATATATGCACACACATAGTATATATGTATATAAATATGTATGTATACATATTTATGTATACATAAGCTAACCGACATAATACATAAGCGCCCAGCTAACCGAAAAAGTACCAAGTTTACTTGAAAAAAGCTCTTTATTAAAATAAAAGTTTCTGTTTTAAATGTTATCTAAAATTGTTTTAAAATTTAACATTTTAATGCCTTTAAACTTTGAAATATAAAAGTATTCGATGAGCCAAATATTCGGTATTCACTTCACCTGTAGGCCGAATATTCGGTGCATCCCTAGGCACCAAAAAAAAAAAAATATTTGCAGATAAAAAGCTTCGAAATTGATTTGATTCTGTACTGTTGCACATGATTTCATACGTACTGGAAATTATTAAGTGTATAAATTTATGCATGTTCTTTCTGTAAGATATTTTAATATCACATAACATTTGACTTTAGCATTTGTTATAAATTTAATTTCTTCCTGATTGAATAATATGTAGGGTAAATGTGCCAGTAGTAGATACCCTTTAATGTTTTTGGTTCATAAAAAAAAATAACCAATAAACTTTTAGCATTATTTTGTTCTTTCAAAACTCCCTCTTGCATGTTTTATAATCTGGATTATTGTTGACACCCTTAATCAAATCAATCATGAAACAGAAAATAATGTTTCAAAGTTTATGCAATTTTTCAGTGAAAATCTTAATGAAGATTCTACGAGCTGGCTTCATTTAATTTAATAAATTTATATATTCTTCATTTTTTTTTTGAAAAATTTGAATATTTTTGATAGAGTAGTAATAGAAAATACATAAGCTAAAACCTTTTAGAATCTCCAAATGCACAAACAACACATACAATACCATGACACAAAAAACTACATACGGCCGTTTCAAGGATTCTTGGGTCTCCTTCTTCAGTGCGAGGGGGGGGGGGGGTGAATCACAAAAATAGCCAGGGTCTATAACCGAGGGATTCTTCGGCCCCATTTTAATCTTTTAATATTTTTTTAATCACACTGAGAAAGGGGATTCAAGAATCCTCTTTGAAACGGCCGTATGTGGTTTTTTGTGTCATGGTATTGTACTTATTTGTGCATTTGAACATTGTAAAAGGTTTTAGCTTATGCATGAAAACTCGCACAAGATGATTGATTTATAGTAATAGATAACTTTTAGTAATAGAAAACATTAAATTTTATGTATATACTAATGGCCATTTACAAAA
The DNA here is from genome assembly GCA_963932465.1 of Maratus speciosus. Classification (NCBI taxonomy): domain Eukaryota; kingdom Metazoa; phylum Arthropoda; class Arachnida; order Araneae; family Salticidae; genus Maratus; species Maratus speciosus. Next base: position 352,899,198 of record OZ010799.1, on the reverse strand, counting down.
TTTCATTTATTTTTTAGGTTTATTATCATTTATTTTTAGGTCCATTACTGGAACGCTTAATTAGTCAATTTCCAGTAATGGACACCCCATGTAGACATTGCTAAAAAAATGCAATTTCAGTAATGTTCATACAGTATGTGTTATCTTATTAACATAAACATATAAACGGATCATTGTATATACACTGTGTTATAAGATGCAAACATTACACGATACTTTACTGTACAGTAGTAAATTAGTAGGGATAGGGATGCACCGAATATTCGGTATTCAGCCATCTCACCGAATATTGGCGCACCGAATACTTAAAAAACCTTGCACAACTTCTAATTTTAACTGTCGACTTATAATGATATTCAGAACAATTAAATAAATAGAATCATATTTAAATAAAAAATAATAATTTTACATTATTTGCTGTTTATAAAATTTCAGTTAAGAAAATTAGTAAATTAATGTTTAAAAAAAGGTTTTTCTTGACCACATTATCTCCATTAAAAGTTCGTTGAAAGATTTTAGGATCGCAAATTTCAGACACTAATCTAGGATGCCATTTAAAATTTTCCTTGCTGAGTTGCCATCATTTGTATAGATTGTATTATTTATTTTTACTTTAGTCTCTTCCGGACAAATAAAGAGTATATATGACCCTGTGAAGTTTCTCTTCCAAATTTTTTCACAATTTCTCTTTGATTTTAAAATGTTTGTTTTAGAATTTAAGAAAATATTCATTTGCTTTAATTCACAGATGAAGTCATGAAATTTAAAATTTTATTAATTAAAAATGTTTATAACTATGCAATTCTTAAGTAACTCAAAGTAGATTTTTTTTCAGTATAAAGTTTACTTATAAAAAGCTCCTGTTTATCCAAATGTTATTTTCTGTATTAAGTATTATGTAATTTTTTTAATTAATATTTTAATGCCATTGAAATAAAAAATTATTTGGCCAGCCGAATATTCGGTAATTCGGTTCGCCTGTAGGCCGAATATTCGACATTCGGCCAAAATCACTATTCGGTGCATCCCTATAAATTAGCAAAATAAAATAAATGAATAAATATAAAAACATACAATCAGGGGTGATTCTGTTCTGAATTTTTCGAAAATTTAAATCTTCGGTTATGAAAGTTTTAAAATATCGGCCATCCGTCTGAAAATTCAGACATAAAAAAATCATGAATTTTGACAAATGGGCACCAAAAAAAATCCATTTAATCAAAACATCATGGGGAAAATGCGAATTTTGTCAAAGCATCGCAGTGAAAAATGCAAATTCCGTCAAATGATCACAGCAGGAAAACGTGAATTTCTTCAAAGGATCGCGTGGAAAAAACGTGAATTTCGTCAAAGGATCGCGTGGAAAAAACGTGCTTTTCGTCAAAAGATCGCTGAAAAAGAACTCAAATTTTGTAAAAGGATCACACAAAAATGCTAATATCAGCAAAGGATTACAAAAAAAACACTAATTTTGTCAAAGTACTGTATAAAATACCTGAATTTCATCAGAGGATGATGGATAAAAGCTTGAAGTTCATCAAAGGATGATGGAAAAAAAGCTTGAATTTCATCAATGGATGATGGAAGAAAGCCTGAATTTCGTAAAAGCGTGACGGAAAAAAGGCCTGAATTTAGTCAAAGGATTGCGAAAAATTTGAATTTAGTCAAAAGATTGCGGGGAAATTGCGAATTTTATCAAAGAATCGCATATAAAATGCAAATTTTGTCAAAGAATTGCATATAACATGCGATTTTCGTCAATGGATCGCATAATTAGCCCCAGGGTGGGATCCCCTGCTCTCTTTTGTAACCATTGAGATAATTTGCTGTGAATTTCAAAAGATTTATTTTTACTCAGAATCACCCCTGCATACAAGTTACAGTTTACCTGAATCTCTCAAGGTTAACATCAGTTTTGCACAACTTAGCAATTCATAAAGGTAGGATGCTTTTCAAGTTCCTAACATTTTGAAAATGCTTTGAAATTCAGGAGATTTGGTTTATCCATACATGTAGTGTGACAATCATAATGAAAAAGCTTAAAATTTTTGCTTTATCTTTTTATTATCATACCTATTAATATAATTGTATTTAATATTATAATTGCATCTCTTATTGTATATTAATTTTTTTATGGATTGATTCTGAATTCAAATTAATTTTTGATGAAAGGAAAGGCGACAGCTTTTGTTCAGAATTTGGAATAGTTTCAAATTCCAATATCTTACAAGGTAGGCATTGCGGAAGGTCCGCAGCTGAGGAATTTGCAAATTGGCTTGAATTAGATATGAGTACATCTAAACCCTGCAATGAAAGTATGCAGTAAATATTTATATGCATGTATAGTAAATTTCTAAATGTATATTCCATAGTAAATTCATTACTTTTACTAAAATAAATTTAACTGGTACATTAACATTTTTGACATGGTATTTTTAAGGTGTAAATTTCTAAATGTATATATACTACAGTAAATTCATTACTTTTACTAAAATAAATTTAACTGTTCTATTAACATTTTTGACAGGGTGTTTTTGTGAAATTTTGCGATTTTTTGTCCCCTAATACTTGTGAAATTAAAGTAGCATAATAAAAAAATTATCCTTTTTTTTTGGGAGAGGGGGGGGGGGGGTGCATTTTCTACCTACGGACTCATTTACATTTCTACATATGAATCTTCCACAAAAAGTATGAATGTCTCTTTCAACATACACAGTTAAAAATTTAAATTAATGTGAAAGGACTGTTTTAATAGAATAGAAAATAAAGCAAATTTTATGATGTTGTCCTTGTGTAAAAAATACAATTCTGTGACTGTTTCTTTTTGTGAAATATAATTCTGTGACTATTTCTTTTTGTGAAATATAATTCTGTGAAGGGTTCATTTTAGGAAATGGAATTCTGTGAAGGGTCCTAAAATCAGGGGTGGCAAAAAACAGTTTTGTAAAAAACCCAGATTAATATATAATTTGCTATTGCATACAACTACATATCTGTTGATAAAATAAACATTGTCGGATATTGTATCTATAAGAAATATAACTTCACTTGAAAATATTAAAAGTAAATAGTAGTCAATTAAGTAGAAAATTGAAATTCATTTCTAATTTAAACATTATCTATTAGTAACGCTATGTTGTATATTCAGAGAATAAACTGCTCTACATAGTGAAACATTGATACCTTGAAAATCGCATGAAGAATCTTTTGATTAGTAATATAATAATCAATAAATATTTGATGCCTTTTCATGAAAATGTAATGTTCTGTAGTTATTATTATTTGTTTTAAATATACAAATACTTCTGGTTATTTTGTTTTCTGGTGATTCTGTTTTCTGATACTCCAAGTGTCCAAGTTAAAAATTTTTACCATTAGATTCAGCAAGTAACAAAAAAGATTGATTGGCATTATTGAAATACTGTAACTAGCACTCAATTTTTGCAAGCTGTGTTATTCAACTTCATATCTTAAGTTACATTTTAAAATTCTTTAAGAATAATCTCCCCCAATCAAGAAAATGTTCTTTCAACACTTGACAAAATCTTAAAGATCATTCATTGTATTTTGTTATTAACAGCTCTTAATATTCTGCATTTTTCAAATGAAAATATTTTATGCTAAATATTGAAAATTATTTATCTATTTTATCTTTTCTAATTTTATATGTTTTAAGATATTAGGGGGCTCTGTCCCCTACCAGCTACGCCCGGCAACCCCCCTCCCAAATTTTGGTAAAATGCCCCCCAAAAAGGCTTTTTATTTAAAAAAAATTATTGTTTTTTTTTTAATTTTTATTGTTTTAGGGAAAAAGTATCTAGAAATTCAGAAAGTAGACAAAATTTGCAACAAATTAGATATATGACATTATGACTTAGGATGAAGGGGAAGGGGGGATCTGCCTGGGAACATACGCGCGGTGCTGCGTGGACTAAGTTGGGCAATTCCACTTAACCACTCACACGTTTACATTCGCCCTCCCATCTTCCCTCCGAACTTTCTCTATAAGGTTTACTTTAAGTTTTTGGGCCGCTGAATCCGAATTTTTAATTTTCTCCAAAATTCCTCCCCCCCAAATAGTTGTTTTTAAGTTAAATTTCTTATTGTTTTACGGGAAAAGCATTACAAAATTTAGAAACTAAACAAAATTTGCAACAAAAAGGATATATGACATTATGACGTAGGACGAACGTGGAGAAGGAGGGCTGCCTCTAAACATGCACTGCGGCGCTACGTGCACTAAGTTATTACGTCCAGGCAATAGGGGATTTTACCTGGCAAAATTAATACTAGTTCTGGATTTCGACTCACCGTATGGTTTTTGGGTTGCTGAATCGGAATTTGTAACTTCCAACCAAAGTTTCAACCGGCAAACCCCCAAAAAGTTTTTTTTTTTTTTTTTTTTTTTAATTTGGTTTTTGAGAAAAACGCGCGGGGAATGTTCCGAGGCAGCCCCCTCTCTCCCTGTTTATCCTACGTCATAATGTCATACATTCTATTTGTTGCAAATTTTGTCTAGTTTCTGAATTTCTAGATACTTTTTCCCTAAAACAATAAAAAAGTGATTTTTTTAATAAAAAACTTTTTGGGGGTTTTTTTACCAAAATTTGCGGGGTGTTGCCGGGGGAAATTTTGGTGGGTACAAATTCGGATTCAGCGACCCAAAAAACATAAAGTAAGCCTATTTTCAGAACTACTATTAATTTTGCTCGGTAAAATTCCCTATTGCCTGGACTATTATCTATTTTATCTTTTCTAATTTTGTATGTTTTAAGATAAACTTTAAGAGTACCAGACAAGACATGTTCATCAGCACATGCTATTTTTCATTTTACATGCATGGAAACATGATCTAGACTCGTTATGTCTCATGTTGATTGCTGAAATGAAGTGTTAAAAGTATAAATTTCTTCTATAAATAATTTAAAGCACTTAAATTACAAAAAAGAGAAAATGTTATATTAAATTTGTTCTAAAAATACCAAATGGTTTTTTTGACAAAAAAAAAAAAAAAAAATTGGTTTAAACCGTGCCAACCCCTCCTAAAATAAACCATTTTTTCCCTTGTTGACCCATATCTTATTCTAATGAAACAAAGTTTTGCTCTGTGCGGTATGACTAGAAAAAAATTTACCAAGTGTACATCAAGGCTGAAAATTTGAGTGAGGGTAGTCCAAGGCTCATGGGTGCAAGTCTTCCGTCAGCTGTCACCAGGAAATATTTCAGTCTTTTAAAAATTCCCTAGAGGAATCAAGATGGAAATTTTTTTTTATATTGCGTATTTGCACACATTCTTGAATTTTATATACTTTAGCCTTTCAACTTCAGCTGGCGGAAAGGGGGAATCAAAAATATTTTCAGTCTTGGCACATTTTGTAAGTTGGAATCATGCCAAGACCTTTTCTGATGCACGAGAGAATTTTAATTTTTTTGTTAATTAGTCAAGATATTAATTAAAAATGATAATGAACTCTCATCAAAACCTCATCTCTTATTCTGTGTCAACCAGTAATGCATGCCTAGTATCAGATTGTGCATTAGGATGAAATGAAGATCCAAGCATGCATTTTACTTTGTGTTTTTTCACAGTTTTGTGCGGATGGAGCTGATGTGAAAAAAAATAAAAACAGTTCTTTATCAACTAGATATCAGTATTTTTGTTTTCGAATTTTTGTTATGAGATCTATAACTGTCATATTTATATTATACATACAGAATATCTCAAACAATTCAGACAAGAACTAGTGAAATAAACCAAGTGAAAAAATGTCTTCTTAAAAGAAGATTTATCACTAAAAATAAATATTTTTTCAATAATTTTTTTCATTTAAAAATATAAATTCAGACAAAATAGAGTTAAATATATAAAATCATGATTTTGAGGTTTATTTAATGTTATTATCATATGCCTGGGCAATGGCGGTTTAGCTAGTAGGTGTTATTTTTAAGATTATGATTTCAGAGAAATTTAAAATTTGGTATTTAAAAAGTTTTTTCCTCTTTCAGAAATTTGTTGTGCAGTAATTTTACTCCCAATGTTACTTTACCAGGTAGTATTTAGAAAATCTGGTTCCAAAAATTCTAAGCACATAATAATAAAACCCACTGGGACCCAGTCTCTTGATCATTTCATCCACACTGTAAAAAAAATTCCGCAACGTTCCTGGGAAAAAATGGGCAGCTGAGTTGCCCATTATTGCCAAGAAACATTTCTTGAAAATGACTGGAACTTTACTGTATATGTTAAAAACATTCTACAGAAATGCCAGTAAGTTTCCTGAGAAATACCAGGAATATTTCTGTTGACAGTAAAACATTACTGACATTTCACAGCATGCGGGATCCGCAGACGATTTTTACATTTCCAGTTGACAATTTTCTCTTTATTATCATTATTTGTTGGAATGAAAAAATATTTTGAAATTGACATCAAAATTATTATTTATAATTTACACGAAAAAAATAAATTTTCAGTTAAAATTCAATAAAGTAAATATATATATGATATATTGTTTCTGAACTTTGCTTAAAATATAAAAATATATAAATGTAAATAATAATTAGAAAAAAAAAATATAGACATAAAATATTTTGTATTTTCGTCAGTAATTTTGTTAGTTTACAAGTTAGATAAAATACATATAAATTTTCATGAAAAAAAAATCCTAAACGTAATTGTATGTTTTATCCGAAAATAAAAAAAAATCAAATTTGCAGCAATTCAAAGTGTCAAATATATATCAAATTTAAATCCAATTGTAAAGTGTTAAAATATAAAATGTATTAAAAAAGAAAAAAAAAAGTCAAGAGGTAGCGTCGAACTCGGGCCGTACGGGTGGCGTGCGAGCCTTCTGCGTCCACACCACGAAAGACACATTGAGAGCTGCAAACTAATGGGTATTTGAAACGTATGCTAAACCTCGGCATCTAATTTCTGAAGAAATCCTTTCACAAGAATAATTAGAGATAAGAACTCTAAAACATACTTTAAATTAATCAAAATCGGCGAGAATCATGTTTGATGGTCCCCTGGTTAATGAAGATCCAAATAATAGGTGTATTCTTTTACACGGTCTGCTCGTTAAACATTCCACAGACAAGTACGAGAGATAATCTCTTAGCGATGTCACGGAGGTATTGTATTTTCATCTGAATGGTCTTGACAATAGAGACGTAAAGGATTATGTCGTCTATTGATTTATTTGCATTCCATATTGATTTTTTTACATTCATTTAAGGAATTCGTTTTCGACATTCGCGCGCGAGCAACGGATTATAGCAAAAAAATAATAAATGGCGGCCGCAGCGTTTTGCTGTTTCCAACTTTTGTTCAGGAACGTTTCAGATAAGAAAACCAGAATTTCACAGGAAAGAGCTAAATTATTCTGAAAACCTGAGAAAAGGCGAAACGTTCCTGGATTTTACATGGAATGTTACCATTTTTTTTACAGTGCAATTTCTGCCTGTATGTATCCTTCTATTGTATAATTTACACAATCACATAGCAAGAGAGATGGCTGAAGCACCCCCGAAAGTTTAAAAAATCTTTCTCTAATTATAATAGAGATAATGATGATAGATCTCTATTGATAATAAAATATCCGCTGGTAACTAATTTTTAATTCTGTCTTGCACCACTTTCTCAAACCAAAATATTTTCACATATACACTACCTGACATTGAAAATGCAACACCAGGCACGAGTGGCCAGAAAATGATGAAACTCGACAAACAGAGAGATACAGCAACGGACAGTAGTTGAATTGAACAATATTTCGAAAATATAGCCATAATACAAAGCGAGAATAGCATCAGCTCAGTAGGATGTAGGACCACCGTGGATAACGATACACGAAGCAACACGTCTAGGTACAGATTCAATGAGAGTACTACAATGGTTCTGGTCGATATTGGAACATTCAGGGTGTCTTGAACACACTGCAAAATGGAGGTAGAAGTGGCTTGCGGGTTCACTACTGCTTTTGGGGGGAAGCGTCTATCCGCATGTTCTGACGTCACTCTGGCTGCACTAGCACCCTTCAAACTTTCCACATTTCCTCGTTCCAACCACCTTCGCCACAGCGGTGCACTGTTGATGCACACAGATGTGTCTCAGCTGCGAATATGACGTATGGACCAACCTGTCCTTCTCAGTCCAATCACCATCCCCTTCGTAAAATCGTCTGTCTGCTGTAAATGCCTCCGTTGACAGTGGCCTGGCATTCTCTGTTTTTACACGCGTCCTGGGAGACAAGAACAAAATTTCTACGATGATTTCCCTAGCAGAAGTAAAGCAACGAATATTGCCTATTGTGCAAGTTCCGTCCCTTATATCTTATTCAACATGCGCTGAAGAGCTCCGCATTTCATATCGTTTAAATAACTCTATGACATGCATCTATCCTGAAATTTGAATAAATATCTGGCCTCTCCTACTTCTTGGTGTTGCATGTTCAATGTCACATAGTGTACTTTGACAATGTGTGCAAGTGAAATGTACTAAAAAGTTTTATCTTTTAAAATAGTGATACGAATAGAATATAAAAATAGTCACCAGTACGTTTTCCGTCTTCCTGATCATAAAATATAATTTCACTTAAAAAAAATATATATAGAATTTTTGACATGGGTATCAAGTATACTATAAGGAGGAATACACCTTAGTTTAAGCCTTGTTTATTTTTTTATTCACACTTTAAAGTGTGCAAATTATTGCTATCATATCAGAAAAAATTCCAAGATTGAGCCCCCTCCGAAGAAAAATCCTGGTTATGGGCCTGCCAATAACTCTTGTGATTGTTGATTTACATTAAAAATTAGTTGTATTATTATAAATATAGAGTATTGTATTTTTGTGAGGTTTATATTATAACAACAGTAGGATAATTATCACGTTTTTGTTTTCAAAACTATTCAATTTAAAAAAAAAATTTTTGTAATGAAGTTTTAAATTACTACATAAATGTTACCCCACAAAAATGTAACACTTCTCATTATTTATTTATTTTTGAATTTAGTTTGTAAGTGCTGATAATTCTGTATTTACATCCAAATCTTGTAAAAGATATATGCTATTGGATTATTACAGCAAGATTGCTATTGAAAATTAAGAGTGTAGTATTTATAATTTACTTACAGGAGCACGCAAAAAGAGTTCATTACACGACACAAAGTGCTTGCAATCAGTATATATTTCTGAAGTGCCCTAAATCATGCTGATTTTGTAAATTGTGCACAGGATGACAACAATCAAGAAATTATTACACTTATTTTTAAAATGTTTTTCTTTTGTTTATAGGTAGTGCCAAGGCATCGAAAAGTTTATGAAAGAAGACAGACTATTGGGTGGAGACTGTAAACAACCGTTTGTATTAGCTATTGGGGAAGTTAAACCCTGTACAAACGTTAATTTTTGAAAACCATTGTATAAAAACAAGTAGTATGTTAAAAGCAGTTGATTTATGCTTTAAGATAACTTATATTTTAAACTTGGAATTTTCTCCTTACTGTAGTAATGTATGGAACTTTCTAAATGTCTGTTTTTATAAATGTGATGCACAAAATGAAATGGCATCTTGTATCAGAGAACTGAAAGAACGTATTTTTTTAAGTGTGTAAATATCATATTTTTACTTTGCATTGTACCAGTATGAAACTTTTCATCCTAGTTATCTTTATTATTATTATTATTATTATTGATATTAACTGAATGTCATAATATTTTAATCTAATGTAAATTTTATTTCATTTGAGATAGTCATTTCTTTGGGGCTGGTGTAGGAAAGCCTTTCATCTCCTTACTGTAGTAATGTATGAAACTTTCTCAATGCCTGTTTTATACTAAATGTGATGCACAAAAAACAAAATGAAGTGACATCCTATATCAGTGAACTAAAAAGGACTATTAACATAATATTTTAATCTTAATGTAAATTGTCATTTGAGAAATAAATATTCTCATAGGGGGTGGGGGGGGGAGAGGGACTTTAATATTTCTGCACTCGTTTTTGGACTGAATTAAAAGAACATTTAAATTCTGTTTTTTCCTTATATTTTATCAGCTACAATTTGTATTTAAAAATTTGCAGCCATGTTTTGTTTACTTTGCGAAAAAAAAAAATTCGAAATCCACATGATGTTTGCCGTCACATTCGAAATTATCATAAGACATGTAAATTTAAACCGTATGTGTGTTATGATGAAAGGTGTAGACAAGCATTTATGAAGTTGTTTAACTATGAGAGACATCTGAAAAGATTTCATGCTAGTGACATAGAAATAGACATTTCAGAAAGTCGTAATTTTTCAAATCAGCCGATAAATAGTAAAGATGGTGATTTGTCTTCTGATGATTTAACCTCAAATCGATATTCTCAAATCATTTTTTTGGGTGATTCAGAAATATGTAAACATGAACAATTTCAAAATGATATTTTGCAATATTTCAGTGAAACATGTAGCAAAAGCAGTGTACCTTTTTCTAGTATTATCTCATCTATCAGCAGTACTTCATCTTTTCTGTACAATACTGTAAATTATTTAAAATCAGAAACAGTAAAATTTTTAACTGAAAAAGGAATGAAATGTGAAAAAAAACACAAAATCACTGATGGCAACATTTGATCTTGCTGCTTCTTCATTGTCTACATTTGATTCAAAACATAAAATAGTCAATGCCATAAAATCAAGTGGTCGCTATGTTGAGCCAAAGGAGATTACTTTAGGTACACGATATGAACAAAAGTTTATAGATGGCGTTCCTCACCAAATTCTTAAAAATGACACATGCCAATACATAAGTATAGTAGACACAATGAAAAAAAATATTTCTATTGATGGTTTTTTGCATATTTTCAAAACATACAAACAAAAGTCTTAGAAATGCAACCTTTTGTAGTAGCCAAGATGGATTTTATTATTATTCCAATGCAATTTTAAGCTCTGTGGATACAATAGTAATCGAGCTGTATATAGATGATGTGGAGCGTACAAATCCATTGGGGTCACATACCGGTGTACATAAATTGGGATTCGTATATTTTAAAATTAAAGATTTGCCTGTGCACCTTCAATCTTCGTTAGATTCAATATTTATAACTAACCTACCCTATTCTCTTGATGTCGAAAAATATGGTTATCGGACAATACTAGATAGACTTGTTCATGATTTGAAAAAGCTTTCAGATGAAGGTATAGAATTTCAGGGAAATATATACAAAGTTGTAATTTGGTAAGTAATAGGTGATAATTCAGTGTTGAATAAACTGCTGGTGTTTGTTGAGAGCTTTTCTGCAAATTTTTGTTGTAGATTTTGTCTAGCAAAAAAAGATATTTTGTATAAAATGGTAAAGGAAGATATTAGTTTACTACGTAATAAAATTGAGCATGACATGCATGTTAGAAAAGTGTCTTCTGGTGACATAACAGTATCAGAATGAGGTGTTAAAACTCCTTGCTGCCTAAATGATTTAAGTTATTGGCATGTGACAAATAATTTGGTTGTAGATGTAATGCACAATCTTTTCGAAGGTTGGTGTGCTAGTGAAACCTTCTTAATATTACATCAGTTTGTTTTTAAAGCGAATATTTTCACTTATAATCTTTTAAATGATAGGATAATAAATTTTAATTATGGTAAATATGAATCAAGTTCTAAACCAGCATCAATAAACAGAAAAAAACTTTTAAATCTTGATGGTTCTAGTGGGCAAAGTGCATTTCAAATGTGGACCTTGATTCGAAACATACCCTTATTAATTAGTGACAAAATTTCTGAAGATAACGAATTTTGGCAGTTATTTAATCTTATGTTGAAATTAATTGGTACTATTATGGCTCCAGTAATTACATTACCTGAAACTTTTGAATTGGCAGAAAATATAGCAGATCATCACAAACTTTTTTTAGAGCTTTTTCCAGATAAACATGTATCACCAAAAATGAATTTTGCAGTACACTATCCTAGGATCATAAGGCAGCTAGGACCTCAAGTTATATATTGGAGCATGCGTTATGAAAGCAAACATTATCCTTCAAAAAGATGTGCATCATCTAGCAAAAATTTTGTAAATGTTGCTAAAACAGTAGCCATACGCCATCAATTACAAATTGCACATACTTTACATGAGAAATATTTTAAATGCAATGCAATATCAAATGTGTTGGAAACAACATATGGAAAAATGCATAGTTTAAAGGAACATAATTTGAAACTTGAAGTAAACGGTTTGAGTGACAATTCAGAAGTAATGCAGTGTAATGGTTTTCGTTATAATGGCACAACATATTCAAAAAATATGGTTGTGTTTGTTTCTTGCATTGATGAGTTACCTATTTTTGGTAAAATAAAAAAAAATGTTTGTCCATAATAATAATGCATTTTTAATTTGTGATTTGTTTGAGTCTTTAGGTTTTGACAGCCATTTTCACTCATATGTAGTAAGTTCTACTGGTGCTGTTAATCTAATAAACATAAAAGATTTATTTAACTATGTTCCATTGCATATAAAAAACTCATATGATTTAAATGACAAATCAGTGTATGTTACACTGCGGTATAATCCATGCTGTACAAATGAAAAATTCGAAATAATTTAAAAGATTGCTTGTTTTGTAAATAAATTTATATTTAGTTTTCTTTTGTTTTGTTCTTTTTGTTAAAATTATGAATCTCAGGAAACTATTGTTGTAAATCTTCAGTATTTAATTGAACTAGTTTTATGGATCAGTGGTGAGGTAAAATTTAGTACTAATTGTTTTCTTTATATTTGTAGTACAGTCAGTTTTATGTTTCTAGTTGGCCAAAAATTTGTTAATTTGTATGGGGTTGTATCATATGTTTTGTGGGAAGGGATTTTTTATATTGTACAATACAAAGCAGCAGTAAAACACCTATTTTAATAGCTGATTGGCTTTCATTATTTTTCATAATTTGAAATAATAACCATAGAATGTATTGTCCAAAGTTGTTAAATTTGGCAAAAAAAAAAAAAATCTAACTTAAACTGTTGTGTAATTAAAATATAACATTTAAAAGGAAAATATTGAAAACACTTTTGCATTTTATGTAAATATTATTATGGTTGCATCCAGCTATTTTTTCTATGGGCAGCAAACTCTAACCTTGTCCATTTTATTTATCTATTTGCCATACTTCATATACTTTTCTTAATGTCTCTGCTTTCGCAGTCTTTTCTCAACTCTCTTGCATCAATGTGTTTTTTTAGGTAAAGGAATCAACAAAGAAAGTTTTACATTGTTGAATGGTTCAAAATAGCAATAACATTATAATAAAATTCCAGCATCTTTTCGTTTCAATGACCATCTTGGTCTATTTGAAAATTTTCTTGTTTAGACATAAATGTTGACACTATTTTAAATCCCAAAAGCGTTCTTTCTGGTTTGGAAATAGAAACATGTGATGTTTTACCATAGCTAATAATGTATCTGCTATTATACCTGTCCAGATAATGCTGAATGTGTCTGCTCTTTTACTGCAAATACATCTGAACCACTTCCTTCACTTAGGTGTTCTGCTTATCGCTCTACGTATAACTTTATAAAAATGATTTATATTAAGGAGATTAAGTTAAGAAGTTGGCAGACATTTATCTAAAACTAATTGAAGGGGATCCAGCTATATATTAGGTAAATACAAAGTTTTGGTAGCATTGTAACAGTTTCGTATTCAAAAGTATGATTGTATGCCAATGTGCCTGTATATTTGTCTGAATTTTTACCTGCACCTGTGTTTTAATAGGTTATTATTGAACAAAAGATTACTATAAAAAAGGACTAGCTGGCTTCGCTGGCTAGTGGGCCCCAGAACCTCTAGTGAAAAACTAACCTCAAACCAAACAAAACTGTCTCGTCTCCCTTCTGCCGGTGAACCCGTCATTACATAAAAAATTTCCTAAAATCTGACCTGGGGCCGAATGAATCTCTGACTCGTTTCCCTTTTGCCGATGGCACCATATTTAATCATACATTGTTTATGATAATTAACGGTTTTAATTTCAACAAGAGTTTATGCATATATAATCATATTACATTGCCTGTAAGCCAGATTTGTATGTTGATGGAACTCCCTTCCAACTCCAAAGTCAAGTTTAATGTTTTTTTAATTAAGATTCTTTAATTTACTTTCAAAATTTTGAATGTTATCTTGCAACGTTTATCTCCTGAAACAATTTAGTAGCTTTTTGCTAGAATCCACATTAGTCAGAGATAATGGTAACATATGAGACTAATACAAAACTACTCTGCAATAAATAGTTTAATTATTATGTTTACCATTTTTTTAAAAACTTGAATTGTTATTCAGCCTCAAACTTTCAATCACTATTCCCACTCTTCTTGAGGGTTGCTATATCCCTCACCGGGATGAATGTATCTTCTTTCCCTCATTTCTGGCTTATGTGCTTCTCTCTCTCTAGTGGACATACAGTACCGCCTTCCGTTCCAGTGTATTTTTGGAAATACAGTAAATGAAACCGAACATTACAGATTGGACGGAAGGTGGTACTGCATGCTTACCGGACAGAGAAGCGCACAAACGAGAAAGGGGGGAAAGCAGACATACACCACACCTGCAAGGAATATAACAGCCCTCAAGAAGACAGGGAATAGCCATCGAAAGCACCAGTCTGAATAAGAACAAAAGTAAAAAATCAAATAAAAATAGATTTGAATTTGACCTGTAATGAATAAATGTCATAACAAATAATTTGGTTTCAACACTTTCTGATGTATTTTGAGTTTTGTAGTATTTAAAACACTTGGCAATTTTGTACTAACTGTTTTTTTTTTATATATATATATTAAGTTTCTATTTTTGTACTGATGCTTTGTGTTTTATCGATTGTAAAAATACTTGTTAGATTTGAAATAAACAATTTTAATATTACTTTAGTTTTATTTTTATGTTTGTTAATTATAATGGGCATAATGAGTTTCTAGTAACTTTAATGTATAGCAGAAGAACGTGTAGTAATCTTTTTGAAAAAAAAGGCTCTTTTCATGTATAAAAGTTAGAGCCTCGTGTAATTTTAAGTTTACAATTGAGTGATTTTTAAGCAAATATCATAAACTGCTCAATTAGAAAATTTATAAAAAATATGTATATTCAGTAGCAGAAGCTTTGTTTAAAAATTGTTATTTAACTTCCATTGCTTTTAGCTGTGACCATTTATTAAAAAAAACAGAAGCAATAAACAAGAATTAACTTTGGCACATATTATAAAAATGTTTCAAATCAAACATATGACAAAAGAAAGCAATGATTTCATAATACAGTAGACTCATTCAAATTCGCACATAATCGCAGATGTACAGAATAAAACTTTTTCAGATGGAGGGTCAAAATGACAAAAAAATTTAGTTTTCTATCATTCCGAATGTATTTTAATATGTAATTCTCGAAATGACTGAAATCATGGTTTTTCATGAAGGAAGCATAAATTTATTTCTGAAAAGAAATTCAAGATTTTGCTTATATCAATGGTAATCACAATCTTTTTAGCAAATATGTTTATGTAATAATCGAGCTTTTCTGTTATTAAGTCTGGCTAAACCTGAAGCAAAACTTCCTTTTTCATGATTTTGATATAAATTAATAGGGTACCTTTAAGAGGAAAGTTTCTTTGAATAATTCAAGGAAAATGTACCTCATCTTGATTATGGATATTTAATTGTACATCATTTACTTGACTTTTACTTTTAATAATTTAATCATTTTAAAAATTATCTTGATTTTTATTATTTTAGTTTATGTCTTTGCTTAATTATTTTACTATATTGCAAGCATTCATTATAATTTTGATTGCATTATTACATTCAAATTACATTTTTAAAAATGTAAACAAATCAATGACCAGAAATCCACACAACCTCGGGTCCCAAGCTGTGCGGATTTGAGAGAGTCTACTGTATTTGGTTTCTTTTTTTTTCAGTTTAGTAATTGAGAAATTTCAATTCAAAAGGATTGATGATTGTATTTGAGGAAATATTCACTTTGAATTTTTCTGACAAGTTATAATAATGGGTGCTGGTTCATTTTCAGTCAATATATGTAAAATGCAGAAGTGCATTTTTGAAATTAATCTCTAGGGTGAAAGTGATATTAAAGACAATTATGATATAATTTAAAATGAGGACATTTCTTCTGAAATATAAAATTTTGAACATGTTACATGAAATCATTAGCGGATTTGGATAAATCCTACATTATATGAAAGACTGTCAAAATGAATAGACTGCAAGGACAGTGATGTGAATGGACTCCTTGCATGTCCCAGGGACCCAACCATGTTTTAAATGTGGGTTTAATTTCAAATAAAAACTAAATATTTTTTTATATAAATATAATAAACATTTCTAAAATTAAGATTCAGAGGGACTTCTTTGAAACTTAAATGATTTGAATTTACAACTGATGTATTTTTACTGATGACTGGTTTTTAAATTATTTTTCAAAAGCATTTTTGTTATGCAAGTCAGTCATTCAACATATGTATACAAAGAAAATCAACATTAGATTTTAGAAATCTGCACAATAAACATATTTTAATAAAAATTTTCAGAGCATATTTTTTCTTAGAGAAAAAAGATGAGATTGCTCTTATGAAAACTTTTAAAATTAACACATCCCGTCAGATGCGTCTTTGTGTTCTGTTTGTGCTTCATCATCAACTTATAAGTGTTTGATTTAGTGTAGTGCATTTCTGACATCTGCACTGATGAAGTAAGCCACAAATGAAAGAATCCATAGTACTGAAGATACGATACATAATTGATAAAACTCATTACTAAATTATTCTTGCTGGACCAATAAAGCTGTATCACACATCACTTTTTTTCAACTTTCACATATAAACTGATGGACAACCAATGTGTATGCTGAGGTATAGAGAATTTGCTAATTTTCTCCACAATTTGCCATAGAAAAACTTACGCTTTTATTAAAACAAGCATGTATTTGAAGCTTTATGTACAGTTGGTCAAAAAAAAGTATTAATTTGAATAAAAAGTATCATAGAGAAATGAAACTGGTATCAATCAACATGGATTGTCTATTTCAATTTAACCTATTAAAACTTTCCTTAGGGTTTTATCTACATGATAAGGTGAACACAAATTTTTAATATTTTTTCAATGTAAACCTCCAAATTTGACCACAAATTTTAATTTTTTTCAATGTAAACCTCCAAATTTGACAATGTAGTTAGAAAGAACACACTCAATTACCCGAAGTACTATTTTAAGAGACGTTTCTACAATTACTTGAAGATTTATTAGATGTAGAAATTATAAGCAACACGAATTTTATAAATTTTTTTAAGAGAAAAATCTTTCACTCTGAGAACTCATTAGTCCTATGTCTACTAACTCTTGAACTAATTGTGAAATGTATTAAAAATTTGTAATTGGGCTAAATTGAGTTGTTTTCTTTCCGATTGTTATCAAAGATGATCCCTTGATTAAAAATTTTAAAATCTTAAAATTGAAGTAGACAGCAATTTTATTTCTTTTCTATAATTTGTATTAGAGTTAATACGGTGTAATTTTTTTTTTTTGACCGACTGATACATTTTTTATAAAATAGTTTCAATATATTTACAGGCTTCAAATATATGCTCGTTTTATTAAGTGAACCAGTTTTCTCTTAGGAGGCGTGGAGGATTGGTAATTTTTCTATATCTCGCCAATGCACCTTAAACCTAAAAAATTATGTAAATTTTGAGTCTTTTCATGCTCAAAAATGAGCACATAGAGGTCAGTTCATACTCATTTCTGAAACATAGACATACTCAAAAATGAGCACATAGAGGTCAGTTCATACTCATTTTTGAAACATGGACGTACTCAAAAATGAGCACATACAGATCAGTTCATACTCATTTTTGAAACATGGACATACTCAAAAATGAGCACATAGAAGTCAGCTCATACTCATTTTTGAAACATTGACATACTCAAAAATGAGCACATACAGATCAGTTCATACTCATTTTTGAAACATGGACATACTCAAAAATGAGCACATACAGATCAGTTCATACTCATTTTTGAAACATGGACATACTCAAAAATGAGCACATAGTGGTCGGTTCATACTCATTTTTGAAACATGGGCATACTCAAAAATGAGCACATGATGTTTTATTATTGAGCATGTTTTCAGAAATGAGTATATACATGTTTCAAACTTGGGTAATTTTGTTTCGGAGCCATTTTGACGATGATTTATACTCAGATTTGAGTATTTTTTGCTCATTTTTGAAAACGTCGTTTTTAGAGTGCAGCAATAATTAGCGTCTAATTTGGCTAAATTCCCATTCAAATTCAATACTGGGGAAAACGGGCAACATTTCATCTTTCTTAATAGGGTTCCACGCAATCGTAAAATTAGCTGTATTGTTATAACCAGAATTTTATTTCTGTTTTTGATATTCAGACATTCAGTGTTTTATGTTGTTGCTTATTTTATGTGCTTTTGATTACTTATTTTTTACAGTGTCATATACAAAAGCCTCAACTCTAAACCATATTCTGGACTACATCTCTTATTTCGAAGGCAAACCTAAGCGTTGGGCATAATTTCGAAGTATGTTTTCAATACCTTTAGATGAAATATATGAATTCTGAATAAATTAGAATTTTACATAATATGTTTATTATATATAGGATATTTTCAAAAATATTTCCGTAAACATTATGAGAAAAATGTCTTTCGTTAATTAACTTATGTTTTTATTAAATTTTTTTTTCACTCGTCATATTTGATGGTTTATGAGCTAGTATGATAATTACTTACTTATTTATTCCAATTATGAGTATAACATAAGTGATGTGGTTTATAATAACAAGGAATATCTATTTTTGACATATGTAATACGAGAATTCATTCATTATTCAATGCTATAACATAAAAAGATATGTTTTGGATACAAAAGATAATATAGTCAGACGTCACTAACAAGGAGATTCTTTCATTACAGGAACAGATGAATAAGACATGAAAAATGTCACTTATATTAGCATATGATTTTTTCTAGTATAATTTTATTCTGAAACATCTTTTTCGGTTAATTTAAAAACCCCAATATTTATAATTGAAGTTATTATTATACACGTTATAAATTTCTAACTTTCAAAATAAAAAATCTCACAAAAATTGTTCAATAAACATGAAATATCATTATGTAAAAGAAATTTTTTAAACAAAATAATAATCCTCTCGTGTTGCATCTATTCCGGATTAAATCAAATACAATAAATTCCGGCGTATAACACGCACCTAAACTTTCAGGCTTGTTTTTTCTGTTATTAGATATATTATATCATCGAACCCGCGCATCCCGTGTTACAGAACGTAGGTGAAAAGCATTTTATTTATTAAAAACTTTTATAGATGTTTTACATTTAATGCATATTTTTTGATTGCCCACTAACAATACCCAAAATCATTTTGATATAAAAAATATCATTTGAATTAAAAAAAAATGAAATTTATTAAAATAGATCAGTTAGCATTAGCAGAATCCCAGGAGTTAAAAGCCTGCAATAGTCACGCGATTAAACGACAACACTAATGTTAATCCTATGGGACAAATGTTTACAGGTTTTTCGCTAGTATTTTAATATTTTTAAATGATTTTTGGTATTTTTCGGTTGGCCTGGTACTCGTGTTATGTATACATACAAATGTTCTTTTCACTCGTCATAGTTAATGGTTTATGAGCTAGTATGATAATTACTTACATATTTATTCCGATTTTGTGTATAACATAAAAGATGTGGTTTATAATAGCAAAGAACATCTACTTTTGAATTATGTAACACGAGAATTCATTCATTATTCAATGCTATAACATAAAAAGATATGTTTTGGATACAAAAGATAATATAGTCCCGACGTCACTAACAAGGATATTCTTTCATTACAGGAACAGATGATTAAGACATGAAAAATGTCACTTATATGATTTTTTCCAGTATATGCATATGATTTTTTTCTAGTATAATTTTCTTCAGAAACAGATTTTTCGGTTAATTTATAAACCCCAATATTTATATTTGAAGTTATTATTATACACGTTATAAACTTCTAACTTTCAAACTAAAATATCTCACAAAAATAGTTCAATAAACATGAAATATCATTACATAAAGGGAATTTAAAAAATAAAATAAAATAATCATCCTCTCGTGTTACATCTATTCCGGATGCAAATACAATAAGTTCCGGCGTATAGCACTCACCTAAACTTTAAGACTTGATTTTTTTGTTATTAGACACATTAGAACATCGAACCCGAGCATCCCGTGTTACAGAACGTAGGTAAAAACCATTTAATATTGAAAACTTTTATAGATGTTTTACATTTAATACATATTTTTTGATTGCCCACTAACAATACCAAAAAGGATTTTGATATGAAAAATAGCAATTGAATTTTTTTTAAAGTTTTGAAATTTATTAAAGGAGATCAGTTAGCATTAGCCGCATCTCAGGAGTTAACTCCTTTAGGGGAAAATAATTGTGTTTCTGTAATATCGAATTCACACCGGAATCTTCAAAAAGATTTATTGCAAAATAACAAAAAACAAATTACTACTTTTTTCTACCAAAATTAGAAAAGTAAAATTTAATAATTTTTTTCTGGTGCAAATCTTTGTAGGTGGGATAAAATATATCCCAGCGCCCCTCAAAAGGTTTTAATAGCCTGCAATAGTCACACGATGAAACGAGTACGTTAATGTTAATCATGCGTGAAAAACTTTTACAGATTTCTCGCTAGTATTTTAATACTTTTAAATGAGTTTTTTAAATAGTATAGCTGTTTTCGATACCTTATATTGTGTGTTTGTATTTCTTCAATTTACGTTGCAATTTTTTTATATGAGATTAGTTTCCCTTTCAGAACTGGCCCCAACCGGGTCCAAAAGCCAAAGTATTCGTATATAAAACAACTGTATTGAAACTCGAAGAATTACAAACACAAAATATAAGATATCGACCTTGGGCATCCTATGCAGAAAAAGTAATTACCCGACTGAAAAGAAATGTTATGTGTTTCACGCGTATCTGGGTATGTGAGTTTCTTTATACCCTCGAAACATTCCAACGGCTGAATGAGGTCTCTATCAATTCGTCTTGATCGTCCGATGGTTATAGGATAGGTTTTGTTTTTATAAATTCAAAATGGCGGCCGTAAAATACAAAAGGGTGGTAGAGACAAAAAAAAAAGATTTACCCTACCCTATTGAGTGACATATCATTGAATAGATCTTTCAAAATAAAGACGATGTTTGACAGACTATTTTGCAGTCAGAAGCTCAGTTTAAATATTACACAACCTGGAAATTGTGTAGGTAGAATCTCTAGCTTTATTGCAACTCTAACCGTCACATACATCTATAGGCCTCACCGAAACAGTGTTTATAGATAGGAACTAACAATTAAACGCAACTTAAAAGAATCAATACAAGTAAATAAAAAAATAGGTATGTAATGTAAAAAAAAAAAAAATAGTTTCACATTGATGAGAAATAATTAATTAGTTCGGCAGTCGGTTTTTTTGATTTTTTAAATTTAATGACTTGTTTAATAATATTAAAGTACAAGAGGAAAAACTGTAAACGTTTGACCCATGGGATTAACATTAGTGTTCTTATTTCTTCGAGAGGCTAGGCTCTTAATAGTCAAACAGATTTCCAAAATAAATCGTCATAAATGAAGCCAACTTAGTTATAGATGGCTAATTTGGCGAAATTCACATTCAAATTCTGCATTAATTCCTTATTCAAATTCTGCGGTATAAAATATTAAACCGATTATAGAGGATCCATTCCAAGTTTTCGTCAATGTAGGAATGGATTGTCTATAATCAGTTTCCTTGCATTTTAGATAAAAGTAGCTAAAAGCTTAAAGCCAAGAAATAGGGAAGCTATCTTTCCCTCCATGTACAAGAAAGAGGGACTTTCGTAAGCTCACGCTGGAATATTTTCAATTTATCCACATTTTTTTTCATGGGATTCGGTAACAATATTTTCAGCTTTCTTACTAAATGTTCCGGATAAATTTTTAACAAGCTTGTTTTTCATTAATGACAAGAATTTTTTCTACATTATTAAATACGACTTAAAACTAAAACATGGATCTTCTAAACAGATTCCTAAAAGAAAGGTTGCTAAATTTAAAGTACACGAAAACATCAAAAAAATTTTTTTTCGTTTTCAAAATAAGAAAATTATTTCTGGATGTGACATAGGCGGAGTAAGAGTAAAGTGACCATTCTATTGTTTGATGAATTTTTATAATACATTTTTAATCAGTAAAGCTCCAGAAACAAATGCAATAATAACTATTAGTGGAGTAGAAATAAGGTAAAAAACACCTTTAGGTGGAACTAATTGGAACAAAAATAATTCTTGTTGAAAATGGTAGTTAATGCTCTCCTAATGAACATTATAAAAATATACAGTCGTACTGTTGCGCAAAATGCGTTTTTTGGCGGCATTTTGCGCAAATTCCTTGGAAAAAACATGAAAAATAAAAAAAAAAATCGCAAGCAGCCATGTGTGGTATCAAATTACAGGAAATTTCGAGCTAAAAAATACCTAATAAGGAAATTGCAGGGGTTTATTCTATCCCATTTCAAACGGAAAAACAGAAGGAGTTAAGCTACATAGGTATGACCACTCGAAAATTTAAAGAAAGATTGGGGGAGCACATGAGAGATATCAAGTTTAAACGGCCATCTACAGCACTTTCCAGATTAAATCAACGTCAAAATTTAAAAATAGATTTTGAAAACGCAAAAGTTATTATACCTACATCAGATTATTATGCTTTGAGAATTAGGGAATCATTGGAGATTTTAAGTAAAGAAAATAATGTATGTAACGATGTTTTATCCTATGACATACCTCATATTTGGTTTAATATTTTAAAAATATCTAACACTTCAGCATCGGAACGAAACAACTTCATGGACACCCCCAGCAAATAATAGACTGATCTTTTTTCCCATACTGGTGTATAAATAGCTCAGTGAATGCGACATTCCAGCGAAAATATCCTTTGAAAATGATCGCGTTTGCGATCGAAAGGTCTCAGGAAACATCTTTTCTGTTATCATATGATTTTTAACATCAATGGTTTTTTAAGTTTTTAAAGACCAGTTCATTATGTAACGGAATATTTTAATAAATTTTTGTGCACCTTTTTAGTAAACAGTTTTTAATTTTAGTTATTTTAATTTTAGTTAAAAAAGAATATGATATCTATTTTTAAAAGTAGATCTACTTTTAAAAATAGGCGTGTTAACAGTCCGCTTTGGTGTTTATGTGAACGAACCAGCAGTAGTGTAAGTGATTGTAGTTAAAAACGCAATATCATTTGTTGGTACAAGTCTAGCCGGAGCGCTAGTGAAAAATAAAATAATACAATCGAACAATTTATGAACTGTCGTATGATATCGTCTGTCGATGGAAATCGTGTGATATCGAAGGAAATATGACCTCAGGTTGTGAGGTAAGTTAACTTTGAACATTCTATTTCATGTCTGAAAATAATTTGTATTTAAAAGTGTAGAATTATTTTGAAAGTATACAGATAAATAAAAAGTAAATAAAAAAATAATGGCGATAAAATGAAGAATTTTGAATTCTTGAAAAACATCATTTTATTGAAAAATTGAAAAATTTGAAATAAATACGCAAGAAAACGGATTTAATTATATCTATAAAATCATATTTATGTAACCAAATTCAAATATCCTCTTCATCGTCATCTAACTCAATGCTATCGCCTGTGTTTGTACAGTCTTTTCCACAACAGTTTTTTCAAACTATAGAACATGGAAGTCCATATCGGCGATGTGTACATTTTGTAGTGTTACATGGATCTTCAACTTTAGTTCGTCAGGCACATTTAATCATATTTAACAGTTTGGCTGGTGCTGGGTTTAAGTCTGTTAGTATCGGTGGAAATTCTCCCTCAACCAACTGCCAACCCCACTGTGTAGGGTCAGAAATTGACATATTTAGATGTTTCCATTTAAAACACTGCAAATGCACTTGAAGTAGATGGTTTTTGATGCATTTTGTGTTGGAGACAAATGAGCTATATCAAATTCTTTTTTAGCTGACGCTATTTTTATTATGTATTATTCATAACGAAGCACGTTTATGTCACTTGTTTCAATGTTGCCACCATAAAGTGACACAAGAACTTTACAGCCATTTTCAACCAATTCTTCCATAGAAACATCTTTAATGATCCATAATGTGAAGCCCATTCGCATAAAATTTTTGATTGAATGATTGTTTTGAAAGAAGAAGATTTACTTTTCCCAAATAATGCACTGGTGGTGTCACATCCTGTTAATGGGTGAATAAAAAGTAAAGTTTTGCAAGCCTTCTGTCCAATAGATGTTTGCATGGCTTGAATGTCACGAACATTATTGTGTCGCAGACTGCATGAAAATGTTCTTCGAAGAATGATATAACAGTAGGATTAAAATAGTGTCATCAGCTACTACAGTGACATGTTTTTCCTGGGCTAATTTTAAAGCTTCTCTGACGATTACAGTGTCAGTATCACCTTCTGCATGAATGACGGAATATTGGTATATTTTAACATTTTGAAGTTCTCTGGATTTGTTTTCGCCATTTTTAAATGTATCACATACATTGTTTATGTAAGTATCGTCTGCTGCATATTCCGTGGTTCAGTGTGCTCTGAATCCATGTAAGTTTCTTGCTCTTTTTTTCCGCATGTGGCAATACTCTGTGTTTTATTCTGTTTTGATTCGTTTTGTTGTAGAATGTGAAAAATGATGGAATATAGTAAGCCGCTGTTGGCTCGCAAATATTTAGTGTTATAATAAATTCGTGTTAACAGTCCGCTTTGGTGTTTATGTGAACGAACCAGCAGTAGTGTAAGTGATTGTAGTTAAAAACGCAATATCATTTGTTGGTACAAGTCTAGCCGGAGCGCTAGTGAAAAATAAAATAATACAATCGAACAATTTATGAACTGTCGTATGATATCGTCTGTCGATGGAAATCGTGTGATATCGAAGGAAAAATGACCTCAGGTTGTGAGGTAAGTTAACTTTGAACATTCTATTTCATGTCCAAAAATAATTTGTATTTAAAAGTGTAGAATTATTTTGAAAGTATACAGTTTAGATATTTTAGAACTAGTTTTGGACTTGATTTAAGCAAAAAATGAGTGAACTGGTATGTTTAAAAACAAAAAGAACTGCTCTATGGAGAAGTGTAACAAATTACATTAAAAAAATCGAAAGTATAATCGCAAGTGATGACATTAATGTAATAGAATTAGAAGAAAATATTGAATTATTAAAGCAGAAAGAAACTGATCTAAAAAAATTGGATTGGGAAATTGAAGTTTTAATTACAGAACCTAAACAATTAGAAAGTGAGATAGATAGCGCACAGGAAATCTCAGATAAAATTGAATTGTGGAAATTTAAGGGTGAAAAAATGTTGAAAATACAAAATGCTGAGTTAAATAAGAGTGAAATTAAATCTGATAGAGTAATTTCAGAAAACGTGTTTGAGAATATTAAATTATCTAGGTTATCATTACCGACTTTTGGAGGTGATATAACAGAATGGATAGCGTTTAAGGATCTTTTCAATGCATGCGTAAACAGCAATATAAGTATATCTAATGCTCAAAAATTACAGTATTTGAAGGCTTCGTTGAAAGGTGAAGCGTATCGCGTCATTCAGTCTATTCAAATTTCGAATTCTAATTTTGAGATTGCATGGAATCTATTAGACGAAAGATATTCAAATAAGCGAGAACAAATATTTGCATATATTAAACGATTTTTAAGTTTACCAACTATTCAAACAGAATCAGCTATTGCTATTTTAAATCTAGTTGACAACATTAATGAAGTCATTTGCTCATTAGAAGTATTGAACTAAACCATTGACAAATTTGGTGATACATTAATGACTTATTTAATTTTGCAAAAATTGTATCCTTCTACAAAATTGTGGTGGGAACGTCAGCTTAAAAGCGGGGAAATTCCGAAACTTAAAATCTTAATCGAATTTTATAAGAATTACGCAAGAACTCTTCAAAATAGTGAGCTAGTGGTAAATAAGGTACCTAAATCTGTAGTTCCGAATAAGTGTAATGCTTTTGTAGCTACGTTAGGTTGTGGTTATTGTAAGGAATACCATAGTTTAGCTAAGTGCTCGAAGTTTCTTAATTTACCTGTTCAACAACGAATAGATTTCGTAAAACGTAATCATTATTGTTTCAATTGTTTATCTAATATGCATTTCCTCAATAAATGTAAGAGTCTAAATACGTGCCATCATTGCTTTAAGAAACATCATAGTGTTTTGCACATGGTAAATTATTCAAGGAATAAGAATCAGTCAAATAGTATTTCTCCACACGCACAAGAATTTATCCCTAAAAAAGTTGAGTCAGTAAGTGAAAATGTTTCGTCTACTGTGCCTCTCATTATGAGTCAAACGAAAATTGTAATCAAAAGAGCCATATTTTGTTGTGTACGCCATTAGTAAAAGTTCAAAATTCCAAACAAGAGTTTATAAAATGCAGATGTTTATGTGATACTGGCTCTCAGAGGTCATTTATTTCACTAGAATGTGTAAATAAATTAGGATTAAAGGTCAAAGATAGTTCTATATCTGTGTCATGTTTGAGAACATTTAATACTGTGAGTAATGGGGAAGTTGATTTATTATTCACTTCTCACTTCAAAAGTGATCTTAGAGTATCAACATCAGCATTCGTGATGGATAAGGTGACAGATAATATACCCTATGTGTCTTTGCTTTCAATCATTTGCAATAATTTCAATGATTTAATGTTAGCTGATCCATTATTTTTCAAATCACAAAAAATTGACATTCTATTTGGTGTAAATGTATTTATGCATTTAATGACTGGAGAAATTGTCAAACGTAAACCTCACCTTCCATTTGCATTAAATTCGTGACTTGGTTGGATAATTTCGGGTACTACAAATTTTGAAACTCTGGCAAATGATCCAGCATGTGTAAATCATTTAAGTACAAAAACGGACGAGTTAGTAAATTCATTCTCGGAATTAGAAAAAATTCCAAATGTGCAACCTTTAACAGTTGAAGAAAAACATTGTGAAAGGCATTTTGAGAGTTCTCATTTCAGGGAAAAAACAGGCCGCTACTCAGTCGCATTACCGTTTAAACAGGATCGAGATAATTTAGGTGATTCTCGCCAAATGGCACGCAGGAGATTTCTTTATCTTGAGAAGAGATTAATATCCATGCCAGAAATTTACAACCAATATGTTCAATTTATGAAAGAATATTTATCTCTGGGCCACATGGACCTTGTTTCAAATACAGACCGTGAATTATAGAATAAACATTATTTCATCCCACTTCACTTCGTCTTGAATAGTTCTAGTTTAATCACCAAATTAAGAGTAGTTTTTGATGGGAGTTCTAAAACAACAACATGTGTATCTTTAAACGACACTCCAATGGTAGGTCCCAAAACACAAGATGATTTAATTTGCATTTTATTAAGGTTTAGATTTCATAATATTGCACTCACAACTGATATAAGAATGTATAGGCAGGTAAAAATTCATGACAAAGATTGGGATTTTCAGAGAATATTATGGAAAGATAGTCAAGATAAACAAATACAAGTTTTTCGCTTAAACACTGTCACGTATGGGACTGCTGCTGCTCCATATCTTGCAACTACAACTTTGAGTCAGTTAGCAATTGATGAGGGTCTTAATTTTCCAAAAGCAAAGGCTGTAGTTTTAAGAGATTTTTATGTTGATGATGTTTTAACTGGTGTTGAGAATAGTCAGGAAGGTAATGAAATGATATATGAATTGCAGGAAATGCTAAAAAAAGGTGGGTTTGAGTTACATAAATGGTCCACAAATGAACCATCACTATTGAAAAATGCTGGGTTAGCAAACACAATTAATGATAATATGCATAGTGTAGTGGGCAATAAAGCCATAAAAGCTCTAGGAGGAGAATGTCATCCTGATAATGATATGTTCAAATGTAATTTCAGTGATATAGATTATCAAAGAATAATACAGAATAATACTAAAAGAATTATTCTGTCATTTGTATAAACGCTTTTTGATCCATTGGGATTGATTGCACCTTTTGTAATTCTAACTAAAATGATCCTTCAAGAACTGTGGAAATTACAATTATCATGGGATGACCCAGTACCAAATAATATCGATCAAAATTGGAAAATTTTGTGCCAAGAATTCAAACTCTTAAATTCCATATATATACCTAGAAAAGTCATCTTGCCCAATTATTCTCGATGTGAACTTCAAGGATTATGTGATGCTTCAGAAAAGGGTTATTCAGCAGTTATTTACGTTAAAACTTGTGATAACTCTAACACTGATGTGAAACTTTTAACAGCTAAAACTCGCGTAGCACCACTTAAACCTATCACGATTCCAAGACTGGAATTATGTGCTGCAGTATTGCTGGCACACTTAATACAGGCAGTTAGGGATGCATTACATATAAAACCTGATTCTGTGCACGCATGGAGTGATTCACAAATTGTATTGTCATGGCTAAGATCAAATCCTAAAAGATGGCAAGTCTTTGTAGCCAACAGAGTATCTGAAATCCAATCCATTTTACCAGCTGAGAATTGGAACCATGCGAACGGAAAAGAAAATCCTACTGATTGTGCATCACGTGTGTTGCTTCCAGCAGAACTACTGTCCCATGACTTGTGGTGGAACGGCCCACCGTGGTTAAGAAGCAATGAGGTTCCCGTGCATGAACCTATTACCATAAATGAAGAAGAATTACCAGAAGCACGTAAAACATTATCATTTGTAGTTTCTGAAAATGTAAAAGGACTTGATATTATATCAAAAATATCTTCGTTTTCCAAGTTGCAACGCATATTTGCTCGGCTATTGAGATTCATCTCCAATTCAAAGGTAACACGTGTAAAAAGAAATACATCCTTTTTATCAAGCAATGAAATTCAAGCCGCAACACGCTGCATTATTCGAATAGTTCAATAAGTGAACTGTAATAAAGAAATTCAATGTTTAGAAGCTGGAAAAGAGATACCTACAAATAGCAGTCTCGTTTGTTTGTGTCCAATTTTAGATGATAACAAAATATTAAGAGTAGGGGGAAGATTGAAAAACGCACAGCTGTCAGAGGATGAAAAGCACCCAATCTTATTACCATCAAAGCACCATGTGACTAAGATCATAATTAAACATTTTCATGAAAAATATTTCCATGCAGCTCCATAGCTTCTTCTTTCTTTAATTAGACAGAAATTTTGGATCATTACTGCTAGGTCTGTTATTCGGAAAATAGTAAGAACTTGTGTTACATGCTGCAGATATAGAGCTCAAACTGCAAAACAAATAATGGCTAATCTTCCAGAATCTAGGGTAATACAGTCACGACCATTTCATCGAGTTGGAACAGATTTTTCAGGACCATTCATGATTAAATATCGTGCAGGATGCGGACTAAAACCATTTAAATCATATGTGTGTATATTTGTCTGCTTCGTCATCAAAGCAGTTCATCTTGAAGTTGTAGAATATCTTTCAACAAAGGCATTCTTAAGTGCATTAAAACGATTTATCGCAAGAAGAGGGAAACCTTTTGAGATTTTTAGTGATTGTGGAACTAACTTCAAAGTTGCAGAAAAAGAAATCAACAAATATCTTTGCAATGCAAGCAGAATGAAGAAATAAACAAATTTTTGTCGTCAGAGGAAATACGCTGGACTTTTAATCCGCCTTCTGCTCCACACTTTGGTGGACTTTGCGAATCTGCAGTAAAATCAATGAAATCGCATCTGAAGAAAACCGTTGGTGATACTGTCTTGACCTATCCTGAGTTCCAAACCTTGATTACGCAAGTTGAAGCTTGTCTCAACTCTAGGTCACTGTGTCCCATATCATCTGACCCAACAGACTTAACTGCTCTAAAGCCAGGTCACTTCCTAGTTGGAACTTCTCTAACTGCCATACCTGAACAAGATTTAAGTCACAGTCCTTTGAGTCATCTTGATAGACGGCATGTGAGACAGTTTATTCTTCAGCAATTTTGGAAAAGATGGAGCAGGGAATACCTGTCTCAACTTCAGCAAAGACCTAAATGGCAAAAAAAGTCAACGAGATTTAGAAGTCAATGACTTAGTCCTCATCAAAGATGACAACCTTCCACCACTTAAATGGAAGTTAGGACGAATAATAGCTGTTCATCCAGGTTCAGACAATAAGGTCAGAGTTGCTACGATCAAGACTAGTAGTTGTGCCATCGATCGTCCAATAGTGAAACTGTGTCCTCTTCCTATAGAAACTAAAAACTGTGAACTCAGACCAGTCTAATATTTTTCTATTTTTTGTATTAATTTGTTTGTGTTATTAATTGTTCTTTCATTATAGTTATAAATTGTAAGCAACTAACTACTTGTTGAAATCCCAGGGGATTTCAACGGGGGCCACAATGTTTATGTAAGTATCGTCTGCTGCATATTCCGTGGTTTCGTGTACTCTGAATCCATGTAAGTTTGTTGCTCTTTTTTCACGCATGTGGCAATACTCTGTGTTTTATTCTGTTTTGATTCGTGTTGTTGTAGAATGTGAAAAATGATGGAATGTAGTAAGCCGCTGTTGGCTCGAAAATATTTAGTGTTATAATAAATTCGTGTTAACAGTCCGCTTTGGTGTTTATGTGAACGAACCAGACGTAGTGTAAGTGATTGTAGTTAAAAACGCAATAACATACATATACGTATGCGTATGCGTGTATTAGAAAAATAAATTTAAAAACTCGTCAAAAACGGCCAGATAAAATTGTTAAACTGTGTTTATCTCTAATCTTTGTTTACTTTTTGTTGATGAAATTAACATTTAAATTCGAAATCTACCTCCACCTGTAGGCCGAGCTGAAAGGGATTTTTTATTTTAACTCCAGCTCCTTGATCTAAATTCATCATATTCAATATTTTTTGAGCGTGCCAAGTATTTTTTTAGTCATATACCATATTCAGAAATACTTTTATTATTCGGACTGAGAATTTTTTTTTTTTTTTTTTTTTACTTTTTAGTGCACTTTATATTACTTTAGATAATACTTTTTTTAAAAAAACTAAAACATTTTTATATATTTATTTAAACACAACTCATAAAAAATGATATATTTTTTATCAAACTTTCAGTGATACCAAAATCGGCAGAAAACATGTATTATTATAGTATTTTAAAGGACAATTTATATAGTTACAATAAATATTAAATACCATATTTTTATACAATTTTACTTTCCCATTAGAAGAAATTCTTATCTTAATTTGTGCTATGATTTTTTAAATTAGAAAATTTTATAGTTTATTTCATTTATAATTATTGTACGATATAGATAATGAGGAAAATTTAGAAGGATATTGATCAGGATTTCTAACATTTCTAAAAAGGAAAAAAAAACTACTTATCATGGTAAAATTTAATTTTAGTTAAGAACCCATGCTTCAAAGCGGTATGAAGTAGCAGAGACCGGGGCAAGATGACTAAGTTAAACAATTTTTGTTGTTTATTAATTTATTTTTATGTATAGTAAAATTAATTTTACAACTATTAGATTATTCCTTTGTAGTATTAAATATATTACCATTTAAATTTTCAAATAAAAAAATTAACCGATAATTTTATTTTATCATAACATTAACAAATCGTCATCTTTCCCCAGTACTGGGGCAAGATCACAATCTCTCTATTCTAAAAAAAAAAAATGTAACTACCGCTATCACCGCCGCCGCCACCGGTTTTGAATTTTTTGTGATCGGAGGATTTTCTTCGTTAATATTAAGAAAAAAAATGCATACAGAAATATGAAAATCGGTGGTATTAGAGAAATGTTAGATAAACACGCCGATGCAGACAGTTTTCAAATCGAAGAATTATTTTAAGTGATATTTAATGCTAAAGTTGGACAAAATCGTTCCATTAAAAAAGTTTTATTGCAGCAAAAACTATACATGGCAGTGTAATCATTTTTAGATCATTTTATGCGTTAGAATTTTCCGGAGTGCAGATTGCATTAATTTTTTTTTATTTTGACTCATTTTTTGAGGTTTTATTTCTAATTTAAATACAAATTTTCAGCATTTTGAGAGATATTTTTTACTTATTTTAGAAAATTGTACTAATTTAATCTGTTGCAAACTGTATAAATAGCGCAAACGATAATGTTTGCTTCAAATTAAAAATTTATTTACACGTGACTATTATAAACAGAAAAAAAAAACTTTCAAATTAGATTTAAATAATTACGTATAAAAAGCAGGAACTTATTGAAAATTACTTCATAAAAAATATAATTACAAGTGAATTTTAACAGAGAAAGGATATTGTAAAATAATAAATTTATTAACATGCATTAGAAGACTTAAATAGGAGAAATTACGTCACATTTACGTCACATTACACTTATTACGTAAAATGAACAAAAAAAAAAATATCGCAAAACAGTTTAAATTTAAAAATTGCGCAAGACATTTATTTGATATTTTAAGATGATCATAATATTTCATTTCTAACAAAAGTATTTTTACGTGAATATTAAAAAGAGAAAGAAAAGTTTGGTGAAAATTACGTCAGATTATAAACAGCGCAAACAATGTTTGCTTCAAATTAAAAATTTATTTACACGTGACTATTGTAAACATAAAATATAAAAAAAACAGGAACTCATTGAAAATTACGCCATAAAAACTATATTAACACGCGGATTTTAAAAGAGAAAGAATATTGTAGAATAACAAATTCATTAACATGCGTTAGAAGTCTTAAATAGAAGAAATTACGTCACACTACATTTATTACGTAAAATGAACAAAAAATAATCCCGCAAAACAGTTTAAATTTAAAAAATTGCGCGAGACATTTCTTTGATATTTTTAACTATTTTTGTTAGGACAGCTTAAATATTTCATTTCATAACAAAAGTATTTTCACGTGAATATTAAAAAGAGGAAGAAAAGTTTGGTGAAAATTACGTCAGATTATAAACGATATATTTAAAATGTCTTATTTTAAAAAAACTTTATTTTCGCTTTGTTAAAAAATACCGGGAGACAAAGACTCTGTTTACTTTATCCATTTTATATTTTGAAATGTTTAACTAAAATTATTTAATCAAAGACGGAAGCAGCCATTGTATCTTTAACAGTAGCTGATTTGGCCAAATTCCCCAATCAAAGAGAAATGAATAGAAACCCGTTTATAGGGAGATCGCCACTG
Organism: Maratus speciosus; assembly: GCA_963932465.1. Lineage (NCBI taxonomy): Eukaryota > Metazoa > Arthropoda > Arachnida > Araneae > Salticidae > Maratus > Maratus speciosus. The sequence continues at coordinate 352,865,848 of OZ010799.1, read as the reverse complement.
TTTTTTAAGTTATAATTCAATCTTTCGAAATATTTTTAAAGCCAATCAAATTAGCGTGCTTTTAGAGTCTGCGGTGTCTGAACGGGGGTTGGCGAGCGTAGCTCGTAGGGGACTGACCCCCCTAGTACTGAAAAAGGTTGAACATATATTATCTTTTGAATATGTTACATGGTTTAACAAATGATAATGTGTTTTACAACTTACAAAATATCAAACTAAGCATAATGCATTGTAACGTAATGTTGAAGTGTTTAGTTGTGCATCTAACAACAGTCACAAATAAAAATGCCATTTTCATAATTGGAACATTCCTCATGCCACCACTCTTGGCATTTTCAGCACTGGATCCATTGTTCTGTTGGTGGGTCACAATATTCCTCGTCACAAGCAGGACATCTGAAAACGCCATCCTTTGAAGTTGATGCAACTGGACTGTTTGGCCTGGATTTAATAGACTTAGGCCTACAGGAACTTAGTTTGAATTTTTTTTACCCATATTTTAGCATCACTAGCTTCTTTTCTCTGCTTTTTTAAACGTTCCTGTTATTCCTTCTGCTTTTCCCTTTGTTCCAACATTTTTTTAATGGGTGTGCTTGTAAGAATGCTTGAGCTTAGTGTTTTGCTTTTGCTTTTTTTCTCATATTGTATTGCTTTAGGCAATGGTTTGAAATCAAAAACACTAACAGGCTTCTTTCGTGCTTCGGAATCAGCATTTGTCACAAGTTCTGGTTCTTCTGGAGGGTTTATACGTTGGTCTTCTACTACCAGGTTCTGAGGATTAGCACTATTATTTTCAGTTTCATCGCCAACAACATCATGCTCAGTCGTTTTTGCAGCCCCCTCATACCGATCGGACGCTTAGAATCGGAGATACAAACACCGATAGAGTTTTTCTTTCGGGGAGACTAGGGAGGGGCTTAGCGGATGGCAAAAATGTCTTCCTCTGGTCGCCCCCTTTTGAAGAACACCTCCCTCGATCCGATGCGCCCCATAGCCCTAGAGGAGATAGAAGCGCAATGTCGCGCGGACAAACACACAGACAAACAATCGTTTACAGGATTTAAATAGAATGGGCAACATAGTCAGTTTAATAAATTCCGAAACACGGGGCAAGATGACGAGCTTGTCATCTTGCCCCGGACTGCCTGTTTAATAAATATTCGTTTTCATTGCCATGAAGGAAGGCGATTAATTGGCATTTATGCATAGTAATAGGCAGTATTTAAACTAGTTTACTCATAAATATTAAAGAGAAACGATATATCTTGCCTGCATCTGTAGCAGAGCTTATTTACACATAAAAGTTATAACGTGATAGCGGTAAACAATCAAAGCTTCACAACTAACACAAAAATGGCAATTTCAGCGTCTCTATATAATTGTTTAACGAACGGCCGATAGGAGAGCCAGTAGAGTCCAGTTAATGCTGCTACCTAGTGTAAAACGGAAAAATGAAGACATTCGTGTACTTGCCCCGCTCTTCATCTTGCCCCGGTCTCCCCTAGATCAATTTTTAGTAGACATAGTTTAAAAAGTTTAAAATTTTGATAAGACTTTTATGGAAAAGTTGTTTAAAAGTTGTTAATCCTTGATTACATGACACACCATTTTTTTTTTTACATTTAGCATAAGTAGAACGAATTCTTTTAAAGAAATGGAATGTATAACAGAAAATTATATGTTTACATTCGTGATGTTTAGAAAAATACAATGAATGCATTCAAATTGTGTATGTGCTCTTATTAATGATTCAATATTTTTTAAACCAAACTTAATTTAATTAAATATGAAAAAAGTTCCAGTGATTTCAAAATCATCATAAAACTCATAAAGTACTCCATGAAGTATTTTACAGAATAATCCATAAAATTACGATAAGTTTTCAATACTTATTTTTATACAATCTTTACATTTCCTTTAGAAGACATTCTTACAATATTATCTTTTATGAAAATATTATTCGAATTATATAAAAAAAAAAAAAACTTGTATTATATTTAATTTGTAATTATCGTACTAAGTAGATTAATGAGGACTGTGTAGAAAGATTATGATAAAGAGTTTCTGGGACATTTCGAAAACATAAAAATATCGATGTTTTAACACTTATCTTGTAACTAGCAGGAATGACCGAGCCAAGCTCTGTCAAAATTAGCTTTGCGTTTATCTCGATATATTATTTCCACTGAATCATTCTTGCTGTTTTAGATGCAATTAGCTTGACACTGAGACATAGTGAGCCAAAATGACCCACTAATCAATTTTTTTCAAACATTCGACCTAACACGCTATTCTCGAGGCTGAAATCGGTGGAATACAAAATTTAGTGAAAATCGTTAGTTGTTTTCTAGATAAAATTAGCTTGACACACGTTGATTCAAAAACCCACTAACCGAAACTTATCGAACATGTGAGATATTTAAATGGTCTTGTTGTACTGTGAAACGGTATAACAAAAAAAAAATTGTCAAAATTGTTTGAACCTTTTTGAGATGCCGTTAGCTTCACCCCGATTCATTATCACCAAAAAGACCCACTAATAGAATTTTCTTGAGCATGCGACCCAGCCCAATGGTTTTATCTTGTCCAGAAACGGTGAAGTACAAAGTTTTGTCAAAATATTTTGAGCCATTTTGTAGATACAGTTAGCTTGATCCTGATACATTAGAACCCAAAATAACCCATTGATTGAATTTTCTTGAACATGCGACCCTGCCCAATGGTCTTTTCTGGCCCGAAAACGATAGATTACAGAATTTCGTCATAATCGTAGAGCCGTTACCTAGATAAACTTAGCTGGACCCACGGTGACCCCAAAATGACCTACTAATTGAATTTTCTTTAACACGCACTCCATCCCAATGGTGTTTTCGTGCCGGAAAATGGTTAGAAACAAAATTTAGTCAAAATCGATTGTGCCGTTCTCTAGATATAATTAACTTGACCCTGACCCATTATGACCGAAAATGACCCACTAATCGAATTTTCTCGAACGCGAGACCCATACCAATGGTCTTTTCGTGCCCAAAAACAGTAGGTGGCAAAATTCCGTCAAAATCGTTAGAGCCGTTATCTAGATAAATTTAGCTTGACCCACGGTGACCCAAGAATGACCCACTGATCGAATTTCCTAGAACACGAGACCCATCCCAATGGACTTTTCGTGCCCGAGAACAGTAGGGTGCAAAATTTCGTCAAAATCGTTAGAGCCGTTATCTAGATAAACTTAGCTTGTACCACGGTGACCCAAAAATGACCCACTAATCGAATTTTCTCGAACATGGGACTTAGCCCAATGGCCTTCTCGTAATCCAAAACTGTAGAATATAGAGTTTAGTGAAAATCGTTAGCGCCGTTTTTTGGATAAAAATAGCTTCACTCACAATGCCCCAAAAATGACCCACTAATCGAATTTTCTCGAACAGGTGACCCATCTCAATGGTCTTTTCGTGCACGAAAATGGTTAGATACAAAATTTAGTCAAAATCTATTGAGCCTTTCTCTGGATATAATTAGCTTGATCCTGACCCATTATAACCCACTAATCGAATTTTCTAGAACACGAGACCCATCCCAATGGTCTTTCCGTGCACGAAAATGGTTAGATACAAAATTTAGTCAAAATCGATTGAGCCGTTCTCTAGATATAATTAGCTTGACCCTGAACCATTATGACCCAAAATGACCAAATAATTCAATTTTCTCGAACACGAGACCCATCCCAATGGTCTTTTCTTGCCCCAAAACAGTAGGGTGCAAACTTTCGTCAAAATCATTAGAGCCGTTATCTAGATAAACTTAGCTTCACCCACAGTGCCCCAAAAGTGACCCACTAATCAAATTTTATCAAACACGTGACCCATCTCAATGGTCTTTTCGTGCCCGAAAATGGTTAGATACAAAATTTAGTAAAAATCGATTGAGCCGTTCTTTAGATATAATTAGCTTGACGCTGACCCATTATGACCCAAAATGACCCACTAATTGAATTTTCTCGAACACGAGACCCATCCCAATATTCTTTTCGTGCCCGAAAACGGTAGGGTGCAAAATTTAATCAAAATCGTTAGAGCCGTTTTCAAGAATAAATTTACATGCACACTCACACCCGCAATTTTTGCTCCCATTATAGTATAAGATTAAATACCACGCGTAACAATTAATTCTTGCCGTAAAAACAAATTGCTTAAATTAACCCTTTATTTAACCGCACTGCATACCTTCAAGATACCTAAAAGTCAACGTCAGTTATATAGTAAGCTTTAAAAGACGATTTTATTTATTGCTGCTATCTTCCAACTCATAAATTGTTCATAGAATTATTAAGAGAGGACTATAATTAGTTAATTTTTCATGCTAAAATTTTGTTTATCGTTTGCACAGTTTTACATCGTTGTTGCTAAAATGAACTTAATAATTTTTTTTACAAAAGAAAGTTAGTATACTTTACAATTTTGCATAAGAAAATTCACGATATTTGTGGGAAGTATGTAATTTTATGTTTATTGCGGATATGAAAATAGTTCATTTTAGTTAATATTGTTTTATTTTTATTCCCTTGTTTTTTACGTGCTTAAACTGATGTATTAAATCATCTGAAAATATATTTTTCAAATCGAATTTGTTGAGTCACAGAGGGTAATATAAGTAAATATGCTTTGCAACGGCAGTCTTTAGAAGTTTAAAAGTTTAGAAGTTTAAAAGTTAAGGAGTTTAGAAGTTTAGAAGTTAAGAAGTTAAGAAGCTTAGAAGTTTGGAAATTTAAAGAACAAAGAATATGCTTTGAATTTAGCTGCTTTGGATTTAGCATTATATACAGGGTGTTATCAACACACTCAGTCTAACATTACACAGGTGCTCAGCAGTTTTTATGCAAGCGAATCAAACATACTATCAACACAGGTTCGATTGCGCCTGACTAAGCAGAACTACATTACAGAAACACTCGAAACACGCACATTCAGCAATTTAAAAGAGCGAGATCACTTTTCCAGGAGTCAGGACTACCCGCTACCCTCCCTCCCTCTATCGCACTTACGTAATAACAGAAGCCTACGTCACGAATGAGTCTGAAAAAAAAAATGTTTTGCTCCAACTGGTCACATGATCAGCAGGCTGAAAAATTGGACGGCTGACGTAGCTGTGACGTCAGAATCTAGACGGTGCAAAAGTCACTCGGACGTTGGACGTCTTCCAACTAAGTTTGGAAGCACTAAGGTTGGACAACTAAGGTTGGACATCTAAGACTATGCTTAGTTGGAAGTGCAGCGCGTCCAAGCCTGGAAATCGGATACCTAGACGTCCAAGATGGCGGACATCTAACAAGTTAGTCGTTCGGGGGATGTAAAATCCAAGATGGCGGACGTCTAAGATGGCGGATGTCCAAAGTCCATCTATGATTACAAACAGCAGTTTATTAAACTAACAATTATCTCAAAATTAAAATTTTTGTTAATTAAATAAGAAACAAACAAATTTTCAGTTTTAAAAGTGCTACTGCACGCATTTATTTAAAATAAATATCACAAAGTTATAGATAAATACAATATTACAATATGATTTAGATTACTATGTGCAGGAATTGGTCGTATTTACATATTTTTTTCTCGAAATAAAGCAAGCTTTGTACAAAAACTGGTATATTACCGTGCAAATACTGGGCGCACATCTCCAAGCTCATTTAGTATGCTTCGGGCTAGACAAGAAGTCGTCCTCGCCGCCCACATCATCATTCGAGCGTGTGACCTCAGATACAGGCCAATGGGAACAGCCAGGAATTGGAGATCTGGATCAGACGACTACATTCGGAGACTCGCACTGTACACTAGACTTTGAAGCACGCTCTTTCAGTCCTGACTCCTGGAAAAGTGATGTCGCACTTGTAAATTGCTGAATGTGCGTGTTTCGAGTGTTTCTGGAATGTAGTTCTGCTTAGTCAGGCGCAATCGAACCTGTGTTGATAGTATGTTTGATTCGCTTGCATAAAAACTGCTGAGCGCCTGCGTAATGTTAGACTGAGTTTTTAATCGCACTTTAGATAAATAACTGGTACATATAGAGAGCGTATACGCTTTTTAAATCAGTCTGCCTGCTAGCGATGTCCAAGTGTAAGCGCGGGGGTTTTTACGTCTTTTGATCTCTCTACCGAGCATGCGTTTGATAGCAATGTACAGGAGTATCTTGTACATGGTAGAGAGACTTGACCGGTTGCGGGTCGCGCACATCCCCAAGGCTTTGTTCGTTTTAAGAATACAAGGACCCTCTGCACAGTTAAGCGCTGACTTCCTGGTGCTCATTTTGAAAGAGCTAAAGGAACTGTGGCAGAGGCTTCGTCGTATTGTAAAAAGGATGGTGATTTCACCGAATTTGGCTCTATTCCAGCAGATACGCGAAAAATTAAGGCGTTTTGTGACATACTTGATAAGACTGAGCGCGGTGAGATCACCTCCATTAAGGCCGATTATCCGGGGCTCTATATCCGCTATAAGATGTGTTTACATTCTTGTCAGCTTTTTAATAACGAACCGCTTCCAAATTCCTGTGGATTTGCGGTCCACCCCGGATCGGTAAGGATTACGCTGTGTGGTATTTTAGTCCTTTGATTATTAAAAGTTTGAACAAATGGTGGGATGGGTACGTCAACCAAGACTATGTTCTGATAGCTGACGTAAACATTTCCCACTGTGGCTGGCTTGCTAGTTTTTTTTTAAAATTTGGGCTGATATGTAGCCCTTCAGCGCGGAAATTAATTGGGGGTACTATTCCTATAAGGCCCAAGCGCATTATTGTAACTTCTAATTTTCAAATGCAAGAATGCTTCATAGGCATTACTTTGCACGCTTTACGGGCTAGGTTTAGTATATACGACTTCTTCGGTCCTGAACTATCATATACAGAGAGACTCAGACCTCAGACAAAGAACACGGTACTAGACAAAATGATAAAGCACGAAGTCTTGAATCTGAATGCGAGTGCCACCTCACACAACGAAGATGTGGAGGAGGGTGTGGTGTTGGAGCAAAAAGAGCGCACTTCAAAGTCTAGTGTACAGTGTGAGTCTCCATATGTAGTCGTCCGAATCCGATCTCCCGTTTCTGGCTGTTCTCATTGGCCTGTATCTGACGTTACAAGTTCGAATGCCGATGTGGACAGCGATGACGACCTCTTGCCTAGCCCGAAGCGTACTAAATGAGCTTGGAGATGAGCGCCCAGTGCTTGCACGGTAATATACCAGTTTTTGTACAAAGCCTGCTTTTTTCTCGAGAAAAAAATATGTAAATACGTCTAATTCCTCCTCGTTTGAACATTGTGAGCAGTGGTTTAAATAACCCACTGGTTCGTCGAATTAATTGCATTCGTATAAGTGTGAAGGATTGCGACATCTTTAGGCTGAAATACAGCTGCAAAGACCAACAGACATTCGGTGCTGAAAATATCCTGAAGTTTTCTAGTTCAGTTATTTCTAGTGCTTGCAAGAATGCGTTTTTTCAGAATAATCTGAATCGCTACAGATACGTGGAATTCAATTCACGTATTCTGTTTACATCGAATGTTTAAATTGGACGCTCACGGGCCAATATAAAGTCGGTACAAGGACCGAGCCTTACCATTATCCTGTATGATTCATCCAAGGCTTTCAAGCGACCCCGTTCTTTCTGAACTGACATTAGGATAATAAATACGTGCCTGCTACTCCTAGTGATGACCGTATATCTAGTGATCCTCATTGAAAAACTGTTGTTGTATCTTCCAAGAAATCAAAAGTTTTTCGTTATAATGTGCCTGTTTTGGTTAGCCGCTATCTTGACTCTACTAAAAAGCTTAATGTATCTACGAACAACGACGTAGGAGCATTCATGGAGAAATGCTGGGGCCAAGGCAATTTTAAAGCTCCGAACAACTGGTTCGGCTCTTTACGTGATTTGTTTACGAAAGGACAAGAAACAAATTGCTCATATTGCTGAAGAATCGCCTCTTCAATTTAATTTATATGTTATATGTCGTGTTGACTGTACATTTAAAGGCTACAAATATGTTTAAAAATGAAATATTATGATATATTTTGTATTTTTATTTTTTAATAAATACGTGCTCTAGCACTTTGAACTCCAAATTTTGTTTATTTATTGTGTTTAAAATAAAATATAATAATAATTTTTTTTTCAGCCTGCTAAATTTTAAAAAAAACTTATAGTTGGACTTTGTACCGACCGCATCTTGGACGTCCACCATCTTGGATTCTTTATCCCCCGGACGACCAATGTTTAATATTGCCGCCATCTTGGACGTCCGCGCTCTTGGATTGCATAATCTCTGGACGTCTAGGTATTGGATTTCCAGGCTTGGACGCGCTGCACTTCCAATTAAGCATAGTATTACCTTACTTGGAAGTCATCCAACGCCCAAGTGACCTATGTACCGTCCAGATTCTGACGTCACAACTACGTTAGCCGTCCAATTTTTCAGCCTGCTGATCACGTGACCAGTCGGAGCAAAACTTTTTTTTTTCAGATTTATTCGTGAAGTAGGCTTCTGTTATTACGTAATCGCGATAAAGGGAGGGAGGACAGCGGGTCAGTCCTGACTCCTGGAAAAGTGATCTCGCACTTGTAAATTGTTGAATGTGCGTGTTTCGAGTGTTTCTGGATTGTAGTTCTGCTTAGTCATGCACAATCGAACTTGTGTTGATAGTATGTTTCATTCGCTTGCATAAAAACTGCTGAGCGCCTGCGTATTGTTAGACTGTAAAGCTTCAAAATTTCTATTCGTTGCACAGTAGTTCTATTTTTTAACGAAATACTGGTTTATAATATTTATTAACTACCATTACTTTAATTTAACCATACGCGGTGCAGTTTTTCATAAGGAAAAATTACATGTAACACAATGTTATACGTTTTCATTCTCGATGCTTAGAAAAATACAGTAAATGCATCCAAATGGTGTATGTGCAGATATTAAAAATATAATATTCATTATACCTTACCCATAATAAATGAAATAAATTTTATCAAACCTCCAGTATTTTCAAAATATTCATAAATATGTAGATAATATGGATATTAAATTTCGAGTACATTCCGTAGAACTAAGATACGATTTTACTAGCTATACTTTATACGGCCTTTATTATTATTTTTTTTTTCGAAAATATCTTTAAAATAATATTGCATCTGATCGAATAATTCGTGTTACGATTCAAAACATTCTATTTTGTTACATTTCTAATTCCTGTACTCAAAAGATTAATGAAGAATATTTAGAATCTTAGTATTGATAAACTGTTTCGAGAAAATTTTAAAACAATAAACTACATATGTTTTATAATTAACCTTTTAAATAAATTCCAATAAAAAATGTCTTATTATAGTGTAAACTATCACCATTTAAAACTTCTGAAATCTCTTTTTGAATCACCTTGTATATAATAATTTATTCCTATAAAAAATAAAATGTTTATATTTCTAAAACACAACACATAAAATGCAAAATATGTTTAATAAACTTTCAGTGATTTCAAAATCGTTACGGTAAGCTGGGGTAACTGGACTCACGATATCGTGAGTTCAGTGAGTCACGATATGGTGAGTATATATTTGTTATAGGCTATTTTATAAACAACCGTTGATGTGTTTTAAGGAGTCTCAGGTCTTTTTAAATTGGAAAAAATCAAAAAAAGATACTATTGCCAACATTTAATATCTTAAACTGTATATGATTTTAAAACAAAATTTTTAGTGGGATGAAAGATATAAGTATGATCTTTCATTTTATGGATTAAAAAAATGCAAGATGCATAATTTGCATTTACAGGAGGGTCCAAACTGTCAGAAATTTGACGAGCAGAAAATTGGTATAACAGCTTACGCGCGGGATTACAAAATACATTTTATTAATAGAATAAAATTTTGGTACCTACTTATACTTCATATTATAATAATTACTCTGAGCCCAAATAAATTTGTATTTAAAGCATGTTTATATTTTAATACAAAGTTGTATTTAGCAAAGGCCAAATTTCGAAAATTTCAAAAGTATAATCACCTAAAACATATTTCTTTTGAACAATAAAAAGGAAATTTTAGCTTCAGTTTATACAAACTAACATGAAACATATGTTTTAAAAATTTCATGAAAAATATTCAGAAATTTTTAAGATATAATGCGCGTTATGCCCAAAAACGTCATTTTGAGAAAAATGACTTCAAAGTTTTAGAAAGTTCACTTCAGCTATTGAGCGGTTATAATTCTAAAAACCATAACTTCTGTTTTAATAGGAATTTCCAGGAAATAATTATATCAAAATTTTCAAGAGTTTAACATCTAAAAAAAATTAAAATTTCGAAAGTTTTTATGCTTTAAGAGTCTTGAGACCCTTTAAGTTTAGCTTTTGTCAGCATTGCACCCCTCTCTCTATTTTTTATAACAACGTGTGTCAACTCAATCACAACTCTGTCTTTGTTGTGATAGGTAGCCGAAAATTCAGTTTTATGTTTTTTTATAAACAACGTCGGTTTGGTTAAAGTTCCTCAGATTTTATTAAAATACGGTAAATACTTTTGTTAAACAATCTTTTTATTAAAGATTCGTCATATAAATACATTAATATTATTAGTTAGCCATACATATTTACTTCATGAATCAAGTGTAAGGCCGGTGTTCCAGTTACTATATGAATGTTTCAAGAATGGGGTAACTGAGTCATGTTCCAGGAGAAACTGGACCATGTGGCACCCAGTTACCCCAACACATATACATAATTTTAAAGAGTTTCTGTTATTACGGGAAATTAATTTCTCTATTTTTTTATTCAATTAAGAAAATTATATAATACCTTATTAAAATTACATAATAAAATCGTAAAAATCCTTGTTGGCGGGTATCAAACATAATTTCTTAATTGAGATAGCCAAACTTCAAAATTTTACCATACAGTTGAAGAGACGTACATAAGACAAAATGACATTATTAGAAAACTATCGGACCCCATGTTCTATCATAGCCATTCATTTACACTTTAATTTTATGTCACAAGGATCAATAATATAAAATTATTCGGCTTATCTATACTAATATTATAAAGAAGTAAAGTTTCTTTGTTTGTTAGAGGTAATCTCTGGAGCTACCGAACCGATTTCAAAAGTAATAGTATCATAATGATGGTGTTAGTCCAACTTAGAACATAGGCTATATTTTATGTCGGTGCCACTATCCCCAAGGGGGTGAAGGAGGAAAAAACGTTCTAAAAATGCGATTTTTGTGTTACTGAAGGGCCTAGAAATATAAAATTTGGAATATTAGTTACTTATAAGATATAAATGATGTCTAAGAACAGTTCATAAACAATTCGAAATTTAAAAGGGGTAAAAATGCACAAAAAGCGTTCTAAAAAACGTTCTAGATGGTAGTTTCTACATAATCTCAGGAAATACCAAACCGATGTAAACATATTGGTGTCAAAATGATGGTGACGACGCTTTCTCCAAGACAGGCTATATTTTATGTCCGTGCCACTACCCCAAAGGGGGTGCAGGAGCAAAAAACGTTCAAAAAATGCGATTTTTGCGTTACTGAAAGGACCTAGAAATATGAAATTTTGAATATTAGTTATTTATATGATATAAATGATGTCCAAAAACAGTTCTTGAACAATTCGAAATTTAAAAGGGGTGAAAATGCACAAAAAGCGTTCTTAAAAACGTTCTAAATGGTAGTTTCTACATAATCTCAGGGAATACCAAACCGATTTAAAATATATTGGTGTGAAAATGATGCTGACGACGCTTGCTCCAAGATAGGCTATATTTTATATCGGTGCCAATCCCCCAAAGGAGGTGCAAAAAAGTTCTAAAAATGTTATTTTTGCGTTACTGAAGCGCCTAGAAATATGAAATTTGAAATATTAGCTACTTATTAGATATAAAGGATTTGTAAGAACAGTTCTTAAAAAATTCGAAATTTTAAAAGGTGAAAATGTGCGAAAAGGGTTCTAAAAAACATTCTACATGGTGGTTTCCACGCAATCTCAGTAAATACCAAACCGATTTAAAAAATAAAGACGTCAAAATGATGGTGAGAACCCTTGCTCCAACATAGGATATGTTTTATGTCGGTGCCACTACACCAAAGTGGGTGCAGGAGAAAAACGTTATAAATTGCGGTTTTTGCGTTACGGAAGTGCCTTGAATCGCGAAATTTGGTTATAAGATATAAATGATCTCTAAGTACATTTCCTAAAAAAATCGAAATTCAAAAGGGTGTCAAAATGCGGGAAAAGTGTTGTAAAAAACGTTCTAAATTGCGATTTCTATGTAATTTCAGGAAGTACAAAACCGATTTCAAATATAATGGTGTAAAAATGATGGTGACAGATCTTGATCCAAGATAGGCTATATTTTATATCGGTTTCCACTAATCCCAGAGGAGATGCAGGAGCAAAATTCGTGAAAAGCGTTCTAAAAACATTCTAAATGCCGATTTCTCAGTAATATCTCAGGAAGAATCAAACTGATTTCAAAAGTAATGGTAGGAAATTGATGCTGACAGCCTCTGCTCTAACATAGACGCAATTTTATGTCGGTAACAGTATCACCTAGACGTTGCAGGAGCAAAAAAGCTTTCTAAATTTCGATTTTTGTTATCAGTAAAGGCTAGCAACTTAAAATTAGGCAAGGTACATATTTATTAGATATAAATGATCTTTAAGAACAATTTCGAAAAAATTAGAAATTTAAAAATTTGGTAAAAATGCGCGAAAAGCGTTCTAAATTTCGAATTCTACTCAATCTCAGGAAATACCAAAGCTATTTCAAAAGTAATGGTTGAAAATCAATGGTGACAGTCCCTGCTATAACATAGGTTATATTTTATGTTGCTGTCACTACCATCTGAGGATTGCAAAAGCTAAACATGTTCTAAAATGAGTTTTTTGCACAACTGAAGGGTCTAACACTTTGGAGTATGGAATGGTATTATTTACTTACAAGATGCAACTGGTTTCTAAGAACAGTCGAAAGAAAATTCCAAATTTAAAAAGATGAAGTGAGCGAGAAGCGTTATAAATTACAATTTTTATGCAATCTTATCAAATACCAAACCGATAAAAAAAATAATGCTGACAAATTGTGGGTGATAGAACCTGCTCAAACATAAGCTATATTTTATGTCTGTGCCACTACCACCAGAGGGTTGCAGGGGCTAAAAACGTTCTAAGTTGCGATTTCTGTGATACTGAAAAGGCTGGAAACTTTAAATATGGCATGGTAGTTACTTATAAAATATAAATGCCCTCGAAGGACTGTCGAAAATAAATTCGGATTAAAAAGGGGTGAAGCGAAGAGGAAGTGCAAGAAGCATTCTAAAAAAGTCCTAAATTACGATTTCTATGCAATTTCAGGGAATATAAACCGATTATAAAAGTAATAGTTGCGAATGAATGGTAACAGTCTCTGATCCTACATAGGCTATATTTTATGCCGATGATTCTACCACCTGGGGTTCACAGGAACAACAAACGTTCTAAAAAAGGCCTTTAAATTTTTCTGAATTACTTTTCTGTGGAATATTAGGAAATAACAAACGGATTTCAAAATTAATGTTGGCAAATTAATGGTGACAGCTTCTGTTTCAACATAGCAGTTTTTGTTGAGAGAGGTGGTAGGACTTGGAATTTGACATGATAGTTAATTTTAAGACGTAAGAAGGTGGTTTCTAAAAAATTGAACACTTCAAATGAATACTGAAATGAGCGTATTGATTGAGCATAAAAGTTTCAAAATATTTTCTAAATTATCATTTATTTAGTTTTATTTTTTAAGTCTCATTTCTACAGTGTAATAATGATGTTTAATCAAACTGTGTTTTAAATAGTAATTTTTGAATTATAACTAAAAGTAATAAGTACCTTTTAATAAAAAAAAAACCTTTTAATAAAATAAAATATTACCTTTTAATAAAATAAAAAGTTAGTTAGTACCTTTTAATAAAAATTAGAAATGTAAATATCACTTGGCATATTTCAAGTATTACGCGAGCAAAGCCGCGGGGTTTGCTAGTAGATAATAATTTTAGTAAATGAGAAAGTAAATCATATGACTATTTTTTACATTATATTTTTAAAAAATAGAAACTAAAAATAAGCAAATCGATTTATAGTAAATAAATAAATAAATAAATAATAATAATATAGATATTTCTTCACCATTTTGGGTAGCAGACTATATTGTGTTATTTATGAGTTCTTTAATTTATCTTTCTCACAGAAATGAATTAATTTCATTGTATTATTTAAATAAAATACATTATTAGCCACAAATAAATTATAATCTGGAAAACAAATTCAAATTTTTAAATTCTAGTAGCTTATATATCATTCTAGGTTTCATGCGGATAACTGGTGGTTCCATATTCTAGGAAGAAGAATTGTGCAAACAAATATAATAGATTCTTCCATAACAATGATATTTTTCAGAAGACTGTTGCCTGAATGTATGCACTCTGGTGGTAACATTTTTGTGTTATTTTTTAAAACTTTTTTTTCGAATATGTTTCTTATATCTGTTTCCGTTGTTAAAGATAATTTCAAAAACTTTTGACGGAGAACTATATACGCAATTTGTTTTGTTAGAATTGCCTTTGCTGCAGCTGTCGGATAAATTTATTGAGTTTGGTTTGCGTCGAATGTTTTGAATTTCCTGACGAAAAGAAATAGAAATAAAATTCTCCTCAGAAATATTAGATATACATGCCTTTCATATACCATTCCAATTTATGTTATAAAAATGATAACAAATTAAAGTAATACTCAAATAAATGTTACAACAGAATATTAAGATTATTAAATTCTTCACGCCTGCGGTATACAATTGTGAATCTTCATTATTTTCCTCATAAAGATTAAACAGTTTTATATTTTATTTACTTCCATATCGCCGATTTTGTTTTCCGAAACAAAACAAATAAATGATAGTACTGATGCGTATTTCATCCGGAAATATGTTATCTTCATCTGCGTTTGCGAAATAACTTCAAATCTGTGTCCATGAAAGTAATCAGTTTTTATATTTATTTAAATTAAACCATTTACAATACAAATTTTTAGAATTTAAAATCATTTACATTGTAAAAAAATCTGATTTTTTCCTGCACTTATATTACAATTTTTCCAGCACCGATGCTGCGAAATTTAATTCAAGTGTCGATGCAATTTTAATTAAAAAACGAGTTCTTTCTGCCCACACTGTAAAAATATATGTATTTTACAACAAAAGATGCTTGTATCCCGACTGCCAACACAGTTTCTGTAAAATCTACAAGCTGCTATCTTTAAGAGTGCTTGTAAAACGTCTCAAGTCTGCGGAACGTCTTAGGTCTACCGGCTGTGCGGTGCACTTGACAGGAAGAATTCAATTTTTACTTCTCTTGTCGCTTGAAGTCGTTTTCACAGCATTGGTGGTTGAAAAATTACAACATAATGTGCAGGAAAAACCACTGTATTTTACAAAAAAAGGCACTGGCCTCCGGACTGCCAATAAAGTTGCTGTAAAATATACAAGCTGCTGTCTATGAGAGTGCTAGTAAAATTTCTCAAGCCAGGGGATTCTCACGTTGCTATTGGCTGCGTGGTACACGTAAAAGAAATAATTCGATTTTTATTTCACTTGTTGCTTCAATTTGCTTTCAGAGCATCGAATTAGATTTCGCAGCATTGGTATTTCAAAAATTGCAACATGAATTGCTGGGAAAATTACATCATTTAATTACAGTGTACACTCTCAGAAATATTTTCTTCAATTCACGAAATTTTACTCCACTTATTGCTTGAAGTCATTTTTACAGATCGGTGCAAGAAAAATTACTACATAATATGCAGGAAAAACCATTTAATTTTACAACGAAAGGTACTGGTTCTCGGACTGCCAACAAAGAGTCTGTAAAATTTACAAGCTGCTGTCTTTAAGAGTGTTGTAAAATTTCTCAAGTAAGGGGAATCTCGCTTTGCTATTGGCTGCGGGGTCCACGTGAAAGAAATAATTTCATTTTTAGGTCACTTCGCTTTAATTTACTTTCACAGCATCGGTGGTTGAATTCGATTTCACAGCATTGGTGCATGAAAAATTACAACATAAATCGCTGGGAAAATAACATCATTTAATTACAGTGTACACTCTCAGAAGTCTTTTCTTCAATTTACGAAATTTAACTCCACTTATTGCTTGAAGTCGTTTTCACAGATCGGTGCTTGAAAAATTACTACATAATATGCAGAAAAAACCACTTTATTTTGCAACGAGAGGTACTGGTTCTCGGACTGCCAACAAAAAGTCTGTAAAATTTACAAGCTGCTGTCTTTAAGAGTGTTGTAAAATTTCGAAAAGTAAGGAGAATCTCGCTTTGTTATTCGCTGCGGGGTCCGGGTGAAAGATTAAATTTCATTTTTAGTTCACTTTGCTTTAATTTACTTTCACAGCATCGGTGGTTGAATTCGATTTCACAGCATTGGTGCATGAAAAATAACAACATAAATTGCTTATAAATAACATCATTTAATTACAGTGTACACTCTCAAAAATATTCCCTTCAATTCACGAAATCTTATTCCACTTATTGCTTGAAGTCGTTTTCACAGATCGGTGCTTGAAAAATTACAACAAAATATTCAGGAAAAAACACTGTATTTTACAACGAAAGGTACTGGTTCCCGGACTGCCAACAAAGTTGCTGTAAAATTTTTCAAGTAAGGGAAATCTCGCTTCATTAGTGATTAGTTATGTTAATAATTGTTGTTCCAAATTTAATATGTTTGTATCATGTCTTAATACTCAATTTATAAATTTTAATTGAAATTGATGATGAAATGTAATATTCTATAATGTTTATATATGTTTATATATAGGAGATAAATTTTGTCATTTTAGACTTAATGCCGACAAAATTGGATGAAATAACACATCTTTTCTAAGATTTAAACATGCAAGCTCATCTGATGATTCTGTAGGTTATTCATAGTTTCTTGTTTTACATACTGGTTATATATATATATATATATATATATGTTGCATTCTAGCAACATTGGATTGGCTTTATCGTTGAAAATGCAGTACTGGCTGTCACGATAGTAGTTGTGGATCACATCCAGCGATAATGGCGTAAAAGAAGTGGTCAGAACAGATAATTCGAATCTGTTATATTAGTAGAACAAATTGTTGAAATGCAGTTGTCGAGTGAAAACAATGGAATACATTGTTCCGTGAAGTTTCCCCAGAAGAAATTGAAACAACTCATAATATCAGTTAAGCACTTTATTAGAACATCTTGCAAAAGGTGCAGTTTACAACAAGATAATTAGCCATCTCTCCGTAGTAGTAATTAGGTTTAATCAAAGTTCCAGATAATCGAATAAAAGGACGGTGACCAGGGGATGGATGTAAACTGGAAAATAGACTCAAATCTTTCAAAATATGCTGAAACACAGCGAGTATCAACTTTTTGTTACTCACGTGTAAGAATACAAATATGGCGTAGATCGCGCTCTCAACCAATGAATAATTATGAATGTCACGTCATATAAAGAGTGCGGACAGAGCTAGCGGATGAATTTGAAAGGAAAAGGAATAACCTCTGAAATGCGCGGGAAAGTAAAATGGAAGCTAAAAGAATAATCTCGAAAGAAAAAGGGCGCGGGAATGGAACATTTAATTTAAGAATACTAAAAGCGTAATATTTAAGCGATTAAGACAAGTGAGACATTAAATTAAAGGGAATTAAACAGAGTTAACGATAGAGATTATTTAAGGATAAGGATTTAGTGAAAATAGAGTAGTAATTTAGAATAAGATAAGGAAATCGCGGAATTAGATCTAGTAATGTAACATATATATATATATATATATGTTACATTATTAGATCTAATTCCGCGATTTCCTTATCTTCTTCAAAATTACTGCTTTATATTCACTAAATCCGTCTCCTTAAATAATCTCTATCGTTAACTCTGTTAAATTCCCTTTAATTTAATGTCTCACTTGTCTTAATCGCTTAAATATTACGCTTTTAGTATTCTTAAATTAAATGTTCCATTCCCGCGCTTTTTTCTTTCGAGATTATTCTTTTAGCTTCCATTTTTACTTCCCACGCATTTCTGATGTTATCCTTTTTTCATCCAAATTCATCCGCTAGTTCTGTCCGCACTCTTTATATGACGTGACATTCTTAATTATTCATTGGTTGAGAGCGCGACCTACGTCATATTTGTATCCATACATTAAAGGAACAAAAAGTTGATACTCGCTGTGTTTCAGCAGATTTGAATCATATTTCCAGTTTTCATCCATCCCCTGGTCACCTTCCTGTTATTCGATTATCTGGAACTTTGTTTAAACCTAATTACTACTACGGAGCGATGGCTAATTATCTTGGTGGAAACTGCACTTTCTGAAAGATGTTCTAATAAAGTGCTTAGTTGATTATGAGTTGTTTTCAATTTCTTCTGGGGAAACTTCACGGAACGATGCATTCCATTGTTTTCACTCGACAACTGCATTTCAACAATTCGTTCTACTAATATAACAGATTCGAATTATCTGTTCTGACCACTTCTTTACGCCATTATCGCTGCATGTGATCCACAACTACTATCGTGACAGCCAGTACGGCATTTTCAACGATAAAGCCAATCCAATGTTGCTAGAATGCAACATATATATATATATATATATATATGAATTATATACCAACAAACAAACCATAATTACTTTATACAAACGTTTTACTCCGGCCAAACTCGATTTGGCCATGGTTTAACTTTTCAACAAAAATTGTTTTGCTTATCTAAACATTTATTTTGATAAGGGAGGGAAAATATGTAAGACACTAGTGTGTTTTCGCATCATTAGCTCTGAATGCGTTAATATTCTTAGAGCAAACATTTCTAAAAATAACCTTGTTTAATCTGTTTTTTTTTTTCATATGACAAAAGGCTAAGGAAAAGTTATTTTGAGACGTTTGGGAAATATCGTAAATCAACAGGATTTAACAAATATTACAATTTTCTAATATATTTCGCGTTTTATTACACTCGATTCGTTCAGAAAAGCAACTTA
This sequence comes from Maratus speciosus, assembly GCA_963932465.1. Classification (NCBI taxonomy): domain Eukaryota; kingdom Metazoa; phylum Arthropoda; class Arachnida; order Araneae; family Salticidae; genus Maratus; species Maratus speciosus. The sequence continues at coordinate 352,846,748 of OZ010799.1, read as the reverse complement.
TTTTTAAATTTAAAGAGTGAAATATACATTTAAAATAAAATAATCACCAACGGTGCAAAGATAATGAAGTTTTACTATTATTTTTATTAATAATATATACCTAAACATAAATGAATTCATAATAGCAAATGCATAAATACATACTACATTTACTACATGTAGATAGTAACAAAAGTAATTGTTAAGATAAAAAATAATATTCAATGAAAAGACATGTACTACTAATAGTATGCCAAATACGAACGAGTTAACTCAGCATGGCTCTTGTGTGAAAAGATAAAACGTTGTAATTGAATTTTCTCTCACTTCCATAATCCATAGTCTTCTAGAACTAATATACAGATGTCTTTTCACGATGACAATACAATTTTGAAATATTTCCGGAACCTAATTATCAATTTTAAAATCTAATGAAATTAATGATAAAATAATACATACTGACCATACAAACTGTCAAGGTCTAAAATGTTCCTCTGTTTTATTACAAACTTTTGTGAAACTTAAATTGGTTCGTGTAAGCAACGATAGAATCTTGTAATCTCTCATTTTCAAATTTTCTAGATTTCTAGAAGTTATGCACACAATTATTTTCAAGACACACAGTGTTTCAACTTTTCGAAAGCTTATTTATCAATTAATTGATTAATATTATTAAATTTATCGTTTATACCATATGAAAAACGAATAATGATGACGTACAAATACATGTGTTTAATCCAAAACTGTTAAAAGATCGAAATAAAAGAAAGTGATTATTATTTTTAAAAAACTGCATTTATGTTGTTATTATACGTAAAAGAGTAATATATATATATATATATTTAATCAAAACCTTGGAGGGCAAAACAAATATTATAAAAAGCGATATGCAATAAATAGTGAATTAAAAAAATCAAACTTTCGCCAAAATCTCAAGCAAAGAACATGCTAAACATTCATTAAAATTTAAAAGTACTCATTAATGTGATTAAAATTACAAATACTTAGAGTGTTTTTGTCAACCCCTTACGACATTTATATTAACATTTTACATTATTTTGTTGCATTCTATGAGTGTTTTTTTTTTTTTTTTATCATATCTCTTTTTTTTTGCAATTTATAATCATTATTAAAAAAATGAATCTATCAAAATCTTATTTATAATTTGTCTTGTTTATGCTAACTTATTTACAGAATAATATTGTGAAACGTAGCTTGATTACTAATCTAAAAATAGTTTATTTTTCCACACTTAAAATTGAAAATCACAAAAGAAAAAGAACAACTTAGTATATTCTGGCTGTTTTCCTGAACCCTCTTCTTTAGATACCTGTTATAAGAGTATGCACAAAGGCAAAGATTATGTTGTTTTTAATGTAGAAAGATGATATTCTCCATGTTAAACCTATGCAAACAAAATAATTCTTCGTTTAAACAGCTAGATTTTTTTTTTTGTTTAAGAATTTCTGCATTATTATTTGGATCTTGTGAAGATTGAAATCCAAAAGTAAACAGATCACGATAAAAGAGGTGTAGACGTAACGTCTTTTGAGTTCTAAATTTTTTGGGAGAAAACAATACAAAACAATAACGCTTCAATTATCAGATAAGAGGGTTTTTGCTGTTAAACGCAGCGGGAGTTTTATGGTATGTTCCTATTTAACCCTATTTGTTGATAAACTCAGCGGGATACATTATAAAATGTTACTTCAGTGAAACAATTCCCCTTGAATTTAAAATTAGAACAATAAATTGCTTGTTGACAAAGTACAATTCAATTTTCGCAAGTAAATAGACGTAAAAAAAGACTAAACTTCCTTTCAAAGAATATCACAAATTAAAAAATTAAAATCAATTAAACATTTTCCTTTCAGGTAAAAGTTAGAAACAAGAGGAGTCTTTATAAAGCTTTTGTCTGTCAACGACGTACTCTCTGACATTCAAAAATTAATAAAATTTTACAGAACTCTGTTTCAATGAATGGAGTAAAGTCATTGTATAACCTTACTTCAGTAAAGTATTTTTCAATCAAGTTAAAGTTAGAATCATGAGGAGTATTGAAAAAAAAATTGAACGTTATTTCATAGATTAGTATAAAGTTCAAAGTGTTACAATAATGAAACCTTTTCCGTGATCGTGAAAGTTAAAATCAAATGATGCAAAAATGACTTTACAATTTTTTCAAAATGACTTTTTGTTATAAAAACATGTATAATGATAACTTATAAACAGATTAAGTAAAATAATGCTATAAAAAGTGATAAAATATCTTTATTAAGATTGACGATCGTTTCGTCGCACCAACGGCTACATTTTCAAAATCATTCACGATAGAAAATATTTTCAAATAATTTTAAAACAATAAACATAGTAAACAATGTAACAGGACATGATGCATAATGAAAAGCATTGCAAACATAAAATTAAATTAAAATTATGCATGGATCAAATACGTTGATGATATTTTCATCATATGGCAACATGAAGATACCTTGCTCAATAACTTTTTTAAACCAGATTAATAAATAGCCTTGATTCTAAAATTAAATTTACATTGAAAATGGAACAAAATGGTACGCTACCTTATTTAGATGTATTATTAATCAAGACGCACCAAGGAACAGAACGCACTGTTTACAGAAAACCCATAGCCAGTCAATCCATTACCCTCATAATGCTCAAGCACCTTTTTCATACAAAGTTTCTCAGTTTGTACCCCCGAGCAGTTAAATAATGAAATAAATAAAATTTATGATATTGCATGAAACAATGGATACAAAGAAAGCACCATAGAAAAATTAATTAAGAGCTTGGAGAATAAAAAGAAAAGAAATTTTAGTCCACAAAATTCCATGCTATCCACTTTAGAATATTTTCCTGATTTCTTCGAACGTTTCAAATATAAACTCAATAAATTCAATATCTCTCAAAACCTTCTATGAAATTAAAAAATATAGTATGCAAGAAAATTGATCCAAAAGAGTCAAACCATTTATCAGGAGTATACGAAATACCTTTCACCAAAAAAATGGAACAAAGTAGTTTTATATAGGTATGACAAGTAGAAAACTTAAAACCAGAATCAAAGAACATATAGCAGACATCAAATACAACAAAAGAACCACAGCTTTGGCCAGATTATGCAGCGAAGAACCTTTACGGATCGATTTTTAAAATATCAAGTTAATTTATACATCAAGATTTTATTTACCATCCATAATCCGAGAATCAATAGAGATATTTTACTGCAACAAGAATATTTGCAATGATTCAGTGTCCCTAGATTTACATAAAATTTCGAAAGAGATGCTATGTAATTTTAGTAACAATAGTAAAAATTAATCCACGCTCGCTAATAGCCAAGATAATTTTATTTTTATTTTACGTTTTTCAATGCTTTCATTATGCATATTGTCTCGTGACATTATTTACCATGTTATTGTTTTGTTAAATTATATGAAAATTAATCCACGATCACAAATAACTTATTTAATTTTAATTTAATTTTATGTTTGCAATGTTTTTCATTATGCATCATATCTCGTAACCTTGTTTCCTGTGTTTATTGTTTTTAAATTATGTGAAAATATTTTCAATCGTGAATGATGTTGAAAATGTCGCCTTTGGTGCGACGAAACGATCGTCAATCTTAATAAAGATATTTTATCCCTTTTTATAGCATTATTTTACTTAATCTGACTTTTTGTTGTTGATAAATGACGATCTTATTTTTGCTGATATGGGTAACTTGACTGAAAACAAAAATCGCACAACTGTCTTTCAAAGAATAACGAACACTTTACACATCACTTCAGTAAAATATTTTCTATTCAGGTAAATGTTAGAAGAAATAGAGGTATTGTCTCTAAAACAGTCTCTAAAAGTTTAAATCATTCATTTTCCGTTAGTTAAAGTTAGATGGTTGATTTTTGATGGCCGATTATCTACACTAGGGATATAGGTCCGAGGGAGGAGTGCCCTCCGTGGGGGTCTTTCTAAGGGAACCTAACACGTATTTACTCATGGAAATCCATGGCTCGAAGAAAACCACGAAAACTCCGAACGATTAGGCCGACGGGCGCGATTGGGATCGAACCCAGCACCTCCTCCCGTCTACCAGCTTCGAGAGCAGAACCTCTCAGCCACTGGTGGGGCAGTTAAAGTTAGAATAATGCAGTTTATTTATGGAAGAAAATATTTTTGTTTATCAGTAATACAATTTGATTTTTTTAGAATTATACACTGGACAAAAATTGCAAGGCTTTCTTTCTCCGAATATTTTTTTTTAATATAAAACGTGACATCAATGAAACCTTTTGGATGCAAGTAAAATTTATATTCAAAACCAGTATTTTCCGAATAGGCTATTGCTTTTTTATGAAGTTAACATTTATTTTGATGGATAAAGAGTCTGAAATAAATTATTTTTTTAAGAATGCGTTCAATTTAAAATATTACACTATATGATATTTATTCTGTAAAATACTTTCTTTGCAAGTTAAAGTTAGAGTCATAAAGAGTATCTTCCTAAATAGATCATTGTTTATCAGTGAAATACAATTTGATGTTCCAGGTAAAATCGCAGAAAAAATTACATAATTTTTATTTATATAATAATAATATAATGTTAATTTATATATTAACATTATAGAACTTTACTTTAGTGAAATATTTTCCCATCAGTTAAAGTTTATTATGAAGAGTACGCTTGAAAAAAATCCATTTGTTTGTCTCTGAAATAGCATTTCCTTTTCCTTTTCGAAGGTAAATACTCTGAAAAATTTACGTACACTGTATACGACCAGTTTTCCTGTAGGAATCGGAAAAGTATTTGCCCTTATCGTACAGGAAAAATTTTCGACCCAGCTCGAAATAAAATCCGTAAAATACCGTTTTATTGACTATTTTCTTTTTTTTTTTTTTTTTTTTTACGGATTTTATTCCAAGCTGGGTTGGAAAATTTTCCGGTACGATAAGGGCAACTATTTTTCCGATTCCTACAGGAAAACTGGTCAGATTTTTTTACAGTGTAACTTGCGTTTTAAAACATTACTTCAGTAAAATATTTACAATTTCAATTAAAGTAACGATCCTAAAGAGTTATTTTCGAAGCAGAGACTTAGTTCGTCAGTAAAATACATTTTATTTTCGCAGGTATATGTACACACTGAAAAAAATTAACGAACTCCTCTTCAAAGTTGTAAAAAAAAAAGGACCAGATTTCCTGTAGGAATCAAAAAAATAGTTGCCCTTATCGTACCGGAAAAATTTCTCACCCAGCTCGGAATAAAATCAGTAAAATCGGAATAAAATCCGTAAAATTGGAATAAAATTCATAAAGTACCGTTTTCATGAATGTTTCCTTTTTTTGCGGATTTTATTCCGAGCTGAGTCGGAAATTTTTCCGGTACGATAAGGGCAACTATTTTTCCGATTCCTACAGGAATATGCTCGGATTTTTTTACAGTGTGGTGTATAAAACGTTAATTCACTGATTTTCCATTGCAATGAAATCCAGAATCATGAAGAAGAATTTTTATCAAAGAAAGCCTTTGCTTGATAGTAAAATGCAGTTTCATTTTGCTGGTAAATTATACTGAAATACTTACTGAACAAATTATAGCATACATTGTATATATACCGCTACAGAAGTAAAACTCTTAAAATGTAGAATCAAGAAGAATATTTTTGAAAAAAAAAGCCTTTGCTTGATAGTAAAATGTAGTTTCATTTTGCTGGTAAATTACACTGAAATACTTACTGAACAAATAATAGCATACATTGTATATATACCGCTACAGAAGTAAAACTTTTTAAATTTGGAATCAAGAAGAATATTTTTGAAAAAAAAAAGGCCTTTGCTTGATAGTAAAATGTAGTTTCATTTTCAAGTAAATTACACTGAAATACTTACTGAACCAAATAATAGCAGACATTGTATATACACCGCTACAGAAGTAAAACTTTTTAAAATTTAGAATCAAGAAGAATATTTTTGAAAAAAAGGCCTTTGCTTGATAGTAAAATGCAGTTTTATTTTGCTGGTAAATTATACTGAAATACTTACTGAACAAATAATAGCATACATTGTATATATACCGCTACAGAAGAAAAACTTTTAAAATTTAGAATTAAGAAGAATATTTTTGAAAAAAAGGCCTTTGCTTGATAGTAAAATGCAGTTTCATTTTGCTGGTAAATTATACTGAAATACTTACTGAACAAATAATGGCATACATTGTATATATACCGCTACAGAAGTAAAACTTTTAAAATTTAGAATCAAGAAGAATATTTTTGAATAAAAAGCCTTTTTCAGTTGAATACATCAGAAAACATTTTTTTTTAGTAAATTAATTGATGATTCAAGTGAAATTTAGAATCATGAAGCATTTTTTTTTTTTTTCATAGAATATATGTATTATAATTTTACAGTTATTATTTTTATTTTGCATGAAAGCGAGTCTTATCCACAATATTTTTCCTTCAAAAATCATACAAAATGTTGGTTTTACTATTTCCTCTGAAATAAATTTGCAACAGCAAATTAATTGCTGTTACAATTGCTGAAAATAATATAATATAATAGTTAATTGCTGAAAACAATGTTTTGCTGTTACAAAGTATGTTTTCATTCATATCTAAGCAGACAAAATACTATTTTATTAGACTTATAGTTACGCAGACATACTATATAATAAAGGTACTTCAAAGCTAAAAACTAAAATGAATGAAAAGATTTCTAGAAATTAAAGAAAATGACAAGATTACTGAAAAATAATGTAAAATAACACAGAAATTCAATCGTCGGCAATTATTTTATATACTTATTTATTTATTTGAAAAGATTTAACTGTGTTTTACGATCAAGTACCATAGAAAACGATTAATGTTTTTTTTGTTGTTGTTGTTCTTCCGTTTGAATTTACTCAGTAACAAAAATAGCAGTCAAAATTGTTTTCCAAAATTTTTTTAATTCAAATCTAAGCATCAAAAACTATTCTATTTTTAAGCTTTTAGCTATGCAATCATGGATAACAAGCATACGTAAAAGCTAAATAAGAAAATAAATTAAAATGTTTGTAAGAGTTAAATGAATTAAAAAGAAAACGAAAAAGATAATTATAGAAAATATTTATTTTCATTCTTTTCGAAAAGGCTTTCTTATTTACTGTATTTTCAGTTCAAGTATCATACAAGATGTTTATTTTTTATTTTGTTATTTCCACTCAAAAATATTTTTTTTTTAAATCTAAACATCAATAGCTGTTCTAATATTATACGTTTAGTTACTCAGACATTAATAAAACCTCATTTATATTATTCTTATCCCTGGTATCAAAAAATCATTTAAACATTTTTTTCTTTCCTTTGAAAGTAATATGAAATGAAATTTATATAATATAATCTGGTAATAAATCATATTAAATTAAAATGCATTTATAAAATACACTAATCATTTAAATATTTCATAAAAATTTGTTTTCCAACTGAACTACAAAATTTCCAAACTTCCTTTTTGAGCAGTTTTTTTAAATGAATAAAGAGTAATTTACATGAATTATATGACTTTAAAACATTTAAACGTTTATTATTATTATTTTTTTTTACTTCTTCTCAGAATAGTACCTTAAAATAAACATTTGCTTGTAACACTTCGCATTGAGAGGTTAAATTAATTTAATTTTTAAAAAATCCCTGCCGGCCCGGCCTACAGGCAGAGGTAGATTTCGAAATTAAGTATACTAATTTCACCAACAAAAACTAAATTATTATTAGATATAAATCCACTTTAACAGTTTTATCTGTCTGCTTTTGACGAGTTTTTATTTCCTTTTTTATAAAATAGCTGGTTTTATTAGAATCATGTTAAGGCGATATTAAAAAAAATATTTTTCCATACTCAACAACTCGAAATTTTCTGGCACATTTTCAGATTCATTTTTAATAAAAAAAAATATATATGAAACACGCTGACGTGATTTTTGAAAAGATTTATAAGCGACCTGTGTTTTTATTTTTCTTTCAATTAACTAAAACTTGATTAATAAACAATTATTTTCTCAGTAGGGCAATATTTTTCGTTTCTAACACAATCGCTTCGGGAAATTCTGTTCAAAATGCCCACATTGACATCATTTTTTGAAATATATTCTGCCTCTATCAAAAATTCTATCATTACCGTACACTATATAGTTTCTGGATAAGAGAATCTAGCAATTGGATGCGTTTGAGAGCAAAAATGAATTTAAAAATGAGTAAGAAAATAGACAGTTTGAATTTGAATGCACCCTTAATAAGATAAATTTTTTCTTCAACCGCTATGTATTTTAAATTTGTTTTTGCTGTAAGAATTGGCCCTATCAAAAACTTGTCTTTATAAATGTTGAAGACAATATTAAGCAGATATATGATAAATTCATGGAGATATTATATCTTGTGAATTGACGGAGTTGTGAAAATTTTTCTTCTTCATCCCCCCTTTTTTGTTTTCGTTTTTAATTTTTTTTTGCGGTACGAATTGGTCAAAGTTGTAGATAATACTAAGGAGATGTATAATAAAATTATTGGATTTAATATCTTGAGAATTGACGAATTAAGGAATTTTTTCGCCCCAAAACCCTATTTTTTGCGCCTTTTGAGAATATTTTAAATTTTATCAAAAATCTGTGATGCATGAATTTTTGGCGCTATTTTTAGAAGTAATAAAAACTTTAAACTGATTTTATATGTACAAAAATTAAGAAGTTATGGGTTTTTTTCGGTTTTCACAACCCCCCCTCCCCCTATTTCCATCCCCTTTGTCCGCTTTTGCCCATTAACGAACTTGACCGAGATTTTATGTCCCTTGATTTTATGTATCAGTTTGGAAGAGATTTGTGCAGAATTGCGGAAGTTATCGTGTCCAGAAGAAAGTGATAACACAATTGCTTCGGAAACTTCCGTTCAAAATGCCCACTTTGACATCATTTTTTGAAATATATTCTGCCTCTATCAAAAAATCGATCATTGCGGTACAATATATAGTTTCTGAATAAGCGAATCTACCAATTAAATGCGTTTGAGAGCAAAAATGAATTTAAAAATGAGTCAGAAAATAAGCAGTTTGGATTTGAGTGCATCCTTAATGCAATGATTTTAGGTAGCTTTCTTTACAAAAAGCTACCTATTGCAGCCGTTCGGAGGAAAGCGATTTCAAAAAATTTTGGTATATTTTCATCGATCATGACCCCCAGACCCCGAAACCACCCTCCGTTCAAAATTGATATATATATATATATATATATATATATATATATATACAATATATATATATATATATATATATATATATATATATATATATATATATATCAATATATATATATATATATATATATATATATATATATATATATATATGTGACCTATGTCACACTGTAACTCTCGTATTTATGAACCGATTTGGATGTAATTCGGTGTGTACATAGTACATACCAATGTCTCGACCGAGTTCGTTGGCCAGCTTCATCCGCCATTTTGTTTCAAAATGGCGGCCATTTAAAAATTTAAAAAAAATTTAAAATTTAAAATGTGGTACCAAAAAATTGAAAATGGAAAAATATTTTTTTCTTATGTATTTGACCTTTATACAAAGACTCCGTAGCAGTTTTTGTTTCGTCTATATCTTAAAAAATGGCTGAGTTATAGCATTTTGAATTTCTAGCGAAGCTGACATTTTGAAACGTCCTGAATTTTGTCACGCGATAAAAGACGTATTTATGAACCGATTTGGATGTAACTTCGTTTATACATAGTACAGACCAATGTCTCGACCGAGTTCGTTGGCCAGCTTCATCCGCCATTTTGTTTAAAAATGGCGGCCATTTAAAATTTTAAGAAAAATTTAAAATGAGGTATTAAAAAACTGCAAAATGAAAAAGATTTTTTTTATGTGTTTGGCCTTGATACAAAGATTCTGGAGTAGTTTTTGTTTCTGAAAATTTTGTTTATATCTTAAAAAGTGGTTGAGTTATAGCACTTTAAATTTCTATCATGTCTAACACTTTGAAACGATCTTGTATTTGTCTCGCTATACCACACGTATTCGCCTATTTCGATGGAAGAAGGCATGTGGATGGTATACATCAATTTCTCGACCAAGTTCGCTGGCCAGCTTCATCAGCCATCTTGTTTCAAAATGGCGGCCATTAAATTAAAAAAAATATATATTTAAAGTGAGGTGCAAAAAAATTAGAAATTGAAAAAGGTTTCTTTCTTAAGTATTTGACCTTGATATAAGGATTCGGGAGCATTTTTTGTTTGTCTTTATCTTAAAAAATTGCTCAGGTATAGCAGTTTCAATTTCTAACTTGGGTGACATTTTGAAAAATCTGATTTTTTGCCTGCGACAGCACTCGTATGTATCAACCGATTCCGATGTGAGTGAGCATGTGCACAGCAATTACTAAGGTCTCGACCAAGTTCACTGGTTAGTCTCATCCACCATGTTGTCTTAAAATGGCAGGCACTTTAATAAATCGCCGAATTTGGCAGCGAAATATAAGTTACTTTAAATAAAAGCAGCTTGGATAAAGCTGACTAATTTTGCAAAATTCTCATTCATAATGATTTAGTATTGATAAAAATTAGTATTGAATCTCCTACATTCGGTTTCCACTTAATTGAGCTTCGTGTGTTTGAATAATATAAGTTGGCTTTTTAAAAATAAGGAATATGAAAGCTACCTCTTCCTCCCGGCACTGGCCGGAAGGACTTTTTCCAATACAATCCGCTTTGGGAAATTAGGTTCAAAATGCACACTTTAACACCATTTTTTGAAATATATTCTGCCCCTATCAAAAAATCGATCATTACTGTACATTATATAGCTTCTGAATAAGAGAATCTAGGAATTGGATGCGTTTGAGAGCAAAAATGAATTGTAGAATGAGTCAGAAAATACGCAGTTTGGATGTGAATACACCCTTACTTAGATGATTTTTTTCTTCAACCGCTATGTATTTTTAATTTGTTTTCTCTGTAAGAATTGGTCCTATCCAAAACTTGTCTTTCTAGATGTTGTAGACAATATTAAGAAGATATACGATAAATTCATGGGGATTTTATATCTTTTGAATTGACGGAGTTATGGATTTTTTACTTCTTCAATCCCCCTTTTTGTTTTCGTTTTTAATTTTTTTTTTTTTGCGGTACGAATTGGTCCTACCAAAAACTTGCGAATATAAAAGTTGTAGATAATATTAAGGAAATTTATAATAAAATTAATTGGAATTGATATCTTGAGAATTGACGAAGTTATGAATTTTTTTTCTTTCAAAACCCCTATTTTTTGCGCGCCCTTGAGCCCATTTTTAACTTTATCAAAAATCTGTGATACATAAAATTTTGGCCCTATTTTTAGAAGTAATAAAAACTTTAAACTGATTTGATATGTACAAAAATTAAGAAGTTATGGGGAGTTTTCGGTTTTCACAAAACCCCTCCCTATTTCCATCCCCTTTGTCCGATTTTGCCCATTAACGAACTTGACCGAGATTTTATGCCCTTTGATTTTATGTATCAGTTTGGAAGAGATTGGTGCAGAATTAGGAAAGTTATCGTGTCCAGAAGAAAGTGATATATATATATATATATATATATATATAGATAGATAGATAGATAGATAGATAGATAAAGTTTTTTTTACTGAGGGTGGTTTTGGGTTCTAGGGGTCATGATCGGTGTAGATCTGCAAAAAGTTTTCAGAAATTCCAACATAGGAACGATCCCAATAGGTAGTATTTCATACGAAATCTACTTAAAATGAATATAAAATTTCAAGTAACACATATCAATTTTCTTTTAACGTATAATAATTTTAATAGTCCTTGGTAAGTTTGCTTTTTATTATAGTTCACGATTAATATTTTTAGGGTTGCGTACCCCAAAAGAAAAAATAAAACGGAACCTTTATGGAAAAATTTGTAAATTCCGATTATGGAAAATCAAGTAATAAATAGACAAAGAGTTATACATTAATGATTTTAGGATTTTTGTCCTTTATATGCGCTATATTTCTTCATGTCATATTTCATGGTCATGTGTCAACCTGAAGTACCCTATATCTTTTGAGAGTAAAAGTTATAGGGTACTTTCAATTGACCTACAAACTTGAAATTTGGCACAGAGTTAGGTTTTATATCACATATAATAGAGACAAATCTGAAAATAATTAATTTAAAAATGTATGTCAATTTATTATGTGACAAACTCATAAATTCCCATAATCGGGATTATCGATATTATATATAAAATACATTATAATATAAATTACTAAATTTCAGATGTTTTTTACTCTACATGTGATAAAAGACCTTTTGTCTTTAAAATTCAAATAGAACTTTTACAGAAAAACACAAAATAAAATATTTGCAGAATCTAAAGTTTTGTGTTAAAAAAAGTTATCATTTTTTTCTGAAAACAAAGTTTAAACTGATAACAGATTTTCGTATTCTTTTGAACATCTGCAAAACATTTCATGCTTCAAAAAAGACTCTGAAAAACACGCTTTATTTAACACAGAGTTCGGAAAGATGATCAAAAGCTGTCATCTTAGAAGAAAATCTTTGTAAATATAAACAAATTTATTCCGTGCACAGATATCAACAATACGAAATCTTTTGTGCATAAAATATTCTGTTTTATAACAGAAGATGCAGAAAGTGGGATTAATGTCTCTACCATACAAACACATTTATCAAATCAAGACATCTGAAAGGCCATATTACTTTTAAATATTAAAAAAATTCGATTTTTTTAAGAACATCGTGTAAAAATAGCAACATTTTCTGCCCATTTATATATATATATATATATATATATAAATAAAAGGATAAAAAATTCCTATGCCTGCGCCAATTTCGAATAGAATCATTATAGGTTATTCATATGAAAGTAATGCTTAAAAGAATATTTTAAATTTGTTTACTTTAAAAAGAGGAAAATGAAGGTTGGTATGCTTAAGAGAACTCACGAGATTTAAGAGGTTTGAATACCAGATTTTCGTAAATTAATTGCTGCCATATTTAAACACAGTCTTTAGCATTAAATAGTATAAATATTATTCTATGAAAAACCTGGTATTCTTTGTCTGAGACGTATAAATCCTAAAAATGTGTATCTTTAAAATGCGCGCGAGACTTCTAATGAACCATTTTATATCTTTATATGAAATTCTCACAGATTTATCGATTACTAGCAGCCTTCGCCCTCTACGCTAATCGGTTTGTCTAAAAGAATCTGAATCAAACGAAGTATGAAGGGTTATCGAGGGAGTAAGTAAAATTTATGAAATCGCTACATTGCATTTGTCCTTTTCTATATAGTCTCCGTGCGCAGTACCGCATATCTGCAAACGGTATTTCAAAAAGAGGAGGGAGGGTGTATTCCAGGAGGCGAGACCAAAGGGGTCATTTTTCTAACTTTTGCCGACCCCCACATGTGACATATTGTTGGAAAGGCCTGGAAAGGCCTGTGATTGTTGGAAAGGCGCACCCCCCCCTCCCCCGAACCCCCATCTCCAAATTGACCCCGGAGAACATGAATGGTGTCGCAAAATTTAGAAAAGTGCTGCTTGGAGGTACAAATTGGGGGTGAGGTGCTCATGATGCGCATAACATGAATAAGTGGTGACAGACATTTCCAACAATATGTCACATGTGGGGGTCGGTAAAAGTTAGAAAAATGCCCCCTTTGGGTCTACTATCGCGCTTCCTGGAATAATCCCACCCCCCCTCTTTTTGAAATACCGTTTGCCAAAATGTGTTTCTGTGCCCGGTGACTATATTAAAAAGGACTAATACAGTGTAGCAATTTCATAAATTTTACTCAATTATTTCTATGTGAGTGCAAAAAGTTATTGAATATTAGTAAAGATTAAAAAAAAAAAAAAAAAAAAAAAAAAAAAATAACCCTTAACCTTCTCACAGTCGCGAACTGATATATCCATTCACTACGCTGTAGATTACACTGCAGTAGAAGCATTATTTAAATTAATATAATTCTACAGATATAATCCAGTTTTAAAAAATTAAGTTATGATTAATACTCTCAAGACCTGTATGCCTATACGTAATAAACATTTTTATATCATGTTGGAAATAACATCTTTTTTTAGCTTTTTAAAAAAATACAGAGAAAAATACATTACAATTTTGCTCTTTTGATCGGCGGCACAGGAGGTTAATATCTAATCAAATATCCATAAATGTTGAACACTTATATTATCTTAGTCCAGGCAATAGAGACCGTATAGGGACTAGCAAAATTAATGGTAGTACTGGAAATCGGCTTTCTAGATGTTGTTTGGGTCGCTGAATCCGAATTTGTAACTTCCCACCAAAATTTCCCCGGCAACACCCCCAAATTTTGGTAAAAAGCCCCCCCCCCCCCCAAAAAAAAGGTTTTTATTAAAAAATTCCATTTTTTTTATTGTTTTAGGGGAAAAGTATCTAGAAATTCAGAAAGTAGACAAAATTTCCAACAAATTAGATGTATGACATTATGACTTAGGATGAAGGGGAAGGGAGGATCTGCCTCGGAACATGCGCGCGGTGCTGGGTGGACTAAGTTGCGCAATTCCACTTAACCACTCACACGTTTACATTAGCCCTCCCATCTTCCCACTGAACTTTCTCTATAAGGTTTACTTTAAGTTTTTTGGGTCGCTGAATCCGAATTTTTAACTTACCCCCAAAATTTTCACCTCCGAACCCCACCCCCCCCCCGTAAATAGTTGTTTTTAAATTAAATTTCTTATTGATTTAGGGGAAAAGCATTACGAAATTCAGAAACTAGACAAAATTTGCAACAAATAGGATATATGACATTATACGGGGAGAGAGGGGGCTGCCTCGGAACATTCCCCACGCGCTTTTCTCAAAAATCAAGTTTTTTCAAAAAGTCAAATTTTGGGGGGGTTGCCGGGGGAAATTTTGGTGGGAAGTTACAAATTTGGATTCAGCGACCCCAAAAACATAAAGTGAGTCGAAATCCAGAACTAGTATTAATTTTTCCAGATAAAATCCCCTATTGCCTGGACTTCATCATTTAGTGCACGTAGCACCGCAGTGCATGTTTAGAGGCAGCCCTCACCCTCCCCGTTCATCCTAATTCATAATGTCATACATCCTATTTGTTGCAAATTTTGTCTAGTTTCTGAAATTCGTAATGCTTTTCCCCTGAAACAATACGAAATTTAAGTTAAAAACAACTATTTGGGGGGGGGGAATTTTGGGGAGAAAGTTAAAAATTCGTATTCAGCGACCCAAAAATCTTAAAGCAAACTTTATAGAGAAAGTTCGGAGGGGATATGGGAGGGCGAATGTAAACGTGTGAGTGGTTAAGTGGAATTGCGCAACTTAGTTTACGCAGCACCGCGCGCATGTTCCGAGGCAGATCTCCCCTTCCCCTTCATCCTAAGTCATAATGTCATGTATGTAATTTGTTGGAAATTTTGTCTATTTTCTGAATTTCTAGATACTTTTCCCCTAAAATAATAAAAAAATGTAATTTTTTAATTAAAACTTTTTTTGGGTGGCTTTTTACAAAAATTTGGGGGGGTTGCCGGAGGAACTTTTGCTTGGAAGTTACAAATTCGGATTCAGCGACCCAAAAAACATCTAGAAAGCTGATTTCCAGTACTACCATTAATTTTGCTAGGTAAAATTCCCTATTGCCTGGACTATCTTAGATTATTCGGTTCAAAGTCGATGTTGATGATATAATAAACAAAATAGCTCGAAAATATATGTGTTTAACTATTTTTTAGTAGGTTTGCGATCTTGAATTTTCCGCTTATATTTAAAACTGCTGCAGAGATATGGCGAAATATTTTAAAAGTAGTACCACCCCATTAACCCTCCTATGTGGGAATTTCTAAATTAGTTAAAATACATGTTTAAGTTTGTTTAAGTAGATCAGGTTATCCCCAAATTCATGCCTCTATCTGAAACTGCTGCTGAGATATGGCGAAATAACCTAAAAGTTTCGAACCTTCCTTTATTCCTTTTGGAGGGGGGGGAGGGGAATTTCTAAATCCGTTGAAATAAGTATTTAATTATTTCTTTAATATGTTTGTTCTCTTGAATTTCACGCTTCTACATAACACTGTTTTTGGGAGATGACCAAATGTTCTAAAATGTTTTACCCCCACTCCTTTAACACTCTTTCGCGGGGAATTTCTAAAATTTCTGAAATACGTATTTAATTATATTTTAAGTAATGTTTTTTTTTTTTTTTTTTTTTTTTTTTTTTTTCTGGAATTTCACGCTCATACCTGAAACGGCTGCTGAGATATGGTCAAATGTTCAACAATTTTCGACTCCCGTTTAACCACCTGAGGGAGGAAAGAATTTCTAATGTCGTTGAAATACGTGTTTAATTATTTATTTAGTAGATTATTTTCCGGAATTTCACGCGCCTACCTAAAACGGCTGCTGAGATATGGCCAAATGTTCTGAAATGTCCGACGCCCTTTTAACCACGTTTAATTATTTTTTAGAAGATTTATTTTTTGGAATTACATGCTTTACCTAAAACAGCTGCTAAGATATGTGAAATGATCTAAAATTATCGACCCCCCCCCCCTCCTCAATTAAACATATTTAGTTGGAGAATTTCTAAAATTTCTGAAATATATGTTTAATTATTTTTTTAGTAGGTTTATCGGGTTATTTTTGAGTCAATAATAAATATGTAATTTATAAAACGTATTCATAATTCACGCATGTACAGTCGTGGAAAAAAAAAGTAAACACCCCCTACTAACTCCTCAGCAAATCATCGTAGAAGAAAGTTACTGGTACCGAACGATTGGAAATAAAGTCTACTTTTAAAGGATGTATATAAAATTTTCTTAAGGGGTCATCTACATATTAAAACGAATACAAACTTCATTTTTTTCAATGGCAATGCCCAATTTTAACGAGATATTTCAAATCTTCCGTTCAAACTATGCCTAGACACCAAATTTCAAGTCATTTGAATGATAAGTTTTTGAATTATAAACATTCAAAATTTAGTGCTTCTAATGTTAAATTACAGTTTCATATTTTTATTTATATCTCCCGAAATTATGCTCCTAATGTGCTAATTTTTTTTTTTTTTTTTGTAGTAATAATACTAATATACCCAAACATAAATAAGGTGAATTTGCAATTTTTATAATTTTATGATATGAATTATGAATTACGAAATTAATATTCGAAAAAATTATGAATTGCAACTTACAATTTTTTTGATGGATTTAGATTTATTAAGTCCTGCTTTATGGAAATTCAAAAATTTCACATTTTTATTCCAAGTAGTTTTCAAATTATGCTTAAAAAACGGCAAAATGATGGTTTAAGGGGCCGTCTATGATGGAAGTGAGTAGACATTTTGAAATTTATTCTGCTGTACTGTAATCTAACACGCTTCATTGACTCCTTGAGTGGCGCTTAAGGTCCCTTGATCAAGAAAGGGGCTCTCTCGGTGAACAATCCAGTACGGAACTTCAATTTGGATACAGCCCTTAAAATAAGCTCGTTTTAAAATAATTAATTTCTCGGAAACTTATTGTACGAATTGCATAAAAAATTGTTTTTAGGCTAATTGAAGGGGGTAGAGTTCATTTATGCTGTGAGAATTGGGTACTGCTATTGAAAAAAACAAAGTTATGGTTCGTTTTAATATGTAGATGGCCCCCTAAGCAAATTTTATATACATCATTTAAAAGTAGACTTTATTTCCAATCGTTCGGTACCAGTAACTTTCTTCTACGATAATTTGTTGAGGAGTTAGTAGGGGGTGTTTACTTTTTTTTCCCACGACTGTACCTAATCGTATATGTGTAAGATCAGCTGGAATTATTAAAAGATGTTAGGGGTAAACAGAAACTGAATGTTTATTGGGGAAAAAAATTACATTTTAACTGATAGAGTGTCTAAAATTTTCAACTATACTCGCAGTTGTATAAAGTTGATGGAACCAGAGGTACAACTTCAAGTCTTACTTTTAAATTTGTTAAATTCTTTGTTAAAATGAATGTAAAGCATACATAGTGATTGGCGCATGTTTATTAAAAAATTACTTTAATAGTTATGTAAATTTATAATTCACTTTGAACGGTGTTATCAAAACTTTCCTTACTGACATTCCTTATATTGTTTTTTTTCTTCAAAATGTGACAATAATTTATATTTTGTATTCTATGATTACGTTATGTTATACCAATAATAAAACAAAGAATAGGAAATATATCAGATAAACTGCAACATCATTTTGACAATTAAATTTCAGCTACCGAATTATCAATATCCCATTCGCGCCCGTCGGCCTAATCGTTTGGAGTTTTCGTGGTTTTCTTCGAACCTTGGTTCTCCAAGCGTTAATACGGGTTAGGTTCCCTTAGAAAGACCTCCACGGAAGGCACTCCCCCCCTTAGAGCCTATATCCCACGTGCTGATAATTGGCCGACATAAATACAACCAACCAACCAACCGAATTATCAATAAGCCACATGAAATATAAACATAAAAAGAAGTGTTTATAATGTTTTCTTTATTACACTATTATGCTTTCTAAATATTACAATCATTTATGATTTTTTAATCTTTTGTGATGATATTTCATGTCAGTAATCCTTCCGTCTATCATGGACCTTTTTACTGTATACAATGTAAAAAGTATCCCCGATACTTTTTTTAAAGCTATGCTAAACGATTTAATATGAAACACAATGAAAATTCAATAAATGAAAGTTATTCTCATGCTAAATTCCTCTTGAGTTAAATAATTAAAATTCATATAAAAAGCAAAAATAAATGTACTACAATTGCATTCAGGTACATATATATAATACAAAATTATTTAAAATACATAAAAAAATATCCTAAAATACATTAAGTGGGCAAATCTCGTTGACGGATAGAAAAAAATTGATGTTTCACAAATTTCAGAATGGATAGCCACTAAAACCACCAAAAATAATTTTATAAAAATACGAATTAGAACAAAAGTCATGGTTAAAAATAATGAAGATAGTCCGCGAATTTCATGTTATATCACAATTGATAAAAAAAATAATGGGAGAGCATATTTTGAAGAATTCACGATTCGTTTTAAATCATATTAAAGGACTTTCACGTATTATATTCTGGAGAAAAGTAAAATCGAAATGTTCTACTTTTGTGTTTATCATTTGTAAATAATCAAAAGCAAGAAATCCTTTAGCAATTCTTATTATTAGTATAATTGCTAAAGTATTATTAAAGTAAGTATTATTAGCAATTCGATTATATACAAAATGTACATTATTTACATATTTATAGATGAAACATACGGTTAATACTTGTTCAAATACAGATAAATTCCTCTCTAGGAATACAAGATAATATCTTATAAAATCAAGAACATTTTATTTTCTTCTAGGTTTAGAAGACCAAGAGAAAAATGCAGTCTACTTACTGCGTTCAAATTTTTCATTTCTACTACAAAACTAAAAGAGCTAGAGAAAAAAATATATTTTTAATATCAATTCTCTGGGAGGTCACGTGACCTGGCGCCTCCCGTCTGGCTGAAGGAGGCCATCTCAGGGGGTTTGTGAAATATTCCACAAAAATACCTTGCATAAAATCATTTACTGTTATGTTATAAAGCCAACTTTGAAGCTGTTTTTCTAAAAAAATATTTTTTGCTATTGCATGCACTCTCATTTAAAAACTGGTTATCATAGAACCTTGAAATTATATTTATTCTTAGATTACATCTGTTAGTTTATGCTGAACCTTAATTTAGTCTGATTTTTGTCACATAAAATTGTGGAATGAAAAAATAAGTATGCATTTTTTCGCGAAATTTAGTGAATATGATCAGAAAAAACATTAATTATGCTTAAGAATTTGAATATACTTTCAAATTTAGGTTCACTGTAAAATATAGTATTATGAGTAACAAAATATAAATCCTTAAACATATATCGGCAGTAGAATTTGTAACATCGCGCGCGTAAAATGCATATTTCAATGTTCATATATTTCAAAAATCACTATTGTGGTTATTAATTAATTAATGTTACTAAATATTTTTATATTTGAATATTTTATAAATCCATAACAATGTGTGAAAGTAAAGAAAAAAATGTTGCGATGCATTCATTGGTTAAAAAAATACAGAGTTTTTCGTACTGCTTTAAATACGGTCATCTTCTGGTTGCTCAACGTGGTCCGCCCCCTTAAAAACCATAAAAAAAACAAGATGTTTGGCTTTCTTAATGGTTTTTAATATATTTTAAGGTCTTGTTAATGTATTTTAAATAATTTTATATTATATGTAGGCACATGAAAGTAATGTTAGTACATTTATTTGTGCTTTTTATATGAATTTTAAATATAATGGAAATTATATTACATATACTGTTGCTTCTATTTTAACACGTTGACTGCCGCGCTACAAGTATACTCGTAGCTTTACTATTCTTGGCTTTAATTTGTTACTTTCTCACAGTTATTTAAAAAAATTGCCTTATATATTGGCAGAAATTTCGCTGTATTAGTAAAGCGAAATTTACCTTTCAGAATTTGTGGTGGCAAACGACTTTCAAGAAGAAATTTGAAAATTCTTACTTTTTGCGGCAGTGAACGTGTTAACGCAAACAGTGGAATTTTATCGGCAGTTAATGTATAAATTATATAAGAGATTCAATCTGCAAGAAAAAAAAAAGATGGGTATAATCATATCTATTATTTCTGTTCTCAAAATCCTTTTTTTTTTCATATATAAACAACAGAAACATAAATACGGCATCATTCGAAAGTTTTTTAAATCAACTTGTGAAATAGTACACTCGCATTTTGTTTAAATATTTTTTAATTAAAAATTGCAGTTAATTAAATATTAAATTCGCATTGCTTTAAGAAATGAAAAAAGAGGTTACCCCAAATCAACGTTGCCACAAAAATAAAATAAAACATGCTTATAAAAAAAAAAAAAAATAGTGCCCACCGTGGCTGAGTGGATAAGACATCACGCCGCTAATAGCTTGAGAGCATAGATGGGGGCGGGTTCGAATCCCGCCGGTTCCGTTGCACACTCTTTGTGGAGCCTCCAGGATGTAATTCTCTAGTGTTGTAAATTTCCTTGTGCTATCCCGTCCCTGTATATCGACGATGACTTATAAGCGGGCCCTGGTGTCAAGCACACAAGTCTGATGTATGTGTTCAATAAAACAAAACAAAATAAATAGCACAAATAAAATGAAGAGTGATGATTTTGCAGGGGTTTATTCTTAGATTTGTGTTTAAAAAGCAAAATTGAATTTCACATAAATACAATCATAAGACGAAAAGCAATATTCCCCCTTGATTCAATCATAAAGTACAGAATGTGGACTTTAAAAAGTTCACTGTGTACTTAAAAAAGGGACAGATGACCAGTGTTTAAAAATATACATTTTAATTATTTCGGTCTGCAATGTCGCAGTCATCGTCAGGGAATATTTTCATTAATTGTCGTACTATTCATTTCAAAGATGAGTTCTTTTTTCTTTCTTTGAAATTTCAGAGTCTATAAAGCTGAGGGTAGTTGGATTTAGAAGTAATAGTTCTCTGGATTAAAATTTTGCTTGGATGTAAATTAATAGAACGGTAGTTAAACATTATTTCGTCCACAAAATTTTAATTCAGAGCACTGCTACTTCTTCCAGCTACCCTAATAAGCTATGATACATATTTGAAGTAGTTACCCGTATTTGTAGTGATTAAAATTTGCAAATTTTTGGTTTCTTCTTTTATTTGTCAGCTTGCAAAGATAGAATCATACTTAAGGGAGTGCTCTTTTCGATTTCACCTCTTGGAAGCAAGGCTCAATTCAAATCCGCTCATAAATGCTTTCATCCCCATACTTATAATTAGTCAGCTGACCTCGGCAACCTAATTAAAATAAAACTGCATAAAATGACAGAGAAACACAGATTCAGGAAAGTGAAATCGCGCTAGTAATAAACAAATAAATTTAAAAAGTCCTTCCGGCCAGTGCCGTGGGGAAGAGGTAGCTTTCATATTCCTTATTTTAAAAAAGCCAATTTATATCATTCAAACACACGAAGCTCAATTTAGTGGAAACCGAATATAGGAGATTCAATACTAATTTTTATCAATATAATGAATGAGAATTTCGCGAAATTAGTCAGCTTTATCCAAGCTGCTTTACTTTAAAGTAACTTATATTTGGCTGCCAAATTCGGCAGTTTCTTAAAGTGCTTGCCATTTTAAGACAACATGGTGGATGAGGCTAACCAGTGAACTTGGTCGAGACCTTAGTAATTGCTGTGCACATGCTCACTCACATCGGAATCGGTTGATATATACGAGTGCTGTCGCATGCAAAAATTCAGATTTTTCAAAATGTCACCCACAATAGAAATTGAAACTGCTATATTTCAGCCATTTTTTAAGGTAAAGACAAACAAAAAATGCTCCTGAATCCTTATATCAAGGTCAAATACTTAAGACAGAAACCTTTTTCAATTTCTAATTTTTTTGCACCTCAATTTAAATATATATATATTTTTAATTTAATGGCCGCCATTTTGAAACAAGATGGCTGATGAATCTCGCCAGCGAACTTGGTCGAGGTATTGATGTATACTATCCACATGCCTTCTTACATCGAAATAAGCGAATACGTGTGTTATCGCGTGACAAATACAAGATCGTTTCAAAATGTTAGCCATGCTAGAAATTCAAAGTGCTATAATTCAACCATTTTTTAAGATGTAAACAAAAGAACCAATTTTCAGAAACAAAAACTGTTCCGGAATCTTTGTATCAAGGCCAAAAACATAAAAAAAAATCTTTTTCATTTTCAAATTTTTTAATACCTCATTTTAAATTTTAAATTTTATTTTTTTAAATGGCAACCCTTTTGAAACAAGATGGTGAATGAAGCTGGCCAACAAACTCGGTCGAGACATTGGTATGTACTATGTACAGACCAAGTTACATCCAAATCGGTTCATAAATACGTCTGTTATCGCGTGACAAAAATCAGGTCGTTTAAAATGTCAGCCACAATAGAAATTCAAAATGCTATTACTCAGCATTTTTTTAGATATAGACGAAACAAAAACTGTTCCGGAATCTTTGTATTAAGGTCAAACACATACGAAAAAAATCTTTTTCATTTTCCAAATTTTTGGTATCTCATTTTAATTTTTTTTTAAATTTTTTAAATGGCCGCCATTTTGAAAAAAGATGGCGGATGAAACTGGCCAACAAACTCGGTCGAGAAAATTGTATGTACTATGTACACACCAAGTTACATCCAAATCGGTTCATAAATACGCCTTTTATCGCGTGACAAAATTCAGGACGTTTTAAAATGTCAGTCACGCTAGAAATTCAAAATGCTGCAACTCAGCCATTTTTTAAGATATAGACGAAACAAAAACTGCTCCGAAATCTTTGTATAAAGGTTAAATACATAAAAAAAAATATTTTCCCATTTTCAATTTTTTGGTACCACATTTCAAATTTTAAATTTTTAAAAAAATTTTAAATGGCCGCCATTTTGAAACAAAATGGCGGATGAAGCTGGCCAACGAACTCTGTCGAGACATTGGTATGTACTACGTACACACCGAATTACATCGAAATCGGTTCATAAATACGCCTTTTATTGCGTGACAAAATTCAGGACGTTTTAAAATGTCAGTCACGCTAGAAATTCAAAATGCTGTAACTCAGCCATTTTTTAAGATATAGACGAAACAAAAACTGCTCCAGAATTTTTGTATAAAGGTCAAATACATAAGAAAATAAATATTTTTCCATTTTTAATTTTTTGGTACCACATTTTAAATTTAATTTTTTTTTAATTTTAAATGGCCGCCATTTTGAAACAAAACGGCGGATCAAGCTGGCCAACAAACTCGGCCGAGACATTGGTATGTACTATATACACACCGAATTACATTGAAATCGGTTCATAATTACGAGAGTTACAGTGTGACATATGTCAGATATATATATATATATCAATTTTGAACGGAGGGTGGTTTCGGGGTCTGGGGGTCATGATCGATGAAAATATACCAGAATTTTTTGAAATCGCTTTCCTCCGAACGGCTGCAATAGGTAGCTTTTTGTAATGAAAGCTACCTAAAAATAAAAAAAACCGACTGCGTAAAAAGCGAATTAATTAATTATTTCTCATCAATGTGAAACTATTTTTTTTTCCAATTCCTACAATTAGCTCACACTCTCGCAATGCAAATTATATCTTGCTCAAATTTTCAATCGTTAATAAAATACTTATTATTCATCCAATCAAGCTCAAATAATGGTTTTTAACTTGTAGTGGATGACACTTGATGTTAATCCAGTTTTTTTCAAATTAATTCATTAATTAAATTTAATTAATTAATTTCCAATAATTGAGAGAGCCCTCTTCTTGATCAAGGTATTTTAAGACCGAGAGAGCCCTCTTCTTGATCAAGTCATTTTAAGCGCCACTCAAGAGGAAAGAAGAATGGAGAAAAAAAATTCTCTTATTGACCTAAATAGGAATTGACTTATAATATTTTTTTTATATTACTTGTTTATATTACTTACCTTTTTTTTTTATTTACTTGTATTGATGACTTTTAAGTTGTGTTTAATTGTTGGTTCCTATCTATAAACACTGTTTTGATGAGGTCTATAGATGTCTATGATGGTTAGTGTTGCAGTAAAGCTAGATATTCTACATACACAACTTCCAGGTTGTATAATATTTTAACGGAGCTTCTGACTGCAAAATAGTCAATGAAACATCGTCTTGATTTTGAAAGTACTATCCAATGATATGCCGCTCAATAGGGTGCTTAATTTTTTTTTCGTCTCTACCACCATTTTGTATTTTACGGCCGACATTTTGAATTTATAAAAACAAAACCTAGCCTATAAGCATCGGGCCGTTAAGACGAATTGATAGGGACCTCATTGATTAAAATCCATCCAGCCGTTGGGATGTTTCAAGGGTATAAAGAGATCCATATACACAGATACGCGTGAAACATATATCCCTCTTTTCAGTAGGGTAAAATTAAAGAAAATCACAGTATAGATGTTGCTTTTACCTACATATGTTAGACATCCGTGAATACGTTCCTAATAAAAAATATATATATACTTCCTTTACAGGTGAGTAGATAGCTCCAGCTTGAAATATTAATCCTTTTAACTTCAATTCATACATTTAACTAAATTTACATCTAATAGAAATTCATATGCCTAATAATTTCACTGCTGGCTGGATTTATTATTAACTGTGTATTTTAATCGAATAACCTATGAACAAAACGCTTTCAAAAAATTATAAAAAACAATAATACAACTTACAAAAAAAGATATCACATTCACTAATAAAATTCTGGACAATTTATTTTAGAAACAATAAGTTATTAAATAATATATTCTGTTTTAAAAATCGGATCAATGAACAGTTAAACAGTTCATTGAACAGTCAACTTTTTTTGCGATGTTTTCATCATGCACGTGACTACTGAAAGATAAAGAGAAGAAAACCCCTTGTTTTATTCTATCTCTTTTGTGAAATAGGATGACAATGACGGCATTGCTGTCTGTTCAATGTTTTGAAAGGATAGAATTTTGATTGTAGCTATGTTTTTATTATTATTATTATTATTTATTATATTTGTCTTTGATTCTTAAAATTTTGAAATAAGATTGTCTCTTTGAAATCTTTCTTGCTGTATTATTAGATTTTATGATATTAATAAAGGTGGGAAAATGTAGTTATTCATATCACTACAATTGCTAAATGCATGTTTAAAATGATTTTTCAGCTTTTAAAAAATTCTTAACATTTGCTTCGTTCAAAATTAATCGTTAATCTATTACTAAGTAATAAGTAAAAAAAAAATAATAACATTAATTTTTATCCTATTACGTTTATTTATGCCAGTGTATACCAGGCGTTGCTTTTGTAAATAGAAGGAAAAAAAATTAAAATTAGTTGTTCAAAAGGGTAAACATGTCCGAAAAATCTAAATATGATCATAACTTTTTGTGTTTGTATTAGAGGTCTGCATAGTCTCGGGCTTGCCCCGAGGCTCGGGCCGATAAAAAAATTAAGCGGGCCTACAAATTCAAACGGATAAAAATTCAAACGAACCCGATAAAGTATGAGCCATTTTCAATAAATATTACTTTTTCGAGAATAAGTATAGATATGAGTGACGAGCCGATGCCAGTTTGACAACATCAATACAGAAATGTAGCATGTTAAGCGTAGAGATCGGCATCAGACAGTCACATGGTGTCTGAGCCAGTGCTTAATTTTTTCAGCAGGCTCGAGCCGGTCCGAGATCAGGCTTGCATTTTTTTATACATAGACGAACCGGACCGGAACTGTAACTAACTCTTCTCAGAACGCGGGCAATACGTTTTGTAAAAATACTAATAGCTATAACAAACTTCTGTTAACTGAATTCATAGAAATATACCTTACTGTGGTTCCCAAATTCAATGTTCAACAATGCGAAACTTTCTGACACATTTTCTGACTAATTTTAAACTGTAAAGGCATAAAATTGGTGGGCCTGACTATTGAAGGAATTTGGAATCGAACTAAGTTTCCCATTTTTGATAAATAAGTTATTCATGGAGATATAAGAGATTCTTGTTACGTGACTGCAGATTTTTCTCCTTTCCCGTGCTATCGCTTACAGAAATTCCATTCAAAATTGTAACTTTCACGACATTTACTCCAAGATATATTGTTTTTATCAAAACGTGGATTCAAATACATAATTTCTGGATAAGAATACCCGTCAATCGCATTTCCGAAAAGAAATGCATTCAGAAATGTGTTAGAAAGTAGCTCCTTTGGATTTGAAAAAGCTATAATAAATGACAGAGACATATTTTTACAAATCTACTTTCTATGATACAGCTTTAAAAGTTATCATGCTTATAATCCTCCATTTTTTCTTTTCGTCTAAACTACATTAATTTTTTAATGAATCCTTATTTGAAAGCTGAAGCGTCTAAGACCCTAATCAATATTCTAATATTGTTATTAGATTTATGTGCATTTCTATTTTTCGAACACATCGTAATTTTAGAATATGCTGTAAAATTATCCCATAATTATGTATGCAGTTTTCTATAAAGAATCTTTGTTGCAGGCTGAGAAAAATCTGTTTTTTTGTAGAAATTGAGTAGTGCCGGACCGGGCATGGTTTATTTGATTTTTTCTATGGGTCGGGCTTAGCCTGTTTTCACTAATTTTTGTATGGGCCGGGCCGTGAACTAAGAAAATGGAAACGGGCCAGGCTCAGGCCGAACTTTTCATTTTTACACCGTGCCGAGCCCGGGCTTGAAAATTCCGGTCCGTATAGGCATCTAGTTTGTATGGAGAATTTCAAAGTTTCTAATAAATTCATTATGAAGAACGCTTCTAAAGTTTTATATTTTTATAATAATTCATTATATTTAGTACAAGGATGAAATGGATCATGGTAGTCCAAAACTAATAATGTTATTATTAAACATCTTGATTTGATAAAGACTCAAATTATGTATATAAAAACAAAATATCTTTGAATGTCTATCGCATCATGAGTAGAAGAGTTTATCAGTAGCTTGATCTCACCGTACAATAGAGATAATAATATTTGTGTGGAGGATCACACTATACTGTAACATTCTGACATGATGAGTAATAATGAAAAACTCTCTATCTGAGAGAGACACAGAAATCACTTTAGTGCAAAACAATATATGGACTGTTTACTTTGCCAGCTGTAATACTTAATGCTCATATTGAGAATTGATGAAATACTGCTGCTTACATTGAGAGGTGGAATCCTTTTCTCGCATTGACAGTTAAAAAAATTCTTCACTGAGTGCTGGAATTATACTAAATGTATATTTTTAATCACAGAAGCCCCTCTGTTTTCAATGGGCAGAATCAATCAACCTTATTGGCTTCCCACCTTTCCAATCATGTTGGGCATAAATTATTTTTCCACTGCAACTCTTAAGAAAATAATTATCTTTTCCCGATGTTCAAGGTTAGATCCAATAAAGATTTAGGACAACTTTATTGCCCTAAAGTGGATCTTGTTTTTCGTACCAACTAAATTTTTACAGACTAAATTTCTTGTATGCTTAATGATAGGGCGTCTGGATGCTTGCCTCACTGTGAAATCTGTTTGACTGTATGCGATTTTTTACCAGAAACTATGCGTAAAACGATCGTAGATATATACATAGTAACTATTTTTAATATGAATATTTAAAAGTTACATGAAGAAGGATTTTTGCTTAATGATCTGAACTTTATGGATTATAAAAATATAATTTTGATATTTATATCATATCTGGTATATTTTATATATAAATATGTTCAAAAAGAAAATGCTAAACTACGCAAATGTTCCTGACAGTTCGTGAACAGATGTTGGAGTGTCTTAGCTCTCCATCATGTGTCGTAGGACTCAGATATAGAATATGAAATCATTTTTTAAATGCATATTGCCTTTTTTATAAAAATGAAATAGCCTACATTTTTACCACCTTTATAAATATCATCCAATCTAATAATACAGAAAAAAACGCTTTCACCCAGAATCCTATTTTTAAAGTTTAAGAACCAAAGACAAAAATAATCATAAACGAAATATAGAAAGAATAAAAATTCTATCTATTCAAGCCAGTGAACTGCTAACAATGCTATCAGTGTCATCCGATTTCACAAGAGAAATAGAAAGAAAGAAAGGAGTTTTCTTCTTTTTATCATTCAGTAGTCACATGTATGGCGAAAAGATCATATAAAAAGTAAATTGCTCATTGAACTGTTTAAACTGTTCATTCATCCGATTTCTAAAACATAATATATTATTTAATAATTTATTGTTTCTAAAATGAAATAGTCAATGTTTTTTTTGTGAAAGTTAAATTTTTTAATACCTTTTTTTTTTTTTTTTTTGCTATTTCTAATGTTTTTGAAGGCATTTTGTTGATAGGCTGTTCGATAATAATACACAATAATCATAAATCCAACCAGTAGTAAAATTATTAGGCATGGGAATTGCATTAGAGGTAAATTTAGTTGTATATATGAATTGAAGTTAAGAGCATTAAGAGTTTAAGGCAGGAGCTAGCTACTCCCCTCTAAAATAAGTCTATTTTTTTTTAAATTACGAACTTTTTCCCTGACAGAAAAGAGAGATTATAAATTATGCCACAGGTGACGCTAGATGAAAGATAAACATCAATCGCTTAGGAGCACATTCAGAAGAGGAAGATGTTACCAAAATGATTAACAGAATTAAGAATTAACAGAAAAGTAAAGGGTAACTGAAAAAAAGGGAAATAAACAATTTAAAATAAAAAATTGTGAAATAAATAAGATAAAAGACGTAAATAACAAAATAAATAACTACAAGGAAAGAAGAATTATAAAAGTAATTCCCAAGCTTCTGTACGGACAGGTGTTTTCTTTGGCTGATCACGGGCTGAAAATTTCCAGGCAGAAACGCGTCCTGTGTATTCTTTTGTTTTATGGCTATTCATACAAAGTTTTACTATTTAATTGTAATTTGAAAAGGTCTTATTGACATAGTATTTAATAATTTTATCCAGTGACGTGATTTTTCCTACAAAAAATGCAATGCTTGTTATAGAATGTGACAGATGTATGTTTAAAAAAAAGTAATGGAATTTTAAACCAAACTTGTCCTGTTGTTTTGAACATGTTGAATTATCTTCTGTCGATTTTTTCTTAGAAATATGTGTCTTATATCATATAGCATGATGATCAGATTTTCAAAAATAATTTACTAATTTAAGAAGAAATAAATACAAATCCCGACGTACGTAACAAATACATTAAAAGTAACTATAAATTTAAATTTTTCATTTTTGTACAATAATTTTTTCTAATTTCTAAAAATCTAATTTTAGTTTTATTAAATGTACCTCCAAGATCACTAATAGAGGGCGGGTGAATTTAAAAATGTTTCTTCAAGTTTTGTCACACTTAATATATACTCCTGAATTGAAAAACAACAAACTGAAATATAACGAAATTATGCATTGCAAAACTGAACCATTTAAAAGGAAATAGATAAAGTAAATAGTCTTTTTTGCATATTTTTAGTTATTTGATCTTCCAAGCTTCAGATAAGAATACACTACAGATCTTTATATTCATATAAAGCAAAATATTGGAAAATTGATATTTCTGTAATTTTTTTTAAAATGGAGCATTACCATGTTCTTATAAAATGACGTTAAATATTTAGTGATATTTTCTTATACTTTGCATGGGAATCTTCGATTCTGAATCATAAGAATTTTATCTCTTATGGAATATTTCATACCAAATTTTTCTGATAAATTCTGCAGCTTATCAAAATTTTCTTCATTTTTCGGACATCCCTAAGTACAATAATCAATCTCCATTTTTTCTTCAGTTACTTCACTTATTTTATATTTCTTTTCTTTCTCTTGTGAAATCAGACGAATTATTAATGAATTTAATGGGAAAATATAAATTGTTTTCGAATGATTGTTCTTATTCATTCCATATATACGTAATCTTTTTCAAAAATTTAATTCAGCATTTACGCATAAATATTTTAAGAGGGTTAAAAGTATTCGTAGGACTGGACGATTTCAGAAATTAAATATCGCAATATATCATCGAGTGAATATTGATATTGGTGATACATCACGATAACTAGAACCTTAAAATGTGTGACAATGGAAATTTTGCTGATTTAGAAGCATAA
Organism: Maratus speciosus; assembly: GCA_963932465.1. Taxonomy (NCBI): domain Eukaryota; kingdom Metazoa; phylum Arthropoda; class Arachnida; order Araneae; family Salticidae; genus Maratus; species Maratus speciosus. The sequence goes on along the minus strand of OZ010799.1, from coordinate 352,815,946 downwards.
ATGGTGCAGTTGCAGCAAATAAAGTACAAACAGATGTTGAAAGTAACGAATTAATGTTTCTTACCTATTTGCTCACAGCATCCTTTAAATATATATATATATATATTTATAGAAAATAGAAATATTTTAGAAAAAGGAACTAATGTTTGATATGTATTTGCATTTATACGATTGCTTGCATAGTATTTTTCTTTAAAAATAGTATGTTTACCATTCTTATTAATTTATGCATTATATATAAATTACATTTTAACTTATAAAAACATGTATAATAATCACTTATAAACATATTAATTTAAATAATGTTATAAAAAGTGATAAAATATCTTTATTAAGATTGACGATCGTTACGTCGCACAAACGGCGACATTTTCAAAATCATGCATGATAGAAAATATTTTCACATAATTTAAAAACGATAAACCTTTGTTTAGTATGTTTATTGTTTTTTAATTGTGTGAAAATATTTTCTATCGTGCATGATTTTGAAAATGTCGCCGTTTATGCGACGAAACGATCGTCAATCTTAATAAAGATATGTTATCACTTTTTATAGCATTATTTAACTTAATACATTTTAACTATTTAATTTTTTAGCATATAACTGAGAATATTATAAGAAATAAAATAAAATGTTCGTAAAATTAGGACGTTGATGATTTTAATATGATTAAAATAACTGAAAACAAAAATGAATTTAATTCCGTATATCATGTAATATACTTGTGATTAAATGGGTTTCAATGGATGACAGATGCCGCAGAAATGCTATTTTGAATCTTTCTCTATACTCCCAGAAATACAGGGTAAGTCAAAATGAATATAGCGATTACAAACGGCTAAAACTATTTAATGGAAAAGAATTTACCGATAAGATTAACACAGAATGTAGAAGAAACTTCAAAATTTTATGTACATACGTCATAGATGTTCTATGTGACTTCCCTTGGTCACACGGACAGCATCTAGACGGTAGTCCATTTCACGCCATACATTTTGAAGCATTTGTTCAGTCATCGACGCAAGCGCATTATAAATGTGTACTTTGATTTTTACAATTATTTTGGGCCTGGGAGGCCCCCTGTCTTTCACATAATCCCACAGAAATAAAATCGGCCATTTTTACCGTCATAATTGGCCATTTTTACTAATGAGACGGCCGCAATGAACAGGTTTCTTGTCGTTGCAAAGTTTGAAATCGCGCATTAGTAGGCTTCCGTTTCACTGCACTTGCCTTACGTAAAGAAATTTTGAAGTTCCGTCTACATTCTGTGTTAATCTTATTGATAAATTCTTTTCCATTAAATAGTTATAGCCGTTTGTAATCGCTATATTCATTTTGACTTACCCTGTATTTTTTTAACCTAGCAACACGACTACCAGTATACATCCGAGAATTGAAGAAATTTCCGTTCTAGGAATGTTTTTAAAAATACTTCTCTCGCACCCTAAAAACGACATTTTCAAAACTGAGTAAAAAGTACTCAAAACTGAGTGTGTCGCATAGTCAAAATGGGTCCGAAACAAAATCACTCAAGTTTGAAACATGTATATACTCATTTCTGAAAACATGGATATACTCAAATATGAGCACATAACGCTTTATTCTGGATGTTTATTCACGACTATAAATGATGTTTGTATTTATTTATTGTTGATGGTTGTTAAATCCCATCTGCAAAGTCTTTCCTCTACGAATTCACCCATTTTTCAATTTCGAAGGTTGAAGAATAAAATTTACGCTTTCGCTATTATATTACGACGGCTTCTAAGTGTTCTTCCGTGAACACGATAAAAATGTAGTTCGCCACATTTCATGTCATAAATTATTACGGAAAGGAGCGTTTCATTCGAAATCATAACAAGCGATATAATATGAATAAATTCAACTACCCTGGTAAAATTTACTACTTTTAACGAATGAAAAGTAACTTTGTTTGAAACTGAGAATTTCCGGCATTTCAGAATTGAAAGCATTGGGTCGTTATATTTGAAACAAAAAGTTTCATAACAAAATGAAAACATAGATTTACTCAGATTTGAAAATGTCATTTTTCTCAATGCATTCTTCGGCAGATCACCTTGGATTTGGACTTGGGACCGCACGTTTCAAATCGAGCATCTTATCCACTCGACCAGCGAGCACTTGGCAAAGGGTGAGTTTAAAATGAAGATACGAATTTTCTTCAAGTATTATATATTAGACATATTTTTAATAAGACATAATTTGATGTAAAGTGTGAATATTACATATTTAATTACTTTTGATATGAAATATTTGCTTTTTTCAATAAAATCGATTTTTTAAACTTGATTGAACTACTATACAGGGTGTCCCAGGATTATTTGAAAAAACTTTAAGGGGAGGTAGGGGACATCGCAAGGATTACGATTTGCATGGCAACCCATGGTCAGAATCGCTGTCTTGGCGCGGTAGTGACGACACAAAACACAAGAAAGAAAAGACACGAACGGGGAGAGAAATCATGTTTATAATTCTCAGTGCTGCAAAAATGCCGGGACAATGCTGGAAAGTGCTGAGGAATTTGTTGCACGCATCGTGGCAACTTCTGGAGAAGTCCGGGTCACTCCCGGCATTTTCGATAACATTCGATCTTCCATGCACCAGAGATATGCTTCCATGCATGATAGCCCGGGGGTCGTAATTTCGAACACCTACTCTGATGATGATCGTTGTCTCTTTAATGTTACTTTTTATAGTTTTTTGCTGTACTAAGGATAATAAACATGTTTTCTCCTCTTATTCGTGTTCTGTCTTTCTTGTGTTTTGTGCCGTCACTACCGCGCCAGGAAAGTGCTTGCGAAAAAGAGTTGCTATGCAAATCTGAATTCTTGTGATTTCCTCTACCTCCCCTTAAAGCTTGTCCCAATAATCCTGGGGCACTCTGTATATTTTTTATGTGTGTTCGCTCAGAATATATTTTACATGCAAAATTTTGTTTTAATACTATAAAAAGTAAATTGCGAATATGTTTAAATGAATGAGAAAATTGCTACTTTATTAAATATGAAAGCATTATTTTCGTTTGTTTTTAAATAAGTTAGAAATTTTAATTTGTTGAAGTTTCTGTTTTTCCTTTAAAAATATATATATTCGAATTTGGGTATTAATGCTGCCAATATGCATTTTTGTAAGGAATAAACTAATATTTTCCTGCTTTTCCAAACTTCCTAAAATAATTAGTATGCTTTCTAGGAGTATAAATAAAAAGTATGCTTTCTAGGAGTACGGAACCTCAAGCGGTTTGCTTGTTATTTTTCTGTTTCCCAAAAACAGCTTAAATAAAATTTTGTTCTAGGCAAAAATATTGTAAACAGAATTGTATTTCAAGATATATATCAAATAAAGGGACATGAAATGTATTTTAGAAACAAACTGGGAAAGAAAATTAAAATTAAGGTTATTTTTATAAGCATTTTTATGAAAATGAAGAAAAGCCCTCAAGATGCTCGGGGGGTTAAAAATGTCGAATAATTTAGAGCATAAAGACAAATCTTTCTGACAGTGTGTAAAGTGTCCATGAATCCTTAATACAAACAAAAAATCAAATTCCCTGTATTTATACCTTCCTGTCTGTTTATTAGATGAAAACAACATTATAACTTTTTTTTTTAAATATAAATGTTCAAATAACATTTGCCAATAGTTTGATACTAACCTAAATTTAGTTTAATTTTAAGTATTCATTTTAAGCTGAAATATCAAGGCAGGATATATATTAAACACACTCGAGAAAACTTCGCTCTAACAATAATACGCAAAGAAAATACAACATCCCAGCAAACACATACCTTTCGGCACACGATCGGACCGCACCCGGCAGTGTCGGTTAAGTGTCGGCATGGGCACAGTGATTTCGGTGAAGAGTCGGCAGCATGTCTGCAACTGAAACATAAGAATCTGCTTTTTCGACTGCCGGTTACCGTAATCGGTCTACTTACGGTTATATATCGGCAAGCGACTTACACCGGCAAGTGACGCAGGACCGATATGTGATATCTGATAGTGGCCCGATTAGATTTTCCAACATCGGTCCGAATTTGGAATTATTAGTCTTAGCCGACATTTTTTTTTCTTTTTCTTAATTTTGTTTGAATTTGAGTTTTGATAAGATATGTATATTTCGTGTATTTCATATGAAATTCTAACAGTGATAAAAAAAAAAAAAGCTCTTATATAAATATATTTTTAAAAGCTGTTATTGAATTCATTTTAAAAAGGTTTACAATTACTTGAATCATCAAAAGAGTTTCTTAAATCGCCTCTTAAAATTATTATTCGTTATAAAGTTAATCGTAGAAAAAAAAATTTCATAAATTAATTATTTTCTAACTATATATACATTTTAAAAGCAACAGCTATGTTTCTTATTTTATTTAAAAATCAAATTACTAAAAAAGTGCTTAAAATTACTTTACAAGCTATAAAAATATAAAAAAACTACCCAACTTAAGCATTAAAATTTAAAAGAAAGATTCAGAAATCTCCCACTTCTAAAAAATTATTTACCAAAAAAAAAAAGATAAATTAATATTTCTATTTTATTTGATGATTAAAAAATGTTGATAAGTAAAATAATCATTTTTGCTACTTAATCACTAAAAATATATTCTACATTAAATCATCAGATGATAAGAAATGAACTCTTATTCTAATTAAAAGTGATTAATTACCAACTTCTTTTTTTATTAAAATTAGCTTTTCTATATTACAAATATATATTTCCTGAAATAACGCATTTAATTATTTATAATTACTAAAGAGAAAATTTTATTAAGAGAAAAACCTCTAAAGTCCCTTATTTTATTTAATAAGCATTCTTAAATTTATAAGAAAGATTCAGAAATATCCCCATTTAAAAATTATCTTCCAAAAGAAAAAAAATTTAAATTAATATTTTTATTTTATTTTTAAATTAAAAATATTGATAAATAACAAAATAATATTGCAACATAATCATTAAATATATGTTCTACTTTAAATCATCAAAACGACATAAAATGAATTCTTATTCTAATTAAAAGTTAATTATTACTAACTTTTTATTTATTAAAATACATTTTTCCATGTTAAAAAAATATATTTTATTAATTAACGCAACGCATGTAATTACATTATAATCCCAATAAGAAAATTTGATTAACTGAACAAGACCTCTAAAAATATTTTTTTAATACTTAATTATTCTTAAATTTATATCTATTCTTTATTATTCTTAATTATATCTATATCTTAATTGAACTTAAAATTATTCTTAAATTCGTTTGCTTTAACGAATTCGCTAAGATATTTATTTCATTCATTTAAATATTAAATTAACTTTTAAATAAACGCGCGTAAGACAATTATAAATAAATAAATAAATAATAAAATAAGAACAGTTCAAAATTCTAATTTTCCCATAATGGCAAACCATTACGTATCGATAAGACTTCCCCTTATTACCTCATACAATCCTCCTCTGATCAAGTCTGAGTGGCCAAATGGTTAAGGGCTCTACTTCCTGTCCTTGGGTACACTGGATCAAAACCAGCCTCAGCCAGCTCCCAAACACGTTCTTTTCAAATGTGCATTCCGCGATGTCTCAAAGATGGCGCCATCAAAACAGATTTTTTTTTTCAATTGATGCTGGTGTCGGGCTGCGACCGGCATTTGTATGGATAGCTATCGGTGTGCTGCCGGCATAGTGTTTTGCTGATACTGGACCGGCTGTGCGCCTATCTGTCGGGCATCACTCGCCCGGCGTGTCGAAAAAAGATACGGAACCGGTACGGCAGCCGGTATCGTGCCGATACCGTCGGTAACGGCAAAGCGGCTGTCGGCCGATTGTTTACCGATAGCTCTGTGTTTGCTGGGATGAATGAGCATTGAGATCCGCAGCAGATGCAATAGCATACTTGACGTTAGTAACTGAAAAGCACAGCTAAAAAGTAACCGAAAATCACAATGACCAAATGGAAAAAGTCCGCAATGTAACGAAATAAAAGTACGAAACTTTACCATTAACGGTTCCTATTTGGTTACTCGCGAGCCGACATTTCCAACGGCTAATATGTAATAATACTATCGACTCTACAATAACAAGCACATATCTTAGATCATGTTACTAAGCTATGATATATCAATATTTAGATATACTTCAGTGTATCAGGACCAAGAGAATCGGCGTAACAAAAAAACACAAACCAAGCGATCAGATTATTATTCAGTAGCAGAGGTACAGTGTTGAACTTGCTTGAAGTTTGCATGAATATTAACTAATATAGACATATCAGCGTATTTAGATATATTGGGACATTGATTACTACCATATATTAACCAAAGACAGATAATCACTAAAAGGGCATATTCTGGTTTGAATGAAGCGAGGCAGCCGATAAATGCATGGACGGCAAAAGAAAGAATTGGAGATATCAGAATACTTGGCCGTTTTTTCGAGGGATTCGAAGTCTCAGAGTGGGAAAAATATGTTATTTGGATATATTATCCGAGCTTCGATATTGCTATTGGGATATATTTGTATACTCAGAGCTTAAATATTTTTATTGGGATATATCCTCAGAATCAGAGCTTAGATATTGTTATTACGATAATTTAAAAATATCAATATTTGACCAATATTTCGATAAACAATCCAGTTCTATTGTTGTGTATGAAATTAGTTTATACTCCAGGCATTACGTGAAACTAAAGCTGTTTTGTTCAGTATTGTAGTTGTTTTTTTTTCCTCAAGAAAATTAAATGTTTGATTAATTTCCATATACCATGAGCATGAACTAGCCACACTGTTAAGTGAAACATACTCAAAAATACACTGGTGTCCAAAATTGAGGACCAGTCACAAAATGCTAATTTTCAATACGCGAATATTCCAAAGGAGATAATACAATTCGAATAATTACTATCTGTACAGCACAGCTAGTCCATATAACATCTCATTCATGTCACATATGGTCACAAGTGACACAGTCACTACGGTGAAGCAAAAAATAGGAAATTCCCAACATTTCATTATGAGTCTCAAATGATCACTATATGTGACTCCACTGAGATGTCACTGTGACTGTTGCTATGTGACATTACAATGTAGTTACATTGGGACTCTCATGTGACTGTCATCTGCAGACTCAATTTCAAAGTCATCGTGAACGCTGCATTGTGATAAGTTACCAAATAATGTCACTTTAAAGTCACATGATGATTTTCAGGTGACAGAGACTACTGTGAAGTCACCATTGCGCTCTCTTGTGGAAAGTTACCATGTGACTATAATGCAATATTATTTGGTGACTTATCACAATGCAACGTTCACGACGACTTTGAAATTGAGTATAAAAAGGACAGTCACGTGAGAGTCACAATGTAACTCTATTGTAAAGTCACCTGGTGACTCGTCACAAGGCAGCAGTCACATTGACGTTTCAGTGGAGTCACATATAGTGATCATTTGAGGCTCATAATGAGACGTGTGGAATTTCCTATTTTTTGTTTCACCGTAGTGACTGTGACACGTGTGACCATGTGTGACATGAATGAGATGCTATATGGACTAGCTGTGCTGTAGAGATAGTAATTATTTGAATTATATTATTTCCATTTGAGTATTCGTTTACTTGAAAAGTAGCATTTTGTGACTGGTCCTTAATTTTGGACACGAGTGCAAGTGGAGGACATTTTTTTTCCTTATTTTATAGTCGAATCTATCATACACGAGTGTAAGACATGCTCAATTAAGAGAATTAACAATTAATTGTGTTTATAAATACAAATATGATTTTGTGTATCACCATTTTGCATATTATAGACCTCTAGCAAACTTTTATTATAAACGTGCATTGAGAAATAATCAGAAACATGTTGTCTGAATAGTTAGAAAAAAATAAAGTTGAGCGCTTCAAATTTAACTAATTATATTTTATTTCGAATCTACTAAGCCCTTGTGGATTGGGGCTTACCTAATAATTAGGAATCGGGCTTTAATTAAAACAATTATTATGCACATATAACAGAACCACAACACATAATTATATTTTGGCTATGACACTTAAAACAATAACTGGCACTTAAAACAATGAGAAGTGGTTTGGGATTATAAGGTCGAACAGGGCAGCTCAGGTAGGCTTCAATTCTATTTGGTAAACAGGGCTACTGAAAGTACATATAACGTGCTTTGTAGGAAATACTTGTCCATTCCCACGGATAGTCATACTGCGTACTTATATGATATTTTAATCTTTTAAATTTTGTATTCTTTTGTGCAGAATAAAAGTTCTGGTTCCCATATTACTCGACCACTTATACTTATAAATTGATGCGCGTGAACGGAATCAGAAATTGAACCTATTTTTGGGCAATTCGACAGAAATTGAGATTACTTCGCTGAAGAAACCTCGACCAGTAAATGTCCAGACTGAATTTTGTTTAAGCGAACAACCATCCCCAAAAACAGATTAAAATGTTTTTTGCGATGAAAAACCGCAAAAGTTCTCTTGAAAGAACTATCAGAAAGACAATCAGTGCGTTTGATTACAAAGCAATCAGAAAGTTTTGCTCTAAACATGGGAGAGAAATAGAAGAAAGCGAAGTAATTCTATCCATATTATATAGGAATTGCAATTCAGGGCCGGTCACACCATCTACTACCGAGTCCAACAAGGGGAGTAACGTGTAAAACTTGGTCAATTGTTTTTTATTTAATGTATATTTTTCCATTTATATTCTTATATCTTTAACCTTTAAATGCCTGATTTTTCATAAATCATTTTAATACTGTTTTTCGGCTTTCATTTTTTAAATAAATCATGGGAGAAATACTTAAAAAATCTTATTTTGTTTTAAGTATGGTTTTCGTCTAAAAAACAGTTTATTACTAATCGGCAACACTGGTCTTTAATTGAAAAAATAATTTACTATGATAAAATTCTACAATATTAAACACACAAGAATTTTCTGAACTAGCATTAAAAATTAATTTAACTTGCTCACGGCAGAACAAAATAAGGTATTTCGCAAGCTTGCAAACAAAACAAAAGGAACATGTAGCAACATTTCCAAAAATAAATTATCTTTATTCTTAAACAGCAGATGTGTTGCTATCTACATGGTGAAAATCTATTTAATAATATTTTCAGAATGTATTTTATTGGCAGCATTAGGCATTCTAGCTTCAATATTATTCTAATAGTATTTTAGAAGCCGAAATTGGGTATGTTACCGAAAGGCAACACCCGGCATTTAAGGGTTAATTTTGAAGTATTTTTGAGCATTTTTACAGTTTCAGAATATGCAGTGCCATCTAATGACAAAAAATGCTAACTGTTTTCCAAATGCTAAATACAAAATTGATAAACTCTCTTAGAAAAATATGTTTATCCAATTCTTTATTATAGAGAATGAATTATTAAACTTCAAATTTAGAGAGTTCGTTATGAACTCTGCTTAAATGCCGCGTCCTATATTTATCTGTTACAGCATCATTATTTAATTTTATTATTCTTATTTAAAAAAGATTAATCGTTGTTTTCGTTAATATCAATAATCTTACACGTTTCAAAGTATGAACTCTTCTTTCTATAATAAAGTATAAGAGCACGTTATTGGTGCGATGTTGTTACGCACACAGTTAATCTTATTTCGTTATTAATTAAAATATAATTTATATTACATCAACAATCTTATTTTAATCCAAGTCATTGCATTTAACCATGGTTAACCCTTAAATTCTTAGTGTAACTCAGGAGTTATACGAACTCCCCCCCCCCCCCCATTCTATTGTGGTTTTGTTGAACTACTATGTGTTCCTTACGTATGACACCATGCATTTAAGGTCTTGAAGTCTGTTTTTATTGTAATTTGTTTCACGGGGAAGTAAGAACATCTTTTTTATACTGCTTACAATGTGCTCGACTGGCATTTTTTTCTCTCTTTATAAGGTAGTTATTATTAATTCTGGAAACTGTTGAAAACATTATAAAAATAATTATATCGTTGAATAGTTGTTATTGTGCAGCATAAAAACATTAAAGTAGGTATATATTTTAAAATTATCATTGTTTGAGCCGTTTGTGTTATGAAACTCTGGAGGGACATAATGACATGATGTCCAATAGAACCGTAAATGACAATTTTCACTTCCTTTCTAGTGCATAATTAACAAAAATAGACTCAAATGTAATGTTTTCCGATTAAAAAATTATGCATGGTTAACGAGGCAGCATCTGAATTTTTCAATAAGATAACTGGATGAACAAAACAGTGTGCAAATATTTACAAAACGTCCTTTATGTGTTACACCATCATTCTCATTATATTATCCTTATATATGATTGGTTAATCTTTGTTCTAGTTAATGTCTATAATCCAGTACATTTCAAAGAGTCTATTCTTCTATCTAATAATAACATGTCATCTCCGATGGAGGATGCATTGTTATTATACAGACAGCTAGTCTGTTTCATTATAAAAGACATTCGAGTACAGATTACACCAGTAGACTCATTTTAATCCAAATTACTATATTCCGGATATAGTTAATGAGAAAGCATTTGAATCCTAATATCACTCACAGGATATATAAGAGGTATTGCATAACATATTGTTTTAATATATATTTGTCAGAAAATATCTTGTAATAAGACATTTTTGAAAAATTATTCTAATGAATTAACAGTGCACAAACATTTATATAACATCCTTTAATTGTTAGATCTTTGCCATTTCATTATATTATAAGAAAAAGGTAAAATAATCTATATTAAACCACCAAAATCAGTTCATTCCACATGGTTCCTGAAAGAGCACCTGAATGGTTCTCATTAACAAAAGCAAACTATTTTTTCAAGAAATTTATTCATTGCTCTAGGCTCATTTTAATCCAAATCACTGCATTCAAGCGTGATTTCCCAAGAAAACATCTGAGTGATAAAGACTACATAACTTCTACAACATAACATTCCTTTTTTTTTAAAAATATTTACAAGTAAAGTCTCCATATGGGCATACTCCGAAAAATCTGAAAAAAAAAAATGGAATGTTTTACTCATGAGGATAGACATGTTTAAAAAAAAAAAAAATCGGCGAAAACTCGATAGAGCGTCCGTAAAAAATAATGAAATTTTCAATATTTGGCGATTTATCACCAGTTGGCCATAGAATAAAATTTCAAAAAATACTTTTTTATGTCAAATACTCTTTAAGATAAAATGTATCATACTGAACTTGTTTAAATAAATTTAATGTAAATAAGTTTAGTTTTGTCAGTTTTAGTTTGATTTAACTATTTTTTTGTCATATATATATATATCTATATTCATAATGAAAGTTAACTATGAAATTTCATGAATTAAAACAAAATTTTAATTAATTAAAAAGGCTTCAAAATCAAAATTAATTTCAATTGAGCACTGTCGATACAATTTTGTTGCTATGGAATCAACGACTTCTTTGATATTGAAATGAATAACTTCAGCATTCTTCATCTTGCCTTTATTTTGGAATATGCTGAAATATATGAAAATAATTTTTATATATGGAATTGTTTTTAAAGTAATAAAATTAAATAACAAGCAGCATAAATATATAATAAAAATTGTATACATGGTGAAAAGGAAAGTCCCTTTAACCTGAAAACACTTGCGAACGAAGAGAGCTACAGCTATGCAAGTGAGGTAATGGTATAGTAAAGCTAGTACGCCTGACCGAATGCAAACGACATCAGCGCTCCTAGTAGCGAAATTTGGAAGATAGCCATTTCAAATCGAAAACGAAAAGAGATAGAGCAAAATTTCCAATTAGAAAGTTTTAGAGCATTAATTAATTAGTACGAAACGCCATTTGGTTGACACGGATAAGATAAATCGTCGCCTGTATACCTGAAATTGTCCAAAATCAATGAGTGACGATTCTACTTTGCATATTCAAATTCCGGAAATGTAGCAGTGCACAATTGCAGATTGTGATGTTGTACTGTGCTGTAAAAATTTAATTTCCAATGCATTTAAAATTTTAAATTAACCCTTCCAGAGGAAGAAGAATTCTGTTCATAAACTGATGAAGTAATTGACTGGCACCAGAATGTTCAAACAAATTTCTTAGAAAATAAAAACCAGCTAATTTGCACTTTCATCACAAAAGCAAAATTTTATCAAAATATTTTTGGAGCCATTTGTCCGTTTTGGAATTAAAATTAGGTGGCTAGACCGTCTAGCCACTGCCCTTGAAAGAGTCAAATTTATGTCGTCGTATTGAAGAGGCTTGCAATAGACGTTCCATGCTGAGAAATGTGCATGCAGAATTTCTCTCACGAATACAAACGTGTACCGTGAGCATTGGCGATCTTTTCGAACATGCTGAATATTAACTTTTTATCACTGTGAGACACTTTGTCTTTTTTTTTTTTTTTTTTTTGAGTGATGTTATCAAAATGTGTTAAGATAAGTACGTATATATGTGTTAAGATAAGTACCATAAATTGTGCGTATTTCTTCATACTTCTGGCTATTCCATTCAAACATTTACGCAATATAGAGTGCATCGATTTCGGACGTTTTTGAATATACAGGCCAAGATTTATCTTATCCATGTAAACCAAATGTCATTTCATACTAATTAATTGATGCTCTAAAACTTAAAATTTTTCTCTACCTCTTTTCGTTTTCGATTTGCAATGCCTATCTTCCAAATTTCGCCACTAGAGGCGCTGCTGTCGTTCGCATTATATCGGGCGTAGTCGCTTTACTATACCGTTACCTCACTTGCATAGCTGTCGCTCTCTCCGTTCGCAAGTATTTTCAGGTTAAAGGGACTCTTTTTTGCACTCTGTATATTAAAATATATCATTGTTTAAGTTTAAATTCATTAAAACTAGTTACACGCATTCTATAAATTAATTAACAAGCAATTTTCAGGTGCATTAAAATCGTTTGCTTTTGGCGAGGAAAAGTACTGTTTGCTGGAAAAGTACTGCTTTCGTCTTTTCGCACCAAATACTCGAAAGTATTTTATTTTTATAGAATTTCTACTGGAATACCGCGAAATTTGGCTGCTCCTTTATCACATACATAAGTAATTTTAAATAGTATTTCTTTTTAAATATTGTGAGTATGCTTGGTAAGAAGGCCTTCCTTGTTAGTAGAATAAAATATTGCAATATAATATTTTAGATTAAATATTTTTAGTACTTTTAACATGGTTAACAGTTTAAAAATGTTTACATTAAAGCCTTTAACACTAAAAAGAATGTGAGGGGTTATTTTGACCACTAACATACGAATATATTTCGGTTCGAACCAGAAATATTTTTGGAAAATAAGTTTAAAAGACAAAAAGAAGAAAAATGTTACATATGTTAAACACGTTTAAATAAAAATTCCGGTGTAAAATATTTTTATAAAACTTGAGTAAAATTTCCGGTCGTTTTAGTGTTAATTCTTATACCATAATCACTTTATTGTGTTATCGGTATTTATGACTGATTCAACTTTTTTTTATTACTGTCTTTAACATTACACACTTCATAGAATCTATTCTTCTTTCTAATACAATATCAAGTTACTTCCTATGCATTTCGAAAGATGCGTTGTTATTACACAGGTAGCTTTTTTTATTTGATTATTAAAGGCAAAAAAATCTATATTAAACAACCAAACGTGTTTTAACCCAAATAATTGCATTCCAAGTTGATAATGAAAAAGCATCTGAATGATTCTCATTAATAAAAAGAATATATATGTCGAACAATTTATTTGTTGGTCCAGACTAATTAAAATCCAAATCATGACATTCAATCGTGTGGTTTATGAGATGGTTTATAAGATTTCTGAAATGTAAAATGAACCACAAGGAAATTTTTAAGTTACTGCATAACATTGGTTTATTTTTAACTGCTTAGTAGAATAAAATATTTCAGTATGTTATTTTAAATAGAACTTTTTTCAGAATTTTTATCATGAATTCAGAGTTTACAAATATTAACACAGCATTCTTGAACTGTTAGATCATCATAATTTCTCTATACGATCCTTATCTCTAATTTACTCGTTTTTGTTGTGGATAATGTCAGTAAACTCACACATTTGAAAGAGATTATTATTTTTTTCTAATTTAAAAGCATAAGATAATGTAAAAATAAATTTTAGATTAATTTTCACAGTGAATTACAGAGGACAAATACTGACACTGCAACCTTTAATTGTTAGATCACCAACATTTCATTAAATTATCTTTATTTATGACGCATTTCGAAAGATGCACTGTTATTATGCATACAGATAGTAATTTTCATTATTAGAAACAATAGAGTAGTGATTACACCAACAAACATATTTTATTAAGAAAAAGAAGAAACAACGTATAAAGGCACAAATAAAATGTGTTTAAAAGCATACAGCTGTTTCAAAACCTCTAAGGTTTCCTCATCAGTGCTTAAAATAAAAGTTAAAACTAAGACATTGTGTAAACAGAGGGGGGGGGGGAGAGAGAGAGGTGAACAGAGAGTCAGAAAAGCGTACCTTTCAGCTCTACTGCCAACGGTGAAATGCGACCTACGGCTGACAAACAGTTACGGAGTTGATCTCACGCGCATATTCAGGGAGACCAATCAAAATACCCAATTGCTCTGGAAGAGTCCAAACCCAGAAGGAGAAAAAAAAAAGGGGGGGGGAGTGGAGGGAATTATAGAAAATTAAACCATACCTTTGAAAAATTGGGCGTACTAGATAAATCATTAACTAAACTGTTTGAATTTTTCCATATGTGGTAAGCCTCCCAGAAGTCCAGGTGATAGATTGAAGTACATTTCTGTATTATGGAGGCTTCGGAAAATTTAAAATTATGGTTGTTGGACCAGCAGTGGTTGGCAATAGCGGAACGTTTGATATCACAATTTTTAACGCAAGTTTTATGCTCCCCCAAACGGATCTTAAAGGCACGCTTCGTTTGACCAATGTACATTTTGTTGCATTCGCAAGATATCCTGTAAATACCCCAACGAAGCGTGCCTTTAAGATCCGTTTGGGGGAGCATAAAACTTGCGTTAAAAATTGTGATATCAAATGTTCCGCTATTGCCAACCACTGCTGGTCCAACAACCATAATTTTAAATTTTCCGAAGCCTCCATAATACAGAAATGCACTTCAATCTATGACCTGGCCTTCTGGGAGGCTTACCACATATGGAAAAATTCAAACAGTTTAGTTAATGATTTATATAGTACGCCCAATTTTTCAAAGGTATGGTTTAATTTTCTATAATTCCCTCCACCCCCCACCCACCCTTTTTCTCCTTCTGGGTTTGGACTCTTCCAGAGCAATTGGGTATTTTGATTGGTCTCCCTGAATATGCGCGTGAGATCAACTCCGTAACTGTTTGTCAGCCGTAGGTCGCATTTCACCGTTGGCAGTAGAGCTGAAAGGTACGCTTTTCTGACTCTCTGTTCACCTTTCTCTCCCCCCCCCCCTCTGTTTACACAATATCTTAGTTTTAACTTTTATTTTAAGCACTGATGAGGAAACCTTAGAGGTTTTGAAACAGCTGTATGCTTTTAAACACATTTTATTTGTGCCTTTATACGTTGTTTCTTCTTTTTCTTAATATATTGACACAAAGTACAATCCTTCCCCTCTTTTTATAAACATATTTTAATCAAAATCACTGTATTGCAGAAATGGTAACGAGAAACTATTTGAATTTTAAAAGAATCAGAAAGAATAGATGTGCTAATAGATAACAAATTGATTTCATTTTAAACTCTTACTTGAAAAAATTATGATAAGAAAGTTTAGATGAATTTTTCAAGTGATTAATTATTGTAAAAATAAAGACATGCTTTAACTGTAAGATAGTTACCATTTCTTTAAATTTTCCTTATTTAGGATTGATTAATCTTTGTTCTGGTTAATGTCAGTAATCACACTCATTTCAATGAGTCTATGTAATATAACACCATGCATGTTGAAAGATGCATTTTTATTATCCATTTAGCTATTTTTATTTTATTATGAAAACAAAAGAATCTATAATAAACCACTAAACTCCTTTTAATCAAAACATTGCCCACCACTTTGCTAATGAAAAAACAACATGAATGATTTTCATTAATAAAAACGAACTGTTTGTTGAACAAATTTACTAATCTTTATCAAAATTCCAGGCGTGTTTAATCAGAAAAAGTCTAAATGACAAAATGAATCATACCGGATAGAATTTCTGCTACGTAAGATTGATTTATTTTCAAATACTTAGCAAAATAAAATATTGCAATATGATATTTTATATGATTTTTTTTAAATTAGGAATCAACATTTTACAAATGTTTACATTGCACCCCTTATTTGTTAAATCATCAGCATTTTATTATATTATTACTATTTATGATTGATTGTTCTTTGCTCTAGTTGATGTCAGTAATCTCACAAATTTCAAAGTGTCTGCTTTTCTTTCCAGTTTAAAAATATGGAAAATTAGTGAAATTTAGCTAAAATTCGAGGATTTCGCGCCCCTTGGGGCGCATGAAGATATCAATCAATTCAGGGGGGCGGAATTTTTTTTTTTACATAATAAGCAATACAATACGCAACTTTCGCATACCGGGCCGAATTTGAATTCAAAAATTTTTATTCTACGCTCCACCCTATTATGTATCCTGTATTATATGAACTTTAAAAAAATATATACTAAAGCAGTTTAATTTATAACTTTCTATCAGGCATGAAAAAAACTTTATTTCAATGCTTAAATATCATATTTTACTTTTTAGTGGCAATAATTACGCGTATCATAAACGTAGAAAACGAATTTACAATAGAAGAAAACTTAATAACCGATTCAGGACGTCTATAATTAAATGATTGATTAAAATCATAAACAAAAACTAGTCGGATGTACCAATCCCAAAACTTTCTTCTATCTCATACATGTTAATACATCAAAATTTGCTATCACACTGCCAAAATTAAATGGCAATCTATGCATCTCATGAGGATTCTAACGATATGAAATTCCGTGCATTAGTTCTTGAGATATGACTATCGCTGAAATCGTGTAAATTCAGCAAAATGCTGCCTAGCAGTGCCACCTATTGGGTGATTTATACCAAATCCTAATCAGCAACAATTTATGTCAACGTCTGACTGAATCTGAAGTTTGGAGAAAATCCGTACATTAGTTTTGGAGATAGAGACATAGCGAAAATTGTGAAAATTTCTGCATAGCAGCGCCACCTATTGGGTGATTAACACCAAAACCTAATTAACAACAACTTGTGTCAACATACAACTAAATCTGAAGTTAGATGAAAATTGGTCCATTAGTTCTATTGATAGAGCTATTGAGGCAATCGTGGAAAAGGCAGCAGAGAAGCGCCACCTGTTGGGCGATTTACACCAACACCTAATCAGTAGTAATTCATATCAAGGACTAACTTAATCTGAAGTTTGATGAAAATCCGTGCGTTAGTTCTTAAGATAGAGCTATTGGGGAAATCGTGTAAATCCTGCAAAATTCATCATAACAGCGCCACCTGTTGGGCGATTTACACCAAAACGTAATCATCTTCAATTCATATCAAGGACTAACTAAATCTGAAGTTTGATCAAAATCCGTGCATTAGGTCTTGAGATAGAGCTATTGCGAAAATCGTGAAAAATGCAGCATTGCAGCGCCACCTGTTGAGCGATTTACACCAAAAACTAATCAGCATCAATTTGTATTAGGCACTAACTGAATATCAATTTTTATTAAATTCCGTGCATTAGTTCTTGAGATAGAGCGCCCACAAAATTTGTGTCACATACACACAGACAGACAGACAGACAGACTCACAGAGTCACAGACAGACATTTTGTAAAAACATGTTTTTTGGAATCTCTGACCCCTAAAACGTCTAAATCCGTCGAAAACCGGAATTCGAAAATTTTCATGAATCCAATACTTTCTTCTTGTAAAGATAGAAGAAAGTAAAAAAGGCTTACATACAATTAAAAAATATAAATATACCTATTTGAAAAACACTAAAAATAATAATTAGTATTTATAACTGTACTATTAAACAACAGCAAACTTCAATAGATAAATTAAATGCATTATTAGATTTAACAATATCTCAAAAATATTCCCATATGTTATAAAGAATTCCTATTATTTTATAATTTTGGCAAATGTTAAATCTGAAAACATTGGTTTGGAGATTTAGGATTTAAAAAATAATTTAAAATATTATTAGCACTAAAAGAAAAATCTTTCAAATGTTTCACTACTATAATATGTAAAAATACATTTTCCCAGTATAATCTTAATTTTTAATCTGAAACAGTTTCGTAATCTCATGATAATCGAACATCATATTTAACCCCAAAATAATAATAACTATAATTGCTAGTAATAAAAAAATAGTAAGAAGCCGAAAAAAAATTATAAATCATTGTTTCAACACATTTTCAATCTCAAATAAGTGTAAATTACTGTTTATATTATTTCCAGTATGAATGTTGGCAGATAAAGATATTTTTCTTTACAGTTCTCGAATTGGAAAATATCGCTTCTGACAATCCCAGATCAGTCTCTTACAAATATAACATAAAACTATTTAACTCATAACATAAAAATCAGGAATAAAATATTTAAATTAAATAAGACTTACATGTACGTTCCATTAATATCCGTGTATCCTAATATTGGCGGAAGTCATTTCCTTATCTTAAAGTGTTGTAGACTTGATGATGTTCTAAACAGTGAACTATTTCCGGCGTCTTCTCATATTTATTTTTCTGTGGGCAGACGATTTTAAGCAAATGATCTGTTACATATTTTTTCTTTGTAAACAAGAGATTTGGAACCTGAATGAGCAGTAATTTTCTGAAAGTATCATCAATAAAAATTTTCTATTTGAAGAATTTTCCAATGTATTTTACCTTTTCTTTTTATCCGTACCAAACAATTCAAGTTAAAATGCATTGTAAAGTTCCTTTTTTGTAAATAATTATAATAATAATATTCATAATTAGAGTTTATTAGATAAAACATTATTTAAACTTTTAAAAGGTGTAAAAATAAATTTCATGATAATAACGACCCCCCCCCCACACACACACACACCCGTTTTTTTCATTTTTTTTAAGTAAAGTTTTTTCACACGTAAATAAATTCAAAATATCTTCGTAATAAATAAAAAAGGATAATCGAGGATAAAAAAAATTTCGTTGCCAATCCGTCATTCTTTTTATAGCACTTTTCTGTAAATAAAACAATTTGTAAAATAACCCATTTTTTTTTTAAAGTCATATCTCTAAAATACAGATTTTAAATACGAATAAGTAATTATATCATGGGTTTTGCACAAATTTTGTATATTTCTTTTATTTTCGGAAAATGCTAATTTTATTTAAAAAGTCTGAAAGAAGTAGAATTTATGAATTGAATGCAAATTATAAATCAAGAAATGCATAGATGACTAAACTCTGAAGACTCTTTCTACGTGCTCATTAAAAGGTGTAGTTTTAACTGTAATAGAAATTTTTTTGTTTGAAACCACAGAAGTGTTTCGAATAACGCTGGTCGGTAAAAAAAAGTAATAAATAAATAAATTTCCTCCCAGCAAACTAAATATGTAAAGTGTACAAATTTAATATTCCTAATTCTAAATATATTATCCAAATTGCTCCAGCACGTACCATTTTTCAGAGAAACACTTTTATAATAATGACAATCAGTGAAGGATTATTATATTAAATTGCAATGCTAGATAAAATTGAAATCATGAAAAAGTATACATTCACTGTCTTAGATATCAAATTGATAAAATATAGCCTGAAAATTTAGTTTATTAATGCTTGTAGCGTGCACTTTATTTATTATGTCCCCCCCCCCTTTCGTGACAGAATTTACCATTTGCTAGCCACTAATATATTTTCATTCCTTATGCCGCTGTAACTCGGGACTGTTTAAAATATTACTCTTCATTTTCTAAGATTTTTGAAGTTCATAATTTTGTCACACTGTGACTTAAAATATGGTGATTTTTTCCTCACATATGTGACGTGACGTACGTTACATTGTAGGGACATAACAGTGACGTCACAATTTTTTTTAATTGCCAGAAAAAAATAATTTTACAGCAAATAACATGTTTTGAAGAATTTTCGTATTTTTTTAAAATTTTCTAAGAAGTTCACATCTCAGTCACAATGTGACATCACTGAGTGGTGGCATTTTGGTCACAGATGTGACGTGTAGGGCTGGATTAATTATCAATATATCGGTCAAATATTGATATTTTTTAACTATCGCAATAACAATATGTAAGCTCTGACTCTAACGATATATCCCAATAGCGATATCTAATCTCTGGCTCTACTTATATATCCCAATAACATTTTTTTCCCGCACCACGACTTCGAACCGCAAGAAGAAAAAGCGCCGAATATTGCGTAACCAATAACTTCTTCAAACCTTTCTCTCATCCGATAGATGCATTTATTCGCAGCCCCGCTTTATTCTAAATTCCCTCCCGTGATAATCTGTCTTTCGTTCATATCCCAGACCCAGACTAATTCATATTCTAATATATCAACATACATATGTCCGTTCGTTACTGAATAATGGTTTAATCGTCGTTGTTTTAATTTCGCTGCTACTATTGGTTTAGACATATTAGAACATATCAAGTCTTTGATACGTCCTGGCCAATGACTTCTTCAATCCTTTCTCTCATCCGATAGATGCATTTATTCGCAGCCCCGCTTTATTCTAAACTCCCCTCCTGTGATAATCTGTCTTTCGTTGATATCCCAGACCCAGAATAATTCATATTCTAATATATCAACATACATATGTCCGTTCGTTACTGAATAATGTTTTAATCGTCGTTGATTTAATTTCGCTGCTACTATTGGTCTAGACATATTAGAACATATCAAGTTTGATACGTCCTGACCAATGACATGAGCTAGAACATCTGTTCATTGTTGAGTCAATAATTGCTATTGTCTATAGGCTTCATTCAATGCTCGTTCGTATGGTCTTCTCGAGGGAGTTATCGGCAGTGATTTTATATTTTATAGTAAGATGAACGTACGGTGTCGGGTAAATTGCCCGAATTATAATCAAGTGATTTAAAAAAAAGAGGCTAAGAGTAACGTGTGGCAAAATTTTGGATGCCCAGGTAATGAAAATGGTGAAGTAATAAATGAAAAAATTGCAGTATGCAGTATATGCGTTCGACCGGTATTTGCAAAAGCTACTTCTAATTTATGGAGCCATCTTAGCTATAATCATCCTCTACAATATGATGGACTACATTCAAGGTAAGAATTGATTTACTTTATTTTACTGATTTACTTTATTTATAAGATTTACTTTACTGATTGATTTTATTGATAATATTCACACGGGCGTGGAAATTAGTTAAACGAATTCCGTTGTAATTTTTCAATGAAAATATATTTCTGATTTTTTTTAAATTATATAATTTATCTAATTTTAAATAAGACAAAAAAAATCCTGTTTTAAAAAATGACATAAATGAGCAAAAAGACAAAAAAGAACAATAAAATAAAAAATATTACTACATCCGGGCCTTATTTTTAAAGTCTGTAAATGTAATATTATTAAATGGCATTATACTGGATGTCTGCAAACTGGGCTGGAACGCTTGGATTAACTTCGTGTCATTAGACTGAAGCCGTGTTTGCTTTTTGCTCTGGACATGCAGGCTAGGTCGGCCTTTTCTTCTGCTCACTTGGGGTGTAGTGCGGCACGGGTCGCGTCTTACCAGAGCCAAACCCGAAATCTCTGCTTAAAGTCAACCCGACCGACACCCGGCACACTTCATCACAAACTCGAAGTGGAAGAAAATAAATTCATATTTTAATACAATATAAAAAAGAATTATTCTGTAATATCAAATTTATCTTTTTAGTACAAATTGAATGCATATACACTCATTAATGTTCAATTATATAGTTTTTTTCATAAAATATATTCCTGACTTTCTTTTAAAATGGTTGGTCTACACGAACCGCGTGTCGGGTCGGGTTCGGGTAACCTGAGACGATGCAAGAATCTAATTTGAAGACTGGGTCGGGTTTGAACTTTTTTGTAGTATACGTCGAATTGATAGTTTCCCTTACTTTACTTTTCTCTCTCTATTTTTTGGTAAAAATAATAGTTATATAATACATTTTTAATAGAAATTTTGAAGCTTTATTTTTGCTTAAAAAACTACAGAGTAATAATTTAAAAATCTATTTTCTTTTTTCATTGTTTAAAAGTTTGGATTTTCTTTAACCACATTTTCCTTTCATTTTAATTTACATTAAAAATTTTATAGGTTTACGTGCTTAGTGTTGACTCTAGAAAAAAAAGGCCGCCGGGCGGGAATTTTTCACATAGGGGACAATATTCTGAAAAAGGATACTTTTTCTCAAAAAGGGAATACTATTCTAATAAAAGGGCACTTTTTTTCAAAAAGGGCACACTTGTACCTTGTTTACAAAAAATATTTTGAGCTGGTTTGTTTAGAGTCCCTAGAATTTGTGATATTTTTCCGAGATCAACTGAATTGCCACGGGGCGTATAGGAAGTATTAAAAAGGCAGCCGAGCGCATCGGAAGAATTTCGAAAGAGCCGCCGGGTGCCAAACTAGAAATAAAAAGGGCCGCTGGGCGCAAAATAGAAATAAAAAGGGCCGCCAGGCGTAAAATAGAATTAAAAAGGGCCGCCGGCCGCTGCGCCCTGCTAAAGCAGCTTAGAGTCATCACTAGTGCTTATAATTGCTTAAGTGATCAGATGAAGATCACTAAAATTGATATACCATGTTCTATGGCCGGCACAGACGCACAAATAATCTGAAAAATCCAGTACTTTAATTTTTATACATAAATATGCGGTACAAAATTCGAAATCCAGCACCCATTGGACCTTGGCGATTCCGAATTTCGTTTCATTTTAATTAAATATATATATATATATCTACCGCCGCCCTCCACCCCACCTCCTCTGCCAAAATACAAAAAACAGTTCGTGATTTACGTCAAGAATGCGTTTTCAATACTAAAAAACCATAATATTAAAGCAGATGTTTTAATAGCGAATTTTTTTAATGTAAGAAAAAAAAATCTATCCACATTGAACACTCTCTTTCCCCGCAAATTATTTATATCAGAAACACGTTTACAATACTGAAAAAAGATAGTACTTAAAAATAATAAAACTAAAGTAGATATTTGAGTTAAAAATAAAAAATAAACAAATAAAAGCTCTATCCATGGTTTCTTTCTGCATTGAAAAACATAATGATCTGATTGTGTAAACATATGACTTCCGATTTCTCGGAGCGAATAAACGAAAACAAACTGCAGATGCGCTCCTGCTTTTCATTCGAAGTTTCGGAAGGCGTTGTAACTTTCTAATAAATAATTAAATTTTAATAAAAATTTCTTACACAGCCTAATTTACTATTATTTCAACTAGCTGAAAATTTGAAAGAAATCGGTGAATTTACATAGGAGATATGGATATATTGATTATTATTATTTTTTTAACAGTAAGGAAAAGAAGATTTTGATTTTCATTCTTTTTCTTTTTTTTGTTTGCTTGCAACTGTTTTTTTTTCTCTGCACTTAAGCACTACAAACTTGATGTCACTTTCAAGTTCCTTTTTATACCATTTAAAAGAACAGAATTTTAATGATGTGTTCTTGCGCTAAAATGAGGGGGGGGGGGGAGTTTTCTGTCATGACGGCTTTTTAAAAAGCCATCCGGACAAGGCGTGGGTATCTATAAGATGTATATTCATTTGTAAATAATTATATGATTATTAATGTTTTAAATTTTTTTTGTTTATTAATCTTTTAAAATAAATGTTATGAGTATTTTCATAAATTTATAATGCAATGATTTCTTTGAACTAACCAAGACTCTCTGATTTCGAACTTCTTGAAATCTAATGCAGAATATCGATTGTTTTGTTTATGTATTTGTTTTTGTTAGCCAATAACTTTATTTTATTTCTATTTTTTTCATTTGCAACATTTCTTTTTCTTCTTCTTTTTTTTTTTTTTTTTTTTTTTTTTTTTTTTTTTTTTTTTTTTTTTGCTTTTAAATTCAGTGGCACTTTCCAAATAAAAAACAGATTTAAATATCAAACCGAGTATTTTGCGTAATGAAGTAGAATTTTATGGTAAGTTTTTCTTTTTTGTTAGTTTCTTTCTGGAAAAATATGTTGTTATGGGTCTAGATGTTATTTACAAAATATTTATAAAAAAGTGAACTTTCCTTAGCATAGGTCTATTTCCAAATGGGATTTGAATATGTATATTTTAAAATTTTTAATGTTTTATTCATCCATAGATAAACAAATATGAAGGTATAAAGACAGAGAAATTTTCTTAATATTTTAACTATTAAGAATGTATTGATACTCTTAGAGAAAGATTAAAAAATAAAATTTCTGCTGCATCTGTCATTCACTGAAGACTATTTAATTACGAGTACATGCAATTATGACATTAAATCTGTTTCAGTTTTTGCTTTTCACTTATTTTAATCATTTTAAAATCATCAACGTCCTAAAATTGAGAACTTTTTAGTTTATCTAGTAAAGTTTTTTTTTTAAATAATATTCTCCGTTTACGCGATAAAATTAAATAGTTAAAAAGTTATTCATAAATAATACATAAAACAGGAAGAATCGAGAACAAGCTAAAGAAAACCACTATGTAATCAATGATATAAGTGCAAATAGATAACGAATATTGGTTCCTTTTTCTAAAGTATTTATTTGTATCATATATATATATATATATAAAGAATATTGCGTGAGCAAATAGGTATAAAACATTAATTCTTTGCTTCCTACAGCTATTTGCAATAAAATTATTCCTACTATACCATTTGTCTTTAGCAATAAGAAATTTTTCTATTCCCACACACTTTAAAGTAGTTATCGCGATATATCACCGATATTGATATTAACTCGTTGATATATTGCGATATTAAATTTTTGATATCGTCCAGCCCTAGTGACGTGACCTCAGTGACTTACAGTGACGTCACAAAGACGTCACCGTGACCATGCATGCTATGAGGGAATGAATCGCAATGAATAGAAGTGCTGTTAGAGAACATATTGATTTAATTATAAACTCTTATCAGAAAGAAATTTTTGAATGAGAAATAATAGGTTAATTTTTACGATGAATTAGCATAACATAAATATTTTCATTCCATTCTGTAATTGTTAGCCATCACTATTATTATATTATACATAGTTATGATTAATTAATCTTTATTCTGGTTAATGTTTTTAATCTCACATATTTAGTTTATAGATTTTCTAATATAAGCGCATGTCGTCTCTTATGAACTTTGAAAGATGCATTGTTGTTATGAAGACGGCTTTTCCGTTTCATTATAAGATGCAATAGAGTAGAGATTACAAGAATAGATTCTTAATCGAAAACACTGTATTCCAGCCATGCTAAAGGAGAAAGCATTTTAATGATAAAACTATTCAGAGAGAAAAGAAGTGCTACTAGGTAACCTATTGATTTAGTTTTAAAATGTTATCAGAAACAAATATTATAATAAGAAATGTTAAATGAACATAGCAGCCAACTTGTACGGATTTTTCATACCACTAAAATTTAATAGAAAATTTAGTTAACTGAATAACCAAAATTCAAGCAATTGTAACGCTTAAATAAGTCAAAAATTTCTATTAAATTTTAGTGGTAAGAAAAATCCGTACAAGTTGGCAGCTATGGATGAATTTTTTAAGTGAATTAATGGTGTACAAATACTCACAATACGACCTTTAATTGTTAGAACATCGTCATTCAATTATAATGTCTTTATATGATTAATTACTATTTGTTCTCGTTTATCTGAGCAGCCATTAAAGTATCTATAATTCTTACTAATTTAAAAACGTAAGATCATTGTAATATAAAATTTTAGACGAATTTCTTCAGTGAATTAATAGTATAAAATATTGACATTGAACCCTTTAATTGCTAGATTATCATCATTTCATTATATTATCCTTATTTATGACCCCTTTTGAAAGGCATTTTGTTACTATACAGGCAGGTAGTCTATTTTATTGTAAGAAATAACAGAGTAGAGATTACATCAATAGAATAATTTGAATAAAAATCACTGTATTTTGGCCATGGTTAATGAGAAAGCATATGAATGATGAAATGAATCAGAGAGAATAGTAGTGCTAATAAATAAGAAACTGATTTAATTTGAAAGTGTTACCAGAAAAAAAATATTGGAGTAAAAACTTTTAGATGATTTTTTCCAGTGAATTGACAATTTAAAAATAATGTCATTACAACCTTTAATTGTTAAATCATCACCATTTGATTATATTATCCTTATTTATGATTGAATCGCTTTCCTGGATTATTCCTTGTTCAGGTTAATGTCGGTAATCTAACATATTTAAAAAAGTCATTCTATTATAATAGCAAGTAATCACTGATGCATTTTGAAAAATGCATTGCTATTATGCAGATAGCAAAGAATTCGTGTTAAAATTAATAATAATGTAATTTGTCCAGACTGATTTTAATAAAAATTATTTTATTGTACGTTGTTAATGAAAATAATCCGAAAGATTCTCATTATTAACAAAACAAATTATTTGTTGAAAATATTTATTTGTTGGCCCAAGCTCCTTTTAATCCATATCATTGCATTCCGTTTTGGTTTTTTGAGAAAACATCTGAGTAAAAAAAAAAATCTCAGCAAAAACTGTTGTTAAACAGTATGAACATCCTAAACACCTGATTGAAAAAATGATACATAGAGAATACAACTTCTACTACATAATATTGGTTTGTTTTTAAATACTTAGTAGAGAAATATTTCAATGTGATATTTTAGATGGAATTTTTTTTTAAATTTTTACTATGAATACATATTTTTTTTAATATTTACATTACGCTTAATTTTTTACATTATCATATAGTCATTATATTATCTTTAAATATGAATATTTAATACACGTGTTTGTTCTGATTACTGTCAATAATATAACACCTTCAAAAGAGTATATATTTTTTTTCTAATTTAAAAGCATATTGTCTCTGACGAATTTTGAAAGATACATTCTTATTACGCAAACAGAAAGTTTCATTTCATTGTTTAGGCCAACAAAATCTAGTTTATATCAGTTTAATGCAGTTACTCAGTTTAATGCAAAACATTGCTTTCCAGGATTGTTCATAAGAAATTATTTGAATGATAGAATTAATAAGACAGAATAGAATTTCTAATACATAACATTGGTTTAATTTAAAATACGTAGAAGAATAAAAATTATGATATATGTTTTTTTATATGATTTATTTTCTGTAATTTTTATTATGGACCAAGAGTTTATAAATATTTACGATACATTTACTTGTTAGATCATCATCTGCTCATTATATGATCCCTATTTATGAATAATCAATATTTGCTTTGGTTACTGTCAATATCATTGCATCTACCGAATAGTTTTCCTAATAATTCAAAAACATATCGTATTTGATGCATTTTGAAAGCTCCATTCTTATTACACAAACTTTTCGTTCCATTTCATTGTTAAGGACAATAGAATCTAAATTATATCACCAGATTATTTTAACCACATTGCTTTCAAGCTTTGTTAATGGTGAAATATTTGAATTATAAAATGAATCAGAGAGACTAGAAGGGCTACACAGTTGGTTTAATTGTAAACTTTTAGTCAATTAAAACACTGTGAAAATAATTTTTAGATGTATTCTTTCTCATGAATAAACATTTAAATATTTAAATAAATCATTTAATTGTTATTCAATCATTAGTTAATTATGTTAATCTTTTCTGTAATTGACTGATTAAGTTCTGTTATTGTTACTGTTAATATTCTAACACCTCTCAAACACTTGATTTACCTTTCTAATTATAATCGTAAGGCATCTTTTATGCAGTTTGGAAAATACATTGTTATTACGCAGACATCTATTCTGTTTTTATTATAAAAGACAGCAGAATACAGATTACATCAATAGACTCATTTAAATTAAATTCACTGTATTGTAGCCGTGGATGAGACTGAATACGAATAATAAAATGAATTAGATAGAATAGAAGAGTTATTCGAAATCATTGGTTTAATTTTAATCTTTAAATGGGACGAAAAAAATGTAATAAGAAATTTGTATAATTAGGTAATAGCATGTCATCGCCGATGCATTTTTAGATGCATCGTTGTTACGCAGATAGCTATTATCATTTCTTTGTTAAAGACAAAATATGGCTTACATGAAAATACTCATGGTAATCAAATCACTGCATTACAGCCATAGCTGATGTGAAAGAATATTAATGATAAAATGAATGAGAGAGAATAGAGGTGGTAATAGTCTGTCTTATGAAAAATATTTTATTAATGAGGAATTTTGCATGGATTGATTTTTGTCGTAAATTAACAGTATAATATTTACATTAGGTTCATTAATTTTTACTTTCTCCTACCTTTACAAGAAGAAAGTATTGGATTCATGAAAATTTTCGAATTCCGGTTTGCGATGGATTTACACGTTTTATGGGTCATAGAACCATAAAAACATGTTTTTTGCAAAATGTCTGTAGGTGGGTCTGTCTCTGAGTCTGTCTGTCTGACTGGCTGTGTGTGACACAAATTTTGTGGGCGCTCTATCTGAAGAACTAATGAACGTAATTCAATAAAACTTTAAATTTAGTTAGTCCCTGATATAAACTGTTGCTGATTACTTTTTGGTGCCCAACAGGTGGCGATGCTAGGTTGCATTTATCACGATTTCCGCAATAACTGCATATCAAAGACTAATGCATGAATTTTCATCAAACTTCAGTTTCAGCTTCAACTTGACATAAGTTGTTGCTGATTAGGTATTAATCACCTAACCGATAGCACTGATATGATGACTTTATTTTCCAGGAAATGTTAACATGTATGAGACAGAAGAAAGTTTGAGGATTGCCACATCCAACTAGTTAAATCATTATTTTTTAATTATTACGGATTATATATATTCTCGTTGCTGAGGATAACCTCCCATCTGTCCAAAAGATTTGATTTTTTATTTCTAATTGTAATAGTAAGACATCTATTATGCATTCTATAAGATGAATTGTTCTTAACAAGACAACTAGATCGTGCATTATAAAACATAGTTAAATATAGATTACATCAACATATTTTAATCCAAATTACTGCATTCCATCCTTGGATAATGAGAATGAATCTAAATGATAAAGAAGCGCTACCAAAAATGATTTATTTTAGGTTAAACTCTTTGTAGGATAAAGTATAAATGTAGGAATTTCTTTATACATTTTTGAATAAATAATATAGTAAATGCTTTTAGATTATATTTCAGATAGATTATTATTTTTAAAGATTAAGATTTTTTTTCTATTGAAATTGCCCATTTTTCAGATTTGTTCCATGCTTACCAAATATTCCTCAAAAAAAAGTATTTGTAGATTCAAAAGCGCACAAGATTTTATATAGATTTAAAACTAAAAATATTTATACTATCATAACAGTACTGAAGTTTGAAATTTGTCTTTTCCATGCATATATTTTTATACTTATACAGTATTTCCCCAAAAATGTATGAACCACATTCGGAAAATTATTTTTTTAGGTCAGGATCATCTTCATTCATAGCATGCATCATCGTTGGGTCTCAACTTCCTCATTTGAAACGTCTTAAAATGCGATAGACACTTGATTTACTGATGTCAGTCTCAAGACTTGTTTATCTTAGAGATTTTTTGGATGTTTCGAGACAACTTTACAATAATTTGTATTAGCTGGTGAAGTACATTGATGTTCTTGTTCATCCGGAACGTTAACTATGAATATACCGAACAGTTCCATTCGTTTCAGTCTTATATTTTATACAATTATTAGCAAATTACGTGGGTGGATTTGCCTGAAACTCCCTCCGATGTTGTCTTTCTTCTTGTGTTACATTTTGATACTTCTAACAGCATTTTAAAATAAATTTTCTTTTTTCAAAAGTTAATATTGATTCACTCATTATTTTTAATTAATTACACTTTGAAAGGAGAAAGAAATTAGAAAGTTTTGACCCGTGTAACAGTAAATACTTTTTGTTGTAATATCCTGTATTATAAAACGAAACTGTGTCATGTAGAAAAGTTTTGACATCACAATAACGGTTGCAACACCAGACTCATTTATTTAACTTTTAAATCTTTTTTAATTTCACTTTTTTAATCTTCTGAACAATTTTCATATTTTCATCGTCGAATAGGAACAAAAATGTTCCTTTAAATGATTTTCTTTGTAAACTAAATCTTAGTTTAACGTTTATTTTATAGTTTTTAAAATATTTTTTATGCACTCTTTTTAAAATTGTATCTCTATCATGTATACTTAAAACAATATAAAAATTATAATTTATAAATTATAAGTTTATAATTAATATTAATTTATAAATTTATTAATTTAAAAAAATATAATTTGTTTCGGGTTGTATTCCATAGCGAAATAAAACCTTCATTAATTAATAAATAAAATAAGATTAATATAAAACAAAATTAACAGACATATAAGCAAACTAAGCTCTTAACCCCTTCAAGGGCGGTGGTTCATTTTTGGACCCCTAATTTTAACTCCTAAAGGCCACATTGGAGCCACAAAATTAGAATAAAAATTTTCCTTTTATTTAGTATGTGAGCAAAAGATTTTGTTTATTTTTAAATAAATTTGTTTGTAAATTCTGGTGTCATTCACTAATTTCGGCGTTTTCTGAACAGAACCGTTCCCCTGAAAGACGTAAACCGTAAGAAGTGATCTTTGATGATTTCTTCGGCTATTAACTACAGGCATGTGGCTAATACAAATGTATCGCTTTTAATAAATTCCAATACTTTATTTCAATACATTATTGATATTTTCATATTAAAATGTTTTTTGGTTTTGATAGTGGGCAATCCTAAAATATGTATTAAATATTAGAAATCTATTTGATTTTTCAATAAAATAAAGAAAAAAAAAACATTTTTTCTCTATGCTCTGTAACCCGGTAATCCTGAGTTGAATCCCCTATAAGCTGGTGGAAACTGATTTATGTAAACACGGTTTTTTAACAAAAACTTCTATATATTCATTAAAAATGAATGAAATTTCATGTGATATCCATAGTATGTATAACAAATGAGTTACAAAAATAAAATTTCATACATAATATTAAAAATAAAAAAAGTCAAAAATAAAATTTTCGTAATATGCAAACATGGAAATTGGTTTATGAAATATGACATTTCATTGGCTATTCCGAAATAATGTGTTAAAAATTGCATAAAAAAGGTAACGTGACATGGACAGTAGACATAAAAAGCGATATATATTGCAAGCAATACCTTTCAGTCATACCTTTCACGATGTAACGAAAGATATTGCCTGAAGAAGAAAGAGCTAAAATAAACGGATATCTAGAGTCTGGAAAGTCTGTTCCGGAAATTAGTAAATTAAGCAAAAGATCAGTTGGTGTGATATATAACTATAGAAAAGATCCAACAAATTATGGCAAAAAGTTTAACGAAAATGGTAATCCACGTTTAAGTAGAGGAGAGAAAAGGGGGATTCTTCAACTTGCATCGAAAGCGAGGTCACAGATCAAAGCAGATTTGTGCAGATCAATCCCTTCCTATTACTTCTACAAGAGTCAGGCAAATTTTATATTCTTCACGGATCATTAGGTGGTCGAAAATAAAGTTTGGTTCAAAGTTACTTCTGTGGCGCAAGCAGATGCGTTTGCTGTATTGTGAGAAGTACTTGGCAATGGGTGACAATTGAAAGAAAGTCACTTTCTTCGACAAAAAGGATTTAATTTGGAAGGCCAGGATTGTTTGAAGTATTATTCGAGGGCCTCCGAAAAAAAAAAGAGAACACATTCAGCAGAAATTTTGGTAGAGGAAGTTTGTTGATTTGGGCAGCGATAGCTTATGATGACGAAAGTGAAATTGTATTTTTAAACAGTCGCCAGAATTCTTTTGATTACAGTTTAGTTTTAGAAAATTAGCTTCTTCCATTTGCATGACAATGTTAGATGACATCTTCATGCAAGACAATGCAAGTATTCACATTTCGAATGCAATGAAAAACTGGTTTGACGAACAGAATATTGTTCTTTTGGATCATCCACCTATTTGTCTTGAGCTGAACACCATCGGAAAAGTTTGGGGACAGATTATTCGAATGGTTTATGCAAATCGGATGCACCACATATCACTTGTAGAATTTAAAGCTTCAATCTGTCAAAACTGAAAATTAATTGATCAGAAATACATTTAAATTCTTGTTTATCAATTTCATCTATAATAAAAGTAACTCTGATGAATAAAGGCGGCTTTACTAACTATTAATTTCAATTAAATATGATATATCTTAAAACAATTTCCATGTTTTTATGTTACTAAAATCTAATTTTTGATCTTATGTTTTAGTTTATTAATATGTATAAAATTTTAATATTCTAAATAATTTGTTGTACATGGCATGTATAATGTATTAAAACTTCATTCATTTGTAATGAACATTATAGAAGATTTTGTTAAAAAACCATGTTTTCATAAATTAATTTCCACCTGTGTAGCAAGGGTTCTTAAACAATGGTGCGTCTACCAGTATTGGTACGTACGTGAAGCTGTGCACTGGTACGTGAAAGCCCGATACTTGCTGCGATCAACTCAATGCTCTGGAATTTGAATGCAAGTTCCATCTTTTGCTTAACATCTACGCTTCAAGAACTTTTATGTCGACAACTTTCGATTGGAAGTAAAACGACAGCATTCCGACTATCGTAGGCATTCCAGAGATCCCTGCATTGATTCATTGGTTCAACTCGGTAATGCAAAGTATATTTAAATAGGGGGTTAGGAGACCTGCAGAGGGATAACTCAGTTTTTCGAGGACCAATTTAAAGGTTACATTTTTTTCTGACTTGAATTTTATTTTCTTACTTAAAGCAGCAAAAGTATGTTTTAAATGAAATTAAATTATACGACAAAATTTTCTAGATAGGATCATTTATATTTTCCGCTATTCTGATGTATTTTGTCATAGTTTTCATGAAAGTTATATGACAAATAAAGGCTTTTTTAACACACGTTTAATAAAAGATAAATTTTCTTACCCAAATTCTGCAAAACAAAATTTATGCTAGCTGCAATTCTAGAAATTAAAAAAAAACTTTAACAAATGTATACAATTTGTTTAAGACCATTTACTTAAAGTCTAAAGTTTTCCTTCAAATTACATACCTGAAGTAGTATTGCATTTAACTCTTAAACAAACAGTATTGTTTTAGATAAAATATTTCTCATTATAATTTTTTTGTTAAAGGAAAATTCCTTATTCACAGAACTTATGAAAATGTGTACTGTAGATTTCATTAAATTCAAAACTTTAAAACTTAATTGAGATTTCATCAAATTCAAAATTTCAAATATTCTTACATTTCAAAAATTTCATTAAATTCTAAACTTTTCTTTTCTTTCATATACATGAAAATGCATTATATTTTATCTACGAACAAAAACTTTTCTCTTGTAGTAACATTTTCTGAATATATTTTCTCTTTTAAAGAAAAAAATATTTATTTGGAAAACTTCTAAAATGCATCCAGGCATCCAGTATCTTTTAGTTAAAAAAAAATGGGTTCATTAGTAACATTTATGCTTTCGTTGATTTCAACGGTACCGTAATGGCTTATATTCAAATAAACGCATTTTTTACAATGCACGTTTTGTTTCGTAAATTCAAAAAGATTATCTCTACAAAGCTTTCCGTCTTTCACATTTCAAAAGAGAAAAATAATGCTGCCGATTTTTTTAAGCAAAAGAAAAGCAGTTGTTACATTTATTTGCTTGTTTTTTGATTTAACCTTTTTTTTTTTTTCTTTTAAGAAAAAGAGCATTTATTTGAGTTAAGACCTTTTATTGAGTTTAAGACCTTTTATTTGAGTTTCTTTTTTAAGGCTTCTGTTATAGAAATGTCTATAATGGATATTTATGTTATAGTGAAAGTTTTATTCGATGCATCGGAAAGTTCAGATAAACCAAAGATGCGCTAAAGTTAGATAAATAACGAATCTCTTGTTTCCTCTGAACGCTCATAATATGTTGCAATTAACGAGAGAATTTTTAAAGGATGAGGTTTCTCTCTTTCCAGATATATTATTAAAGGTAAACTAACTTTAAGTATCAATTTTGATTTATTTATTGAATTATGTTACAAACTTTAAATTTACTGTAACGAGAAAATATAATTTAAAGTAACTTGTTTATGTGTTTAATAATTTTCTTTTTAAATAATACCTTTACTTTTGCAAAGGTGTTCAAAATTTAAAATACTACATGACGTACAATATTTCTCATTCTTAAACAAAACTGTAGCATGTATTGCGAAAGCAGTATTTTAAATTGTAATGTTTTTTCTTAATACATATGTCTGATAATATTTTTTGTATTTTTTAATTTTAAAAAGCGGGATCATTAGTAATAGTTATGATTTTGTTTGTTTTAAAAATTCGATCCCTAACATGAAACTAGTGCATTTTCTTGAATATGGTCTTCTTTATTAAATTTAAAAAACGATATATCGGAACATTTTTTATAGGTTTGCTTCTCGATATTACATTTCAAAAGTGGAATTAATACTACATTTTTTTAAACGCAAAACGATAGAAAATAAATAAAAATAAAAATACAAGTTTAAAACGGAACAACTTTTTTTATCTCCTGTTCCTGTTTATTTTTTTCATCACAAGTAAAACTAATTTCAATTTACGATTGTTTTTAGAAATGTTTTCAAATAAACGCAAGCTCAACAACGTATGCTTTCAAATAAACATGCATATAATTTGCATGTTAAAATTTCATTAGATAAGTCTAAAGTTTTATTAGGATTATGGTTAAATCAGTAATGAAATATTTATGTTTTTCCTACGCTTAAAATACAACGTTCTTAGAAAGTGATTTTTCTGTAATTAAAGCATTCTGCATGTGAAATATGAGTTAGTTAATTTTAACAAGATTTTAAGCAGTCGCTTTGAATTTATTTTTGTATTTTATTCTAATCCTTGCGATTATTTTACAAGCTAAATATAATTTATTTAGTACAACATGTTTTATATATTTTTGTTTTTTGCTTTGCGTTTCATGGTAAGCTTTGTTCTCACCAAAGAAATTCTAAAAAAAAATGGTACAAGATATCATGAGCTTCTTTAAAAAACTTTAATAAATAAAAAAATATAGACTCACATACAAGCAAGCGCACACACACACTTACACACATGCTTATATATATATATATATATATTAGTGGGCTCTGCCCCCTGCAAGCTACTTTCGCCACCCCCCGTTCAGACACCGCAGAATCTAAAAACATGCTAATCTGATCGGTTTTAAAAATATTAGAGAAGATTGAATTATACTGAAAAAAGCTGTGCAGATCTCCCTCTAAACGGGTTTCCATTCAATATTTTTTTATTGCAAAAATTTAAGGCCGAATCAGTTGCTGTTAAGACATCCAATGGCTGTTTTCGTGTTTGATTAAAGAGAATCAGTTAAACATTTGAAAAGAAGTTAAAATAAAATGAATTAAGTGTACAGAGTCTTTGTCTACCGTTATTTTAAAACAATTTCTATAACAATAGCCTAAGTTATGTGACTATCATCAACAGTTTCGGGCAAACAACTTCGCTTTTTACATCCCTGGTGCCATTTTGGTAATTTAATGTTAGTCAGATGCATTTGATAAGTCGCCAAATATTATTCTATCGCCATCATTTCATCTATATTATAATAGTCCAAGTCATGTAACTGCCATAAATTAATACACTCAAATCCCTTCGCTTTTCATATGAAAGTTTGGCCCAGATATCATATACGGACCCATATTGGCGCGATTTTTTTCTGACGCTAATTTGGGGAAAACATCAACAGCATAAACTACAACATCCAGCTTACCAAACCAAGCAAAATAAGGATACTATGGCGCCAGTTAATTACCCGTTGCGTATATGAAATTGGCGTCAGAAAAAAATCACGGCAATATGGGTCCGTATATGACATCTGTGCCGAAAGTTTTCCATTTTGATTTAAAAAAAATATTCGAATAAAACTACATAAAAGTTGCTATGGTCGCAAAGATTCTTGGTACTGTTACGCTAGCCAGGTGCAAATCTTGCCAATACCTTTTTTTCAACTCGACAATTAGCATTTTTTTTTTTCGAGTGGTAAATTAAAACATTGCTTTGAAGTTGAAATTAAATGTCATGGTTTATTACATCATTTAATATTTGGCCAGATGTCATATATGCACTGGGTTTGGCGTGATTTTTTTTTTTTTTTTTTTTTTTTTTTGCAAAAATTTGGCGAAAACCTCGTTTTCGAAGACCAGTTACATATGTATATTTGGTACTACTTAGTTATCCCGTCGACCAGAAATCTATCACCAAACTATAAGATTAAATGCCAATAATGGTTGCTCGTAAACGTCACATTCACTTGACTTTAAGCAAGTTACACGCCTTTACGTCATCAAGTGATTTTTATTTCGAATTTTTATTTGCATATTTATTAATGTTATACTACACTGCTCAAAACAATTAAAGGATATTTGAAGTTTTATATAAAATAAAGATATAAACGAAAATTTTTTGCCGAAAATAGAAGAAGAGAATCACAAATGCAAATTTTTCTGGTTTTCAAACTGTGGAGTATGCAAATTTTGAGTTCGACGTCGCAGTGAATGAAATTTGACTTTCAACTGGATAAAAGAGAATGAAGACAAGGATGATCGGCATTCAGTGATTGCTTTGTTTCGATGAGTACGATGTCTCAGCGAAGTCATTTGACAGATTCAGAAGCTTTGAGAATTGTTGGTAGGTTAGAAGGGGCCCAAACTCAAGCCGAAGTAGCTCAAGCCATTGGAGTGTCACAAAGTGTCATTTCCAGGATCTGGAACCGTTTTTTGGAGAGTGGATGTGCAGGCCGAAGACCAGGGCAAGGTCGTAGACGGGCAACAACGCCCAATGAAGATCGGTATTTAGCGTTCACAGCTTGGAGACACCTAACCATGAACGCTACTCTTCTCCAACAACACCTTCGCTCGGCTACAGGCACCACGATTTCAAGTCAGACTGTCCGAAACCGGCTCCATGCTGTAGGTCTGTATGCTCTCCGACCGATGGTATGTGTTAGATTAACATCAAGGCATCGTCGCGACCGCAGGGAGTGGGCAACCGAGCATGTCAACTGAAGGAGAAATGAATGGAGCAATATTCTGTTTTCTGACGAGTCCCGTTTTTCTGTACATCCGGATAATAGGCGTATTTTCATCTGGAGGGACCGTGGCAGTAGGAATAATCCTGCGTTCGTGCACGAAAGTGTCAGATTTGGCGGTGGAGGAGTGTTGGTGTATGGTGGCATCTCCATTGACGGGCGCACTGACCTCTACATCATTCGAGATGGAGCTCTGACTGGTCGCCGATATAGGGATGAGATGCTCAGACCCCTTACGCTGCAGCAATCGGAGATAACTGCATTTTAATGGACGATAACTGCAGGCCACATAGTGCAAACCTGGTGGAGGATTTCCTTTTCCAGGAAGGAATCGTTCGAATGGAATGGCCAGCGTGTTCTCCAGACATGAATCCAATCGAGCACGTTTGGGACGCTCTAGGAAGACGAGTTTCTGGCCGCCAACAACCCCCACAAACTCTCCAAGAACTGGAAAGGTCTCTTCTGGAAGAGTGGGGCAGAATACCCCAACTCGTCATTAATAGCCTCATTGAGTCCATGCCTCAAAGGTGTTCAACGTTGCTGGCCGCCCGTGGAAACCATACCCCCTACTGAAAATGATTTTCTTTGAAGAAAACACCTTTTCTTATTCTTTTTTTCTCATATGCACAAATTGTGTTTTTTTCCTTTAGTACACAAATGCGCAATAAAATGCATTTTTTTCTGCCAAACATGTGTAATTTATTCTCATATAACCTACTATGTCTGTCGACCATGTATCAATCAGCTAAACAGTTTACCAGATACAAAATCCACCTAAAACTGCAATATCCTTTAATTGTTTTGAGCAGTGTATTTTATTTGTTCTTTCGTTATTTAAAATAAAAATTATATCAATTTGTAGAATTTGGCGAGTGGTTTGGCGATTTATATAATTTGGCGAAATGGGTAGACGGAATAACTAAGTAGAACCGTATTTTTTTAATTATTTTCTATTATTTTTAAAAGAAAATAACCAAAAACATAATTAACTATAGAACAAAACAATTTATCTAATTTAAAAAAAGAAAATAAAGTAAATAAACATCTATTTATATAAAATCCAAGTCTCTGTGTGTCCCTCACGATTCCGGTAGGACCACCTCATTGAAAAAAGTAATTGTTGAAAAATACTAATGCAGGGTTACCACAGTAACGCCAAATGTTGGCCAACGTGGCGATAGCTAGCTAATTTGGCGAAATTCCCATTTAAAACCATTAATCTATACTCCTATTATAGAGAGGAAAAATTGTTTATTTGTAGGAGGTAAGCTCTGGAACTACCGAACCGATTCCAAAAGTAATGGTATCAAAATGATGGTGTTAGTCCAACTTAGAACATAGGCTATATCTTATGTCGGTGTCACTACCCCAAAGGGGGTGTAGGAGCAAAAAACGTTCTAAAAATGCGATTTTAGCGTTAATGAAGGGCCTAGAAATATGAAATTTTGAATATTAGTTACTTATAAGATATAAATGATGTCTAAGAATCGTTCTTAAACAATTCGAAATTTAAAAGGGGTGAAAATGCACAAAAAGCGTTCTAAAAAACGTTCTAAATGGTAGTTTCTACACAATCTCAGGAAATACCAAACCGATTTAAAAAATATTGGTGTCGAAATGATGGTGACAACGCTTGCTCCAAGATAGGCTATGTTTTATGTCGGTGCCACTACCCCAAAGGGGGTGTAGGAGCAAAAAACGTTCTAAAAATGCGATTTTAGCGTTACTGAAGGGCCTATAAATATGAAATTTTGAATATTAGTTACTTATAAGATATAAATGATGTCTAAGAACAGTTCTTAAACTATTCGAAATTTAAAAGGGGTGAAAATGCACAAAAAGCGTTCTAAAAAACGTTCTAAATGGTAGTTTCTACACAATCTCAGGAAATACTAAACCGATTTTTAAAATATTGCTGTCAAAATGATGGTGTTAGTCCAACTTAGAACTTAAGCTATATTTTATGTCGGTGCCACTACACCAAAGGGGGTGGAGGAGCAAAAAACGTTCTAAAAATGCGAGTTTAGCGTTACTGAAGGGCCTAGAAATGTGAAATTTTGAATATTAGTTACTTATAAGATATAAATGATGTCTAAGAACAGTTCTTAAACAATTCAAAATTTAAAAGGGGTGAAAATGCACAAAAGGCGTTCTAAAAAACGTTCTAAATAGTAGTTTCTACACAATCTCAGGAAATACCAAACCGATTTAAAAAATAATGGCGTCAAAATGATGGTGACAACCCTTGCTCCAACATAGGCGATGTTTTATGTCGGTGCCACTACCCCAAAAGGGTGCAGGAGAAAAACGTTCTAAATTGCGGCTTTTGCGTTACGGAAGGGCCTAGAACCGTGAAATTTGGAATGGCAGTTAGTTATATGATATCAATGATCTCTAAGGACATTTCCTAAAAAAATCGAAATTTAAAAGGGGGACAAAATGCGCAAAAAGCGTTGTAAAAACTTTCTAAATTGCGATTTCTATGCAATCTCAGGAAGTACTGAACCGATTTCAAATATAATGGTGTAAAAATGATGGTGACAGATCTTGCTCTAAGATAGGCTATATTTTATATCTGTTTCCACTACCCCAGAGGAAATGCAGGAGCAAAATGAGCGAAAAGCGTTCTAAAAACGTTCTAAATGCCGATTTGTCACCAATATCTCAGGAAAAATCAAACTGATTTCAAAAGTAATGGTAAGAAATTGATGCTGACAGCCTCTGCTCTAAAATAGATGCTATTTCAAGTCGCTATCACTATCACCTAGACATTGCAGGAGCAAAAAAGCATTCCAAATTTCGATTTTTGTGATCGGTAGGGGCTAGCAACTTAAAATTATTCAAGGTACATATTTATGACATATAAATGATCTTTAAGAACAGTTTCGAAAAAATTGGAAATTTAAAAAGTGGTGAAAATGTGCGAAAAGCTTTCTAAATACGTTCTAAATTGTGATTTCTACTCAATCTCAAGAAATTCCAAAGCTATTTCAAAAGTAATGGTTGCAAATCAATGGTGACAGTTCCTGCTATAACATGGGTTATATTTTATGTTGCTGTCACTACCATCTGAGCGTTGCAAAAGCAAAAGATGTTCTAATTTGCGTTTTTTGCTCAACTGAGGGGTCTAACACTTTGAAGTATGGCATGGTATTTACTTACAAGATGCAACTGCTTTCTAAGGACAGTCGAAAGAAAATTCCAAAATAAAAAAAATGTAGTGAGTGAAAAGCGTTATAAATTACAATTTTTAAGCTTATAAATTACCAAACCGATTAAAAAAATAATGATGACAAATTTTGGTGATAGAACCTGCTCAAATATAAGCTATATTTTATGTCTGTTCCACTACCACCAGAGGGTTGCATGAGCTAAAAACTTTCTAAATTGCGATTTCTGTGATACTGAAAAGGCTAGAAACTTTAAATATGACACGTTAGTTACTTATAAAATATAAATGCCCTCGAAAGAACGCCGAAAATATATTCGAATTAAAAAGAGGTGAAGCGAAGGGGAAGTACGAAAAGCATTCTAAAAAAGTCCTAAATTACGATTCTATGCAATTTCAGGGAATATAAACCGATTATAAAAGTAATAGTTGCAAATCAATGGTAACAGTCTCTGATCCTACACAGGCTATATTTTATGCCGGTGTTTCTACCACCTGGGGTTCACTGGAACAACAAACGTTCTAAAAAAGGGTTTTAAAAGCTTTTTAAATTACGTTTCTGTGGAATATTAGGAAATAACAAAATGATTTCAATATTAATGTTGGCAAATTAATGGTGACAGTTCCTGTTTCAACATAGCTCTTTATATTGAGACAGGTAGTAGGACTTGGAATTTGACATGATGGTTAATTTTAAGATGTAAGAAGATGGTTTCTAAAAAATTCAAAACTTCAAATGAATACTAAAATGAACGTATTAATTGAGCATAAAAGTTTCAAAATATTTTCTAAATTATCATTTATTTAGTTTTATTTCATTTTATTAATTTAAGTCTCATTTCTGCCTAATGCACTGTAATAATGATTGTTTAATCAAACTGTGTTTTAAATAGTAATTTTTCAATTATTCCTAAAAGTAATAAGTACCTTATAATTAAAAAACCTTTTAATAAAATAAAATATTACCTATTAATAAAATAAAAATTTAGTTAGTAACTTTTAATAAAAACTAGACATATAAATATCACTTGGCATATTTCAAATATTACGCGAGCAAAGCCGCGGGGTTTGCTAGTCTTTCATAAAGGAGGTCACCAAAATTTAATTTAAACTCCGCTCTTTTAAATAATTTTTCAAAATCTATGGGTGAAAATTTAAAGTACATCTTTACATCTTCCTCCCGATGCTACTAATAAAATAACTGCCAATAGACGACGCTGTACTGTATGAGCTCCT
Source organism: Maratus speciosus (assembly GCA_963932465.1). Lineage (NCBI taxonomy): Eukaryota > Metazoa > Arthropoda > Arachnida > Araneae > Salticidae > Maratus > Maratus speciosus. The sequence continues at coordinate 352,774,180 of OZ010799.1, read as the reverse complement.
AACTGCGCGATTTTAATGTGCTTTAGGTACTTTTCTAGTATAGGTGCCTTGACGAAAAAGGAAATTTGGCAACATATTTTCCGGGAACCTATCCACTGTTTCATTTTATATACACACGCATTTTTTTTCGATATTTATACGATTTATTTAACATAAAAAAGCCGTTTCTCTAATTTTATACAGAAACAGATGTAATTTGTACATAAAAACATGAATAATATACATATAAAATAAACATATAAAAAAAAAACGCTCATCAAGTTTGTTTTCCTAGCTGTTTATATAATTTGACAACAAATCTCAATATTTTTCCGTTATACGGACACCATGCCAAAATGTATGCTAATGCGCCAATTATTTCAAAATGCTAAAAGATATCTGTACTTTTATGCCAGCAGTTTAATATGAGTTTTGTGTTATTGCTTTATTTTATAACAGTTCTTTGTTCAATTATTTTAAGTATATATTTGTGATTTAATGAAATAGTTCGTAAAAGTCTGGAATTTTCAAATGTTATATTTTTTAAATGCTCACTTTAGTATCGACAATATTTTTTCCTTTATTTTTCAAATGCCTCAGTTCACGTGATTTTCATTTTGCGCCAACTATTACGCTTGGCGACAATGGTATCCGTATAATGGAAAAGTACCCAAATCTCACTTTCTGATGCCCAAATTACACCAAGCTTTTTTTAAAAAAACGCCAAAGCCCCTATAGTGGAAAAGTATCAAACTGTCTATTATTTTGCGCTATCTGTGTTATAGTTTATACTATATGCAAGGTGAGTGGAGCGAAGAATTTAAACATTAAATATTAAAGTTTCCGCCCAGGTGCCATATACGCCCTATGTTGGCGCGATTTTTTTCTGACGCCAATGTCATATACGCAACGGGTACTTAACTGTCGCCAAAGTGTCGTTATTTTGCTTGACATGGTAACCCGGATGTTGTTGTTTATGCTGTTGATGTTTTCGCCAAATTGGCGTCGAAAAAAAATCGCTCCAATATGGGGTATATATGACAACTGTACCAAAGTTTCTATAAAGCAGTATAAGACTAAAAAATTAAGAATAAAATAAATACAAAATAAGACTAAAGAAGAAAGAAAAATCATGCGTTAAGCATAGAATATGAAACACTTTCCAACACATCCTGAATGCTTTAACAAAACTTCGTTATTTAGGGAAATAAGGTAAATAAGATAACTAAGTAAACATTTTAGAAAACGCATAAAAAATTTAAAAAAATGATTTCAGCAGTTACCGTCCATAGCCAATAGTACCGTTATTACATGCCACTATTTAGGTAAAATTTTATTTAAACATCTCTTAAAGCTACTGAAATCACATTTCCAGATATTATCATCCATAGACGGTTATGTATCCAATTCTTTGCGTGACCCTGTATATCATTTTATCTATATTCTACTAAAATTTCTTAGTAAACTAAATGCAGTTCAGCGTAAAACTGCATAACTCCTTTAAAAACCACCTTTAAGCAATTTATTCTCATACTCAGTAACCCTTACGAATTCATTTGTGTAGCCCTGCATATGAACTGTAGCATTTATACACACGGTATAGTATGCATAAATGTAGTGAAACATAAAAGCGCATATCATAATTAAAAATGCATTTCTAGCAATCATTGCTTATGTACAATACTTCGGAGAAAAGTTTCTTGGCGAGAAGGAAGTTTGCCAACGTATTTTCTGACAACCTATTTACTGCTTCATACTCACAAGCAATTTTTTGCATATGTATACAATTTATTTAATGTAAATAAAGCTATTTACCCATTTTTATAAAGAAACAGAAGTAACTTTTGCACAGATGTCCTATACGCATCGGGGTTGGCGTGATTTTTCTCTGACGCCAATTCGGCAGAAATCTCGCTTCCGAATACCAGTTACTTATATATTTTTAAGTTATTTGCTATCATTTTGAAAAGGAAATAACTATAAATAAATAAAAGTTTGAATAATAACTATAGAACAAAACACTTTATATAATTTTAAAACCGAAAATAAAAGTAAAGAAATAATTTATTAATAAATAAAGAACAATAGTCGGGTTACCATAGCAGGAAAAATAACACCATTTTACCGCCAGTTAGGTATTCCGGTTCATATCTGAAATCTGTGCCGTAATTTGTATATAAAAAAATATTATATATATTTAGAAACGATTTTTTTTATGTATATAAGTGCATATATAAACAAAAATAAAAATTCATTAGATTTGTTTTCATAGCTGTATATATATTTTGGCAACATATCTCAGTTTCTGATGCCCGAATTACGCCAAGCTTTTTTTAAAAATGCGCTATAATGGAAAAGTACCTAAATAAATAATTAACAGAAATAACCAATTATACAAACTAAAACTTTGGCACAGATGTCATATTCGTCCCATATTGGCGCGATTTTTTTCTGTCGCCAATATCATATAGGCAACGGGTACTTAACTTGCGCCAAAGTGTCGTTACTTTGCTTGATGTGGTAACCCGTATTATGTTGTTTATGCTGTTGGTGTTTTCGCCAAATTGGCAACCGAAAAAAAATCGAGCCAATATGGGGCGAATATGACATCTCTGCCAAAACTTTTTATTTCGAGATCAAAGCATTGTTTTTAATTTCGATTAAAAATACATATATCCTTGAGTAACTTTAATTGAAATTAGGTTCACGGCTTAATATCTCATTCCATAAACCATAAACCTAAACAAACACAAGTGATTCATTCATCGTGAACTGTAAAAAATATTAAATCATTGAGGTAATCATTCACAAAGTAAGTTCTCCAACAATCAATAGACAATATTCTAATGACGTCATAGTAGGTAAAATGGTGGCGGTATCATTTGTTTATGGTTTGAAATCATTTGTTTATGGTTTGAAGATTTAATTTTGCAATGTCTCTTAGTTACATTATTTTATTGTCATATTTATGAGTTCAGAAAAAAAGCATAGTTTTTCATTATTTAGTTATTAAAGACGGAAAAAATTATAAATGTGCATGATTTGAAAAATTTAAATAATTTTCTTTCTTAATACTAAAAAATAACATCGGGAAGTAACAGCGAGTTTAAGTTAAATAAGTTTAGCTCTTTAATTCTGTTGTAATATTCAAAGTAAATGCATTTATTAGATTTCAGTAAACAACATCATGGCCCGATTAAACTTTGAAGTTAGAGGAATTACAATGTCATTTCAGGACCTTTCTTTTGGAGAAGCTTTTCTAAATTCCACATATACACGGAAACTCTTCCAGTGTTAGAAATATTCCTAGGACTGGTATAATATGAGAACGGCCTGCAATTTTACACAAGTTTTTGAAAACTACTTTATATCAGAAATTTTACTAAAAACTGGTTACTTTTTACTTTCTTCTATCTTCAATAGAAGAAAGTATTGTAATCGAAATTTTTTTCGACTTCCGGTTTTCGACGGATTTACATGTTTTAGGGGTCAGAGATTCCAAAAAACATGTTTATAGAAAATGTCTGTCTGTCTGTGTGTCCGTCTGTCCGTCTGTCCGTCTGTCCGTCTGTCCGTCCGTCCGTCTGTCCGTCTGTCCGTCTGTCCGTCTGTCTGTCGCCATTGTACCATCAAAAAGTGTATGAAGTTATGCATAGAATTAAACCAAAATTTTATTTTAAGTTTTTGGCTATGGCAAGCAGGTCCTCCTGGAATTTGGAAAAAATTCGCCGGTAGGGGGCGCTGATATAGCAAGTTTTGTGCGATTTTGAATATTGTACCATCCAAAAGTGTACAGAGTTATGCATGGAATTGAATCAAATTTTTATTTTAAGTTTTTGGATATGGCAAGCAGGTCCTCCCTGAATTTGGAAAAAATTCGCCGGTAGGGGGCGCCGTAAATGCGATTTTTGTGCGATTCTGAATATTGTACCATCCAAAACTGTATGAAGTTATGCATAGAATTGAACCAAATTTTTATTTTAAGTTTTTGGCTATGGCAAGCTGGTCCTCCCTGAATTTGGAAAAAATTCACCGGTAGGGAGCGCTGTAATAGCGATTTTTGTGCGATTTTGAATGTTGTACCGTCCAAAAGTGTATGAAGTTATGCATAGAATTAAACCAAATTTTTATTTTAAGTTTTTGGATATGGCAAGCAAGTTCTTCCTGAATTTGCAAAAAATGCACCGTTAGGGGGCGCTGTAATAGCGATTTTTGTGCGATTTTGAATATTATACCGTCGAAAAGTGTATGAAGTTATGCATGGAATTGAACCAAATTTTTATTTTAAGTTCTTGGCTATGGAAAGGAGGTCCTCCCTTAATTTGTAAAAAAATCGCCCGTAAAGGGCGCTGTAATAGCGATTTTTGTGCCATTTTTGCGCCATTTTGAATATTGTACCGTCGAAAAGTGTACGAAGTTATGCATAGAATTGAACCAAGTTTTATGTGTTTGTTTTTGGTTATGTCACGAAGGTCCTCCCTGAATTTGGAAAAATTCTGCCGGTAGGGGGCACTATAATTGCGATGTCTGTACCATTTTCATTATTGTACCATCGAAAAGTGTATGAAGTTATCCATATAATTGAACCAAATTTTTTGTGCATGTTTCTGGCTATGGCAAACAAGTCCTCCCTGAACTTGAAAAAATTCCGCCAGAAGGGGGCGCTATAATTCCGATCTCTGTGCCATTTTCATTATTGTACCATCGAACAACGTATAAAATTATGCATACAACTGAACCAAAATTTTTGTGCTTGTTTTTGGCTTTGGCCAACAGATCCTTGCGCGGTAAAGGGGCTCTGAGCTAGCGATTTTTGTATACTTTTCTTGATTTTTCGTAGTTCTATTGTGCATCGGCGGCTCATGCAGCGGCGGGAACTCGCTACCTGCTAAGCCGGCTATTCGCAAACAGCTGATAACAACAAAATAAGGAAAAATTAATAATTTTAACAAATATCATGATATAGATTAACTCGTTTTTAGTCCGTTTAATTGACTTGAGCAGAAATTTAAGATGAAAATCAAAGTTGGTATAGTATTGAACTAATAATATTGAAGTATTAACATGTGTAACAAGGTTTTGAAATATTAAGATGTATAAGATAGAAGAAAGTTTTGGGATTGGCACATCCAACTAGTTTGTTATAGAGGCCCACACTATTAGAATTATGACAAGTTTCAGGCAATTTCGCCAAAGTCGTAACAAAGATCGTGAAGCACACACATATAATACATTATAATACCATTTCATGAAATCGTATACGATAATTTAATAGTTTTTACCTTACTTCAAGTGTGTAATTTATTTATTTTTAAGGCTTAACAATCTAAATTGTCCAATATATGAATTAAAAAAAATGTAAACAAAGATTGAATAGACATGACCGCAAAGAGCCTCAAATCTGCATAACACTTGGAACCAAACTGTGCAGATTAGTGGTCTTCTATTGTACACAGTTTTTCATAAATGTGTTTCGTTCTTAAAATGTGTTATTTTCATCTATCACTGCGGAACAAACGAGAAAGCTCATATTCTTGCACATGAGTTGTATATATCTTTATATCTAAATTTCCGTCATTTTTGACGGGCTACCTTTCTAGTTTATTATTAATAATAAATGTTTATTATTATTAATAAATGTGCCTAATATTTTTGTATTCGTTTCGTTTTTGTTTGTTTTTTTTAAAAGAAGTGAAAGCCATTTATTTTAAATGGTTCAGTTTGTATTAAATAAGATGATAATGAAATACAAATTGAATTATGAATAAAAGTAACATGATACCTTTCTTAGCATCTTTTTAAGGGAGGCCAAACTGGTCGCCAAATTAGTTTAAAATAGTAACCTTTTTTAAAATTTGAAGAAAAAAAAATCTGTTATGATTAAAATTTGAGTTGCCATCATTAGAGAAAAGTATATAAAATTAGAAAAAAATTAATATTTTGAAAACTAATTCGAATTTAAAAATTCTAATACCAGTTTTGAGATCCTCGGATAAATGCGGATTTTTGGTGTTAATGTCATCGCAAAGTATTCCGTGTTTTTGGAGAAATCGCCGTGAAACATAATCAGTTGTTTAATCAGTCGTTTCATAGAACCGTTACATAAATTCGTTTCATAATATACGTTTCAAAAATTCGCTTCATTATGGATTATATATATATATATATATAGGGTATATATATATATATATATATATAGAGAGAGAGAGAGAGAGAGAGAGAGAGAGAGAGAGAGAGAGATGGATAGATAGATAGATAGATAGATAGATAGATTGATAAATGATACTTCAGATAATTCAATACACGGTAAAAGCATCTGACAAACCACAACTAAAATATACAAAAAAAAAACATATTATCTCCAAGGATGGAACTGCACCCCCCCCCCCTAACTATTATAAAGATCCTCAAAATCATATGTATACAATCCTATAATGTTTTAACTATTTTTTAGTTTTTTACTAGTTCATAACTGTTTTTTATTAATATCCACGAATATTAATTTTATTAATTTATAGCATGATCGAAAATCCTCTGTAATATATTCAACAATTATTTATTTACACATTCCTGATAAATACCAAACCCACAGGTTACAGTTCTAAAAGAAATTGTGTTTTTAACCCTAGATCTACCGGGAATTTTATTCAAGTTTTAATAAAACGTTCTACACCAGAATTTTTATTTAAAACTATTTAACTTATTTATTTACCTTATTTTTGTCTGGTTTATATACTTAGTTTATTTTAAAGAAATTTCTGGTTTGAATGAATATTTTGTATGTACCTGTCGGGTCCAATGGACCCGTCTGGTAGACGGAGGGTTAAACAATTTTGTAATCATAACTAGATAAGGAAATTCTCCACTTTTTTGCTTACATTTTATTTTTTTATAGAAGGCCTTCACTCTGTTTGCAATAACCTGTTTAGTCGATTTCAGTAGTTGATAATTTCTCTGGTTATTGCAGATTTCCATTAGAATATCTCCATATAATTTTTTGCATATTATAGCATAGTTAGTATTTGCTTTATCCACATATGTAATGATAAAATTATCCTGGAGATTTTTTACTGATTTAATCAAATGTTTGTAAAACTCTCCCGAGACATCTGCAAAAACTTTATGGTAAAAACGTTGAAATTCTTTTAAAATGCAGTATCTCAATTCCTCAAAAACACTTTTTAGTAAATTATATTTATATATTATTTTTTAATGAACATATCTATATTATTGGAAAAATGTTTTGTAGCTAAACCTCTAGTAACAACTTTTCTCAATCTGTATTTTGTACCATACCTCATGTAATTTCTTAGATTTATTGGGTTGATCGGAAAGACGTGTCCGTTTTGGAAAATATATTTGTACCGGAAAATTCTATCATTTAATTATTATACGTTGATTCTGATATATAATGTCTAATATTTACCGGGCAGAGTTTTCCGGTAAGAATTGATTTTCGCAAACGGACACGACTTTCCGATCAACCCAATATATCTGCCACGATATTCAGATCTCCGGTAAGAATATGTCTAGAATTTGAGTTTATATAGCTCTTTATTATTGTGATACATACTGTTATGCAATTCTCTAAAACATCTCATGTAATTAAATATATCTCTGCCTAAAGGTTTATAACATTTATAAGCTTTAAAAATTTCAATGTTTTGTTCGGCAGATATTCATTATACTTATTTAATATCCCTTATGATTAGTACCCCTAAAATGATGCCCCGTGTAATCCTTTACAAAATATATCTTACTCTCCATATTAACGTGAGTGTTTATAATTCGAGATAACATTTTACACCCATATATATACATATATATGTATTATATATATATATATATATATATATATATATATATATATATATATATAATGTTATGCCAGTAATCGGGCCGTAAGTATCTCCATTCGGAACCAGGACAGAAAAGATTTATAGTGTGTGCGTATGACTACAAATACCTGCATTATGACAAGAGCAACTAACCAATGGCAAACACGGAAAGCGCGGACTAAGAAAATCGTTGCTATTCGGGTTTAATTTTGGCTTGAAGAATGTTCCTGAAAAAGCAAATAGAAAAGCTACTTGAAAGACAATTTTAAGAGGGAAGCTTGTAATGGCGCAACGCCTAAATGAAATTAAATATGCGTCGGTTATTGAAAAGAGAAAGAATTTGTTGATATTTGAAGAGAAAAGTAAGAAAATTTAGAAGGGAAAAATATAGAAGATTTTAGTTAGACTAATGATTAAAATATTTTACAAATATCGGAAATATATATATATATAGCAATTGTAAAACATCACCAATTTATATTTTGACAAATGTATATATGGTATCTGATCAATAGTTCCTGGAGAGTTTCGAATTTGGATATTTTCCAAAAGATCTCGAGAAACACTTCAGGAAATGTTCTGGAACTTTTGAAACTTTAAACATGTAAAGACCATGATTGATTTCATATTTCATAGTAAGACTTAGTAACACAACTAGGGAATTAATAAAAATAAAAAGAATGATATATAAAACCAGCCTGCATCCTAAAAATTTTTCAAATTACCTGCAGCTCTAAGAATCGATTTGATAGCTCTGAATGCCTTTGTGTAAGACTAAGGCATATATTCATGAAAATATAAAAGTTTCTTTGATAAATTAAAACGTTTTCTGCATGGTTGCATTGTTTATACATACAGAGTTTTCAACCAAATGTAATGCGATTTTTTTAACTATATATATATATATTGGAAACATTATCCTGCAATTAAAAAAAAGAAATATATTGAATACCTGATAAAATATGAGCATTTTAATGAAATAATTTGTAACTACATTATAGGTCAACTATAAAAATGATCAGTGTAATATTGCACAAATGCGATATTACACTGATCATTTACGACGTTATAGGTGACGTTATCGGCGATGAAGTGAGCTGCATTTATTTTTTTATAAATTAACTTCATTATAAGTGTTTGTTCACGAGCTCTCCAATATATATATATATATATATATATATGTGTGTGTGTGTGTGTGTGTGTGTTTTGTTACATTATTAGATCTAATTCCGCGATTTCCGTATCTTATTCTAAATTACTTGTTTATTTTCACTAACTCCTTATTCTTAAATAATCTCTATTGTTAACTCTGTTTAATTTCCTTTAATTTAATGTCTCACTTGTCTTAATCGCTTAAATATTACGCTTTTAGTATTCTTAAATTAAATGTTCCATTTCCGCGCTTTTTTCATTTGAGAGTATTCTTTTAGCTTCCATTTTTACTTTCCCGCGCATTTCTGAGGTTATCCTTTTTTCCTTCAAATTCAACTGCGTGCTCTGTCTGCACTCTTTATAAGACGTGACATTCTTAATTATTCATTGGTTGAGAGCGCGACCCACGTCATATTTGTATTCTTACACGCGAGGAACAAAAAGTTGATACTCGCTGCGTTTCAGCAGATTTTGGCAGATTTGAGTCATATTCCCAGTTTTCATCCATCCCCTGGTCACCATCCTGTTATTCGATTATCTGGAACTTTGTTTAAACCTAATTTATACTACGGTGAGATGGCTAATTATCTTGGTGGAAACTGCACCTTTTGCAAGATGTTCTAATAAAGTGCTTAGCTGATATTATGAGTTGTTTCAATTTCTTCTGGAGAAACTTCACGGAACGATGTATTCCATTGTTTTCACTCGACAACTGCATTTCAACAATTTGTTCTACTAATATAACAGATTCGAATTATCTGTTCTGACCACTTCTTTTACGCCATTATCGCTGGATGTGATCCACAATTGCTATCGTGACAGCCAGTACTGCATTTTCAACGATAAAGCCAATCCAATGTTGCTAGAATGCAACATATACATGTAAAGTTTTTTTTAATTATTAATCTATCTAATGATTATTCTAAATTATTCTCCTTTAATTTTACTTTTTACGAATTCAAATGTTATTATTCCGTTTCCCTTTGTACCCTTTCAAAAAATCTAGTTGAGTTAACGTCTTTATTTCCTTTTGGCTTTTTGCCAGTAATTGTTTTCCATCTTTAAGATCTCCTTTCAAAATCTTCTCTTTTAATTTTAGCTTCGCAAATTCGATCGTTCTCTCTCTAGAATTTTCCAACCTAGTTTGTGTGCCTAAATAAAAATGCTGTACAGCGTTTTGATGCATCCGCGTACTTCGCTTTTCTCATTGGATATTAGCTCTGTCATAAGGCAGATATTTGTGCTCATGCGCCTTCACTATGAACATATTATATTCTACCTTGAAGGGAACTTTTTGATTGATATCGTCTGTTAAAAAATGGCTACGTCATCAGAAGGATGGCTTCTCATCTTATAGAATTTCTCCACAAGCATGCTTCATAAGTATTATGTTGAGTAATTTGGAAGTGCTCTATTTTTCGAGAAACAAGTAAGTCAATAAAGAAGTTTTACACAAACTGTCTGAGTCTTTTCTGGGGAAATATTAAGAAGTTTCGACATTTGTTTCTTTTATTTTTTATTCTCTCGTCTCTATGCTGGTAATGACTGCGCTATTATTAATTAAGGCCGTTCATTTAAGTAACAGTGTGCTGCTGCTCTTAAGATGCAATCTGAGCTCGAATTACTACAAATAAGTACAATTTCCTCTCCAATGTCATTGTGTGATCATTGGAATATACCGGTTTTAATTCAGCAGCTATATAAAAAATTTCATTCCTGCTCGGCGGCATAAAACAATTTCGACATTCAAGTAATGACTGTACACAGTTTAAATGGAGTCTCGTCATCTATATCTCTAAGATATTGGGTAATTGAAAACGTTCGTGCTCGATTTCCGATGATTTTAGTTTCGAAAAGTATCCAAGTTGTTTTAAACGCCGAAATGATGTCGAATGGTCAGCATTTAGTCTCTCGGCAACCTTTTTTAGTACTAATCCATGGTTTATTATTCACTAAATCACAGATATGAGCAATTATTTTGAAATTCAGGCAGAAAAGTGATATTTTGATAGTTGCATTTTTTATTTGGCTTGATTTTTTTATGTTGAAGTAGATCATATTTAATGGATATTGTGCACTTTTGAAGCCCTAAAAAAATTCCTGCTTCCTGTATAAAACGTCAAAGTCCAAGATCATGAATCCCTTTTTTCAAGCCAATATGTTTGGATTGCTATATCTCTGGAAAGCAACAACATCCCAAAATTATTTTGTCATAAACTGTTAGTATAACACTACATGCTTAGTAAACTTTCCTTGGTTCCATGGGGCATTGTTAATTTTCCTTGTTATATTGCCACAAAATGCAATCAAAATGACGTTTTTGTCCGTTTTCTGCATTTATTATCTTAGTTAAGCAATAGTACCCGAAAATATTTCTTATAAAATATGAAATTTTACTATTAGGACAAGCTAAGTAATACAGAACTTTACCGGGATATCGATGCTGTTTAGCAGATATAATCTGTTAAATATTCAAAAGTTTCAAAATCTGCAACTATTGAATTAGTCCTATTAGACCTATCTCAAAACAGCATCAATGTTGAATAAAAGAAAATATATCAGGTAGTAGTTTAACATATGTACAAAAACATGGAAACGAAAAATAAGTGGGGTCTCATGCTATTTTCAGAAAAAAATGACAAAGCTTTCAAAAAGGCAGTGTCAATATCAGGCTTTTTCCCTATCAGAAATTGATTTATCCCGTTTCTCTTTCCCTTTCCTATGTTTTTCCCCTATGAAGAAATGGAACATCCCTTTTCTCTTTCTACTTGTAGGGGAAAGGCCTGATTATTGCACTGCCTTTTTGTAAGTTTTATCATTTTTTTTCTTCTGAAAATAGCATGAGACCCCACTTTTATTTTCGTTTCCATATTTTTGTACATATGTTCAACTACTACCTGATACATTTTGTTTTATCCAACTGTGATGCTCTTTTGAGATAGAACTAATTCAAAAGTTGCAGATTTTGAAATTTTTGAATATTTAACAGATGATATCTGCTAACAGCATCAATATCCTAGTAAAGTTCTATATTACTTAGCTTGATCTAATAGTTCTTATAGAATATGTTCTTTCATATTCTATAAGAAACAAATTGGGGTACTATTGCTTAATTAAGATAATAAGTGCAGAAAACGGACAAAAACGTGATTTTGATTGCATTTTGTGGCAACATAACAATGAAAATTAACAATGCCCCATGGAACCAAGTAATTTTACGGAGCATGTAGTGTTATACTAACAGTTTATGACAAAAGAATTTTGGGATGTTGTTGCTTTCCAGAGATATAGCAATCCAAACATACTGGCATTTCAATTTTCATGAAAAATGGGATTCATCGTCTTGAACTTTGACATTTTCTACAGGATAAAGGAAATTTTTTCAGAGCTTCAAAATTTCACATTATTCTTTAAATATGATCTACTTGAACATAAAAAAAATTAAGTAAAACAAAAAATACAACTATTGCACTTTGTCTGATTTTCAAAATAATGGCTCTTAAGTCATTATAAATGCCAGAAGTTCAGCCAGAGCTAATTTTATAGTTCAGATTACCATCACCATTTTGAAAATGACAAAACCATTTTTTAACTGTACTAAGAGCGGGAGCACGATTCAAATGAACGTCTTGAACATTTTTAGTAGCATGTCCAACATTCAATCTTTTTTGTAACTCATATAAAATAACAGGACTAAAAATTATTAGCTTTTCATCTTCCATTTTGAATATTAACTTTCCACACAATTAATTTACACAATGTTATTTTCATTCTTGATAAACAATTAGATAACTGCCAGTTAATAATATGGTTACAAAAAAAAAAAACAAAAAACAAAAAACAAAAAACAAAAAAAAAACATCAGCACAATCAAAATCGCAAGCTACTGCCATCTATGAAATAGGGTACGAAATCTTGCAACCACCCAAAATATATATTGCGACTGGTTGCATAGTTCATTGCATATTTTCTTCGTTATATAAATGGCCGAAAAAATATTCATAATATGTTTCAGTTTTAAAAAATTGCGTTCATTAGTATCATTTATAATTGTCTGATTTTAACAATACTTTAATCCTTATATGCAAATAAATGCATTTTTTAAAGTATACCCTTTCACCAGAAACTTCAAAAAAAGATTCTGTACTTATTTTTGCCTCCTTCTGGCTTTTCCATTTCAAAAGAGAAAAATAATACTTCAACTTTCTTCTTAGAGCAAAGAAGAAGAAAATACAAATTTAAAAAACAACATACTTGCATTTTCTGCCTCTTAAAGAGAAAGGGTTGTTCTTTTGTTGCACGGATAATTGCTTTATTCTTTTCTCTTTTTTTTTCAAAACTGGGAATGCAAGACGCAAGAACAGAGATCATGAGTATCTCTTTATGTTAAAAACTCCCCTAAAGGAAACTAAAAGTGGGAATGGCAGAAGCTATTTTTTTTTTACTTTTTTTATGGACATATAAAATTTTATGGAAATATATATTTCACCATAAGATTATAGAACAAAAGAAAAGACGAAATTTCTTTAAAAGAAATTTCCAATCTTATAATAATTTTATGATTTTTAAAACTTAAAATTTTAAAACGAAATTTTAAAAGGCTCCATGCGTCTTAACTTTTGGAATATTTCCTCGATTTTACATTTTAATCACTTAAAACATTATTAGAAACAAATCTGTGTATCGATTTTTTTTAATCCTTTAAGTAGTTAATTATTTATAGATTTTTTTCTGAATTCCTTATCGATTTTCATCAAAATTTTACCTTCTTATAAGTTAAAAATCAAATTTAATTAGGTTAATGAAGTCGAATTTAAAAATGCATACACATTATCTTTGTAAGCAATATCAAAAATTGAGGGCCATGGAGCATTTCAAACATCTAAAAACGTTGAAAAACCAGTATTGAGAAAACAAATTTAAGGTATATTAAAGGGGGAAAAAATTGTGCCTCCACGAAATTAAAACGCTTGTAACTGCAGAAATGTATTGCGTCTGCATGTGATTTTTCGCAAATGATTCAGTATAAATTAAAGAACAATAATACACATAAAAGAGGATTTCAGTTTTCGCTTAAATAAAGGGCCACGGTCTCCTTAATTTACAAATAAGTTAGATAAATGATTATAACTATTATCTCAATCTACATGTAAGGGGGCCATAAATGTTTAAAATAACAAAAATTATTTGAAGGTTGATTGCTAGACTAGAAAACCCGTAATTAATTTAAACAAACACATTATTTTATATTTATTTATTTGTGTTTTTCAGAAAATTTAAAAAGGTTGTTAAATTCTAGAAAACAACAAAATTCTTAATATTCTAAGACAAAATTAATCTCGTCGAGGATTTTAAGTCGTCATTTCCTCTTTATGATTCATTTCTTCTTTATGTCTATCGATTATACCTACAGTTGAAAAAATAAATAGTTAAAACATTGTAATAAAATATTTCAAATCCATAAAAATTATTACGATCTCTGTCATAACTTGAAAAAGAAAATTTGTTTGTTTTACAGGTAAAGTGGGTTAACAATTTAATTTTGGGTAGCTTTCTTTACAAAAAAGCTACCTATTGCAGCCGTTCGGAGGAAAGCGATTTCAAAAAATTTTGGTATATTTTCATCGATCATGACCCCCAGACCCCGAAACCACCCTCCGTTCAAAATTGATATATATATATATATATATATATATATATATCTGACGTATGTCACACTGTACCTACCGTAATTATGAACCGATTTCGATGTAATTCGGTGTGTACATAGTACATACCAATGTCTCGACCGAGTTCGTTGGCCAGCTTCATCCGCCGTTTTGTTTCAAAATGGCGGCCATTTAAAATTTTTAAAAACATTTAAAACTTGAAATGTGGTACCAAAAAATTAAAAATGGAAAAATATTTTTTTCTTATGAATTTGACCTTTATACAAAGATTCCGGAGCAGTTTTTGTTTCGTCTATATCTTAAAAAATGGCTGAGTTATAGCATTTTGAATTTCTAGCGTGACTGACATTTTGAAACGTCCTGAATTTTGTCACGCGATAAAAGGCGTATTTATGAACCGATTTGGATATAATTCGGTGTGTACATAGTACATACCAATCTCTCGACCGAGTTCGTTGGCCAGCCTCATCCGCCATTTTGTTTCAAAATGGCGGCCATTTATATTTTTAAAAAAAAATTAAAATTTGAAATGTGGTACCAAAAAATTGAAAATGGAAAAATATTTTTTTCTTATGTATTTGACCTTTATACAAAGATTTCGGAGCAGTTTTTGTTTCGTCTATATCTTAAAAAATGGCTGAGTTATAGCATTTTGAATTTCTAGCGTGGCTGACATTTTGAAACGTCCTGAATTTTGTCACGCGATAAAAGGCGTATTTATGAACCGATTTGGATGTAACTTCGTTTATACATAGTACATACCAATGTCTCGACCGGGTTCGTTGGCCAGCTTCACCCGCCATCTTGTTTAAAAATGGCGGGCATTTAAATTTTTAAGAAAAATTTAAATTTGAAATGTGGTACCAAAAATTTAAAATTGAAAAAATATTTTCTTCTTATGTGTTTGACCTTGATAAAAAGATTCGGGAACAGTTTTTGTTTCGTCTATATCTTAAGAAATGGCTGAGTTATAGCATTTTGAATTTCTAGCGTGGCTGACATTTTGAAACGTCCAGATATTTCTCACGTAATAACAGGCGTATTTATGAACCGACTTGGATGTACCTTGGTGTGTACATAGTACATACAAATATCTCGACCGAGTTCGTTGGCCAGCTTCATCCGCCATCTTGTTTCAAAATGGCGGCCATTTAAAAAATAAAAAAATTTAAATGAGATACTAAACTAGTTGGATGTGCCAATCCCAAAACTTTCTTCTATCTTATACATCTTAATATTTCAAAACCTAGTTACACATGTTAACACTTCAATATTGTTAGTTCAATACTATACCAACTTTGATTTTCATCTTAAATTTCTGCGCAAGTCAATTAAACGGACTAAAAACGAGTTAATCTATATCATGATATTTGTTAAAATTATTAATTTTTCCTTATTCTGTCGTTATCAGCTGTTTGCGAATAGCCGGCTTAACAGGAAGCGAGTTCCCGCCGCTGCATGAGCCGCCGATGCACAATAGAACTACGAAAAATCAAGAAAAGTATACAAAAATCGCTAGCAAGGAGCCCCTTTACCGCGCAATATTTCCAAATTCAAGGAGAACCTGTTGGCCAAAGCCAAAAACAAGCACAAACATTTTGGTTCAATTGTATGCATAATTTTATACGCTGTTCGGTGGTACAATAATGAAAATGGCACAGAGATCGGAATTATAGCGCCCCCTTCTTTCGGAATTTTTTCAAGTTCAGGGAGGACTTGTTTGCCATAGCCAGAAACATGCACAAAAAATTTGGTTCAATTATATGGATAACTTCATACACTTGTTGATGGTACAATAATGAAAATGGTACAGACATCGCAATTATAGTGCCCCCTTCCGGCAGAATTTTTCCAAATTCAGGAAGGACCTTCGTGACATGACCAAAAATAAACACATAAAATTTGGTTCAATTCTATGCATAACTTCATACACTTTTCGGCGGTACAATATTCAAAATGGCACAAAAATTGTACAAAAATCGCTATTACAGCGCCCTCTACGAGCGATTTTTTTACAAATTAAGGGAGGACCTCCTTGCTATAGCCAAGAACTTAATTTTTTTTTTTTGGTTCAATTCTATGCATAACTTCATACACTTTTCGATGGTGCAATATTCAAAATCGCACAAAAATCGCTATTACAGCGCCCCTTAACGGCGAATTTTTTGCAAATTCATGGAGGACCTGCTTGCCATATCCAAAAACTTAAAATAAAAATTTGGTTTAATTCTATGCATAACTTCATACACTTTTGGACGGTACAATATTCAAAATCGCACAAAAATCGCTATTACAGCGCCCCCTACCGGCGAATTTTTTCCAAATTCAGGGAGGACCTGCTTGCCATAGCCAAAAACTTAAAATAAAAATTTGGTTCAATTCTATGCATAAGTTCATACACTTTTCGATGGTACAATATTCAAAATCGCACAAAAAACGCATTTACAGCGCCCCCTACCGGCGAATTTTTTCCAAATTCAGGGAGGACCTGCTTGTCATATCCAAAAACTCAAACTAAAAATTTGGTTCAATTCTATGCATAACTCAATACACTTTTGGATGGTACAATATTCAAAATCGCACAAAAATTGTTATATCAGCGTCCCCTACCGGCGAATTTTTTCCAAATTCCGGGAGGACCTGCTTACCATAACCAAAAACTTATAATAAAATTTTGGTTTAATTCTATACATAACTTCATACACTTTTTGATGGTACAATGGCGACAGACAGACGGACAGACGGACAGACGGACGGACGGACAGACGGACACACAGACAGACAGACATTTTCTATAAACATGTTTTTTGGAATCTCTGACCCCTAAAACATGCAAATCCGTCGAAAACCGGAAGTCGAAAAAATTTCGATTACAATACTTTCTTCTATTGAAGATAGAAGAAAGTAAAAATTGGAAAATGAAAAAGATTTTTTTGTATGTGTTTGACCTGAATACAAAGATTCCGGAACAGTTTTTCTTTCGTCTATATCTAAAAAACTAGTTGGATGTGCCAATCCCAAAACTTTCTTCTATCTTATACATCTTAATATTTCAAAACCTTGTTACACATGTTAATACTTCAATATTATTAGTTCAATACTATACCAACTTTGATTTTCATCTTAAATTTCTGCTCAAGTCAATTAAACGGACTAAAAACGAGTTAATCTATATCATGATATTTGTTAAAATTATTAATTTTTCCTTATTTTGTTGTTATCAGCTGTTTGCGAATAGCCGGCTTAGCAGGTAGCGAGTTCCCGCCGCTGCATGAGCCGCCGATGCACAATAGAACTACGAAAAATCAAGAAAAGTATACAAAAATCGCTAGCTCAGAGCCCCTTTACCGCGCAAGGATCTGTTGGCCAAAGCCAAAAACAAGCACAAAAATTTTGGTTCAGTTGTATGCATAATTTTATACGTTGTTCGATGGTACAATAATGAAAATGGCACAGAGATCGGAATTATAGCGCCCCCTTCTGGCGGAATTTTTTCAAGTTCAGGGAGGACTTGTTTGCCATAGCCAGAAACATGCACAAAAAATTTGGTTCAATTATATGGATAACTTCATACACTTTTCGATGGTACAATAATGAAAATGGTACAGACATCGCAATTATAGTGCCCCCTACCGGCAGAATTTTTCCAAATTCAGGGAGGACCTTCGTGACATAACCAAAAACAAACACATAAAACTTGGTTCAATTCTATGCATAACTTCGTACACTTTTCGACGGTACAATATTCAAAATGGCGCAAAAATGGCACAAAAATCGCTATTACAGCGCCCTTTACGGGCGATTTTTTTACAAATTAAGGGAGGACCTCCTTTCCATAGCCAAGAACTTAAAATAAAAATTTGGTTCAATTCCATGCATAACTTCATACACTTTTCGACGGTATAATATTCAAAATCGCACAAAAATCGCTATTACAGCGCCCCCTAACGGTGCATTTTTTGCAAATTCAGGAAGAACCTGCTTGCCATATCCAAAAACTTAAAATAAAAATTTGGTTTAATTCTATGCATAACTTCATACACTTTTGGACGGTACAACATTCAAAATCGCACAAAAATCGCTATTACAGCGCTCCCTACCGGTGAATTTTTTCCAAATTCAGGGAGGACCAGCTTGCCATAGCCAAAAACTTAAAATAAAAATTTGGTTCAATTCTATGCATAACTTCATACAGTTTTGGATGGTACAATATTCAGAATCGCACAAAAATCGCATTTACGGCGCCCCCTACCGGCGAATTTTTTCCAAATTCAGGGAGGACCTGCTTGCCATATCCAAAAACTTAAAATAAAAATTTGATTCAATTCCATGCATAACTCTGTACACTTTTGGATGGTACAATATTCAAAATCGCACAAAACTTGCTATATCAGCGCCCCCTACCGGCGAATTTTTTCCAAATTCCAGGAGGACCTGCTTGCCATAGCCAAAAACTTAAAATAAAATTTTGGTTTAATTCTATGCATAACTTCATACACTTTTTGATGGTACAATGGCGACAGACAGACGGACAGACGGACAGACGGACAGACGGACGGACGGACAGACGGACAGACGGACAGACGGACAGACGGACACACAGACAGACAGACATTTTCTATAAACATGTTTTTTGGAATCTCTGACCCCTAAAACATGTAAATCCGTCGAAAACCGGAAGTCGAAAAAAATTTCGATTACAATACTTTCTTCTATTGAAGATAGAAGAAAGTAATAAAAAATGGCTGAGTAATAGCATTTTGAATTTCTCTTGTGCACTGTAAACTGAAATGTCTTAAATTCAGACATTTAAGTGTCTGAAACGGAGTGTTCAATTTTCAGACGTTTTAAAGTGTCTTAATTTTTAAGATACTTGTATGCGTCTGAATTTCAGACACTTCAAATGTCTGAATTGCATCCATGTTTGACCACTTTGACAAACATTTTTTCACCTTTTTTTTTTTTCTTCTGTAAGCATTATACACTGCAAAATATATATATATATCGCTAAAAATATGGAAATTGTAGCCACTCGAGACTCCGGTATAATTTACATATATTAATGGAAATTTTCTGATCTAAATTCCAAAAAAAAAAAAAAAATCCGTTTAGTTTGTGCATATTTCTGTATTTAAAAATTTCCATTTAAAAAGATAAAATATATTTTTCAAGGACTAACCACCATATTTCAACAACCACCTTCCCGAAGGATCACGGTACATCTAATTTGTATTCAATTCTACTGTAAACTTTTAATACTTACCCGAGGTGGGATTCGATCTGAGGTCCTGTTGTATAGGAGTTCAGTGCCTTATCCATTCGACCACGCTTTCATCGGCCGATCGTTGAAATAAAGTATTTATAAAGCACAAGGCAATGTTTTTAAGGGGATCGGGTAAGTCCTATCTCCGCCATGTTAAATTCACCAACTTTATGTACTTTTTTCTCAGAAATTGTGAAAGACAGAGGTCTAGATTTTTTAGAGTAGTTAAAATAACACGATTTACGTATTTTAACTGACTATTTTCTTTCTAAGTGAAACTCAAAATTAATTATTAATTATTTATTGAAAGTC
Organism: Maratus speciosus; assembly: GCA_963932465.1. Lineage (NCBI taxonomy): Eukaryota > Metazoa > Arthropoda > Arachnida > Araneae > Salticidae > Maratus > Maratus speciosus. The sequence goes on along the minus strand of OZ010799.1, from coordinate 352,753,967 downwards.
ATTTTTAAATTATCACTTTTGGTAAGATTTCACTGCCAAAAATAAATAATTCTCAACAACTCATTAATACCCTGTGTTAAAATATACAATTTATCATAATATAAATATTAAATCTACTAAAAAACAACTTTTCAAAAGTAAAAAATAAGCCAAGCAAATTAAAAAAAAAAGGAAAGAAAAAAGGTGAAAGTTGTGGCTAAAAAATAGTGTGATATCAAATTTCCAAGCTTATATTGCGGTACTTATTTAACATTTTTTGATAAAAAAATTACCATATGTAAGTCGAGTACCTAAGTATGCGTTGATAGAAAGCCTTTTCTCCTTTACTGAATACATCATAACGTGTTTCTGAAAATTAATTTTTTTTTAATTATGCATGATGGGCTTGGCGGCCATCTTTCCATATTTTACACAAATTTCTAAGCACACAAGCTCATTGTTAAGATTGGAAGTTCGAAATTGTTACTAAAGCAAACATTTTATTCTTTTAATTTATGGAAATGAGTGCCTAAAAATTTGTGTCTAAAAATAAAGCTGAAGTAACTTCAGGTTTCATCTTATGATTCTCTTTTTTCGGAGGGGGGTTAATTAATTAGTTAAAGCAGTAAAAATCAATTTGTTTTTTCAAAATAAAAAACTTTCTTAATTTATCTGTCTGTAGCTAAAACTATAACTTCGAAATTCTTAATAATGCAAATATGTTACGAGCTTGAGTGCTTAGAAATTTGTGTAAAATATGGAAAGATGGCCGCCAAGCCCATCATGCATAATTAAAAAAAAATTAATTTTCAGAAACACGTTATGATGTATTCAGTAAAGGAGAAAAGGCTTTCTATCAACGCATACTTAGGTACTCGACTTACATATGGTAATTTTTTTATCAAAAAATGTTAAATAAGTACCGCAATATAAGCTTGGAAATTTGATATCACACTATTTTTTAGCCACAACTTTCACCTTTTTTCTTTCCTTTTTTTTTAATTTGCTTGGCTTATTTTTTACTTTTGAAAAGTTGTTTTTTAGTAGATATCAGTTCTTTTTTTAAAACAAATGATATATAACTGAAATAATTCTACTAGCTCAAATTAAAATTAGTCTTTGTATAGCCTTTATAAGCAGGGAGCAAACACAATATTATACATTTTGTTTACCTATCATTCATTTTTTATACTGATTAATAATTTAAAAGTAAGGAAAGTCAATTTCTTCTTTCAAAGTATCAGTCTTTCTCAATTTATATCTCCTTAAAATTTTCTACAAAAGATGAAAATTTAGTAAAAAACAGAGTCGAAATAAAATATATATTTACAGTTAGTCTGTCAGTTAATTGTTTTTTCTAACTTTTTTTGCTGACGGTTTTGCAAAATAAATTTACCTTTACAAATACCTACGGTTAATCCGAGAATGAAAACCCGCAGGCATCTAAAGAATCGAAGATCTGTTTAATCTAGCAATTCTAGACATAATAAAAGAACATTTCTGATAAAAAAAATCTAAAAATTTAGAGATATAAACTGTACATATAACTTCATCTTCATTTAGATCGTGTTATAGAGAAGAAAGAATAAATATGTAATTTTACTCAAGTCTGTTTATCCATACCTATTTGCATAAATGTGAGGATATTAATTTACTATAAAATTTCCCCTAAATTGATTATCTTTAATAGTCTATTATTAAAGCCGCATATACATTAGAATTAAATATGTTTCGGTTAAAAATTGCCTGAAATCTATAGTCTTATCGTTCGTTAAATTTGTCTTTTTTTATGCCCAGACTCTTTTTCTGAACTCTGACAAAAGATCACAGACATATTGAAGCTATCCAAATTCTTATATCTTTCTATCGTATTTCCTTTTTTGAGGGGGGTGTGAGGAAGAACCTTAAGAACTTCGTTTTGTTCTCAGAATTCTGAATTATTCATTCAAAAGATCTACCTACATAAGTCTTGTTGCAGAATTTTCATTAGTTAAGAGTTGCATCAAGTTATACATCATGTGAATCTATTAAATTAATTTTGTGAAATACTAGATGGGAGCCATTGATATTTCCAGACCATTTGCCTACATTTTAAACTTGAGTCATTTACTACTATTCATTAATTTTCTATACGAATTAAAGAAGTCGTTGTTTCCATGCCAACTGTACCTTTCACTATTGATTGCTTGTTTGTTTGTTTGATTTATTGAACACATACATCATATCACATGCGGATCACGGCGGGATTCAAATCTGCTTCCACCTACGCTCTCAAGCGATTAGCGGCATTGTGTCTTATCCACTCAGCCACAGCGGGCCACTATTGCTTTCTCTAATGCCCAGATACTCAAATTTAACCAACTGCACTTAGAATCATGGTCATAACACAGAACATTTATATGTTAGATCAGTGTTGCCAGTGGGCTACTTTATTTTAATTCAGATTTCTTGATTGCCAGCACTTATTATAAACGGTAAAATTCCCATTGTTTTCGCCTTAATTAATATGTCATTAAATAAGGCACATTTAACAATTTCAAAAAAGTGGTGCCAATCAAGTATCTGAGTTAAAAAAAAAGTAGCCCATCTGGCAACACTGTGTTAGAGTGGTGACATATGCACAAGTCGTGTACTCATATTCAATTTTTTGTCCAAAGTACGGTAACTCAGTTTTCAGTAATAGACGAGCAAGATTTCAATTAAACTAACCAGAAAAGTTAACAAACATTGGCTTCCTGATTTGATTTTATTCAAAATTGTTTTAACCAACCAAAGTTAATGTCCGGGATCCAGATAAATTTTTCTCTGTTAGTAAAATTACATTGACCAATCAGTAGCCTTTATCCTTGTGCAGGCTTTTCGGTGTTTACTGCAAACATTAAAAAGTTCGGAAAAATGCAGCCGTCTGATTGATCAATCCCATCCCGCTAATAGCGAAATATCTATCTTGATCCCGGCCTATTCAACGCCCTTTAAATATTGGAGAAAGCCTTGACACGTGTCAGAAAAACGTCACACAAAGCAGGCAAAACAAAGAAGAAAAACCATTCATTGGCTCGTTCATATTCACGTGCCGATGAATGATTTTGTTTCTTTGCTTTGCCTGCTTTGTGTGATGTTTTCGTGACGCGAGTCAAGACTTTCTCAGATATTTAGGATGCTTTGGCGTATTTAACCACCATGAAGTTATGAAAGGAGAGGAACAGACATGCCAATCTTCCCGTGTGAAACACTAGTTACCCAAAAAAAACGAGTTATTTCCCTCTCTTCTGCCCTTTTCTCTCTTGATTTTGACCGATAGCAGCCCAATTAGCAGTCTCCAGTACAAGATGCCGCTATATACGGTGGACGCAGGAGGGAGGGTGTTAGCGCGACCAATGACATAATAGGCCAGTTCATGATGTTTAAAAGTCCCACGCAGTTGGATCGAGGCTAACGAAAAAGACAGGCTACCGCGGTGGGTCCGATTCTTCTTTTTTTACAAACCGCTGGAGTCACGTGATGCTCTTTTCACGCACCTTCTTTGGTGCATTCGAGCATTACGTGACTCCAGCGGTCTGTAAAAAAAGAAAAATCGGACCCACCGCGGTAGCCTATCTTTTTCGTTAGTCTCAGAGTTGGATCATCTTTACACGATGATTAGTACAAAGCTGCGAGCCGATTTTTTTTTTGTGTCCATTGCCGTGTACAGATAATCAACTCCGGGTGACGTTATGAACTGCCCTTATATGTTGTTGGCCACAGTTTAGGAACAGCTACAAATGACTTCATCTATATCTGCTCCGAGGTAAACGAAAAAGACAGGCTACCGCGGTGCTACAGCGCCTAGAATATATAGTGTGGAAATCGGCTATCCCAGTAATACTTTAAAAAGTGCTAATATATTGGATCTCTTAAATTTCAAATGATGCTGAAATCCAATGAGTCGATCACAGCGATATCTGCAGGATATTTCCTAAAACTTCATGACGATTTGGTAACAGCGTCTAGAATACCTAGTGTGGAAATATTTTATTAAACAACGCTAAAAATTTGTATCCCGTAAATGATCGACAATACTGCTAAAATTCCAAGTGTCGATCGCAGCGAAATCTGCGGGATTTTCGTATTGCATTGTATAGACTAGCAATATCTTTCAGTTATAGAAAATATCCTGCAGATGTCGCTGCGATTTGTATATTTCAGCAGCATCGTTGCACATTTAAGGATACAATATTTTACCACTTTTTTAAGTATTACAGGGATAGCCAATTTCCACACTATATATTCTAGGCGCTATAATTTGGTCTAGACGCTGTAGCGTTTTTTTTTTTTTTTTTTTTTTTTTTTTACATTTTATTAACATACATCTGACCTATGTGCTTGGCGTCAAGCCCGCTGTAATAATACGATGTTTACTTTGAAAGTTTATCACAGATGTACCTGCGATCAGCTCCCTGGATTTCAGCGTCAGTGCACATTTAAGGGATACAACTTTTTGGCGCTGCTTGGATAGCAAAATTCCACAGTATGTATTCTAGACGCTATAGTAGTGCATTACACGTGTCTCTTTCTTCTTTAAAAAATATCCTGCAGATGTCGCTGTAAATGACTGTTTGGTATTCAACATCGTTGTACATTTAAGGGATTCACTATTTCCGCGCTTTTTTAAGTATTGCTGGGATAGTCGATTTCTACAACATATAATCTAGGCCTATAACGGAGCTATAGTAGCGCCTAGAAGATACAGTGTGGTAAACGGCTATTCCTATAATGCTTTAAAAAGTGCTAAAAACTTGTATCCCATAAATCTCCAACAATGCTCAGCGGCAATATGCTGATACGAGCGCCATCTCGTAACTCTTTTCAATATAAACACTGAGTTTTCAAAAATTATAGAATGTTAAATATCGGAAATTATAAATATAAGATATTTTGGTCTGTTATAAGCTAATTTAGTTAAGGAATGACGTGAAATAGGTTAAAGAGTCTCTTTTAGAATGCCTATCGTTTTTAAATCACTACGATGGCGCTTCTATCGACATCTTGTTATTCAGCATCGTTGTACATTTATGGGATTCAATTTTTTAGCACTATTTTGTAGCCGTTTTCCACACTGTATCTTCTAGGCGCTGTAGCTATAGTATATAGAAGATATAGTTTAAAAATCGGCTTATTAAAAAGGTGCTAAAAAATTATATCCCATAAATGCTGAACGAGGCTGAACGATGAATGGCGATCACAGCGACATATGGTAATTCCAGCGTAACAATTTCAAAAGACATCAAATGAGAAAACGTTTCGCTCAGAGAAGATCTAGAAAGTGTTGCTGCTATCGACATTTGTCATTCAGTATTTTTCAATATTTATGGGATTCAATTTTTAGCAATTTTTAAAGTATTACTGGAATAGCCGGTTTCCACACATGACCATGATCTAGGTAGATTTTCCTTTGTTATCGCAACGAGATTGACCAATCAGAAGCCAGAATTATTGCTAACTTTTCACTAATTGCAAAAATGTATCTGGATCTCGGCCTATATTTCTAGATGTTATAACTGAGCTCAGGAATAGTACAGAAAGCAAACTCCGTATTTTGATACATTAAGGCCGGGATCCAATTAGGAACAAGTGTGTCGCTATAACGAAGTAGCGACATATGGCCAATAAAGGTTTATTGGTAGAAGTGATAAAAACAAATTGTTAAAGGTCTTTGTGAGCGTGTCATTATCGTCAGGCTAATGCATATTGAATTATTTCCCTAGTCTAATAAAACTCGTCCATGCGCGTATCGTCTAATGGAGGATATTCCAAATATGGGTTCAAGGCTGAAAAAGTCACGTGCTACCGGCAATTTCCCTAAAGAACTTCTAACTGATGAGAAGGGAAACAGGAAACTACTACTGCTTTCTCCGTGAACTGTTTCATTGGCTAGCGGGGACTTACATTGCGTCGACGGAGCCTTCCCTTCTTTACGTTAGACGTTTTTGCCTTGACCACGTGATCATAACGTAGATAGAATAGCCTCTATTCTAGAAAGTGGATTGCCGTACTATAGCACCTAGAATATATAGTACAGCGCCTAGAAGATACAGTGTGGAAAACGGCTATTCCTATAATGCTTTAAAAAGTGCTAAAAACTTTTATCCCATAAATCTCCAACAATGCTCAGCGGCAATATGCTGATACGAGCGCCATCTCGTAACTCTTTTCAATATAAACACTGAGTTTTCAAAAATTATAGAATGTTAAATATCGGAAACTATAAATATAAGATATTTTGGTCTGTTATAAGCTAATTTAGTTAAGGAATGACGTGAAATAGGCTAAAGAGTCTCTTTTAGAATGACTATCGTTTTTAAATCACTACGATGGCGCTACTATCGACATCTTGTTATTCAGCATCGTTGTACATTTATGGGATTCAATTTTTTAGCACTATTTTGTGGCTGTTTTCCACACTGTATCTTCTAGGCGCTGTAGCTATAGTATATAGAAGATATAGTTTAAAAATCGGCTTATTAAAAAGGTGCTAAAAAATTGTATCCCATAAATGTTGAACGAGGCTGAACGATGAATGTCGATCACAGCGACATATGGTAATTCCAACGTAACTATTTCAAAAGACATCAAATGAGAAAACGTTTCGCTCAGAGAAGATCTAGAAAATGTTGCTGCTATCGACATTTGTCATTCAGTATTTTTCAATATTTATGGGATTCAATTTTTAGCAATTTTTAAAGTATTACTGGAATAGCCGGTTTCCACACATGACCATGATCCAGGTAGATTATTCTTTGTTATCGCAACGAGATTGACCAATCAGAAGCCAGAATCATTGCTAACTTTTCACTGTTTGCAAAAATGTACCTGGATCTCGGCCTATATTTCTAGATGTTATAACTGAGCTCAGGAATAGTACAGAAAGCAAACACCGTATTTTGATACATTAAGGCCGGGATCCAATTAGGAACAAGTGTGTCGCTATAACGAAGTAGCGACATATGGCCAATAAAGGTTTATTGGTAGAAGTGATAAAAACAAATCGTTAAAGGTCTTTGTGAGCGTGTCATTATCGTCAGGCTAATGCATATTGAATTATTTCCCTAGTCTAATAAAACTCGTCCATGCGCGTATCGTCTAATGGAGGATATTCCAAATATGGGTTCAAGGCTGAAAAAATCACGTTCTACCGGCAATTTACCTAAAGAACTTCTAACTGATGAGAAGGGAAACAGGAAACTACTACTGCTTTCTCCCGTGAACTGTTTCATTGGCTAGCGGGGACTTACATTACGTCGACGGAGCCTTCCCTTCTTTACGTTAGACGTTTTTGCCTTGACCACGTGATCATAACGTAGATAGAATAGCCTCTATTCTAGAAAGTGGATTGCCGTACTATAGCACCTAGAATATATAGTACAGCGCCTAGAAGATACAGTGTGGAAAACGGCTATTCCTATAATGCTTTAAAAAGTGCTAAAAACTTTTATCCCATAAATCTCCAACAATGCTCAGCGGCAATATGCTGATACGAGCGCCATCTCGTAACTCTTTTCAATATAAACACTGAGTTTTCAAAAATTATAGAATGTTAAATATCGGAAACTATAAATATAAGATATTTTGGTCTGTTATAAGCTAATTTAGTTAAGGAGTGACGTGAAATAGGTTAAAGAGTCTCTTTTAGAATGACTATCGTTTTTAAATCACTACGATGGCGCTACTATCGACATCTTGTTATTCAGCATCGTTGTACATTTATGGGATTCAATTTTTTAGCACTACTTTGTAGCCGTTTTCCACACTGTATCTTCTAGGCGCTGTATATATAGTGTGGAAATTGGCTATCACTGTAATACTTTAAAAAGTGCTAAAATATTGTATCCCTTAACTGTGCAATGATGCTGCTGAAATATACAGATCACAGCGACATCTGCAGGATATTTTCTCAAACTGCAAGATATTGCTAGTCTATACAATGTACTAGTAAATCCCGCAGATGTTGCTGTGATCGATACTTGAGATTTTAGCAGTATCGTCGCACATTTAAGGGATACAAATTTTTAGCGTTGTTTGGATAGCATATTTCCACAACAGGTATTCTAGACGCTGTAGCCATACTTTCGGCAAAAACTTGAAATGAGCATGCTTCCTGTGCATATATCACCACTCTTATGTATGAAGGCTCTCTGTTATGGTGTTGATTCTGAGCGCTCTTTGTTAAATTTCTATATTTGTGTTTTAGAGAAAGCAATACAGAAAAGTACTGTTACTATGGAAACAACAACTTCTTTAATATTGAAAGGTATAGCAAAGGAGTTCAGAATCAGTTCCTTAAATAGTTTCGAATATGTATTGTTGTTATGACAATTAATACCCTACCTGGATGTGGAAATGCAAAATTGTGTTCAACATAATGGAGGATATTCCATCTACATTTTGATCACGTGGTCAAGGTAAAAACTTCCATCGTAAAGAAGGGAAGGCTCCGTAGACGTGTAATGTAAATCCCCGCTAGCCAATGAAATGGTCCATGAGGCAAAGTAGTAGTATCTTCCCTTCTTATCAGATAGAAGTTCCTTGGATAAATTACCGGTATCAAGTGACTTTTTCAGTCTTGAACCCATATTTGGAATATCCTCCATTGTGCGCAATCTAGATAGATTTTTGGCTGTCAGAGAAACGAGATTCATCAATCAGAAGCCTGCATTTTTGTGAACTTTTCGCTGTTTGCAGAAATGCAGGCTATTGATTGGCGATTCTCGTTTCGCTAACAGCGAAAAATCTATCTGGATCCTAGCCTACATTTCTACAAACATTGCACTTCATCCACGGCACTAAAAAAAATGACTCAAAACTTTCATGACATAGGCCGGGATCCACAAACAGCAAATATTCTCAAACATGCAGGCTTCTGATTGGTCAAACTCATTTCGCTAACAGCGAAAAATCTATCTGAATCTCAGCCATAGTTATTTTCGATGAAATCAATGCAAAAGGATAATATAAAAGAAAAGTATAAGATTTCTAAAATATTTTGGCGGATTTATCGCTATTTGGCATAATTTTTAAACTTTAGAACTAATTAACAGTTTTTCGCTAATTATGAATAGAAAATTAATGTTTTTAAAACTGAATTTTATAAAAGCACGTAGATTCAGTAAATATCTATCCAAAAATTCAACCCTTACTTTTGTCTGTCCATTATTTAAGTCTCTACCTCGATTGAAACATAAGTTGTGACGAAGAAAAAAAATCTGTCATTTTCAGTATCTCGACGTTATTTTAAAAAATCTATATCTCTGTTTATAATTAATTTATGAGGATGCATTTGATCTCAAATTGAAGATCTTCTTTATTAGGTCCTTCTACTGTTGGTTTTATTTTTCTGCGATGATTGCTTCTTTTGATATGGGAAATTTTACGCTGGCATATTTCGTTCATTTAACATGGAGAAGTTGTCATCAGTATAATAAGCAGTTACGGTGTCTTGCCTTATTCTTGGCGTTTGTTTGTTTGGCGGGGTTAGCTTTTTTTTTCAGCTTGGCTTGGCAGAACGACCGTCCTGCTTGATAGAAATCTGAGTTTTTAATTTTAATAGATATTGAAAAAAAAGGAACATAAACATGAAAAATCTAAGTTTTAAGAAAAAGTCAAATTTAAAAGGCCATTAAGCTGTGAAGTATTTTTAGAAAAAATCATTAATTTGAATACTTATTTCTTTTATATATAAATATGTGTGACACAACGTTGGAAAGATAAAAGTTTGAACTATTTAATGATATAAAAAAGTAAAAATCGATTTTTTAGTTGAATTTTGCTTTACCTGTCCTCTTAAGTAGCAGTAAGTTTTTTTTTTTTTTCCAATTTAGTACAATTGTAAATATTTTTCACACAGTGTTGTAGTCGTAAAAAAATTAGAGGGTATACGCTAGAGGCAGAGGGTATAGGCTAAAGTCATGTATAGAGTTTTCGTTGCAGTTTTATTTGAGAAACAGGGTATACGGAGTATTTTTTAAAAATCCAGAAGGAATACGGCGTATACCCTCCACATCCCTGTTACACATTTTCTTTCTAGAAATTTATTTGAATATGTGGTATTTTAAGTTCAGTTTTTTCTTTTCTACCAGAGGAATTGTTAGAGTGCAAATGAGGACCTCCCCCCCCCCCCGCCAGAAGCCAAGGGATGCACGCCATAAAATAAAGGTTTTAAGTAAATTGGGTTATAAGTTGAACATCAGTAGTAATGTACTGATTTAAAATATGAAACTGCAGCTTATTTAATAGTGGTCTTTGAACTGTTATTAAAAGGAAAGTGGACTACAATTTTTTTTAAATTTAAATAGAGATTATAGAGGTTACGAATTAAGTAGTTTACAGGGTTTAATTAGTTGACTTCTAGAATGCAGTACATAATTAGAAAATCCTTTTCTTTTTACCAGCAAACGAATAAAATTGTTTCCAGATAAACTACTTTGACACCAATAGATGGCGGCACTATTCATCTTAAAATTGAATGTTTAATTTCTAATCCAAAGAAAGATTCTTCTGGCATGAAATATTTAATGTTTTGGAAATGTATAAATTTTTATTCATTTTTGTTTGTGGTCGAAATGATGAATAAATTACCTATCGAATTATAAGCTATCCTCTTTAAACAGGTTTTTATAACGGTAAGTTATTATGCAATCAAACTTAAGACAGAATCGTATGAGACTGGGCAAAATTTCACTTTCAGCATGGTTATACCGTATTTTTTTAAATGGACTACAGAACATTATTTGCTAAATGAAACTCAATAAACAGTAAATAAAACTGAAGTAAACCTCTGTATAACGGAAACTTGGCTAAAATGAAAAATTTCATGGTTTCTGCGAAATCACGCATTCTAAGGTTAGAACAAGCTTTTATTGAAACTTCCGTACTTAAATTTGACATTTTCTACACAGCAGCTCGCCTCTTGGATGCGAAACTGGTTTGAATATAAATAAATAAATCATGTCTAATTAATATACGTGGTTTTTGAAAGTGGGGAATGAATTATATGGGTTTATCCTTGAAAAGTTACATATTATCTTTTAAATGGAACTTTTTAAATACAGAAATATGCAAAAAAATGGAAATTTTTCTGGAATTTACGGGGAAAAAAATTACATTAAAATACGTAAATGGCTGAATAGCCAGTACAACTTCCATATTTTAACGGATATTTTTTACAACGTATAAAGCTTTAAAAAAAAAAAAAAAAAAAAAAAAAAAAAAAGACAGTTGCCTATTGCCGAACATGCAGGTTGACCAAAGATGGATGCGATTCAGACGTTTGAAACGTCTTAAATTCAGATGCTTACACGTGTCTTAAAAATTAAGACACTTTAAAATGTCTGAAAATTGAACACTCCATTTTCAGACACTTAAGTGTCTGAATTTCAGACATTTCAGTTTACAGTGTTTATACCATGATCATAGTAAGACACTTAAGTGTCTTAATTTCAGACTTCTATGGTGTCTGAAACTTCATATTCAGACACTTAAGTGTCTGAATTACTTTTTCAGTCACATATGTGTCTGAATTTTAGACGCCTTTATTTGCAGTGTGGCTGACATTTTAAAACGACCTGATTTTTGTCACGCGATAACAGGCGTATTTATGAACCTATTTGGATGTAACTTGGTCTGTACATAGTACATACCAATGTCTCGACCGAGTTCGTTGGCCAGCTTCATTCGCCATCTTGTTTCAAAAGGGTTGCCATTTAAAAAAAAAATAAATTTAAAATTCAAAATGAGGTATTAAAAAATTGGAAAATGAAAAAGATTTTTTTTTATGTGTTTGGCCTTGATATAAAGATTCCGGAGCAGTTTTTGTTTCTGAAAATTTGTTTTTTTGTTGATATCTTAAAAAATGGTTGATTTATAGCACTTTGAATTTCTAGCATGGCTAACATTTTGAAACGATCTTGTTTTTGTCACGCGATAACACACGTATTCGCCTATTTCGATGTAAGAAGGCATGTGGATAGTATACATCAACACCTCGACCAAGTTCGCTGGCCAGATTCATCAGTCATCTTGTTTCAAAATGGCGGCCATTAAATTAAAAAATATATATATATTTAAAGTGAGGTGCAAAAAAATTAGAAATTGAAAAAGGTTTCTTTCTTAAGTATTTGATCTTGATATAAGGATTCAGGAGCATTTTTTGTTTGTCTTCACCTTAAAAAATGGCTCAGATATAGCAGTTTCAATTTCTATTGTGGGTGACATTTTGAAAAATCTGATTTTTTGCATGCGACAGCACTCCTATATATTAACCGATTCCGATGTGAGTGAGCATGTGCACAGCAATTACTAAGGTCTCGACGAAGTTCACTGCTTAGCCTCATCCACCATGTTGTCTTAAAATGACAGGCACTTTAAGAAATTGCCGAATTTGGCAGCCAAATATAAGTTACTTTAAAGAAAAGCAGCTTGGATAAAGCTGACTAATTTCGCGAAATTCTCATTCATTATATTGATAAAAATTAGTATTGAATCTCCTATATTCGGTTTCCACTAAATTGAACTTCGTGTGTTTGCATGATATAAGTTGGCTTTTTTTAAATAAGGATTATGAAAGCTACCTCTTTCTCCCGGCACTGGCCGGAAGGACTTTTTTTTCTATCAAAAGAAAAAAAAAAAAAGATTAATTTTCTTTTATTTTGGGACGGTTTTGGACTGAGTGCACTGAGTGAATCAATCTTTTAAATTAAAATTATAATAGCTAGAAAATCTAAAAAATATAATTTGAAACTTAATTACATATTTAACCCTTCCGGTCCTGAATTATCTTTGAATTTTAGGAAAACATTACTTTTACGTAATGAAATTCAAAGTAGTTATTCGACTCACATATGTGAATGTTTACTGAAATTTAAAGAATATGTTATGTACTAAAACCTAACGAATGTAGTTATTTGCATCTGCATTTCATAAAACAATTTTTTTAAGGAAGATGCATATTATAAAATATATGTATATTATATATATATTAACAAATATAATTGTTAAAATAAAATAATACGCGATGAAAGACATGTCCTAACGACACGACGCCAGGCTGAACGGGTTAATTTAAGATGATATTTCTTAAAAAAAAAAACCTATAAAATAACCCCTTACAGATGTTATATAAAAATTAATATAACTGAATTATTAAAATTATAATCGGCCAGTATGTATTTTTCTGAAATCCTGAAACATACCAGATACTTTCTTTGTTACTTAAATAGATATGTAGAATTATTGACAATACACATTCCCGTATAGTTATTTCAGAAAATATTAAATGCAGTGGATTTATGCACTGTTGCATTTTTTTTTACGGGTAGAGGCCAGCAGCAGAGATTCCAGCCATACCCCGTAAAAAAAGAATGATCCATGCCCATTATTTTGTGTCAACGTGTACAGGCAGCGGAGGAAAATGTGTGGGGGGTCGTATCTTATTTTTGCTAACAGATGGTCTAGAAATGCAAGAATATGTGGATTGCCCTTAATTTTCTAAGTATCTAAAAATATACCTTTACAATTACGGGCAGACGCCCGCAGCAGAGATTCCAGTCATACCCCGTAAAAAAAAAAAAAAAAAAAAAAAAAAAAAAAAAAAAAAAAAAAAAAAAAAAAAAAAATCCATTATTTTGTGCAGCTCGTAATTTTACGGGGCAAAAATATAATGCACTTCAAAACACAATAACACTTTACTTACTGTTCCAAAGCACGTAGAACGTTAGATAACCATCACAGAATCGCTTTTTTTTTTTTGGATGTTTAAAAAATATGTTACGGTCGCGGTTAACTGGCATAATTTTTCGAAACACGATTAAATGAAGGGTTACACCCTAGCGGAGGAAAATGCATGGGGTCGTATCGTATTTTTTTAATGGATCGGACCATTTTTCATCAAGTAAGGCTGTTGCTCGTCAAAATTGAACAGCAAACGCTCATAATTTTTCAGTTTTTTCTGAGAGTGTGTTGTAGAAATACGCTTTTCAAATCTGAGTTAAATATACTAATATTGTCACTGAATATTCACAAGTTTTTTTTTTCAAATTTTTAGAAATAGTGAAACTTTTATCCTTCTATTTTAGGAAATGGCTTCATTTCTCCTAAAACTTATTCCCATGCATGCTATTTTTTAAAAGGGTTTAAATTTTTATCGTACTATTAAATATGTTTATGGAATGTGGAATATCTCCTTTTAAAACTTTTCAGAATTCTGGAAAATTTAAACATGTGTTTCAACAATATACATATTTATGAGAATAAAATCTATCTGAAGCATTAGAATTTCGTAAATGAGGAATTCCAACTTGTACCTACTTCAAGATAAATACAGTAAAATACCCTCCAAATATTAGATATTTATTATTGTTTCAGCCATTTTACCGATAAGTATTGCAAATTAATAAAAGTTTTGATGAAAGTATGATGTATAATGATGCCTTTGCTACTAATTGCTAATACGTTGCGAATAAATAAGAAGAATAATTTTACAGTTGTATACAAAGTGTACTTTTTCGATAAATATAAAACAATGTCTTGTCCGATTTATAAGTTTTTAAAGAAAGGTATTATTTTAATCTGAATGTGCTAGCAATTTTTAATATCTTCTTATTGTTAACGTAATAAAAGAAAATACAGATTTTCTTTCAACGAGATATTCTGCAATTTTTATTGTAAAAGTCAATTTGAAAACTGCTTTCCGACTAGACTTAATTATTATTTTACAATAATTTACCGCTGTGGTGAACGACCTCTTTCCGTCCGCGGTACTTTATTCTTCTCTTATTCCGACTCTTTTGCGGAAGCCAGGTTCATAGGTCTCCAGCCACGTCCCGAGTATAAGAGACTCTAGCAGGAGCCAGGTTAAAAGAAAATAAAAAAAAAACCCGGACAAATTTAAAAGGGAAATTACACAAATTAAAGACACCGAAAAAAATGGAAAGTTATTTTAAACTCTATTCTCATATTTTGCAATTTATTTCCTCGACATCGCTCCTGCCTATGCATTTGGCATCCACTTTCTAACAAAATTCGCTTGTCTTCAAGTATTTCTCATGATTTCATGTTTTTCAGTTCCCCCCTTCCCCATCCATTCCCTCTTTTTTAGAAGTAGGACTTTGATTCGTCGCACTTCGCTTCCCCATTGGTTGATGAAGTTAAGCCGACATATCCGAAAGAGATTGCCCCATCCCGACCCGCTCTCCACCTTTTTCTGACGTAATAATGCACAGAAATTGCTGATTGGTTCAAAGACATCCAGCTCCACTGGAATCTCAATCCTTTATCTTTCTCGATCTTTTCCGCCAGTTTGATTCGTTGCGCTTCGCTTCCTCATTAGCTGCTGAAGTTAGCCGTCAAATCCTTGCCGTTTTCTTTTCAAAATTCATTATTTAAACTGTAAACTTGTATTTTTATTAACTTTTACAAATCCTATCTTAGTTTATTTTGATATACCTAATTTATATAGGAAAAAAATCTATGGTTCTGGAACCTTTTTCCCCTTCACCACGATCCCTGGCTTAATTTCTACCATCCCAATGCTCAGGAATTCGCAAGGAATTCCATTTTTGCTTAACATCGAAGCACTCAGATAAATTGACGAATAACCTTCGACTGAGATAAACAGAAGCATTAAGACTCCTGTAGGAACTCAATACCACTGCATTGGTACATTGGAGAGCTCGGTCCCCTGAAGCTACCGGACGACCGCTGCTGCGTTGATCTTATCATTACTCTCTACAATGCATTAACCCATTAAAGACTTACTTTTCATTTTCGCAACATCACGTTTGGGATTTTTTTACTTCCTTTTGAATATTTTTCTCAACAAATGTAGTATTACATATTTTTATATGAGTTTTATTTTTAAAAAATCTTAATTAATTCGGGTTGTAAAAAATTAGCATTATTACTGAAATAGTACGGAATGTTTTTCAAATTTTTATTGATACATCTCGGATTATGCTCACAGATGCACTATAAGGAATGAAACATTCAAGATACAGATATTGTAGCCTTCAAACTTTAACTATTAGTATAGGCAATAGGGAATTTTACCTAACAAAATTAATGGCAGTTCTGGAAATCGGATTACTTTAAGTTCTTGGGTCGTTGAATCCGAATTTTTAACTTACCCCCAAAATCCCCCCGCCCCCAAACAGTTCTTATTAACTTAAATTTCTTATTGTTTTAGGGGAAAAGCATTACGAAATTCAGAAAATAAACAAAATTTGCAACAAATAGGATATATGACATTATGACGTAGGATAAACGGGGAGAGAGGTGGCTGCCTCGGAACATTCCCCGCGCGCTTTTCTTAAAAACCAAATTTTTTCACAAAATCAATTTTTGGGGGATTGCCGGGTGAAATTTTGGTGGGAAGTTACAAATTCGGATTCAGCGACCCCAAAAACATAAAGTGATTCGAAATCCAGAACTAGTATTAATTTTTCCAGGTAAAATCCCCTATTGCCTGGACTTCATAACTTAGTGCACGTAGCGCCGCAGTGTATGTTCAGAGGCAGCCCTCCCCCTCCCCGTTCATCCTACGTCATAATGTCATATATCCTATTTGTTGCAAATTTTGTCTAGTTTTTGAATTTCGTAATGCTTTTCCCCTTTAAAACAATAAGAAATTTAAGTTAAAAACAACTATTTGGGGGGGGGGGGAAATTTTGGGGGAAGTTAAAAATTCGGATTCAGCGGCCCAAAAAACTTAAACTTTATAGAGAAAGTTCGGAGGGGAAATGGAAGGGTGAATGTAAACGTGTGAGTGGTTAAGTGAAATTGTGCAACTTAGTTCACGCAGCACCGCGCGCATGTTCCGAGGCAGATCCCCCCTTTCCCTTTAACCTAAGTCATAATGTGATATATATCTAATTTGTTGCAAATTTTAACTACTTTTTCAATTTCTAGATACTTTTTGCCTAAAACAATAAAAAAATTGATTTTTTTTAATAAGAACCTTTTTGGGGGCATTTTACCAAAATTTGTGGGTTGCCGGTGAAAATTTTGGTGGGAAGCAAAAAATTCGGGTTCTGCGACCCAAAAAACATATAGTAAGCCTTTTTCCAAAACTACAATGAATTTTCCTAGGTAGAGCCGCTATACGGTCTCTATTGCCTGGACTATATGTTTAGTATAAATATTTTAAAATACGATTTAAAATTATCAGCCCAAAATTTGGGTATTGGAAAAAACTTAGTTTTTTATCAAGATAACGATTCTAAGCCCACGGCTCTCAACGTTCGCCTCTGACGTCTCTATGATTGTCCATAAATTCTGAAAACACCACCTCAATCGCCGGATTTAAACCCAATAAATCATATTTGCAAAGAAATGGAGATTAGAGTACGAAGACACGACATTAACACGAAAAGCGAACTAAAAACAGTAATGATCGATTAATGAATGAACATTGATGCAGAAATTACAAAAACACAAGTGAAATCTATTCCTAGACGTTTAAAAACTGTTTTTAGGGTTCCGTACTGAAAAAGTAAAAATGGAACCATAATAAGATCACTCCTGTGTCTGTCTGTCACAGCCCTTTTACTCGTAAACTATGCAACGTGGAAAGTTCAAATTAATAAAGACTATTGACTCACATATTTACATATTAATAAATATTCATAAATATCATAATAAAATTCATAAATACTCGTATAATTTCATGGTACTTACAAAGTCTTACGTAGTAAATCAATAATTAAAAATTAACAAAAAGTTACCTCACAAAAATCTTCGTACACTCTAACAAAAATCTTCGTACACTCTAATAAAAATCTTTACATATTAGTAAATACTGTAATATTTCGTTAAATTAGTACTTAGTATGATACCCTTTGTTATAAAAAACGGTCAAGTGCGAGTATTACTCGCGCACAGAGGGTTCCGTACAATAATATATGAATTAATAAGTGTATTATTAACTAGTTGGATGTGCCAATCCCAAAACTTTCTTCTATCTTATACATCTTAATATTTCAAAACCTAGTTACACATGTTAATACTTCAATATTATTAGTTCAATACTATACCAACTTTGATTTTCATCTTAAATTTCTGCTCAAGTCAATTAAACGGACTAAAAACGAGTTAATCTATATCATGATATTTGTTAAAATTATTAATTTTTCCTTATTCTGTCATTATCAGCTATTTGCGAATAGCCGGCATAGCAGGAAGCGAGTTCCCGCCGCTGCATGAGCCGCCGATGCACAATAGAACTACGAAAAATCAAGAAAAGTATACAAAAATCGCTAGCACGGAGACCCTTTACCGCGCAATATTTCCAAATTCAAGGAGAACCTGTTGGCCAAAGCCATAAACAAGCACAAGCATTTTGGTTCAATTGTATGCATAATTTTATACGCTGTTCGATGGTACAATAATGAAAATGGCACAGAGATCGGAATTATAGCGCCCCCTTCTTTAGGAATTTTTTCAAGTTCAGGGAGGACTTGTTTGCCATAGCCAGAAACATGCACAAAAAATTTGGTTCAATTATATGGATAACTTCATACACTTTTCGATGGTACAATTATGAAAATGGTACAGACATCGCAATTATAGTGCCCCCTTCCGGCAGAATTTTTCCAAATTCAGGGAGGACCTTCGTGACATGACCAAAAATAAACACATAAAATTTGGTTCAATTCTATGCATAACTTCATACACTTTTCGGCGGTACAATATTCAAAATGGCACAAAAATTGTACAAAAATCGCTATTACAGCGCCCTCTACGAGCGATTTTTTTACAAATTAAGGGAGGACCTCCTTGCCATAACCAAGAACTTAAAATTTTTTTTTGGTTCAATTCTATGCATAACTTCATACACTTTTCGATGGTGAAATATTCAAAATCGCACAAAAATCGCTATTACAGAGCCCCCTAACGGCGAATTTTTTGCAAATTCATGGAGGACCTGCTTGCCATAGCCAAAAACTTAAAATAAAAATTTGGTTTAATTCTATGCATAACTTCATACACTTTTGGACGGTACAACATTCAAAATCGCACAAAAATCGCTATTACAGCGCTCCCTACCGGCGAATTTTTTCCAAATTCAGGTAGGACCTGCTTGCCATAGCCAAAAACTTAAACTACCAATTTGGTTCAATTCTATGCATAACTTCATACACTTTTCGATGGTACAATATTCAAAATCGCACAAAAAAACGCATTTACAGCGCCCCCTACCGGCGAATTTTTTCAAAATTCATGGAGGACCTGCTTGTCATATCCAAAAACTTAAACTAAAAATTTGGTTCAATTCTATGCATAACTCCATACACTTTTGGATGGTACAATATTCAAAATCGCACAAAAATTGTTATATCAGCGCCTCTTAACGGCGAATTTTTTGCAAATTCATGGAGGACCTGCTTGCCATAGCCAAAAACTTAAAATAAAAATTTGGTTTAATTCTATGCCTAACGTCATACACTTTTGGAAGGTACAATATTCAAAATCGCACAAAAATCGCTATTACAGCGCCCCCTACCGGCGAATTTTTTCCAAATTCAGGGAGGACCTGCTTGCCATAGCCAAAAACTTAAACTAAAAATTTGGTTCAATTCTATGCATAACTTCATACACTTTTCGATGGTACAATATTCAAAATCGCACAAAAAACGCATTTACAGCGCCCCCTACCGGCGAATTTTTTCCAAATTCCGGGAGGACCTGCTTGCCATAGCCAAAAACTTATAATAAAATTTTGGTTTAATTCTATACATAACTTCATACACTTTTTGATGGTACAATGGCGACAGACAGACGGACAGACGGACAGACGGACAGACGGACAGACGGACGGACGGACAGACGGACAGACGGACAGACGGACACACAGACAGACAGACATTTTCTATAAACAGGTTTTTTGGAATCTCTGACCCCTAAAACATGCAAATCCGTCGAAAACCGGAAGTCGAAAAAAATTTCGATTACAATACTTTCTTCTATTGAAGATAGAAGAAAGTAAAAAAATACAGTTGCTAAAAAAAATGCTAAGACTTTGTAAAATCTACACAACATAGGGATGGGTATACCTGTATAGTATACAGGGTGCAAAGGAAAGTCCCTTTAGCCTGAAAATACTTGCGAACGGAGAGAGCTACAACTATACAAGTGATGTAACGGTACAGTAAAGAGACTACGGCCGACTTCATGCAAACAGCAGCAGGACCCCTAGTGGCGAAATTTGGAAGATAGCCATTGCAAATCGAAAACGAAAAGAGGTAGAGCAAATTTTCCAATTAGAAAGTTTTAGAGTATTAATTAATTAGTACGACACGACATTTGGTTCACACGGATAGGATAAATCGTCGCCTGCACACCCAAAAATGTCTGAAAAATGATGAATCTTCACTCCTGTGTCTGTCTGTCACAGCCCTTTTACTCGTAAACTATGCAACGTGGAAAGTTCAAATTAATAAAGAGTATCGACCCACATATTTACATATTAATAAATATTCATAAATATATTTATGAAAAATGTAGAGGGGATAATTTTTTTTACTTGAAAAAAAAACTAATAATACACTTTTTAGCAACTGTATTTTTTTAATAATACACTTATTAATTCATATATTATTGTACGGAACCCTCTGTGCGCGAGTAATACTCGCACTTGACCGTTTTTTATAATAAAGAGTATCATACTAAGTACTAATTTAACGAAATATTACAGTAAAAAGTGTTGTTCTAAAATTTAATTTCATGGTACTTACAAAGTCTTACGTAGTTAATCAATAATTATAAATTAACAAAAAGTTACCTCACAAAAATCTTCGTACACTCTAATAAAAATCTTTACATGTTAGTAAATACTGTAATATTCTAAAATTTTATTCTATTGTTTTTTTTTTTTTTGTGCTATTTTCATTTCGATAAAAAAATAATTCTATGCAGCATAAATAATACTATTGAAAAATAAGCAATAGTCTAAATTAATAACGGTTTTCTAATAATCAAGCAAACTCGAATCCATTTTCGTTATACAATATATTTATTGTTACCTTAACTCATTAAGCTCTTCTCAAATCCAAAAGGGCAACTTTTTAACATTTTGTTCAGAAACTATGTCATCGAGCTGTTTTTCCCGTTTTTTCGCAAACGCAATAGATCTTTCATAGAATATTGTCAAAGTTGACGTTTTGAACCGAAGTTCCCGAAGAAAGCAGAAAGAACGGTCATTAAAGGGAGAAAACAACTTTGTCACGTGATCAAAATTGCTTATAACTCAATAGGTAATTTATTTATCAAAAATTGAAAAACTCAGTTCTATTCCAAATCGCTTCCATAGTCATGCCTTCCAATTTTATATGTTTGTGTTAAAAAATGAATCTGTAAATGTGTCAAAACGTTTTGCGCTTGATGAGCAGAGCAGTTGAGAACAGCCTTAAGGGCCGCATCTTTTTATACTTGACACAAATGAAATAAAATTTTATTTTATACATGCAGTGGCTCCCAAAAGTGTTCGAACACTTACGAATTTCAATGAAATTGTGTTCTATCCATTAATTAAAATTAATATTTCAGAAAGAGTATTTAATACTAAGAACTATAATTTATTTTTAACAAAACTGCTTAAAATATTTTAAAAACATAGTAACACATGATTTTTTAAGAAATCAATAATTAAAAATTAACAAAAAAGTTACCTCACAAAAATCTTCGTACACTCTAATAAAAATCTTTACATATTAGTAAATACTGTAATATTTCGTTAAATTAGTACTTAGTATGATACCCTTTATTATAAAAAACGGTCAAGTGCGAGTATTACTCGCGCACAGAGGGTTCCGTACAATAATATATGAATTAATAAGTGTATTATTAAAAAAATACAGTTGCTAAAAAAAATGCTAAGACTTTGTAAAATCCATACAACATAGGGTTGGTATACCTGTATAGTATACAGGGTGCAAAGGAAAGTCCCTTTAGCCTGAAAATACTTGCGAACGGAGAGAGCTACAGCTATACAAGTGATGTAACGGTACAGTAAAGAGACTACGGCCGACTTCATGCAAACAGCAGCAGGACCCCTAGTGGCGAAATTTGGAAGATAGCCATTGCAAATCGAAAACGAAAAGAGGTAGAGCAAATTTTCCAATTAGAAAGTTTTAGAGTATTAAATAATTAGTACGACACGACATTTGGTTCACACGGATAGGATAAATCGTCGCCTGCACACCCAAAAATGTCTGAAATTGATGAGCGACGATTCTACATTGTCTATTCACATTCCGGAAATGCAGCAGTGCACAATCGCATATTGTGACGTTGTACTGCACTGTAATGTCTGTAAAGATTCTATTTATAATGCATTTAAAATTTTAGAATAACACTTTCAGGGCCAGAAGAATTCTGATCGTAAACTAAAGAAATAATTAACTGATACCAGGATATTCAAACAAATTTCTCAGAAAACAAAAACCCGCTATTTGCACTTTCATGACAAAAGCAAAATTTTATTAAAATATTCTTTATGCCATTTGTCAGTTTTGGAATTAAAATTAGGTGGCTAAACCGTCTAGCCACATCTCTTGAAAGGGTTAAATCTGTGTCGTCTTATTGAAGAGGCTTGCAATAGACGTTTTACGCTGAGAAATGTGCATGCAGAATTACTCTCACGAATACTAACGTTTATCGTGAGCAATGACGAACTTTTCGAACATACTAAATATTAACTTTTTATCACTGTGAAACAGTTTGTCTTTTTTTTTTTGAGTGTGTGATGTTATCAAAATGTATTGAGATAAGTACGTATTTGTAGCATAAATTGTGCGTATTTCTTCATACTTCTGATTATTCCATTCAAACGTTTACACAAAATGGAGTGCATCGATTTCGCACATGTTTGTGTAAACAGGCGAAGATTTATCCTATCCATGTAAACCAAATGTCGTATTCTATTAATTAATTGATGCTCTAAAACTTTTTAACTGGAAATTTTGCTCTATCTCTTTTCGTTTTCGATTTGCAGTGGCTATCTTCCAAATTTGGCCACTAGCGGGCGCTGCTGTCGTTTTCATTAAATCTGGCTTAGTCGCTTTACTATACCGTTACCTCACATGCATAGCTGTAGCTCTCTCCGTTCACAAGTATTTTCAGGTTAAAGGGACTTTCCTTTGCACCCTGTATAATAGAAACGTATGAATGTATGTACCATGAAAGTTCAAAGATATATGGAACATAAATAATAGCAAATATAGCTATTCTGTATATTTTTTATCCCATATAGGTTTTTAGTGAACCTTTAAAGACATAGTAGGTGTATTGAGAGAGCCACTCAATGGAAACTAGTCGCGAATTCCATAGTATTCATGTGATTAATTCTCATTAAATTAGTCTGTTTTTAACAATTTGACGTTTATTGCTTTTATACTGCTACTGGCCATTGCATTACATAAATATATCCTTAAAATTTATTATCTAGGCTTTAAAGGCCGATGGAGTATAGAGTACACCGTCCCGGGTCATTATGTATTTCCAAACCGTCCGCGTCTTTAAGGGTTAATATCTCGGCTAATTACCGAATATTTTTTCCGAAATTCATGATCAACAATACTTTTATACTTCTGCTACGATAAGCGCCTTCAGCTATGCTCAACGCTTTTGCTGAAGCCCGTAAATCGAAATTTGAGTGTAACGGAAAAATGCGATTTTCTCAAAAACTATGTGACCTAGGGTAATCGCTATAATTTTCCTGCAAGGTTTAAATTAATGTCTACTACCTCTATTTTTTTCATAATTTTAGTTTCAATAGATTCGGAGTTAGACGGGGGAGAACATATTTTTGCACTACATTTTCCACCATTATATTGAAAATATAATACCTAAAATTAAATGAAATATATTTTTGATTTCAGCATTACAAAAGCTTTCACACGATACCCCACACGATATACAAAGAAAAGATTTTTTTTTTCAAGTAAAAAAAAATTATCCCCTCTACATTTTTCATAAATATATTTATGAATATTTATTAATATGTAAATATGTGGGTCAATAGTCTTTATTAATTTGAACTTTCCACGTAGCATAGTTTACGAGTAAAAGGGCTGTGACAGACAGACACAGGAGTGAAGATTCATCATTTTTCAGACATTTTTGGGTGTGCAGGCGACGATTTATCCTATCCGTGTGAACCAAATGTCGTGTCGTACTAATTAATTAATACTCTAAAACTTTCTAATTGGAAAATTTGCTCTACCTCTTTTCGTTTTCGATTTGCAATGGCTATCTTCCAAATTTCGCCACTAGGGGTCCTGCTGCTGTTTGCATGAAGTCGGCCGTAGTCTCTTTACTGTACCGTTACATCACTTGTATAGCTCTAGCTCTCTCCGTTCGCTAGTATTTTCAGGCTAAAGGGACTTTCCTTTGCACCCTGTATACTATACAGGTATACCCAACCCTATGTTGTATAGATTTTACAAAGTCTTAGCATTTTTTTTTGCAACTGTATTTTTTTCATAATACACTTATTAATTTATATATTATTGTACGGAACCCTCTGTGCGCGAGTAATACTCGCACTTGACCGTTTTTTATAAAAAAGGGTATCATACTAAGTACTAATTTAACGAAATATTACAGTATTTACTAATATGTAAAGATTTTTATTAGAGTGTACGAAGATTTTTGTGAGGTAACTTTTTTGTTAATTACACACGACATTAAATTACACACGATACCCCACACGATATACAAAGAGAAGATTTTTTTTTTCAACTAAAAAAAAATTTCCCCTCTACATTTTTCATAAATATATTTATGAATATTTATTAATATGTAAATATGTGGGTCAATAGTCTTTATTAATTTGAACTTTCCACGTTGCATAGTTTACGAGTAAAAGGGCTGTGACAGACAGACACATGAGTGAAGATTCATCAAGATTTCAGACATTTTTGGGTGTGCAGGCGACGATTTATCCTATCCGTGTGAACCAAATGTCGTGTCGTACTAATTAATTAATACTCTAAAACTTTCTAATTGGAAAATTTGCTCTACCTCTTTTCGTTTTCGATTTGCAATGGCTATCTTCCAAATTTCGCCACTAGGGGTCCTGCTGCTGTTTGCATGAAGTCGGCCGTAATCATCGGGTTTCATACTAAGTACTAATTTAACGAAATATTACAGTATTTACTAATATGTAAAGATTTTTATTAGAGTGTACGAAGATTTTTGTGAGGTAACTTTTTTGTTAATTACACACGATACCCCACACGATATACAAAGAAAAGATTTTTGAAAGATTTTTTTCGTGTGAACCAAATGTCGTGTCTGACTAATTAGTTAATACTCTAAAACTTTCTAATTGGAAAATTTGCTCTACCTCTTTTCGTTTTCGATTTGCAATGGCTATCTTCCAAATTTCGCCACTAGGGGTCCTGCTGCTGTTTGCATGAAGTCGTCCGTAATCATCGGGTTTCATACTAAGTACTAATTTAACGAAATATTACAGTATTTAGTAATATGTAAAGATTTTTATTAGAGTGTACGAAGATTTTTTGTGAGGTAACTTTTTTGTTAATTACACACGATACCCCACACGATATACAAAGAAAAGATTTTTGAAAGATTTTTTTCGTGTGAACCAAATGTCGTGTCGTACTAATTAATTAATACTCTAAAACTTTCTAATTGGAAAATTTGCTCTACCTCTTTTCGTTTTTGATTTGCAATGGCTATCTTCCAAATTTCGCCACTAGGGGTCCTGCTGCTGTTTGCATGAAGTCGGCCGTAATCATCGGGTTTCATACTAAGTACTAATTTAACGAAATATTACAGTATTTACTAATATGTAAAGATTTTTATTAGAGTGTACGAAGATTTTTGTGAGGTAACTTTTTTGTTAATTACACACGATACCCACACGATACACAAAGAAAAGATTTTTGAAAGATTTTTTTCGTGTGAACCAAATGTCGTGTCGTACTAATTAATTAATACTCTAAAACTTTCGAATTGGAAAATTTGCTCTACCTCTTTTCGTTTTCGATTTGCAATGGCTATCTTCCAAATTTCGCCGCTAGGGGTCCTGCTGCTGTTTGCATGAAGTCGGCCGTAATCATCGGGTATCATACTAAGTACTAATTTAACGAAATATTACAGTATTTACTAATATGTAAAGATTTTTATTAGAGGGTATGAAGATTTTTGTGAGGTAACTTTTTTGTTAATTACACACGACATTTAATTACGCACGATACCCCACACGATATACAAAGAAAAGATTTTTTTTTTTTTCAAGTAAAAAAAAATTATCCCCTCTACATTTTTCATAAATATATTTATGAATATTTATTAATATGTAAATATGTGGGTCAATAGTCTTTATTAATTTGAACTTTCCACGTTGCATAGTTTACGAGTAAAAGGGCTATGACAGACAGACACAGGAGTGAAGATTCATCAAGATTTCAGACATTTTTGGGTGTGCAGGCGACGATTTATCCTATCCGAGTGAACCAAATGTCGTGTCGTACTAATTAATTAATACTCTAAAACTTTCTAATTGGAAAATTTGCTCTACCTCTTTTCGTTTTCGATTTGCAATGGCTATCTTCCAAATTTCGCCACTAGGGGTCCTGCTGCTGTTTGCATGAAGTCGGCCGTAGTCTCTTTACTGTACCGTTACATCACTTGTATAGCTGTAGCTCTCTCCGTTCGCAAGTATTTTCAGGCTAAAGGGACTTTCCTTTGCACCCTGTATACTATACAGGTATACCCAACCCTATGTTGTATAGATTTTACAAAGTCTTAGCATTTTTTTTAGCAACTGTATTTTTTTAATAATACACTTATTAATTCATATATTATTGTACGGAACCCTCTGTGCGCGAGTAATACTCGCACTTGACCGTTTTATATAATAAAGGGTATCATACTAAGTACTAATTTAACGAAATATTACAGTATTTACTATTATGTAAAGATTTTTATTAGAGTGTACGAAGATTTTTGTGAGGTAACTTTTTTGTTAATTTTTAATTATTGATTTCTTAAAAAATCATGTGATACTATGTTTTTAAAATATTTTACGTAATTTTGTTAAAAATAAATTATAGTTCTTAGTATTAAATACTCTTTCTGAAATATTAATTTTAATTAATGGATAGAACACAATTTCATTGAAATTCGGAAGTGTTCGAACACTTTTGGGAGCCACTGCATGTACAAAATAAAATTTTATTTCATTTGTGTCAAGTATAAAAAGATGCGGCCCTTAAGGCTGTTCTCAACTGCTCTGCTCATCAAGCGCAAAACGTTTTGACACATTTACAGATTCATTTTTTAACACAAACATATAAAATTGAAAGGCATGACTATGGAAGCGATTTGGAATAGAACTGAGTTTTCCAATTTTTGATAAATAAATTACCTATTGAGTTATAAGCAATTTTGATCACGTGACAAAGATGTTTTCTCCCTTTAATGACCGTTCTTTCTGCTTTCTTCGGGAACTTCGGTTCAAAACGTCAACTTTGACAATATTTTATGAAAGATCTATTGCGTTTGCGAAAAAACGGGAAAAACTGCTCGATGCCATAGTTTCTGAACAAAATGTCAAAAAGTTGCCCTTTTGGATTTGAGAAGAGCTTAATGAGTTAGGGTAACAATAAATATATTGTATAACGAAAATGGATTCGAGTTTGCTTGATTATTAGAAAACCGTTATTAATTTAGACTATTACTTATTTTTCAATAGTATTATTTATGCTGCATAGAATTATTTTTTTATCGAAATGAAAATAGCACAAAAAAAATAATTATTATTGTACGACACATTTAATCTTGGAAAAATATTTTTATCCTTGATTCTATGGTTTTAAGTCTTCACTTATTCTTTACAGTTTGTTATGTTGTCTGCTGATTATATTTTAAACAAACAAACACAAAAACACAATGAACTAGTATGTTGTGGCCATCACAAAACTTTCTTCTATATAAATCACATCAATTAAATCATTTAAATAGTACAAGAAATAACAACGATTTAGCACCAATTCATATCAAAGTATATCTGAATTTGAAGTTGGATGAAAATTTTGCATTAGTTCTTGAGATAGAGCTATAGGGGAAATTCTGAAAAATGTAGCATAGCAGCACCACCTGTTGAGCGATTTATACCAAAAATAAGCAGCACTAAATGATATCAAGGTATACCTGAATCTGAAGTTTATTGAAAATCCAATTATTAGTTCTTGAGATAAAGCTATTGCGGAAATCGCAAAAATACAGCATAGCAGCGCCACCTGTTGAGCGATTTACACCAAAAATTAAACAGCACTAATTTATACGTCAATATATGTCAAGGACTAACTAAATCTGAAGTTTGATGAAAATCCGTGCAATAGTTCTTGAGATACAGCTATTGCGGGAATCGTGAAAAATGCAGCACAGCAGCGCTACCTGTTGGGCGATTTACACGAAAAATTAAACAGCACTAATTTATATCAGGGACTAACTGAATCTGAATTTTGATGAAAATTTGTGCATTTTTTCTTGGGTTACAGATATTGCGATAATCATGAATAATGCAGCACAGCAGCGCATCTATTAACGATTTTCACAAAAAAGTAATCAGCACCAAACAATATCCTGGACAAACTGAATCTGAAGTTCCATGAAAATCCGTGCAGTACTTCTTGAGATATAGCTATTGCAGAAATCGTGAAAAATGCCGCCTAGCAGCGCCACCTGTTGGGCGATTTTCGCCAAAAACTAATCAGTTCCAGTTTATATCAAAGTCTAACTAAATATAAAGTTTTGTGAAATTCCGTACATTAGTTCTTGAGATAGAGCGCCCACAAAAGTTTTGTCACATACAGACTCACATAGAGATAGACAGAGTGACAGAGTGACAGAGTGACAGACAGACTCACAGACAGACATTTTCTAAAAACCATCAAATCGTGTTCTGGGCATTCTAAAACGTATACATCCGTCGAAAACCGGAAGTCGAAAATTTTCACGAATCCCATACTTTCTTCTTGTAAAGATAGAAGAAAGTAAAAATGGTAATAAAAAAGTAAAAATTCATAAGAATCTGTCATATAAAAATAACTGTTTGTTTTACATGCATAATGAATAAACTCTGTATCTGAAATACAAAATCGTGGTAGAACTTGTTTTACAAGATTATTTTTTCCGCCCGATATCAAAACATATGTTCTTGCTTCTTACACTTTGCCATATATTTTATTTCTGTAAAATTTAAATAAATAAATGCAAATAGAGGTAATAATCTAAATTAGTTACAGGATTCCTAATCCACGATCAAGCATAAGACTTTTTGCTTTGTTTTAAATATTGCAGGTATCCTTAATTTTCATTGATATATTCTAAATTACTCTGTGTATAGATTCTACGAATGATATATTAATAAACCATTCATGTTTGATAACGAGGTTTATAAGATTGATTAAAAAAAATGTTTTCAAGTCTTTGCTTTTTAAATTTTAAGAATATTACGTGAAAAACGTGAAAAACACTGGGAATAATGAAATTGTAGTATTTTGTCATTTGCTTTGGTTTTTAAAATGTTACCATAGGGCAAAAGCTAAAATTTAAATAAATTTTCGTGATGAATAAAAGCCAAATATATATATTTCATAACAACATTTATTTTAAAAAACGGTTTCCGCTCAGTAAAAAAAAATTATAATAATAATAAAATAATACTCACATCTGACTTTTTATAAATCGTAGAAATTAAAACATGAAAGGTGTATTTAAATTTTAATTAGTTTTTAAAAAATATATTGAAAAATATATAAAATTTTCTGTACACTTACATAATACAGTCGATATTTCTAAATCTGCATTTATTTCTATACATATCTATAAGTAATAAATGCAAATGTATTTTAAAGTAATCCAAAGTTATCATGCGTGTAACGAAAAATTCATTCTCACCATCAATTTTATTTTCATTAATAATTCAAAATAAGTGATTAAAATGAACTGGTTACATTTTAAGTAAATTTCAGTTACAGTGAGTCTCATAAATATAAAGACACTGATATTTTCGAAATAATATTTAAAAAATTCATTATTCAAACTTATTATTTATGCATATAACAAAAAGTATGTGCCAAGAAAACATCTCCCAGTAAATTAAATTAGAATTAAATAATTTCAACTCGAAAATTGATAAATGTAAATAAATTTGCTGTCTCATAAATATAAAGAGACATTTTACATACTTTTGAATTACCGTCCAATAAATAATCCATTCTTATTAATGACAGAAAATATTGTAGCTGTCATGATTTTTATTAAGTTGTATAACTATTTTGGCTTTATATCAAACCAACTTTGTTCGATTTCTTTTTTCAATTCAAGGACGTTTGAAAATTGTCTTCCATATGCATATACACTGCGAACGAGAGTGCCACAAAGATTCTTAACTGGATTTAAATCAGGGTTACGTGCGGACCACACCGTCACATGAACATTGCTATCGGCAAAGCATTTTTTTGTGAGTCGTGACGTGTGAATCGATGCATTATCCTGATGGTACAAATAATTCCGACCACCAAGAGTTTCAGGAATTGGCAACAACTGACTATCAAGCAGTTTGATATACTCTTTAGATGTCTGTTTACCTTCCAGAATAGCAATATCTGTAGTTTCATTAAAAGAGAAGGCACTCCACACCATAACAGAACCTCCCCCTTCCTACCTACTGAAGAAGGTTCGAGATTAACGTCTTAAATCGTGCGAGTAGGAATTCCAACCACCTAGGTCATCCAAGTTAAATCTCTTTTCATCTGAAAAAATGTCTTGCATCCATCCGTCCTTCCAGTGCATATGATCTTTAACCCCGATTAACCTCCGTTCTTTGTGCTCTTTTTTCAGTAAAGAAAATCTGCACGTATGTCGGCATACAATGTTTTTTCTTTCTTTTATACGACGATGTACTGCATCCTTTGGGATCATACCATAAAGTCGTTGAGAAATTTATCGGAATGACATCTTTTGCGACGAAACAAGTCGCATGATCTTGCGATCGAGTCTTTCACTAGTTTTTCTCGGTCTGCCAGATCGTTTTCTCGACTATAAATTGTAAGTTTTTGATAAAATTTTAAAAAGTTCAGCTCTGATTCTCCCAGTTTTTTTACATATTTGACAAACTGTTAAGCCATTAGCTTTAAATACGCGTATTTTACAAATTTTATCTTTAGAAATTTCAATGTTCCACGACATCTTTGCAATTGAAACAAGTGAAACAACTTTGCTCGTTTGGATAAGTTAAAGTGTATTTCTACGCGTGCGCATTAATTCTGTACGCGCGCATTCGAAAAAAAATTTGCATATGAAGCAGTTTCAAGTTTGTCTTTATATTTATGAGACAGCGTATTTTTTTTTTTTTTTTTTATTTATTATTCGAGACGAAATTATTTTATTTAAATTAAAACCCTATAAGAGATTCATTTCAGTGTTCTTAATATGAGGTATAAAATGTAATTTCTTTTAAATGAATTAATAAAATGTAATTTCAAAAACATCTGTGTCTTTATATTTAGGAGACGGACTGTAATATATTTTCAAAAAGTTGCTACACTTTTAAAATAAAAAAAAAATGATTATATTTTTTCTGTACGCTTACACAATTCAGCCGAAATTTGTAGATCTGCATTTATTTGCATGCATATCCATAAATAAAAAAGGCAAATCTATTTTAAGTTTTTCAAAGTTATAATGCTTATAGCAAAAAATTGATTTTCACCGTCAATTTTATTTTTATTCATAAGTCAAAAAAAGTGATTAAAAGGAATTTGTTATACTTTAAGTAGATTTTAGTTTATATATTTTCAGAAAGTTGCTACAATTTAAGAATTATATATATATATATATATAAAATGATCAATACACCTAAACGTTGTCTTTTTTTTTTAATTAACGGTCCTCTTCATTCATATTAATTTTGAATTATTAAAAAAAAATCTTTTCTATCACGAAGTTATTAAAAAAAATAGAATTTTAAAATAATGTGTAATAAATATCCGAGATGTGATTATTTTTTATTTCCAAAAGAAGCATAACAGTACATAATAGTATTTTCATTACAGAAATGACATATTTCTTTATTATGATTAATGTTTAGTCATGTTTACTCTCTTTTAAAATAATATACATTAACATAGGAATGCAAAGACTCAGGAATTCATAATAATATTATGGAAAATGAGAAAAGGAAAATGAAATAAACGATCATTATTTCTGTGTTTAAAAAGGCAAAAATTAGAAGCATCATAAATAGAAAAATGCACTAGATATAAACAGAATTGAAATTTCTTTCTTTTGCCCAGTAAATTCCACAATGTTGAAAATTATTTACAAACGATATTTGGAATGCAAGTTCTAAAACCAAGAATATAGTGCTATCATTAAAAAATTATGCAAGTAAATAATCGGATCGTTTTGAAAAGAATAAATAAACAGTATTTTATTTTTTTCAAAAAATATTTAACTTCAGTAAGCTAACTTCAGTAAGCTAACTTCAGTAAGCTTGCGTATATACGTAGCGTCGCAAGTGTTGTTTTATCTTATGTAAGTCTTAAATGCGCCGATTTTCTTTTAAATTGGAAGGAAAAACTTATCAAAAATGTAATTACTCTACAAAACGACCAAATCGATCTTCTGTTACAAAGTTTGACTATTCTCTAGTATTAGATTGATAAATAGGAATTGATAGAAATTAATACAAAATGCATTTTTTGAAAAATTGGTTCCAAATTATCCATGAGGAAAAGTGAGGAAAATGTAGTTGAATAGCTAAACAATGCTATGAGATCTTATGGAGTTACAAAAAGCGTAGCAGTATGCTTGGCTACCCTTTTATAAGATTAATCCAGCAGACAAATGAGTTTTTTAGACTTCGTGTTTTCCGGAATCGCTAATATTTGTGCATGAATGATAAATCTATTATATATTTTACTCAATCTCACAAAGTGCGAATGGATTTAGTTTTCAAAATTAGTTGCCAAGGTAATTTTATAAACGTATCTTAAATAGAATAATAGTGTTGCATAGTATCTATATAAAAGGAGAGATGTTAGCAAGAAGCATCCGATTTCAAGCTAATGCTGGCGTATAAACCCGTAAGGCATGGTGACGTCACGGCGACGTCGTTGTGAAGTCACACTGTGATTTTGTGACCGTCGATGTGACGTCACGTGACGTCGATGTGACGTCATAGTGACTAGAATGCGAGGTCGTTATGGCCGTTTTAGAGGTCGTTTGTGACGTCACATTGTGACCACTCTGTGAAGTCACGGTGTGACAAATTTGTGAAAAGTGTGTCATTTGTGACTATTTTGGCATGAACTTTGTGACTAATCTGTGACGACAGCGACAATGCTTTGACGTCACACTGTGACTAATTTGTGAAATATGTGTCATTTGTGACGAACTTGTCATAAACAATGTGACGATTTCAAATGAAAATCAAATTTCAAATTAATTGCTTAAAAGGGCAAAGGCCAACATAGAGAAAAAGATTCCAAGCCGGGACTCGAATCCGGGCCATCAGTGTAGCGCACTGACATTCTACCGACTAAACCACATGGAACGAGACCCAGCCTGGAAAATTTCTTACTAGTACATGTTGGCAAGGCTACAAACGCAGCACAAGATGTTATATTTGTCGTGAGCCGCCAACATCGGGTAAACACGAAACTTAATTAAATCCAGCATCGATTCAAACTATATAAATACTTGGAAATTTTTCCATAGAGAACCATTCGCCTTGCATACAATATTTCAAATAAAAATCAAATTTCAAATTAATTGCTTAAAATGCAATTTTAATTTGAAATTTGATTTTCATTTGAAATATTGTATGCAAGGCGAATGTTTCTCTCTGGAAAAATTTCCAAGTATTCATATAATTTGAATCGCTGCTGGATTTAATTAAGTTTCGTGTTTGCCCCATGTCGGTGGCTCATGATAAATATTCCATCTTGTGCTGCGTTTGTATCCTTGCCAACATGTACTAGTAAGAAATTTTCCAGGCTGGGTCTCGTTCCATGTGGTTTAGTCAGTAGAGTGTCAGTGCGCTATACTGATGGCCCGGATTCAAGTACCGTTATGGAATTTTTTTCACTATGTTGGCTTTTGCGCCTTTTAAGCAATCAATTTGAAATTTGATTTCCATTTGAAATATTGTTTGCAAGGCGAATGTTTCTCTCTGGAAAAATTTCCAAGCATTAATACTGTGATGATTCTTGTTATAAACACTGTGATGAATTTTAAAATAAAGTTTTGTTTGAAATATACAACATTATCTTTTTACCGTACTTTTTAGCAATGTATCGCTATTTGGAGTCCTATTCTTCTAAAATACTTTTAATTTTTACACTGAAAAAAACAATGCTTATCAACTGGCATCCTTTTTTATTAAGTTCTAAGCTTGATCTTGAGTTCAAGCTTTATATTAAGAATGTTTTGTGTGTTGTGATTTGTTATTATTTTATTAAATACGAACATGGAGTCTAACGGATATTAATACATTTCCTATTTAAAGAAGAATAAGATAAGCCATATTTATTTAAATTTTTTATTCCCGTGTATATTGTATTTTGTTAATATGAGCTAAATATATTTGGTATGATTTATAGGAAATGACTGATCTGGGAAATAGAAAAAACAAGTAAGAAAAATCATGCGTTAAGCATAGATTATAAAGCACTTTCCAACGCTTCCTGAATGCTTTAACTAGACATCGTAATTTAAGAAAATAACGTAAATAAGATAACTAAGCAAATATTTTAGAAAACGCATAAAACATTTGAAAAACTGATTTCAGCAGTTACCGTTCATAGCCAAATATGTTTTCCAATTCTTTTGAATAGCCCTGTATTTAATCTGTAGTTTGATATATACTAGTATATAATGTGAAAATTTAGTTTAGCAAGAAAATGCATAACAGGTTGAAATTCTCATTCAAAAATTTATACTAATATATAAAAACATACTTGAATACTTTTGTACAACCCTGTAGTTTATCTAGAATCTTTATTACACGCCACTATTTAGTTAAAATTTAATTCAAATTAAAACACTCTTAAAACTGCTGAAATCACATTTCCAGAAATTATAATTTATAGAGGGCCATATATCCATTTCCTTGCGTGACCCTGTGTATCATTTTATCCATATTCTACAAACATTTCTTAGTAAATTAAATGCAGTTCAACATAAAAATCCATAACTCATCTAAAAAACACCTTTAAGCAATTTGCGCCCCATACCCCTTAACTCTTACGTATACTTTTGTGTAGCCTTGTATATGAATTATAGCTTTTATATACACCATATACTATGCATAAATATAGTGGATCATAAAAGCGCATATTATAATTAAAAATGCATTTCCAGCAATTATCGCTAATGAACAGTACAATATCAACTTTTATAAATATCATAAATTATAAATATTTTTTTATAAATATTATAAATATCAAATTTTAAAAAGTATAGTAAAGCAGTTTAATCTATAAACTTGTTATCAGGCATGAAAAACACTTTATTTCAATGCTTAATTGTCATATTTTACTTTTTAATGCGAAGTATCGAACGTGTATCGAAAACGTAGAAAATGAGTTTACAATCAAAGAAAATTTAATAACTGATTCTGAATGTCTACAATTAAATTTTTGATTAAAATCACGAACAGCAAAAACGTGCTTACATACAATTTAAAAAAATAAATATACCAATTTGAAAAACACTATATAGTTAGTATTTATAATTGTACTATTAAACAACAACAAAGTACAACAGATGAATTAAATGTATTATTAGATTTAACAATTTCTCAAAAATCTCTCCAATCTCTCAAAAATAATAATTTAAAATATTATTAGCAATGAAAAAAAGTCTTTCAAAAGTTTCACTACTATAGTATGTAAAACGGCATTTCCCATTCAGTATAATGTTAATTTCTAATCTGAAAAACAATCCCAGAACAGTCTCTTTTTATAGGTATAATATAAAACTATTTAACTCATCTCTCCAAATATACAAAACAGGAACAAACAATTTAAATTAAATAAGACTTACTTTTTGAGCTCCATAAATTAATTATTAATATCCGTGTGTATCCGAAAATGGCGACGTCTTTTTCTTCCATTAAAAAAAGCACACGCAAAAGCTTACATTTTAGACTAGTAACTTACCGCATCTGTTAGAACAAAAAGTTCTCTGTTTACCCTGCGGTATCGTGGCAGACGATTTGGGGCAGGTGTGAGTTTATTTCCTTTTATATAAACAGATGTGGAACTTATATATGCAATCATTTTATGAGACTGTCTGTATTTAAATTTTCGTATTTGAAGAATTTTCCAATGTATTTTACCTTTTCTTTTTATCAGTTTTACCCCCCCCCCCCTCCTCCCTTTTTCTAAGTAAAGATTGTTTCACACAAATACAAAATATCTTCCTAAAAAATAAAAATATGTAAATAAATATCGAGGATAAAAAAAAATTCTTTGTCAATCGTCATTCTTTTCATGTTAATTTCCTGTAAAATAAAACAATTCGTAAAATAACTTTTTTTTAGAGTCATATCTCTAAAACACAAATTTGAAATACGAATAATAAATTATATCATGGGTTTTGCATAAATTTTGTATGATTTTTATTTATTCGGAAAATGCTAATTTTATTTTAAAAGTCTGAAAGAAGTAGAATTTTTTTAAAAAATAGTTACTGAAAATAGGTTCACTAACAGGAAAAAATATGACTTGAATGCAAATTATAAAGCAAGAAATGTATGTATGACTAAACTCTGAAGACTCTTTCTACGTGCTCATTAAAAGCTGCAGACTTAACTATAATAGAAATTTTTTAGTTTGAAGCCACAAAAGTGTTTCGAATACCAGTGGTCGGTAAAAATAAATTAAAAATTTTCCTTCCTGCAAACTAAATATGTAAAGTGTATATATTTAATATTCCTAATTCTAAATATGTTATCCAAATTGCTCCAGCACGTACCATTTTTCCGAGAAACACTTTTATAATAATAAGAATAAGAGAAGGATTATTATATTAAATTGCAATACTAGATAAAATTGAAATCAGGAAAAAAGTATACTTTCACACTCTTAGATATCAAATTGATAAAATATAGCATGGAAATCTAGTTTGTTGATACTTGTACCGTGCATTTTCCTTTATATGCCCCCCCCCCCCCACCATCTTTTCGTGTCTGAATTTACTACTTGCTACCCACTAATATATTTTCATTCCTTATGCCGCTGTAACGCGGGCCTTTTTAAAACATTTCTCTTCATTTTCAAAGATTTTTGAAGTTCATATTTTTCTTACACTGTGACTTACAATATGGGTTACAATTTTTTACAATTTTTTTGTGAGTGTGTCGTGACCTACGTTACATGCAGTGACATAACAATTCTTTTTTATTGCCAGAAAAATAAAATTTTACAGTAACAACATGTTTTGAAGATTTTTTGTAATTTTTTAAAGTTTTCTAAGAAGTTCACATCTCATTCACAATGTGACATCACTGAGTGGTGGCATTTCGGTCACAGATGTGACGTGACCACAGTGACTCACAGTGACGTCACAACGACGTCACTGTGACCATGCATGCTATGAGGGAAGTACTCTAGCTGCAATCAATTAAGTGTCAACGATAATCCCTTCTTTTGGGCTTGATGTATTGAAGTTTCTGATTTTCACGTGAAAAACATAATTACTACAAGGTCGAGAGTATGCGTAAGAAGTTGTTTATAAATCTACTTTAAATAAAATAATATTATTTAGACTTCGCAATCACTTACATAGTTAAATGAGATTTAGAGTGGACTCTGTTTATAATCCCCACTTTTCAGAGTACTGTGAATTTAGTGAAATATTTGAACTTGAGCGATTTTTTGGGGGGAAATAGCTTCTTCTTCTTTAGATTCCCCTTATTACTTTTGCTTTGAACCATCTGAATTCAGCTTGCTTACTCTACTTCTTTTTCTATTCTTAAAGTGAATGGATAAACCGTTGTTTTTGTCTTTAAATTTTTATTATTTGAAGTTAACATCCCTGAAACGGTTTTACAGATTGCGAACTTGCACTCTCTTGCAATGTCATTTTAAATGTACCCGGTAGAATACAGTTTCAGGATTCAGTACAAACTCTTTGTAAAAATAATTCCTGTACGCTCCGGTAGAAAGATATATGGATAATACTGGGCTAAAACTAGTTACAGATCATCTTGACATGACAGGAACAAAAACATTTGCTTCTACGCGTGTAGATGATTTCATAATAACGATCTCTGTACAAGAAAAATTGTATGCGACATGTTGCGTTTGCGTGTGATAATGAATTTATAATTCCGGCCTATACATAAGACCAGTTGTTTGTGAGACGACGTGTGATAATTTTTAGTAATTCTGATCGCTATGCAAGATAATTTGACTGTCAGCCCACGTGTTAAATTTTTTTCTTAATAGTGGTGAGTATGCAAGAGCTGTTGTATGCGCACCTGAGAGTTATCACGATTCCATAATAGCGGACTTGTATGCAGATAAAATTGTTTCTGTGTTTATCAATCAATTTCAGAGAAATGCCCAATTAGATCAGAGATTGTGTTTCTCTAATTAAATATCATGTGATTTGTGCTCTTGTAAATCTTTGTTTATTGACCACTATGAACCAGTCCTGTTAGTGTTCTGATCCCTTAACAGAAAGGTAATGGTTTCTACGAGACAAGGTTTTAATTATATAATTTTACATTTTGAATCATAATAGAGGATTATATATAGGGTGTTTTTAAATGAACTGAACAGTTTAAAACTCAAATAATAAGTAGTTGGTGAAATATATGTAAGTTTATACTATGGGCTAGTAGTGAGTGAAGTTTGCAACATCTCCAATATGCTTCTTTATTGTAGTTTTGAATGTCACCAAAAGATGGGGCTTCATTGTCGTAATGCCATTTAATATAACATTTCAATTTTACAACGTACTGAATTTACAACGTACCGTTTTCGACTTTGCCACATCTATACAGAATGCTTTTGCTGAATTAAACGTGCTTACTTCACTTCTCTTCCTCTTCTTAAAGTGAATTGATAAACTGTTGTTATGTGTCTTACATTATTCATACGTTCTGCTTTGACGTTAAGAGCCGAGACTAGACCTTAAGAGACGTTAAGAGATGAGACAGAAAGGGTGTTTATGGACCGAGAGCATCTCCTCTTTGAATGGCAGAATAGAGTTCTAGGATTCAGTATAAATTCTATAAAAGATGAATTTTTGTACGATTCGGTCCAAAGACGTAAAAAAAAAATTCTGGTCTGAAACTTGTTACAGATCATTTTCACTGGACAGGAACAAAAACATTTGCTACTATGTGTGTAGATGATTTCATAATAATGATCTCTGTGCAAAAACCGTAGTATATGACAAGTTGCGTCCACGTGTGATAATGATTTTAAAACCACGGTCTATACGTCAGATCAGTTGTGTTATGCACCTACGTGAAGAATTTTTTTTAATAATCAGGATATCTATGCAAGATCATGTTTCTGTCATCCAAAGTCTTAACCCGTAAATGCATGGTTTTTTCATCTTTTTTCGAAAAAAATATGTAAAATTCTCAGAAAGGTTTATTACGCAGGAAAAATAATGAAAAAAATCAGAGATACTTTTTTCGTATAATACGTTAAATTTTTTTTATGTTCCACGTCTACAATACAAGTAAAAACTAAAATATTGTAAATTAGCAAATATTTTAATAAGTTTGAATCTAAATATTTCATTTTATATAACTTATTATTTTGTAAAACGTAACCCTTAAATGTACGAATTATTCTTTTTATAATTCTGTTTTTTATTGTTATATTAAAGATTAGGCACCTGAAAATTTTAAGACAGATTTTTAACTTTATTTAGTAGCATATTTTTTGTACCTTTTACAGCATTAATATCTCTCTATTAATATAGTGTTTGATAAGAGTTAAGTAAAACCCTATGCAGATATGCATCACTATGCATTTAAGGGTTATAACGATTTATTTACCTCGGCCTGTAAACTGTTAAAACCTGCAGCATTTGCTGCATAGTTACTCCGCCACAATTATAGAGTATCTCTACTCTGACCAACGAGAATGCTCCATAAAAGTATGGAGCTCCATAAAAGTCAAGTAACCGTTTTCTATAAAAACGGTGGAGTGACTATGCAGCAAATGCTGCAGATTTTTAACAGTGTATGCAAGTGCTATTGTATGCGCTCCAGATTATTGGAGTTCCATAATAGCAGTCATGTATGCAGACCCAGTTTTTCCTGTGTTTATCAATCAATTTCATAGAAATGCCCAATTAGGTCAGAGAGTGTGATTTCTATAATGAAATATCACGGTGAGTTGTGCTCCTTACAGATGAATCTTTGTGTATTGACCACAATAATCTAGTCCAGTTAGTGTGCTGATCTCGTAACACAAAGTTAATAGGTTCGACAAGTCATCGTGTTAACGGCATAAATTTACATATTTGAATAAAAATAGAGGATTATATATGAGGTGCTTTAAACTGAATTGAACAGTTTAAAACTCAAATAGCAAGTAGTTGGTAAAATCTACGTAATGTTATCTTGTGCGAGAGTATTGTGTGAAATATGAATATCTTCAGTAAGCATCTTTGCCATAGCTTTAAATGTCACAAATATATGGCGTTGAACTGTTGTAATGCAACGTAAAATTAAGCTCCATATAACACTATAATTTCATAACGCACTGAAATTTTTAACTTTGAAACACCTAAACAGAACGGAGATTAAAACCTGAGTGAATTTTAATCCATTTTTGTATGTTGGTTTAACACTAGAACCGCCGAAAATTTTACTCAAGTGTTATAAAATTATTTTACATCAGAATTTTTATTAAAAACTATCTCACTTATTTATTTAACTTATTTCTCCGTGGTACATATTTAGCTTATTTTAGAAAGAAATTTCTGGTTCGAATCGAAGTATTTTTATTTGGTAGCCGTCAAAATGACTGCTATGGCTGTTCTAGTGTTAAGCAATAAAACACTTAGAGTCAACTTTTGGAAATAATTGAAACTAAAACAGAGGAGCGTAATAAAGATATTCTTGATTTCATACATTATTCTTCAGCATAGATAACTGTGCTTACATGTTCTATTTAATTTTAAATCTGTTCAGTACTTTCTCAGGCATACTGCGCAGTGTTTTGTGTATATTCTATTTGTATATTTTTTAGAGATTTTTATTTCTTACTACAGAATAAATTTTTTAACATAAAATGAAATGTTTGAAAATATCTGAAATGAGATGGGAAATATTTACTTTTATTTAATATGCTTAATATAAACCTAGAAATATAATCGTAACGACATTTTGAAACTTTTAAAGATAGGTTAGTTTAAAAATTTGGTAAAACAAAAAAAACTAATGTAACACGATGCCTTGCCTATTGGGTTATATAAAAATATAGCCTTTAAAAAAGGCACATTTTCTAAGGAAATATGATGGGCATTTATATCGATCTCAAAAATCCTTCTTTTAAAACTTCTGAATATAAACAAGTAAAAGAAAGTCGCAAATTCCCAGGAATTTAACATAAACAAGCCACTCATATTTCGGTACTTCCCGGTACAGCATCTATTTTCTCCCTATTTTAAATTAGATCTTAAAATATATTTTTTGTGTATCTCACTGCCCATGGGCCACAATAAAAGTTTTTTCTTATTTTTTTTTTTTTTTTTGTATTAATAAAATAGTATTTAAAAAAATATTTACAGTGTTTATTTTTATTAACCATTTGGAAAAATGGTTATTGTTCTCGTTAAGGTAGGAAATCAAAAACATATATGAAGGTGGTTTAATCCGCATTTTATTCGTTTTGTGATTGGTCTATACAGTAATATGTATTTCCCTTTACTTTCAACAGAGATGGACAACAGAGTGTTGCCACTATGACAAAAAAGTAAAAAAAAACTACAAAAAAAATTAATAACTCAGACACAAATTGAGATACAGCTTTCAAACAAATTGCATTTAAAAGTACATTTTTTTCTCCATCCGACGGTGTAAAAAGTTATATTGTCGGATGTTTAGAAGTTTAAGAATGAAATTTCATTTAAAATTGGTCGTCAGATTTCTTGGAAATCTGACGATGGAAAAGCCTTTTCCCGAATAGCCAATGAAATGCTCTGCTCGGATAATACGTAAGTTTCAGGTGGATAATGACTAATGAAAATGAAAGAAAATGAATAACAATTTCTACCAAAGAGTTAATTTTAATTTGTAAGATTTCCACGTGCAAAAGAAAAATGGAATAAGCCAATAGAAAAAAAAATAATAAAAAAATAAAAAAGATAAATAGGACAGGAATGAATACATATAAATATTTCACACCAAATACGAGTTGCAGCAATTTTTGTCGCTTGGAATTTTTACGTGTAATAACACTATTAATGTTTAATTCAAGGCATACGTAATGTATGATCAACTCCGTGCGATTTTTTATGTCTTACATTTTAGTCTTTGAAAAAATCCTTTTCCAAATGGTCGTTGTAATTTGTTAAATTTCTTTTTTTTATTGCTATTTTATTTTCTATAAATTCTTTTATTAAATATTTCATTGTTGCAGTTTCACAGTCAGTTTACCTCTTTCATCGAGCGTTATTTGTCACATAAAAGCTGTAGTTGTAATTCATATACAATTATAAATTTTGATGATATTTAGTGAATCATCTGCGACCGACTAATAGGACAATGCGTTGAAATTAATTTATTAAAGCATAATTAATTACTCAAAATATTAAAATGTTGTATTGTCTTCGGAATATACTTCAAGTCTATCAAGAATGAGGGAAAAAAAAAGATTAAAAAATTCCATTTTTGCATACTTAAACATAAGTTAAGTTAAATGAAAGAGGGAAAAAATATGATATATTTAAAGCACTAAACTGTCATCGCTAAAATATGTAAATTACGAATATTTTCCATAATCTGGGATGGATTAAACTATGCTTAAATTTTTTAGTATAATTACCACTAATTCATAATACAGCAGCACCTTATATTTTTTTCTTTTTAAATTTGAATAATAAATAGTTTTAGAAATTTTTCTTTAAAGAAAATTTTAATTATATGCTATATGTTTTATATAACGTATCATATGTAATATATGATACATAATCAATTCTTTGGGAATAATGCTATAGATACCATCTAATCTAATACTTTTTTTAGAATAGAAATTTGTTTTCGATTTGAATTCAAACAAATGTACCCGGTGAAACTATATGCATCTTAAAGGTAAGAAATAAATAATTCGTAGACTATAGTTAATAGTTTTATGACATTTTCACAGAAAAACACAAGCATTTTTAAGATTGTTTGATATCGAAAATTTTACTGTCACGATAGTCGCATATGTTATTAATTAGTTACGCTTCATATGTTCGGTATTTTGAACAACGGTGCAGCACCGTTTATTCCGCAGATTTAATTGCAAGTATTTAATTAAGTAATTTACGTTAGTGAGAATTGTCGTTAGACGCACCACAAGACTGCATCAGGTTTGCCAGCTTGGCCTGTTTTGAATGTTTGTAATTAATGCACGACCGCAGTCTTCCTTGATATTGAGAAAGCGTATGATAAAGTTTGGATCTTTGGATTAATCTTAAATTTAAAAAATATATCCCCCCCCCCTACTTAACCAAGCTTATTTACCACTACATGCTTGACAGGAATTTGT
Source organism: Maratus speciosus (assembly GCA_963932465.1). Classification (NCBI taxonomy): domain Eukaryota; kingdom Metazoa; phylum Arthropoda; class Arachnida; order Araneae; family Salticidae; genus Maratus; species Maratus speciosus. The sequence continues at coordinate 352,710,192 of OZ010799.1, read as the reverse complement.
CAGAGTAAAATAAAAATTATTTTGCACGTTTCGGCATCCCCCAGGGTTCCCGTATTTCGGTAATCCTGTTTAATCTTTTTTATCAACGATATCTCCAACCACCCCTACATCAATTTGGCTAAATATCCAGACGACACCTGTGTCTTTGCTATAAATATTAATTGGCCCAATGCAATCATAACTATCACCAGGCATCTCAAAATTCTTACAGCTTGGTTCCAAAAATGGCGCATAGCTGTTAATATCAACAAGACACAGGGCATCCTCTTCTGCACTCGCCAGGAAAATAACTTAAATAAATATAAAATTTAATTTAATAATATTAAATTACCATGGTCTCCCTCATGTAAATATCTTGGTATTATCCTCGACGAAAGACTCACTTTTAAACGACATACTCACTACGCGCGTAATAAATTCCGAGCTTCAAAAAGACTAATTTCCCCTCTCTTAGTTCGTAATAGTGATTTAACAATTAAAAACAAGTTGGTTCTTTACAGCTCCTACCTTCGCCCCATCTTAACTTACGGATGTCAAATTTGGTTTTACATCGCCAAAAGCACATCACAATCCTATTAAAATCTCAAAATGCAACTATTAAACAAATATGTGATGTGTCTTATTATGTCCGAAATTATCATCTCTATAAAGAAATAGATTTTCCTAAACTTAACACTTTTATGCAGGATCTTAACATTAAATTTCACCTTTCTTTGGAAAATTCAGAAAATAGTACTTTAAATACACTTCCGATGTATGACATATTTGACACAATAATAGAATTAGACCAAAAGTTGAAATGATTTTAAATGCTCTTCATATTTTTTAATTCTATAATTTTTAACAATTAATTTATTAAATCATGTATTTTTTTGCTTAATCTTTATTTTAATCTTAATTTGTCAATTACAATAGTATCGATTTATAACTTCTCTCAGCCAACCAAGTTCATTTTTACAACTTAAGCTCCTCCTCTTTTTCCCAGCAGCCATATATGCACGCGCTTTTGAGCGCGGGACTAATTTTTTTTTTTTTACATCCCCTTCCAGTGCCTGACACCGTATCGGTATATCGTGAAAAGCTCTTGTCAGAACTACGTATGCCGATAAACGAAGAATTCTCTTCGAAGCCTAAGATGTCTGCAATGGAGATCAACCAGCAGTCGGCCGAATGTAATATATCTTCATTTGGCTCTAATAGCGATGACCTGCTCAAATTTAAATTTAATTTGGAACCTATCCCACCAAAAAGTGATTTAACACTTAAACTTATTTTGGAGCAAAAAGATATCTCAGAACTTCCCGACTAGGAGTTAGAAGATATTGATAGTGAGGGAAATTTTACGGATGATCACTATAAAACCATCCATAGTGGCAAATGGATTTCTTGCAAAAAAGCGAGTATAGAGAACCGTAATGCTGTGCTTAAGCTTTACCCTCCTTTTGCTAAAAAAATCGCGTAAAATTGATACTAAAGATGAATATGAAACAACTGGTTTAGCTGCACCTAACTGCAAAAAACCGAAAAATGACAGCAACGAAGCTAACTTCAATATCAAGCTGTACACTGATGACGTCATCAGCGAGGACCAATCCGAAATCTCCAATACCGAAACGAACTCAGAGATGGATTATTTTGACGAAAGTCCAATAAATCCTAAAGATAACATTGAAGCATATTCAAAATTAACTGAAAATCAAATTAGCAACCCAAAAACTAAAGAGATTATTAATTCCGAAAATAAATTTAAATCTCCCAAACCTATTATCGTCAAAAACATCCAAGATGTTGTTATTTTTGCCGCGACTGTAGAACAGGATTGCAACCCTAATTTTATGATAAAAATTATCGGTAATGATCTTTAAATTATTCCAAATGACTCTACCACTAAAGATAAACTTATTAATTATCTTAAAGAGAAAAATTACCAGACACCATCGCGCCCCTTAAATTTGTAATCAGAGGGCTCCCCAAAACGTGTAAAATAGTTGACATCAAACAAGAAATTGTTGATAAAGGATTTGAAACAGTAAAAGTCGTGCAAATGACTAGTAGAGTTTACAAGATGCCCCCCACCCCCCCTCTTCTTAATCCATCTCGTAAAAAATGAAAAATCGAAAAACTTTCTTGAAGTTAGAGATTTATTCAAAATTCGTATCGAAGTTGAGAATTATAGGGTCCCCCAAAAAGCAGTGCAATGCTGCAATTGCCAAGGCTTTTTCCACATTAGCACTACTGCTTTATGGAACCAAAATGTGTATGATGCGGGAAAATTCATAAATGTTTGGATTGCCCGAGTAAAACTAGCAGCTCTAAAGAAAACGAAGAAAATAAGGAAAAAGCACCGCCGACGTGCTGTAACTGCGGGTCGAATCATCCGGCCCCTTTTAAGGGGTGTAAGAACTTCCCATTTAAACCAAAATTTCGAAAATCCTATGCAGATACGCTTAAAAACAATGAAATTAAACAAAACTCCGATAACCCTGTTAAATCAGCCCCAAAAAAGAAAATTTCTCAAAAAGACCCAAAGATGACGCCACCGCAACCGGTGAGGTTGTACCAGTTGGAGGAATTTAACACGGGATTCATAAAGATTGCTGAAACTATTGAAAAAATTAAGATTGAATTTAAAATTGAATCTTTTTCTAAACTTTATGAATTTATTGATAAAATCTATAAAAAAATATCTATCAAAAATCGAAATTGTAAAACAAACTCATAGTGGTAGAAAAAGACTAACTTTCATGGATGAGATTTCGAAACTTCCCCAGGATAAAGTTTAGTCTCTTTTTGGAAATTTTGGTACTGTAAATATTGTAAATTTCTCTGTAAATAGTCTTTTTCTTTTTATTAGCATCGTATAAATTATTTTAGTCGGAATGTTTATTATTTATTATTATTTAAAAAATGTATGGACCTGTTAATGGGCCTTTTTTTGTTTATGGGGTTTTCTGAGCACTTCCATCGCCAGAGTTTGGCCTTGCAAGGTCCGATCACCAGTGGGCAAAGCCTAGGCTTTAACCAATGAGAAATCGGCCTTGCTCTCTCCACCTTCGGCCATGATCGTCACTCACTTCATGTCTTCATTACTGTCATGTCATTCTCCACTTATCCTGATGCCGGTGATGTGTGGGGCTGACCACGGGAGCCTCGGTTCAAACAATTTTCGAAGTCGAAGTCGAAGCGCGGGCATCATTTCAACGTAATTTTCCCTGGAGTGCATGCCTCGCGTGTGCTCTGCTCGATGTGAACTCCGGTATGCAAAGGGTTCTTATCAAAATTATGGTTTGCGCATCTCGGAGAAAGCCTCTGCCGCCACTTCCCATTCCTTTTAATTTAATTTAATTTAATTTAATTATTGTAATTCTTTAACTCTTTAAGTACTTTTTATTTTTATTTTCACTTTTTTCTGTTGAACTCAAGAATTTAAGTCCCCCCACCCCTTTCTTAATTTTCACTGCTGTCCAAAGAATCGCACCTTGTCATCCAACCCAAGTGTCCAGTATCCGGGGATGTGGGACAGGGGTCCCGCGACCCTCGGCAAAAATTATTCGCATCGTCGTCGTCGTTTGTAATTAAATTATAAAAGTAATGTTACAGGTAATTTCTGGTATGAAAGCGAATTTTAGGAATTGGCCAAACCGCCAACACTGTTCACTGGTCTTTAAATAGCAACGACGAGTGACAAATGCACTAACTATCGATGACGAATGCAACGAGTCTGGCAATAAAAGTTTTTGTTATAAAAAAAGTTTTTAAACATGTACTATATCATGGCATACATTAAATTATAGTTACATTTGCGCTACAAAATTTAACCTTGGTAAGACATACGGAAAGAATGTACTTTTTTTACGTCTAAATATCCGCACAAATAAGACGCTTCAGCGCAAGGAAATTAATGCAAAATAACTTATCATAATTTGTAATAAAAAGAAACGAAACTCTCAATTCTTTATTTTACCTACATCACCATTTGAACATACAGGTCAACTTTATTTTTCTTTATTTGTTTAAAAATCAAATATTTTGTGCAGGCATATATTTTAAACATCTTTATCATTAAAAACATGAGAAACAATATATTTTCAATATTTAAAGAGTTATTTATAATAGCGAAGTTTTTTTCACTGCCACTAATTTTCGGAATAATTTCTGAGTAGATTTATACCATATTATTCGGTTTTCTCAAACTGAAAATCAGTTTTTAGGATGCTCTTATTCTCGATTAAATATTTTCAGCTGCGTAACTGAATCGCGAATTGATACATGCAAGAGTTAGTATATTATATTGATTTTAATGTTAATGTTAATGATATGAATTTAGGATGTTTTTCTGCTACATATATTTCTTGAACATAAAAATGTTTAGATGTAAATTTCCAACTGGGCGAAAAATGTCCCGACCAGGATTCGAAACCCGGGACCTCCTGGCTGAAGCCGCCAGTGCTCTGCCATCTGAGCTATCCCGGACGATTCTGGTCGAACTTTTTCACCCAGCTAACCTTGATGATTACAGCATCTGGTCTGAAACCTGGTTCAGCTCAACAGAATAAATAACAGGTAATGGAACTCCAGAAATCGCTGGATACGAAATTACACTAGATTAATATTAACACAATTATTCTAATTGGTAAACAAATCATATTAGATGTAGATTTCCAACTGGGCGAAAAATGTCTGGACCAGGATTTGAACCCGAGACCTCCTGGCTGAAGCCGCCAGTGCTCTGCCATCTGAGCTATCCCGGACGATTCTGGTCGAACTTTTTCACCCAGGTAACCTTAATGATTACAGCATCTGGTCTGAAACCTGGTTCAGCTCAACAGAATAAATCACAGGTAATGGAACTCCAGAAATCGCTGGATACGAAATTACACTGGATTAATATTAACACAATTATTCTAATTGGTAAACAAATCATATTAGATGTAAATTTCCAACTGGGCGAAAAATGTCCGGACCAGGATTCGAATATTTCTGGAGTTAGAATAATTGTGTTAATATTAATCTAGTATAAAAATGTTTATTGAGAATAGATACTATTTTAAAAACATAAATTCCGGATTGAGACAGAGGAGTAATACAATATAAAATCTAATTGTAAACTTTTCCGAAAATTACAGGCAGCAAAATAAACTTTGTTTTTATATTTCTTTAAATATCGAAAATCTATTGATTTATGTGATTTCTAAAGATTAAAAAGACGCTTTTCAGAGTCTTGGAAAACTCGGAAGAAGCCATGTTTAATTTTCTTTTATAATCATATAAAGGAATTTCCGGTAGGAGGAATGGTCGGATAATATGGAATACTTCAACACCTGGCTCATATGGTATTGCAGCCAAGCGTCAATCTGCCATACGACTTTCTAGTACTTCCATGTGGCCCTGAGCTCAGTTCTTTTTGGATAGCTGTAGTTGGAGACACACGGTTAAATAAAAATAAAGGCTTATTCTCAATTTTTACAGTGTTTTACCGGCAAATTTTATGAAATTCGTATTAAATGTAAATTTTAATTGTCAGTGATGTTAAGCAGGTTTAGTATAAAGCTGAACAATTATATTTAATGCTGTGATAGTCAATTTTCTTCTAAACTAACTGTTCACGAGTGAAGGAGTTATGTCTTTCAAGTTGGTGTTTGCGGGTAATATGGAATATGAGCTAGACAACAGTTTGAAAACGGGTTTAAAATTTAAAACAATTTTTAACAGAATCTGATGATTTATAGGCGATGTACTAAGATTTAGTCATTGAATAATTTTGGTTATTCTTTTAAATTGTATTTTTTCTTTTAATTTTAATATTCCTTATGACCCTATTCCATATCACCCGACTTCAGTTACCAACATTTTCTAACATTAATGGTACATTCTTTTTTTTATTCTATGGACTTGATTACTACGAGATTTGGCTCACTCAACTTGGTTTTCGATTGTCTCCAGCACGTGCGGGCGCTTCCGGTAAATGCTGCCATAGGTAGCGGGGATTTAGATTACATATTCGTTCGGAAAGAAGTTTGATGGGAACACACTAGAATATTTATAAAACTAGTTATAGTACGAACGCACCTCATTTGTTACGTTTGATGTACAATTTCCAACCTGTTTAGAATAAGAAACATATGTGTGTATTTTACAGTGTAGCCAGCATACTCATTTATTCTATTTTATGTTTTGTTTAAAATTACTTGCCAAAGGAATCTCATTTGTTAACCGACATACTTATTTTCTTTACAGGATATAGGGAGTGCCTGTGCTAGTTTTTGAAATTTTCCAAAGCGGGAAATTCCCGCTCACGCAAGAGTCTTTTAGTAAAGATTTGTCTTTTCGTAAAGATAATAGCACCTAGCACTGAGACATGGTATATTTTATGGCACTATAGGACAATTTTAGAGAACCGATAAACTTTTTAACGATAAAACTGAACTTTTTTAAATTTAACAAGAATGAACAATTTACAAACATTTACATTTATTTGTTATATCTTACCCTAATTATTATAATAGGCATACTAATGAATAATTAGTATTTGTTCTGTTTACAGTCATTAATATACCATCTTCTAAGGAGTCTATTTTTTTTTAATTCTAAAGAATAGTCATTTTGGAAGATGCAGTCTTATTTATCTATTCCGATTTCATTATTAAGAACAATGTAATCGAGATTATATCAGCAGACTCATTTTGAAACAAAACATTGTTTGTCAGAATCCTTCACGTGAAACTATTTGAATGATAAAATGAATCGGACAGAAAATAATTTTTACTACGTAACATAGATTTATTTTAAAATAGGTCGTAAAATAAAATATTTAAATATGTTTTTTTTTTAGATGATTTTCTTTTTATAATTTTTCATCACCAATCAACATTTTACAAATATTCACATTAAGCTTAATTGTTAGCTCATCATCTATTCATTATATTATCCCTACAATGAATAATTAACATTTGCTTTGGCTACTGACAATATCATAACATCTACATAATAGACTATTTCTCGTTCTAATTCAAACACATATCACCTTTGATGCATTTTGAATTATGACTTGTTTTACGTAGGCAACTTATTCCATTTCATTCTTAAGGACAATGGTATCGAGATTATATCACGATACTCCTTTTTAAACCGAACATTGCTCTCCAGCATGGTTAAAGATGTAATATCTTAATGATAAAATGAATACGACAGAATTAAATTTCTACTACATAACATTGTAAGTACAGAACTTGTGTAGAAATAAAAATTATTTAAAAACAACGTTTAAACACGCAATAAAAAAAAAGTTGATTTGATCAGACGTATACGTTTCGTGAGTACTAGGACTCACATCCTCAGTGTAAAAAACTTTAAAAACAATATCCCTCCAACTACATGCACGGTGAAAACCCAAATGTCAAAACAAAATACCAAAAGACCATCAAGTTCCAACAGCCAATGAAATTAATGCGGGAGTGAAGTGTCGTGACATAGCAAATCCACCCATAAAGTTGAGATATATGGTGTACTAGATAAATCATTAACCAAGGAGTCTTTAAATTTATGGATATGAACAGCCTCGAAAAAGTCTAAATCCAGAGAAGTAATGCATTTCTTGATAATGGTAGCTGAGTCAAAATTAAAATTATGCCCCCCCCCCCCCAGCAATGAGAGGCGATAGAGGATTTCTGTAATTCTTTTTTCTTTACATAGTTTCTGTGTTCATTGACTCTGTAACGGAGTTTTCGTTTAGTTTGTCCAATGTAGGACAAACCACATTGGCATTGAATGTTGTAGACTCCCCAATAATTATGAAGAGGAGTCTGATCCTTAAGTTGCGAAAAAGTTAATTTATTAACTGGTTTAAAAACCACATTAAAATCATAATGTCTTAAGATGTTAGCCATCTTAAAGCTAATGCTATTATAAAATGGTTAAATTATAAGGTTAGAAATGGAAACCGCAGTAACAGGAGAATCAAGATTATTAACAAATTTATTAAGACTATGAGAATTAAATTATTGATATAAGATAAACTAAAACCTCGATCAATAGCCTCAGAACTAATGTAATTTAATTCTGTAATGAGTGAATTATTATCTGAACAAATTAAGCGAGCTCTATTAATCAAATAAAGAAAAGCCGAAGCTTTTTGGGAAGGGGGTGACATGAATTGAAATGGGGGGGAAGGAGTGTGACAGCAAAAGGTTTACGGTAAACGCAAGTGTCAAAGGTGTTGAGCTGACGTGTAACCAACACATACAGAAATGGTAATCTATTATCTATTTCAACTTCTTAAGTAAATTGAATGATTGAATCTATTGAGTTTAAAATCGTTAATATATTGCCAACAGAAAATAGAGAAAGGTCTAAGAGTGCAAAAGAATCATCTACATATCTACAGTAAAATGGGAAGATGATAAGGTTAAACATTTTAACCTCAAAGTAATGCATATATAAATCTGCTAAAAAAGGACTAAGGGGATTACCCATTGCTAAACCATCTGTCATAGTATAATATTGATTAGAAATTTGAAATGAATTTTGTTTTAAAGAAGTACTGAATAACTCAATAATGTGGTTGATTTCATAATCTGTGTAATGAAATTCTTTTAATCTAGCAGTGAGACTTTGTTGTGCACCTTGAACTGGAACATGAGTGAACAGAGAAGTAACATTAAATGAAACCATGCGTAAAGAGGGGGAGGGGGTGAAGTTTTTAATCTGATTTACAAAAGAACTAGAATTTTTAATAGTATAAATATTAGAACTTGAAAGGAATGAAAAGTGTTTCACTAAATCTTTAGCAAGAGGGTATGAAGCAGAACCGATATTGGATACGATAGGCCGGAAGGGAACCCCAATTTTATGAACTTTAGGCAGAGCGTAAAAGCGACTACAGTTAGCAAAATTTTATTGTGCAGTTTTTATTGTGTGTTTAAACGTTATTTTTAAATAATTTACATAACATGGGTTTATTTTAAAATAAGTAGTCGAAAAATATTAAAATACCTTTTTAATGTGATTTTCACTTTTTGTAATTTTTCCCGTGAATATTTTTTGATCCGTTTTTATCCCGTTTGGTCCGAAATTGTTTTTGTCCCGTGAATCCCTTTACAAATATTTACATTACGTTTAATTGTTATATCATCAACCATTCATTATATTATCCCTATTTAAGAATAATTAACATTTGCTTTGTTTACTGTCAATATCATAACATCTGCCGAGGTGTCTATTTTACATTCTAATCCAAAAACATATCACCTTTAACGCATTTTGAAAGATGCATTGTTATTACGAAGACAGCTCGAAATATTTCATTGTTAAGGACAATAGGATCTAGATTATATCAACAGACTTATTTTAACCACATTGCTTTCCATCGTGGTTAACGATAAGACATTTGAATGATAAAATGTATCAGAGGGCACGGAAGTGCTATTGAAATTGCGTAAGAAATTTTAGCTGAACTAACAAAGTAATATTTACATTACGCACTTTAATTGTTATTTCATCATTATTCAATTATATTATCCTTATTTATAACTAATTGTATTTTGCTGTGGTTCCTCTAAAAAATACCACACATTTGACACATAATCTTCTTCTTTCTAATTTAATTCATTTTCGTATCTAATAATTTTTGAAAGATGCATTGTTATTATGCAGTCTTCTACACTGTTAAAAATTTGCAGCATTCTGTGCAGTCATTTGACCGTTTTTTGAAAAAAAACGGTTTCATAACCACAATTTAACACTATTCTGACCATAAAATGGCCAATAATGTGATCAGAATAGTGTTAATTTACGGTTGCGTAAACGTTTTCCATAAAAACGGTCAAATGACTGGACAGAATGCTGCAAATTTTTAACAGTGTAGTAAGAGTCAATGTCGTAGATATTACACCAACAGACACGTTTTAATACATATCACTGCATTGTAGCCGTGAGAAATAAGAATTGCTACAAATTAATACTGTTTGAAATTTAATCTCTTCGTGGAATAAAATAATGTAGTAAGAAAACTTTGATGAATGTTTCATATGAATTAAGTGCCTCATATTTGCAATACTTCTTTTAATTGTTAAATTATCATTCTTATATTATCCTTGTCTATGATTGATTTTTTCTGTTTGCCGTCTATTATCTCACGCCATGCAAAGAGTATATATTTTTTAGATGAAATTTTCTTGTAAATTAAAAGTGTACAAATATTTACACCAAGTCCTTCAATTGTTAGATCGTCATCATTTCATATATTATCATTATTTTCGTTTGATTTTTTTTTGTTTTGTTTTGATAATTATCAGTAATTTGTCAAATTTAAAAATGTCGAATTCTTCCTTCTAATATAATAGCTTGTCATTACCGATGATGTATTTTGAAAGATGTATTTCGCAGATGTATTTTGAAAGATGTATTTTCGATGATGTATTTCGCAGATTGATATTCTCATTTCATTATTAAATACTATAAAATATAGACTATATGAAAATATTCATTTTAATCCAAGCGAATGGATTGCAGCCATGGCTAATAAGAAAGAATCTGGATGGTAAAATGAATCAGAGAGCATGGAAGTCCTACTAGATAACATTACCTAAATTTTAAATTTTTAATACATATATAGAAATAATATAATATATATAGAATTAAAAATTAATGATTTAAAAATTCAAGAATTTAAATATTGCATTATTTATTCTCGATAAATCAATCCATCTAAAACAAATTTTATATATATATATATATATATAAAATTTATATATATATGTACAAGTCATAAGCCTTGACCACTTGTCTTCATGTTTAGTTTTTTCTTAGTTACTCTTGGTTTTGTTAATTATTGTTTTAGTTACAGTTTGTTAGATGTTTTTTCGTGTAATAAATTATGTGAATTTGGATTTTTCAATATATATATATATATATATACATACATACATTATATATATATATATATACATATATATATATATATATATATATATATATATATAATTTGTTTTAGATGGATTGATTTATCGAGAATAAATAATGCAATATTTAAATTCTTGAATTTTTAAATCATAAATTTTTAATTCTATTATACTTTATTATGATTGTTCATATTTTATCACACTTGTCAAAGAGTTGATTTTGTTTTTAATAATAATCATAAAGCATCTTTTATGCAGTCTCGGACATGCATTGTTATTAAGTAGATAACTAGTGCGTTTATTATAAAACACAATGGAATATAGATTACCTCAACATATTTTAATCCAAATCTCTGTATTCAAGCCGTGGCAAATGAGAATGAGTCTAAATCATGAAATGGATAAAAGAGAGAATAGAAGTGCTGCTAGATAAGATTGATTTAATTGTAAACTCTTTGTATAATAAAATAAAACACTAGGAAATTTTAAATACATTTTTCCAAGGAAACTGATATTCCACTATAGTAGATAAATGCTTTTACATTATATTTCAGACAGAAATTTAGATTTAAAGATTACGGATATTTTTTTTTCAAATGAAACTGTCAAATTTTTTGTTATGTTCTATGCTCATAAAATATTCGATAGAAGAAAAAACTTTTTTTTAAATTAAATAATGCGCGTTAAAGAAAAAACTTTTTTTGATTCAATCGTGCGCAAAATTTTATATATTCTTAGTACTAATAATATTTATACTATCATAACAGCTTTGCGAAAAGAGTTTCAAAATTTGTCTTTTTCATGTATCTATTTTTAGGTGCGTTCGTAATTATATAAATTCGTAGCACCTATAGTCGTCGTTCAGTCCGTTCGTCTGTCTGTCTGTCCGTCTGTCCGTCCGCATATAACAGAGAAAAACTACCCAACCGACTGGTCTGAAATTTTAAATATATAGTTGTTGCAAAATTTTGTCGAGTCATTTCAAATTTTATGAAAATCGGATGTATAGTTTAATTACAGAGATAATAAAAAATTTTCCGTTACATTACGACCAATGGGAAAACATTATTGCAAGTGCATGTTAATGATATTACAGCCTTCCGTATGGTCTGAAATTTTAAATGTATAATTGTTGCAAAATTTTGTCGAGTCATTTCAAATTTTATGAAAATCGTATGTATAGTTTAATTACAAGGACAGTCAAAAGTGTTCCGTTACATTACGGCCAATGGGAAGAAAATATTGCAAGTGCATTTTAATGATGTTACAGCTTTTCGAACAGAATGAAATTGATAGGCACTTATGAAGTGCACTAAAATATACATTCAGTACAACATACGGTGCAAAAAATATTTATAAAACTAGTTATAGTACGAACGCACCACATTTGCCACTTTTGACGAGCAATTTCCAACTTGTTATATCTATATCAAATATATCGTGTGTAAAAAACTGAAAATATAAGAATCAAAAGGCTGCTGTAAAAAGCGATCTATGGCGATTTATTCGACTTTTAATTACATGCATGCGGCTAATACAAAAGTATCGCATTTAATAAATTTCAAAACTTCATTTGAATATATTACTGGTGCTTTTCATATGAAAATGCCTTTTCGTGTTAGTAGGAGAAAAACAAAACAAAAACAATAATTAAATGTCAGAAATCTATTTGAGTAAAAAAATATCTTTTGCATTTATGTTCTGCGACCCGGTAATCCTGGGGTATATTTACATAGGTAATCAGGAGATCTCAAGAGGAACAATTCTGAGTTTTGATATTTTTGATTTTCGATCACCAGTTGAAATGTTTGAGATTTTTTAAAATTTCTGAGTAACAATTTATTCTCTTATTTGAAGTAGAAATGTATGTTATAAATAAAATTAAATTATAAAGGAAAATTTTCAAGATTTTTTATATTTTCTGCTAATTTGTATGTTTTTGATTATAGTTTTCATGGAAGATGTGTGACATATTCAATGTATTTGAACACTCTTTTAATAAAATATAAAACGTCCCGCCGAAATTCTGAAAGGAAATGTGTGCCAGTATCTATTCTAGAAATTATACAAAACTTTAACAAATATATACAATTTGTTTAAGAACATTTAAATAAATTCTAACATTTTCCTTCAATTTACATAAGTGAAATAGCACCACATCTAATTGTCAAACAAACTATAATTTTAAAAAAATGGGTTCGTTTGTAACCTTTATTCATTTATTGATTTGATTAATACCTTTTTCCCCATATGCAAATAATTGCTATGTGTATGCATTTTCTTAACAAACTTCAAAGATTTCATTATATTCTAAACTTCAAAATTTGATTAAAACATTGCATTAAATCCTAAATTTCCAAAATAGCATTAAATTCTAAAGTTTTTCTTTAAGTATATATACATGAAAATACATTCCACCTATAAGCAAACCTGTTTTCACCAATACTTATGAGCGTATGAAATTATGCACAAACAATACTGTTTTCTAGTAAAATTTTCTGAATACATCTTTTCTGTTAAAGAAAAAAAAATATTTTCAAAAAGTCTAAATATGCGTCCGATAGTTTTTAATTAAAAAAATTTGAGTTTATTTGTAACATTTATGATTTTGTTGATTTGGACGATATCGTAATACCTTATATGGAAATGAACGCATTTTCTGCAATACCTGTCTGTCCTTTTAAACTTCAAAAAAGATAATCTCTACACTGTAAAAAAAAATCTGTAAAGTTACTAAAGATTTTTTAGGAAACTGGGATTCCTAGAACTTTTTATGTAACGGCAACAACAAAAATTCATGTAACAGACACACTTTCGCGCCGAAAATCAAACAATCTGTAAGGTTACTAAGAAATTTTTAGAAAACTGGGATGCCTAGAACTTTTCATGTAACTGCAGCCAGTGTTACAGATAGAATTTTAGTAAGATTACTGTAATTTTAGCAGATTCATTTGTAAAGTTACAGATTTCTGCAGCTTTACAAAAACTAGTTTTGTACATTTGCAGATTTTTTTTGTACAGTTACAGATGGAAGTTTAGTAAGCATGTAACTTTACATCTGTAGAACTACAGATTTTTTTTTTACAGTGTACAGATTTAAGTGAGATCTACATATAACTATGACTTAACTCCTCGAGGCCTGGCTTTCACATTTAAAAAGATTAAAATAATGCTACAGAATTTTTTAAGCAAAAGAAATGAAAAATGACACTTGTTACTTTCATTTTCGTTTAAAAAAATTAGTTCCATCGAAACAGTTACTCTTTTATTGATTTTACTAATACCTTGATTTCTAATATGCAAATATATTCTATGTTTATGTACATTCTTCAAAATCATCGTAGATTTTATAAAATTGTAAAATTCAAAAATTTGACTGACAGATGGCATTACATTCTTGCGTTTTAATTTAATTTATATACATGAGAAAATATTCCATTTAGTCTACGAACAAAATGTAATCATTAATAAAGAATATATCTTTATTTGTAAAATTTCTAAAAATGTACCGGGTAAATTTTAGTTTTCAAAAATGGGTTTCATTAGTAACATTTATTTTTTCGTTCATTTCAACATTACCGTAATTCCTTATATGCAAAAAAAAAAAAAAAAAAAAAAAAAAAAAAAAAAAAACGCATTTTTTGAGTTGCTTGTTTTTCTTTCTAAACTTGAAAAATATCATTTCTGCAAAACTATCTTGTGATTTGTTTCCTTCCGGTTTTCCCATTTCAAAAGAGAAAAATAATGCTACAGACGTTGTCAAGCGAAATAAAGGGAAAAAAAAGTTTTTTGCATTTGCTTTTTTTCGAGTTCAACTTTTTGTCATTATAAGAAAAGTGACCTTTTATTTGCGATTATTATCACAATAAAACAATAATGAAACATCTGTTATATAAAAATAGATCATAAACACTGTTGTTATAGTGAAAAGTTTATTAGATCAATTTTCAGTTCAACAGAAAATGCGATAGAATTACATTGTCTTATCTCCATCATTGTTTCTCGCATTCACTTTTAGATTTATTGCTGTCAGCATCACTAATTTTTACGCGAACGTTGGTTGTGGACCAGGTTACAGATGATTAACTCTATGACGATTTAACTATATATTATTTTATATTGTGTACAATTGAACAAAAACTTAAACTTAAAAAATGATATTAATAATCAGAAATTGCAGATTTTGAACTATTTTTTAATTTTAATACTAAATAGGGAGGCACTCTCTGAATTGTTTAATTTCACTGCTGACTGTAACCCAATGTTTAATGCATAGAAATACACTATGATTTGCATTGATAGTCACTGATAGTGTTAAAAATTAATATATTAGAATGATCAAGAAGAAAGTTTTGTGATGGCATATCATAGTAGTCCAATGTATCGTTTGCCCCCTAAATGCTTCCAGATTAACTCCTCACTTATAAAATATGATCAACCATATTCCTTACTCTTTAGAAATCCAGGATTTTCATTTATTTTTCGCCAGAACGTCAAAAATTTTAAACTTTCCGGCTTTTTGGCCAGATAGTGCAGAGGCTTCAGTACCAAAACGCAAACTTTAATGCTGGTTTGCAATTCACGTATTTTGACATAAATACGGTATGACTCCCTCTCAATCGAAACTGGTTTAGTGTTCATAACTTTAACTGAAATATGATAACTTGCCGATAATCACTTCAAATGCCTATGGTTCGCATTAAACTTTAGTCTCTCCGATTTCGGAATGTAGTCTCTGTAAACATGGGTCACTCACTTAATTACAAGGTACGTCCAGTGATATCATTACATTTCACACGACGTAAAATAAGCCTGTTAAAAATATATGTAAAATATGTTAATTACCATTAAAGTTATCAATGAAAATCAATGTTTTTCTGGAAGTGACAGCCTGTATTTATAGGTGGATTCAGACACAGATTTCCTATACAAAAAAAAATCAGTATTTCGCAGTATAATGGCCTTTGCGACATACACAAGATGGCGAGAGAAGGGAAGTTTTCATGCATATTTTCTAGCAACAAATTCCCTGTTTCATATAGGGTAGGGGAGTATACAGTGAGACATGGTAGACAGTGAGACAGCAGCCATTTTGACATATAGTTATAACTTTTTCTCATAGAATGTAGTCTCACACTCACACATAATGTAGTGCACTCACACATAACCACCTCATCTTATGCAACACGTGGATGTAGTATTGCACTTCGGTTACTCGTCCAACAAAATAGTAAGTAATTATTTATTTTACAGGGGTTAAAGTTACATAAACGTCCATTTTAGACTTTATTTATTTCATTATGGCATATCTTTACTTAACCAAACCTAGCTATATCTAATGATAGACTATGTCGACAAAACGATACAAGCATTCAAAGCTGTGAAACTGATGATGAAACAGATATGGCATCCATTTTGTTACAACATAACGAAAGAGCACAGTGAGACACACAGATGTGGTACACAGTGAGACATGCCTTATTGTGTATCCTCTATGCGGTTCTGACGTAAAAAAAGTTATTTATTAATAAAAGAAGGTTTTTTTTTCTCTCTCTCTCTCTATCTCTCTCTGTGTGTGTGTGTGGGGGGGGGGGGGGGCGTGCGATGGTTAGGGAAATCTACTAAACGTAAGAGGCTGAAAGTTTGCATGAATGTAGCCCAATGTCTGCCATTGTCCAACCGAGGCCCATATTTAAAAAAAAAAATAATCTAAAAACATTAATTAGAAGTCATAAATTGCAGAAAATTATTGATAAAAATGGTATGATTTATGAAAATATATACATTGCCTCACTGTGTACCACTTGTGGTACACAGTGAGGCAATTTTCGATACTCCTTTATGCTGCCTCTGTGCTTTTATAAATAACTTTTTTAAAACCATTTATACATTAATGTGTAGCGTATTTGTGTAGCTTAAAGTTGTAGCAAATTTTATTTTCAAAAGAATAAAAATCGTTGCTATTTGTTAAGTAATAATAATTTTCGCCTCACTGTGTACCCTCCCCTACATGAACATTTTGTGCATTATTTAAACTTCTTATTTAATATAAATAAGACTTTTATCTATTTTTACATACAAACAGAAGTAATTTGTATAACAAATAGGTAACAATAATATGTATGAATAAAACGTTTACATATATATAACTACGTATATGAAGCACGCCTAAATGTTCATCAAGATCATTTTGATAGCTGTTTATATCATTTGGCAAAAAATCTCATATATTAAACTCCGAATTAAGCCATGGCATTTTTTTATTATTTCGAGGGCGTTATACTGGAAAAGTACTTATAAATCATTGCTGCATTGTTCTCTATCAGCTCTTACAGACTGTCGTACTAGTCTGGAATCTTCATTTATATATATAAATATAAATAGCGACAATTTAAACATATTCTAAAAAAAATCGCTGAGATGGCTAATGATTAATGAAAGATATCTGTACATAGATAAACTCTATTCGAAACTAAAAATAAACCATTTATAAACTATTTTGTCTTATAATGGCCGACTGCCAGGAGGTGCGGCGACAAATGGAAATAGTCACAAAAATAATTCATTGTATGTTAATGCACCAAATCGGGTTCATTAGTAGCATTTATACTTTCGCTGAGTTTAACAATACTCTTAATGCATTAAATGCAAATAAATGATTTTTTTAATACGTCCTTCTTTAGAAACTTCAAAAGATATTTTCTATACATGTTAGCTACATCCTTCCGGCTGTTAAAAGACAAAATAATACAAGATCTTTCTTTTTAACGCGAAGGAAAAGAAAATTAGAAATTTAAAAAACAACATACATGATTTGACTCACTTGTCTGTTAATGAGAAAGATTTTTTTTTTTTTTTTTTATTGTACGGATAATTGCTTTATTCTTTACATTTTTTTTTTCAAAACTGTTAACGCAAGGACATAAATAGTGAATATCGATAGAGGTTAAAACTTTTTTTCTATACGAATCTAAACTTTTAATTGACAAAAATAATTGCATTAGTGATTAAAATAATACCTCAATTTAAACTTAAGGTGGTGCCACAAATGTTTTGAAAGGACCAAAACTGACGGAAGTTTGATAGAGGATTAATAAAGATTTATTCAATTTAAACAATTATAATTTTTCAATCTATTTATGTTTCATAGAAAAAAATCATAAATTGTAAAAAAAAAAAAAAAAAAAAAAAAAAAAAAAAAGTTTTGATGTTGTACGACAAAAAGTATCTTGCAAAAACTAGTTTGTCACGATTTTGATGCCGACTTTTTGAATCGTAATTTATTTTTTATGTTGCATATGACGTTGTCAGGGCTCGCACTGTTCCTAAAATTTTCACACTTTCCTACCATAATTTTACAACGATAATATTTATTGTAGAATTGTATAGT
Source organism: Maratus speciosus (assembly GCA_963932465.1). Lineage (NCBI taxonomy): Eukaryota > Metazoa > Arthropoda > Arachnida > Araneae > Salticidae > Maratus > Maratus speciosus. The sequence goes on along the minus strand of OZ010799.1, from coordinate 352,691,904 downwards.
AGATGTTCAAGGAATCTGCCTCGAAGATTTTTGATTTAAAATACTGGTAGCAAAGTGCGAAAATTTTAGGAACGCTGCGAGCTCTACGTTGTTTTTCGATCGTGCCTGAAGGAAATGAAAAAGAAATAGTTATCAAAAATCAAAATTCATAAAAATTTAAATCTTTATGATGTACAAAATAAATATACACCTTAATAATATTTTACACGTAATAATAATAAAAAAAATGTTTTCATACTTTTTTGTTGAAACTAAAATAATATTTTTACCAAGATTTGTAATTTATTTATTTATTTTAGTTTTTAAGAAAAACATATAAATCTGTGAACTTATGTAAACATTATAGTAGAAAAATCGATGAAAAAAATGTTTCCAGATATTTTATTTTAAAATTATGCCGTTTAGCGAAATTAAACGTGTACGGTTTTATATAACAATAATTTTTGTAAGTTCCTTATCAGACTAACTGTATTACATTCTTAACCCTTTAGTGCGCAGCTTTGAATATATGCAAACAACAGTGTTTTGAATTTAATAGTTTTCTTTATTCGTATATACCTAATTCACACCAGAAAATTAAAATAGCAATATTTGCTATTATTAATAACAGACATTCCGTTTTTGTGAACAGAGTGAAATGAACCATTGAAATTTTCTGGTGTGAAGCCAGATTCTCTGAAGTACGTAATTTATAGAACGTATTCTATCATGGGAATTAAAGGGTTAAAGGTTCCAACGTTATATAAAATGAATACAAATTAAATTACAATATCAACCGTTTCATTATGATTAGGATCTGAAAGAGAAATGTTTGTCTCTATTAATCTCTATAATTTATGGGATTTAACTTTCGTAAAATTTGACCAATCGTCATGAAATTTAAATAAGGAATTCGAGTATTGAACACTACTTTACATTATGCAGATGTACGTCTAGTCGTCGATTTTTTGTCCATAAGAAAATATATTCGTATGATTTCCTTTCATTTTAAATGAATGTGTATTACTACCTTACTACCTTGCAACAGGTTGATAGACTCGAGTTTATCCGAACCCTTTTTAGGTGCGTTCTTAATTATATAAATACGTAGCACCTATTGTCGTCGTTCGGTCCATCTGTCCGTCTGTCTACATATAACAGAGCAAAAAGTACCCAACTGAATAGTCTGATATTTTAAATATATAATTTTTGAAAAATTTTATCGAAACATTTGAAATTTTATGAAAATCGGATGTGTAGTTTAATTAGAGGGACAGTCAAAAATTTTCCGTTACATTACGGCCAATGGGAAAAAATTATTGCAAGTGCATTTTAATGACGTTACAGCCTACTGAATGGGCTGAAATTTTAAATATATAACTGTTGTAAAATCTTGTCAAATATTTTTCAATTTTATAAAAATCGGATACATAGTTTAATTACAGGGACAGTCAAAATTTTCTGATAGAGTACGGTCAATGGGAAAAAATTATTTCAAGGGCATTTTAATGATGTTACAGCCCTTTGAACAACATGAAATTGATATGCACGCATGGAGTGCACTAAAAGAGACATTCATTACAATATGCGGTGCAAAAAATATTTATAAAACTAGTTATAGTACGAACGGACCTCATTTGCCATGTTTGACAAGCAATTTCCAACTTGTTTTCCTTGCGTGTCAGGTTCGCGCTAATAGTTTCGTGCTTCGGTCGATTTCGACTCTGGCGCGTCAGGTTTGGCTCCCCATTTTTTCAAATGAATATCCATAAAACTGATAAAGTTGAAAATAAAATTGTATATGTTAATTTAAATTCGTAGCTGCTAAATGTGTGAATTTTCAAAATTAGATAAACATAATTTGAACTAGAAAAAATATTTCATAAAATGTATCTTGTTTCTAAATTCCTATTTATTATTTTTTTTCATTTATTAAAATTTCTGGATTTTTTTTTCAAATCAAATTTACGAAATTTGATTTGAAAGAAAAAAAATTGCAGACTATGTACCGTAATAGACATATATTTACATACCTACATGAAATATTAATGTAATTGATGTTAGAAATATATTTACAGTATTTGTCCATAATTACATTAAAATATAGATTAATTTTCTTTTATTTCGGGTCGGGTTTAACACTAGAATCGCCATAGCGGTCATTTTGACCGGCAAAAAATGAAAACATTTCGATTCGAACCAGATTTTTTTTTCTAAAATAAGTTAAATATGTACCACGGAGAAATAAGTTTAATAGATAAGTCAAACAGTTTAAAATAAAAATTCTGGTGCAAAATATTTTTATAACACTTGAGTAAAATTTCCGGTGTTAAATTGAAGTGCATTGTATTTAATGTCTGTAGCCTACATAACCTGATCCACCCAGCACCAGAATGTTTTAACAATACGGGTTTTCAACAAGAACATTGAGGCAAGAAAGACCTGCTGAAGTTGGTTTTATTTTATGTTATAATATAAGAATTAAATTTATAAACAGTAATGTGTGCAATAAGACACACTGTATTTTCCAATTATTAACACGTTCATGACGGGAAACGAGAATTCTCGTTTTCATTCAAAAAACATCATCGACTAAAGGCGTGGCTTCTACCTTACAGAGAATGGATTTATATCATCATATTTTTTAGATTTTAAGACATTTTATATTAAATTCGTATATTTAAAGATATTTACCGATGCATAAACTTGGCAAACCTATCTGGAACAATAATTTACCAAAGACTTTTAGAACAGGCGGAATCTTCTACTATTTTAAAATTGAGATTTGATAAAAATTGACCGTCGGCAATGCGTTAAGTGAAATGTGTCTTTTGTTAAGTAATCAGACTGATTTGTTGCAGTGTACACTGTTATATCTTAATGTTTAACCACATTTTATAAATCACCCGATACGGTAGTGATTCTGAATAAAACTTTTAATAATTAAGAACTATATAAATTTTGTGGTAGATGAAATGTTTTAATCTATTAACCACCAAAACTATAAATTAGAGATTTGGAAATTTTTTTTGTTTAAAATCGTTTACTAACACACATTCAAAAAGGTAATTTTCAGTTTATTAAAATCCCAAAGTTTCTGCCAATAAATAACATATATTTTTTTTAATTTAAAATTAGTGGTAGCAAAGTGATTAATTTAAGTAGGAACAATTATTTTTACCTTTGCATCAACGCAACACCAGTGGGTAACGGGTTCAACAACTATAATCAGATGATGAATGCAGTAATTTTATTATTTTATACCAAACAAGAGCTACACTCCTTTTTTACCGCAATATAATGAAGACGATTATTCTTGAATAAAATCAATGTTAAAGACCAGTAAATTTAGAAAAAAAGTCATTTTGGATTTATTTATTTTATATTACTCCAAGTTTAATCCAAGTTATTATTTTAATCGAAGTATTATTTTAATCCAAGTCCAGAGAAGAGCATTTATTTTTGCATTTAATATTTTTCTTCGCCTGCTATGAACGTTTGAACTTTTCTAAATATATATTTTAATAAGATAAATTGAACTTTGAACACTTTTGTCAACTTGGAATATTTCTTTTATTAAAAGACATTTCACTGCACTTTTTAAAAGAAAATTAATATTTCAAACTATTCTACGAATAAAAAAAATATTTACTATCATTATAAAATAATTTTTAAGCGTAGTTTTTAAATCAAAAATTTTTTCCAGGGTTTTTACATGAAAAATTACAAACTGAATTTTATAGAAAACGCAATAAAGAATATTTTCTAAATTCTCCTAGTACTAAAATAATGTTATTTGTTATCGTTTAACCGGAAATCTAACTTACCTAGACAGTACCATAATCTGTATCGTCATAATTTCAATATTTAACTAGCTACTAAAGCAAGAAAATATAATTTGAAATTTAATTATATATTTAATTAATCACGATATTAAATAAAAAATATTATAAAACTACAATATGCTGATGTTATATAAAAACCATTACTTATGAGTTATTAAAATTATTATCCGCCTACATAAATATATATATATAGCATTATCCCAACATTGAAGATTTTTCTAGTTGAAATGAAGTATCTGGCTGTCACGATATCAGTAGCGGATCACGTCCAGCAGTAATGGAATAGTATAAGTTGTCAGAACAGGTAAATTCGATCCTGTTGTACTAGTATAACAAAAACTGGAATCCTGTCGTGTTAAAGACTACGACGTTATATGATGATTTGGAAGAAATCAGTCATGCTTGTATTGCTGTGAAACCTGGAGCTTAGTGAACTTTTAACACGGGTTTGTCCGTGAGAGTGTTAAAAATGGCAAAAAAACTCATTTTTTTAAAAAAATGTTCTGCAGATATATTAGAATTTTATATTATTTCATCATTATGTATTCCAATTAAATTAAAAACATGCGTTTTTGTTCAATATTGTACATTTAAAAAAACGCTCCGAAAGTAGTCAGATTCTTTAATATTGCCAATGAATTTTGACCAAGTCTTTCAAAATATTAGGGAATTGCAACTTTTATCCTTCTACTTAGAAAATGACTCCATTTCTCCTCACACTTATTCCTGCATATGCTATTCTTGAAATAATTTTAAAATTTTTTCATGCCATCGAATATGCTTATGGATTCTTGGATATCGTCTTTTAAATCTTTGTAGAATTTTCAACACGTATTTCAGCAAGATATCAATTATAAATTACCATCAAAACGTTAGACATTTAAGATTGTGTCTGAAATACTACTGAGAAGTATTGTAACGTCTACAGTTTTAATATTAGTTTTAAAAAATGTATTTCAGGTATAACCATGATATGACGTAATAAGCAGGATAAAGAAGAAATAACGACTTAAAAATACCAACGTACAAACAAAATCGTGTAATTTAAAAAAATACATTGAAATTACATAAAAACTTTCTGTATAAGTTACCATGTAAGAATAAATTTCAAACTGTGCATTTATCCGCAAACATATCCATAAATAATAATTTCAGTAACTATTTTAAAGTAATCCAAGTATATAAGGTGTATAAGAAAAAACTTTATTTTCATCATCAATTTTATTTTTGTTATTAAGTTAAAACAAGAGATTAAAAATGAATTTGTTTCATTTTGTGGAAGTACTTCTTAATGTCGCAATTTCTTCTTTACACTGCTCATTACGCTGTCTCCCTAATATATATGAAACAGCAACAAAAACATCAAATTTGAAAATACATAAAAATTGATCATATTACTTCATAAATCTAAAAAAATTATTATGTTTGCATTTCAGGTATAATTCTTTGATAACGTAATAAACAGGATAAAGAAGAAATTGCGACTCAAAAATATTCAACGTACAAAAAAATACACAAAATCGTGGCAAAACGAATTTTGAAAGATAATTTTTTTTTTGTACAATATTAATTTTTTTTAACAATTCAACCTTATTTTAAATCTGCGAAACATAAGCAAGTAAGTGCAAAATAACAAGCAATAGTCTAAATTAATTACAGTTTTCCTGATCCGCGATCAAACTTTTGTCCAATTTTTACCGTTTCAAACCTCTCTCTTCTCTGTAAGATTCTTCACTATCTTAGAAATCACCCTGTGAGTATTAGACCGGTGCGAAAAACAGTAACGTTTGTGAATCGAATCGTAATAATGTGGAAAAGTTGCTACTCGCCAAGCCAAATACAGTGAAAAGAATTTTTTTGAAATAAAAAAATATCTTCCGTTCGCGCATCGCGTTTAAATGTTTTCGAATTTGAACAGAAATTGAACAGATATAACAAAAGTCGTAAAAGGTGTAAATTTTGTCCGATCGAACTACTCTTTTCCACATAGCATGGTCTTGTGGTGTAGAATGGCAAAAAAATGCCACATACACCTCCTCTATCCCCTAACTACCCCCTCGAGGGGAGAAAATGGCCAATTTTCGTAAAATTAACCCAAATTATAGGAGGTGTAAATATTGACCGACTTGGGGTTTTTTTTACATATAAGGCAACCTTGAGGCTAAAAGTCGAAAGAAATACCCCGTCTTTTTTCCCGGAGGTGTGCGAGAAGTCTTAATTTTGTAGTTCTTGGCCCGTCCTTCAAAGGACGACTCAGGACTCACCACGTGAAGGCGGCTGCGATTCACACCCACAATCTACCGAGCCAATCAACCAAAATGTGGGTGTATAGACTTATCCATTTCCAATGCAAATTCAGGTACTCCGAATTCTGATTTAGTGTCAAGTTTTAGCATGCAGCACGGAAATCGATGGTGGCTCTTATGAAACCATCACGTCACTCATCAGTGTTGCCATATTGGGGACTTTTTTGTTTCCAGATTGTTCATAGTCACCGATTTTTTGAAATAGAAATAATCGCCCTATTTAAAAATAGATTCAAAATTCTGAAAAATGAGGGAATTATACTACTTTTAAAAAGTGGTGACAGTCAAATAATCTGAATTAAAAAAGTCCCCAATCTGGCAACACTGTCACTCATGCCCATAAATTTTTGAGCCTGTGTTTCCAGCTTGACACTGCGCTCTATACGTCTTGCGTATGAAATGGTATGTCTGCCAGATTCAATGGAAAAGTTCGCTTTTCAAAATTGGAAATCAAGTGTGAAATTTCAGCTGAAGAAATGCTTACCAAAAGAGGTTGACAGATAATTTTGGTTTCAGACAAATTAACGTTGTCATAATAATCCTTGGCGTCAAAATCTATGACCGTAACTAGAAACTTTCTGACATATTTGACCTTTGTGGGAGTGTCTTTGGATTTCAGTACCCACAAAAGTCCCAGCTCTCGAACCTGCTGCCTATCATCCACTACAAGTGAAAGAAGAAGATTTTCCGGATGGGCAAAGAAAGTATTTATTTGACAGACCTTCTGATATTTCACACTTGATTTCCAATTTTGAAAAGCGAACTTTTCCATTGAATCTGGTAGACATACCATTTCATACTCAAGCGTACAGAGTGCAGTGTCAAGCTGGTAACATAGACGTCCTCAAAAGTTTAGACTCATGAGCGATGTGATGGTTTCATAAGAGCCACTCTCGCTTCTCGTGCTACCATGCTGAAATTTGGCACTAAATCAGAATTCGCAGGACCTGAATCTGCATTTGGATATAGATAATTCTCCACGCCCACATTTGGTTGGTTGGTTGGGTAGGGTGTGGGTGGGACTGACGGTGCAGCTACATTCCCGTGGTGAGTCCATAGTCGTACTTAGAAGGACGGGCCAAGAGCTGCACAATTTAGCTCTCCTGTACGCATCCGGGGGAAAAGGACTGGGATACGTTTTCGACTTTTAGCCTCAAGGTTACGTTATGTACAAAAAAATTAGGTCGATCGGTCAATATTTACAACTCCTGTAGTTTGGTTTAATTCTACGAAATTCGGCCATTTTCACCCACTTGATAAGTTTAAAAGGAAATAGAGGATAGGTGTATGGTATTTTGCCCTCCATTCTACACCTCAAGGAATCCTATTTGCAAGAAACGAGTTCCATCGGACGAAATTTACACCTTTTCGATTTTTCGTTTATCTGTTCAATTTTTATTCAAATTAGAAAATTTTGAACGGCATGCGCGAACGGGAGATATTTTCCGATTTCCAAAAACATTTGTCTCCTTTATTTGTATTGAGGAGTAGCAACTTTTCCGCACTATTACGATTTGATTTGCAAACGTTTATGTTTTTCGCTCCGGTCTTGTGTGTATATTTTACGAACCGTAATGTATATGAATTATTCTACATTTATAGCAAATTGTAAAAGACTAAATAAAGAAAATATTTTCCATTCTTTGTTTTTTAATTTTTAATAACATTACATTGAAAACGCTGAAATAATAATAGTAAAAAAATTGTTTCATTGTATTGGGATTTTAAAATTAGGTATGGGAAATTCTAAAATTTTTATTCCAGTGCATTTTTGTGCTTTATAAACATATCATTCTTTTGTTTTCACGGAGAAAACACGTTATTATATTAGAATAAAAGTTATTAAAAAATAGTTTGATGTCAGAAAAAAAAATACTCAGGTCTGCCTTTTTATCTGACACACATACTAAATCGCAAAACATTTATTTAAATTTTAATTAGGTTTGCAAAAATATATTTGAAATTACATAATTTTTTTTCTACAATTGCACATATCTGGCGCAATTTCAAAATTTGCATTTATTCGCAGACATATCCATAAATAATAGATTCAAAACTATTTTAAAGTAATTCAAAGACATAAAATGTATAACAAAAATTTTAATTTCATCATCAATTTCATCTTTTTTAATAAGTCAAAGCAAGTGATTAAAAATAAATTGGTTTAATTTGCATAAATTTTACTTATTATATATTTATAAAAAGCCATTAAAATTATGAAAAAATGATCAATATACCAAAACTTTTTCTTATGCACGTTCCTCGTCGTATAAAGTTTTTTTTTTTTTTTTCCCGTGTTTAAAGAAAATTATATTTATCACGAAGTTATTAATGAAAATTCATTTTAAAATAATGAATATCCGAGACATGATTATTATTTATTTATATGAAATGTATAACGTTACGTAATAGCATTTTTGTTACACAAATGACATATTTCTATATTATAATTAATCTTGCTTGCGTTCTTTTGAAAGAGTATACATTAACATTGGAATGTAAAGAGTCAGGAATTTGCGCGAGTGAAAGAAAATTAAATAAATGATCGTTATTTGTGTGTTTTAAAATGCAGAAATTAGAAGCAGCATAAACAGAAAAATATGTTAAATATAATAGCATTTGAATTTTTTTTTTCTTATCTTGAGTAAATACTGCAATAGGGAAAATTATTTACAGACAGATATTTCGAATGTATGTCATAAAAGGAATAATAAAGTGATATTGTTGAGAAAATTATCTAAGTAAATGCCTGTGAAAAGGAGCAAATGAACAGTATTGCTGTTTCACAAAAATATATTTAAATAAATAATTTTATTAAAGAATCTGCGTATATGTGAACTCGTAACTGTTGTTCCAACTCATTTAAGTCTTTAATGCATTTTTTACTTTCTTCTATCTTTACACGAAAAAAGTATTGGATTCGTGAAAATTTTCGAATTCCGGTTTTCGAAGGATTTACACGTTTTAGGCGACAGAAATCGCGAAATACATGTTTTTACAAAATGTTTGCTTTTTAGTCTGTGACTCTGTCTGTCTGTCTGAATGTATATGACACAAATTTTGTTGGCGCTCTATCTCAAGAACTAATACATGGAATTTAATGAAAAAATATATTTATGTAGTCCCTGATGTAAATTGGTGCTGATTAGTTTTTGGTGTAAATCGCTTAACAGCTGCATTTTTTCACAATTTCTTCAATAGCTCTATCTCAATAACTAATGCACGAATTTTCATTAAACTTCAGATTAAGGTATACCTTGATAAATATTGCTGCTGATTATGTTTTGGTGTATATCGCCCAACAAGTGGCGCTGCTACGCTGCCTTTTTCACGATTTCGCATTAGCTGTATCGCAAGAACCATTGCACGATTTTCATAAAACTTCACATTCATTTAGACGTAGACACAATTTGTTGCTGATAAGGTTTTGGCGTTAATCGCCCAATAGGTGGAGCTTCTATGCTGAATTTTTCACGTTTTTCTCAAAAGCTCGATCCTAAAATCTAATGAAAGTATTTTAATCAAATTTCAGACGGTGACATAAGTTGCTGCTGATTAGGTTTTAGTGTAAATCACCCAACAGGTGGAGTTGCTGTGTTGCATTTTCCACGATTTACATGAATTTAGCTGTAGTCATGTCTCAAAAACTAATGCACGGAATTTCATATCTTTAGAATTCTTATGAAGGCATAGATTGCCATTTATTTTTGATACTGTGATAGCGAATTAAGTATTCATACGTACGAGATAGATTTTTTTTTTTTTTTTTTTTGGAATTAGCACTCAGACTAGTTTTATTTAATTAATATACACAAATTATCATTGATGCAATTACAACTACAATAGTTTTCCGCTGCAATCTGTGACTACTATCTAGCGTTAAGTTGAGAAATTTGAAATGACAGAAATGTATACGAAATGCTGTGTTAGTATTTATTTATTAAATACTCTTCAAATAATATACGAAGAAAATCCGAGTATGTAGCCGATCTTCTACACCAGACATTGATGGAGTGAAGAATTAGAATAAATGTGTGTAAGTACGCTTTTTCCTCTTTTATAAGGGTACTCTAGTTGACAAGTGGTTTTTTTAGCCCCCGGAACGGTATGCTATTTCTTTCTGCCTGCTTATTTTGTCTCCAAAAAATAACGTTAGCTTATAGACGCTAGCAATAAACAAAGCAAATTTATTATTGTACAATTAAATGCTCTATAGCAATTTTTTTATCCCCCCCCCCTTTGCCTCTGAAATCTCTCCTATTTCCTTCTGTCCTCTGGAATTTACTGACTCAATATAATTAGAGGAATAGGATACACTTTAAAGAAAACACTGTAGATTTGCCAGAACAAACTCGATCACAGTGAATGTGCTGCATCTTTCATTGTTTTCCTGACTATATTAACATGAAAAATACAGTAGTTGCTTAAAATTAACAGCACAATGTGCTGGCAATTTGGACGCATTTTTTTACAGCACAAACTGCTGGCGTCCAAATTACCAGCACATTGTGCTGTTAATTTTACGCAACTACTGTAATTTCCATGCTAATATAGTCAGGAAACCAAAGAAAGATACAGCACATTCACTGTGATCTAGTTTGTGCGCGAGATGAACAGTACTTTGTACTGTAAAAATGTCGTTTTTTTTTACAGTGTAGTGACATCCAATAAAATATTAGTAGGCGTAAAATAAGAGTAAAGTTTATAAATTAAACCAAATATTTATAATGAAATAAGATAACCGTTCTGTTTTACTGATGTTTGCGTCTAATTTTCACTTTAATGTATATGATTGTATCCCTACTATATTTGAAATTAAAGTTTTAATTCTATATTATATGGATTAAAAATCAATACGATGTATTTTTGCATTTTTGAATCAAAATAGATGATTATGTGAAGGATTTTCTAACGTGAACTGAACAGTTAAAGCGCAATAAAAACTAAAGGTTGAAATCTATAAAAAGTTAATCCTTCAGGAGAGTAATTTGTGATGTCATTAACATTTTCATTACTAAAAAGCATTAAAAAGCAGAAAACCAATGTTTAAAAATGCACAAATAAAGCATAAAAATCAGAAAACAACTGTTTCAAATCTACTAGCGAGTTTCTTATTCAGTTCAAGATAGAACAAGGCACAGCGTGCTAGAAAAAGCAAGGGTGGGCAAAATGACAGAGACGCTCTGGTTTATATGCCCAATACGGGTAGCGAATGCGCCAAAAACAACAAATGAGAGAGAAGCAGATTAAACGACTGAGTGGACAAATAATGACTTATCGAGTACTACTGATTTTCCAAGTATTTGGAAAGCATTAATTTAATTTCTCCCTTTCTTTGTTTTTTTTTTCTCCCGTACTCCGGTAGATGTCGCTTTGTCCACTCAGAACTTTCATCTGCTACTCTCTCATTGGATGTTTTTGGCACATTCGCTACACGTATCGGGTATATAAGGGAGTATATGACAGAGAAAAATATCCTTTCTCTGTCATTTTGCCCAGCTTTCCTTTTTCTAGCACGCTGTGCCTAGTTCTATCTCGCACTGAAGAAGAATCTCGCTAGTAGATTCGGAACAGCTGTTTGCTGCTTTTTTCAATTCCTACTATTAGTTCACACTCTCCCAATATTTATTTATTTATTTATATATCTTTTTCAAATTTTCAATCGTTAATAAAGTACTTATTATTCATCCTATCAAGTTGAAATAATTTTTTTTTTAAACTTATACTGGATGACAATTGATGTTAATACAGATTTTTCAAATATTAATTCATTCATTAAATTTTAATTAATTAATTTTAGTTTTGTATGGGAGACAAAATGGCGGCCATTGGTTATTGAACAACATTATGAATCTTCATATCTATTAGGCGGGTTACCATAGGGGGACCCTGTTCTGTCGCCAAATACCACCAAGTTTGTCGCTAACTTGGCGATATATCGTCAAATTTGGCGACCAAAATGAGTCGCCAAAAGGGACGCAAACTTGGCGATATCTCTAATATTTCGCCAAATCCCCATAGACTTCCATTGTAAACCTACTCGCTTATAGAAAATCAACAAATTGACATATTTTAATGCAACAAAAACTAATATTAGCTTAAGGGAATATATTAAATTTTTCTTTGATGACCTAAGTAGGAATTGACTTTAAAAACAAATTTTTTATATTACTTGTTATGTTTTATTTGTGCATTTTTCAACGTTGGTTTTCTGCTTTTTAATATTCTTGCACAAAGGCTTTATTTGGTACATCTTCTTTACTGTTCCTTGTCGTAGTTTTGATTTACCGTTAGATGTCGCTGCACTGTCTGAAATTGTAATGCCACTCAATCTTTTAATTTACCTACGAAGTTTCAACATCAAAACAGAATGCAGGTAAAAACTGAATCAACCTTTATACATTTTATACATCACATTCAGTAATCTAACAAATTGAATCAGTACTGCATCATCTATCAGAAATACTTGGAACTAAAATTAAGAAGTATGATAAAAAATCTGAATTCGCGTATTGCTTGCAAGAATAACTCTAATGCAGTTTAAAAGTTATTTCATTTTATGTCCATTAATTACTTTTTCGGACAGCCTGTACAACGCTGTGTGTATACTCTAAACGTACATTTTCCTGAAATTTTAGTTTCTTGTAATACAAAAATTTATTATTATATAAAATGTTTGAAAACATCTGAAAAACCAGATAAATGTTAATTTATTTTTTTGTTTAAAAATAACTTTTATGATAAAATCTTGTATTAAATATTTTTGTTTTAAAATAAAAAGAAGTATCTATATTATAAAGAACAAACATATCTGTGCGTAACACATACGTCATTTTACGAAAGGCAACACTTTGAAATTTGAAACAAAATTTTGGTTTTTCAGTTTACTCTACTGCAGATTTTTAAACTTCTAAACATCGCATATTTTAAATTTTTACACCGTTGAATAAAGAAAAAAATTTCTTTTAAATGCAATTTGTTTGAAAGCTGTATCTCAATTTACTTTTAAGATGTTAATTTTTTTGTAGTTTTTATTACTTTTTTTGTAGTCGGGGCAACTGAAGTACTTCATTTCTGATGAAAGTAAAGGGGAAAAATGAAAATAGTAGATTGCTGTATCATTTTGTTGCCATTTGCTCATAAAAACTGAAAAAAGAAATTGAAATTAAAATACGTGCTATGTCAAGACAATTGTTTCTTATAAAACCCGGTGAGTTTTGGCTTTATTTAGTTTTTATTTATGAATTAAATGATTTTTATTTTATTGCGATTTAATTTTACAAACGATGCAATACTTTCTCTTTATAAAAATGTATTTTAAAGAATATTTGCGTGACCTGTAAAAATGCAATTTTATTAATCCGTGTGAAATTACATTTTCCGAATTTTGAAAAAAATATAAATGAATAACTTCTGATAAAACATGGAGCTATTAAAAAAAAAAAAAAAAAAAAAAAAAAAAAAAAAGTCATATAAATCATTAGATACTCGAGATTGTATTGCCGACCTTCTTAAATGACGTCATTGCTTTCTGCTGGGTTTGTGTATTATTCCTCGATAATGATGTCATTTGCAGACCGTTCTATAAATGTTGCAAGGCGGGATCATAAAAGTGGGCTGTTTTTAGCGTAAAAAGTGTTTAGCGTATACAATTGACGTCATTTTATAAAAAAGGATGTATTTTAATTCTTAAAACTGAAATATGTTTTGTAGAAGAGCTTCATTTTCACCCTCGCTGCTTTGAAATTTTTGAGAGGTGAAAATGCTTTATCATTGAAAATAACGTAATCAAAATCACACACTGATAAAATGCAATGTTTTACAAACATTTAGAGTGACTTTATGGAAAAGCAGTAACATACAGTGTACATGCTCTTTGTCCGAAAATAGCGATTTATATTACAGAAGTAGATGTTTCTTTCTTGGATGAATTCGCTTCGCCGAGTTAGACAAGCAATCAAAGAAGATCTTGGCAATAAATCGAGGTTTGAAATAATATTAGGCTCGCCAAAATTTTGTCCAAAATTCTCTCTACTAATAAAATATTATTGCTGTTTTTTAAGACATGTTACTGTAATTTTATCAAAATAACATAATTTGCATAATTTAATTTTCATAATTTTATATAATCAATATATTTAAAACACAAGAATGTTTTTTAGTCATTTGCCCTAAGCTTTCTGCTGAACCAAATTTACTAATAAATTTTTAACTGGAAGCCGTTCATTTGTAGATGTGCTCGCACTAGCTGTTTTTTTTATAACCCATTATTATATTTTAATTTTAAAAATATTATATGAAACTTCTTCAAAATTGTGGTAATGAGATAGCTTTCATTATTCAGAGAAGAGAGAAATAATGAGGTTTATTTATCTTTGTTCATGTTATTAATGTATAAAAATTTAAAATTGTTGATACAAATTGTTATATAGGGTTTGATGGCGCAAAATGGCATTAGGGACATAATACTTTGAACGGAAAATTACGCGCTGCTTTTGAAAACACGCATTTTCTTCATAAAGTTTCCATATTTTTTCCCCTTCAGTATGTGTACTAATTTCAGACACTATGTGAAATGCTTAAGTAAGGGAAAACGACATCATATTTAAAAGAAAACGGTGATTTTCTTAAATAAAACTAAACTTTTTAACACAAATGCGTCAAAAAACATAAATTACCACAATTTTTACTCTCCGGTACTGAGATTAGAATCTCGAGTTAAAACTGCAACTGTTCACATGCAAAGATTTTGCTGACAATCGTAACTTCAAGTTTTGAACTATAATGATTTTAAAATGTTTTAAAAAGGGTGATTGCAGTCGAGAGGTTAATTTTTAATTTCATCTCTATCACGTGGAGCTCGATTAAGAAAGATTAATCCGTTTGCTCCTAAAACAACATAAAGCGTTCATCATTTTCTTAACGACTAATATTCCGTAAACAAATATAAAACTTCCTCTATGATTAAATAAATAAAATCCTACAAATAAAACATAAATTTAACAGATATGTAATTGAACTACGCGCTTAAAGCTCTAAAATTATCAGAAAATATAAGGATGCCGTAAGCAGCTAAATCTTGGGCTAATAACTCTTAGCATGCGGCTAATACGTAAAAATCGCTTTTGATAAATTTCAAAAGTTTATTTGATTGTATAATTAATATTTTTCGTATGAAAAATTCTTTTTTATTTTTAGTGGGCAATCTAAAAAATATATTGCATGTAAAAAAAAATACTACTTTTCAATAAAAAAATAGTTTTCACCTATATTCTGTAGCCCGGGAAGGTACGATCCCCTAGTTATCTTAACGATAGTTTGAAAGTTCTTATAGATATTTTAAAAATTCTGTTAAACAAAAAACCTAGCGTGATATGATAATTTTGATGAAATATGATAATAGCCTTGTGAGTTATTTAAAAATATTCCCTTAAAAAAAAAAAAAAAAAACGCATTTTCTGAGATAATATGACGGTTATTTATACCGATCAGAAACATCCTTCTTTTAAAGCTTTTCAATCTAAATATGTAAAAGAAAGCTCCAATTTTTCAAGAATTTAACATTAAAGAAGCGCTACTTATATTTCAGCACTTCCCGGTTTAAAATATAGCGTCTTTTTCGTCCATATTTTAAATTAAATCTTAAAATATTTCATTTTAGGATATCTATGCGCACTGGTATAAAAAATTAAGCGTGTTCTTGATTCTTGATTTAAAAAAATAATAATAAAAAATAAATAAAAACAGTCGGAAATTAGACGTCAAACGTGGCAAATGAGGTGCGTTCATACTATAACTAGTTTTATAAATAATCATATCTTGGTGCAGTAGCTGTTTTAGTCTTATGCAAAAATGCATGACTACAAAATCTATTTCTTTTATATGTAGTAATTTCAGAAATACGAAAATAATAGGACTCATCTTAAATAGGATGGAATCACCATAGCACTCTAGAATTATTATCTATCATGGGATGTCAATGAATACATTACGTATGATAGTATTTAATAGAATGGAGAAAACTTTTATTAATATCTTTTTAAGTTTTCATTCGATTTTCATAATATTTGAGATGACTCGACAAAATTTTTCAACGATTACATATATTAAATTTCAAACCATTCGGTTGAGTAGTTTTTGCACTGTTTTATACAGACAGGTGGACAGACAGAAAGACAGACGAACCAGACGACGACTATAGGTGCTATGTATTTATATATTTACGAAAGCACCTAAAAATAAATGAAAAAGAAAGAAAATAGAAAGAATTTAATAAAAGCATATTTTTAAGAAAAATATTTTCGCTCTTTATTTTTTATTTATATTTTATTAGCCCCGGTACGGTATGCTATTTCTTTCTCCCAGCTTATTTTGTGTCCAAAAAATAACGTTAGCTTACAGACGCTAGCAATAAACGAAGTAGATGTATCATTGTACAATTAAATGCTCTATAGCATTTTTTTAAATTTCTAAACATCGCACTTTTTCAGTTTTTATACCATCGTATTGGGAAAAAAAGTACTTTTTAATGCAATTTGTTTGAAAACTGCATCTCTATTTGTTTTTGAAATATGATTTTTTTGTAGTTTTTAGCGACATTTGTTTCATTTTGGCAAATGAAGTACGCCATTTCTGTAGAAAGTAAAGAAAAAAATTGCTGAAAAATAGCAATTGTATCTTTTTGTTGCCATTTTCTCATAAAATGGAAAAAAAATAATTAAAAAAATTAAATTGAAAAAAAAATTAAAATACGTGCTACTTTGAGAAAAATATAAATGAAGGATTAATGATAAAACAGGGAGCTATTATAAACTATATTTAATTTTAAGTTTCTATATTAATGCAAATGACGTCATTTTACATAAAATAAAAGCGTGTGCTTTAAGTCTTAAAACTGAAATATGTTTTGCAGTAGAGTCCCGATTATCCGAGTCACGCTTAACCGAGTTATTTTCTTCTGATGGACTGGTGGCTTCTATTATTATGAAACAGCCGTTATAAATGAAGCGTTAGGTGAAGATGAATGAGCTGCCGTAAAAAGTTAGAACTCTGATTTTCTGGTCAGAATGGAAAAAAAGGGCCATAATTATTTTTAACGCTTCATTTATAATGGCTGTTTCATAATAATAGAAGCCACCAGTCCATCAGAAGAAAATGAAGTAATGGAAATGCCGGGGCGACACTAAATTCTGAAAAAGCAGAATTCCTGTTCTCTAGTTTTCTATTTTTCATTGTTACAGTTTCACAGCCAGTTGATCTATTTTAGAGAGTATAGTTTGGCACATAAAGGGCTCCACTGCTGTTGTAATAAATATATAGTTAGAAAACTGGACGATTTAACTCCTACTTTATCCCCTGCTCCGGCTAACGTGAGAATTACATAAATTTTATTAATTTAAAATTAACTTCCAGAAATTGAAATAAAAATAGAAGTGCCCAGTTAAACTGATGGCATTGAGCTCACAGGCTATTCAAACTAATTCTATACTATACTCTTATTTCAAAGAACAATGCCCTCGAAAATAAATCAAAAATGAATATCCCCCACCCCTCTGTTTACCATCTTTATACTTAACCCATGAGCCTCCAAATCTCATCAGGGAAGCACCTTATCAGAATAAACCAGTATACCAAATTTGAAGCAAATCGGACAGAAAAACCCATTTATCTAAATTAAGGAGGGGGATTAGTCCCCTGTCTCCCCTTTATGCTTAACCAATGAACCCCTAAAACTAGTAAAAGTACCTTATGAGAATGAACCTACTTACAAAATGTTAGGCAAATAGGATAATTCTGCCAAAAAAAACCTTTTATTTAAATTAAAGTGGGACTAGCCTCGAGCCCCCTTTTATACTTAACCAATGAAACCCCATAAGTAATCAGGTAAGTCTTATCAGAATTAACCCATTTATAAATTTCGATGCAAATCGGATAATTCTGCCTGAAAAACCCATTTATCTAAATTAAGGGAGGTGGCTCGGCCACACCCGCCCGTTCACCCTTTATACTTAACCAATTAACCCCCCCCCCCACCCACCCCCAAAAAAATTAAAGAAGAGCCTTATCAGAATGAATCTATTTACAAATTTTGATGGAAAATGGATAATTCCGCCTGAAAAACCCCATTTATCTAAATTAAGGGGGGTTGTCCCCGTCCCCCCCTTTATAATTAACCAAGGAACCCTCCAAAAGTAATCGGAGAAGCACCTTATCAGAATGAGCCTATTTACAAAATCTGATGCAAATTGAAAAATTCTGCCTGAAAAACCAATTTATCTAAATTAAGGGGGGATTTCCCCCCCCCGTTCCCCCCTTTTTACTTAACCAATGAATCTCCAAAACTAATCATCGAAGCGCCTTATTAGAATGAACCTAGAAAAAAAAATCTGAAGCAAATCTGATGTTTCTATCAAGACAGTCTATCACATTAGCTCTCATGCTTTGATAGCCTGTGAGCTAAAGATTATATTGTCATCGGAAAAATGCGATTTTTGTAATTCAAGACTATCAGTAAGTGAAAAAAAAATATTACAAAATTCAATTTTTACTTCATAATGTTAAGGTAAATAAATGAGTGAAAAAAGAAATATCAAGAGATATTTAAAGCACCAAACTATATGTTGCAGAGATATTTTAATTGTAATTATTTTCCATGGTTTGAGATACATAATATCATTCTTACATTATTGAGAGTAATTAGTACATTAAGAATAATTAGTAATTATAACACTAATTTACCATACGACAATATTTAATGTTTTCTTATTTTTTTTTCTTTTTAAATTTTAATAAAATTTAAATTTGGAATTCTATTATAGGAAAATTTAAATTATATGTAAGTCTAATAATGCCTATTCTATTCTCTGTGATAAATGCTATATTAGATTTCATTTCATATCAGAATTACATTTTATTTTCAATTTAAATTCAAATAAATATACCTATTTATACAATATTCATATAAAAAGAAGAAAATCGATAATTTGAAAACTACAACTAGCTTTATGCCGCTTTCACAGATATACACAGACATTTTGAGGATTTTTTATTATGAAAAATTTTGCTGTTTCATATGTCACTAATTAATTGCTTACAGCTGTGCAACAGTTTGTACAATGTTGCAGCACATTTTGGTGCCCAGATGCGATTACAAGTACTTAATGAAAGAGTTTTCATTAGTGAGGATTACAGTGACGCGTGGCAAAGGACTCTATTCAAAAGATTTTCATCTTTAATCATTGCCACCTGATCTTTTATATAGTAATACTGACAAATAGCAATAATAACGGAAGATGACAAATGCAAATATTCTGGCCATAAAATATCTTGTTATGAAAAAAAGCGTTTTTTGAACATTTAATATCTTATGGAGCGTATATATATTATTACCGCAGGAAACCACAGTTAAATTTCCTCGACAAAATGTAATTAAAGTGATTAAAATATATGTATCCAGGACAGGATTAGGATTCGAATCAGTGACGTTTTGGGTTATGCTGCCAATGCTCTGTCAACTGAGCTATCCTTGACAAATCTGTGGGCACATTTCTATCCGCTAATAAAAAGTTTTACGCAGTAACGGTAGAGGACAAATTCAAATATTTTGCCTATAAAAGATTTTGTTATGAAAACAAAGGGTTTTTGAACATGTAATATATGATGCACCACACGAAACCATAGTTAAATCTCCTCGACAAAATTTAAATATGGTGATTAAAAACATACGAAAAGAACGTATCGTTATATGAATTATAATTTTCCAACTAAGTGAAAATGAGTCCGAGGCAGAGTTCGCACCAGGACCTTTTGGCTTAAGCTGCCAGTGCTCTGCCAACTGAGCTATCCTACGACCATCTGGTGGACACAATTCACAAAGCTTATAATTTTTATCCATTTTCTATCTTTAAATTAGTTTCGATATTTTCATTCCATTTCCCTTTTAACCATTTTTCTTTCAGAAAACAAACTTTCGCCTGATAGCGTTAAATTTATAAATGCGCCAATAGTTTTATGATCTCATTTTTACTGAACATTTGAAATAAATATACAAGATATGTAATTATCTTATACTAAACCTCATCACAAATTAGTCGAATAATTTAGAATATTGCATTTATTTAATATACTTAATTCTGTTAATTTGCAAAATTTTTATTTAACTTCTTTAAAATTATCGAAGTAAACCTGTGATAATTTCAAGGCATACCAGTTTACCGTGGTACTCCAGTTTAAAAATCCTTGTTCTAAAATTTTCGAAAACTTGATTTTATGTATGTTGATCACTTTTCGAGTTTCCGTAACATATAAAAATATATTTAATTTATTACCCTACTGCCAAGAAGGATTATGCGTTTCACGCGTATCTGGGTATGTGGATTTCTTTATACCCTTGAAACATCCCAACGGCTGAATGGATTTTAATGAATGAGGTCTCTATCGACTCGTCTTAACCGTCCGATGGTTATAGGCTAGGTTTTGTTTTTATAAATACAAAATGGCGCTCGTAAAATACAAAATGGCGGTAGAGACGAATAAAATTACGAAACATATGGAGCGGCATATCATTGGATAGGTCTTTCAAAATGAATCGAAGTTTCATTACCTATTTTACAGTCATAAGCCCCGTTTAAATATTACACAACCTGGAAGTTGCGTAGGTAGGATCTCTAGCTCTACTGCAAATTTAACCATCATAGACATCTATAAGCCTCATCAAAACAGTGTTTATAGATAAGAACTAACAATTAAACACTACTTAAAAGTCATCAATACAAGTAAATGAAAAAAAATAGGTATGTAATAAAAAAAAAATAGTTTCACATTGATGAGAAATAATTAATTAGTTCGCTTTTTATGCAGTCGGGTTTTTTGATTTTTTAAATTTATATTTTATTTGTTATTCATATTGTTAGCGTTTCGAAACGTATATTTTATTAATAAGATGAACCTTTATAAGATGAACCTTTAAAAAAGTATGATTTATCTTTCTCATTTGAAGGAAAAATAGGTTCTAAAGCGTTGCTCAAGATAGAAATAATGTAACTACAGGAAATAAACCTTATTTTATGAAAACTAAATTGTATTAGTCTTCCAGAAAAATGTATAGTGCGTTTTCGCGTTTTCAACGTCAGTTTGGTCAAATGTTTCACTGAAAATATCAAATAATACATTTATCGTGAATATCTTGAAAACAGTGTGTTGAAGCGTTAAAATATGCAAACGGAATGGACATAAATTATAACAGTAAGGTACATGTTTTGGTTGAGTGAATTTTATAGAATAAAATAAGACATTACAATAGTGATATATTTGAATTCTGTTCAAAAGAAGTGATAGTTCAAATTATTTAATTGCTGAATTTATTTTTTCAAGGAAAAGTTCTTCATGAATATGCATTAAAATTGCACATATTATACCTAATTTAACATCATGGAAAAATTCATTTTCGTCTTAGGAAAATGCATGTGATGTTTCGAAAGTTATTTTGTAAGTAATGTTCCTAAAAAAAATATATACGTCGGTTTCAAAATACATTAATTTGTTAAGAACCCCATTCAAATTGAACTTTTTGTGTCAGTTTACATACAGGATTTTCAAACGCTGTACCACGGAACACCGGTGTAGAGTGAAGTTAAAAAAAAAAAAAAAAAAAAAAAATTATACTATAACAAATGTTAGCGATTACATTAGTAAATTTGTTTATTTCTGAAACAGAAATTCTAAATATTAAAAATGTATAACTAAATACAATAAAGATAATAGAAAGTATACAATCCATATACAACATAATGTTTATGCAATGTGAGCTTTTCTTCAATACATCCATTAAAAATAAAACGCAGAGAGTCGGGACCGAAACTAAGATTGTTCTCAGGAAGAGAAAACAGTCACCAAAATTCAAAAAGTACAGGATAGAAATCGATCTCGCTTTTTCTATGCTCAAAAATGATCTAACAACATTGAAATGTAAAAAAAAAAAAATTATAAAAACAATGCCATTATATTACCATTAGTTTGCTAAGTGTCTTCGCGTTAACAGCATGTGTTCTTAAAAGTTCAATATCGAAATCAGTCGTAACTAAATCGCTTTCAAGGTCTTTGTCAGATTTATTAGTATCAATATGATAGCCTTTGAGTTTTTTGAAATGTTTTGTTTCATCTTCCGCATTTGCTAATCTATTTTGTGGAGGAAATTCTCCTGTTTCATTGTATCCTTTCAAGAACTCAGAAGGCACTAGATTTTTTAACATCAGCAACAGAAATGTGATTTGTTATAGTCAAGGATATGTGACTACAAAGAAGAATTAATTTGAAAGGATATATAAGAGTGATATTGAATTTTTACGTGGACAAAATTGAGTAAGTGCGAAATGTATTCGGTCGTTTGATGACTACAGAGATTTCAATTTCACTTCTCAAATACATGTAGTCAAAACTGTAGTCAAAATATTATCTCTTTTAAAAACAACATTTCCGTAGTCAGATAAGTATACATATCGTATTAAGTCAGATAATCCGCTATGTGGTTGCAGCTTGCAAGGAACTGTAATTCCACGATAAAAATCGCCTTATCCAAATACATTTCCTCTCTATATAAACAGTAAACACTATGTTTTAAAAAGAATTAAATGTATTTTCGATAAATTAAACACTTCTTAGATATTTGCAAAAACAAATATATATATATATATATAGTGTGTCCCAAAAATAGAGACAAAATGATAAAATTAAGATAAAGATTAAGATTAAGATTTAAAAAAGGATAAAGTTGGGATTAATTTGCATTAGAAAACACAACAAATGCTGAATTTATTTAGGAAAACAGGGTGTACCGTAATTATAGGAAATATTTGTTTTATGGATTATTTTTGGTTGAGGAACACAGATACAAATATTAGTATTTAATCGTGTTTCCACTGCATTTAAGCACTTAAAATACACGGTTCTGCATCGAAAGTAGTATGTTTTGCATTACCTCTGTTGACCTGACCACGTGGTTGTATAGTTTATGCCTACGCCGCGTTTGTTGCGCCACCGTCCCTGGTGCAGATGTTTCATAAAGTATCGGATTCGTCACAACAGTCAGCCAGGTGAACATTGTCAGGTCGCAACGAAGACTTTGCGAAGCTCTTTGTTGTGGTTTGGCGTTATGTCTCCCTCGCTCAGCTGTTTCGGCTGGCGGGTTGTTGTCGCAGCGACTGGGAGTCACATGGTGCCTTGAGGTACAGGCGACTCCTCTGAAGGGACGAATGGAGCCACTCGCCTCCGGATCGGGGAACAATTAATTTGTACCTCTGGTGACAGTTTATACCATGCTTGCTCTATCACTGTTGTAAGGTCCTTGTTCGAACAATATTGGCGTCCACTTTCATATACAATTTGTGCTAGATATTCCCACATTTTCTCCAAGGGATTTAAGTCCAGACAAAGCGATGACCAGTCCATGCCATTGATATTATTCATATTAAACCACGTCTTTGTCGAGTTAAATGCAAGAATATATAGAATATAGAAAGTCTTGTTGAAATAAACAGATTGGTCCTCCTAGCAAATCTTGTAGTGGAATTATATCGTCCTCTAAAATTTGCTGATAATACTGGGAGTTCATTTACTTGCTACAAAAGGACAAAAATATGTATCCATTAAACCCAAAATCACCCTCAGTCTTTACTGATCATCCACCTTGCTGTCTACTGAAAAAACTTATTGGTTCGCTTCTTAAATCATAACAGTAAAATTTATATCCATCTGGTACATCCCAGTTCCACTTTATCTCGTCACTAAATATTCTTGACAGCCATTTATCATCATAAGACATTATTTTCTTAGCCCAGTTTAAACGTACACTTTTGTGGGGTTTTCTTAAGTATGGTTTCTTCAACATTTTCTTGAAAGTTATTCATTTGGATTCCAGTATTCTTCTGTGAATGGTATTTTTTGACAGTGCAAGATTGGATGCAATTTTCCACAGTGAAATATTTTTTTCTAGATGCCATGCTTAGAATGATTCTGTCATTACGCATGGATGTAATTCTTTGTGGGCCAGGTCTTTTCTTACTGCACATCTTGTAGCCATTATGAAAAATTATGTAAACACTTTTTAAAGATTTCTAGAAAATCTTGGATATCTCTTTTGGATTTTTGCCTTTAAGTTTTAAATCCAAAACTTTAATGATCTCAACTTTTGAAATCTCTTTAGCTCTAGGCATTTTGACGTATTTGTAAAAAAATCTACTAGTCAGTCGAAAAATGCCGAAAAATGATTCCAGACCAGTAAAGCTAATGTCAGACGAACGTCTTTTTGCACCCTTTTTTCCTTACGGATTATCCCTACACAATGCCGCTAGACACACAATGCATTGTGTAGGCATAATACGTAAGGAAAAAAGCGTGCAAGAAGACGTTCGTTTGACATTAGCCTAAAAGCTAGAACAGCAGACGATACATACATTCAAGAAATGTGAATAAATAATTGTCTGCTGAAAAAAATATTTTACTTTAATATTTCCAAGTAAAGTCAGCCGATGTCTATATTTATAGGATAGGCGACCTTACATTTTTTTAAAATTTTTAATTGTATCTTTTTGTTTAAGATATTTTTGTAAATTAAAAAACATTTACCTTTTTTTTGGAGTGCACAGTGTTTCTTTAAAAATAATAGTTGCATACCTTATATATTTTTTAACAGGCACGAATCAACGTTTATTATGAACGTCTACCGTGCATTGAAATGAGCGATATCGAAGTCAAATTTGATAATATTGAATATAGATAACATTAAAGTTTTACACAAAACACACTCTATTGTAGCAACATCCTTTTCTTAGCAAGCGAATAGGAGTAGAATACATAAATACAGTGGACTTGGCATTATGAGCGATTCGTTGAATTCGATTTTATTCTTCTTAATTTGCTTGTCTTTTACGAAATTTAAAGTGTCTGAAATCTATATTATAAAGCGAAAACATATCATGTAGTAACGCTGATCTCATATTGTAGGTGGCACATGTGATCAATACAATTTTCTGGATTTTTTCTTTTAACATAGGTGAATTTTGAGACTTTTTCTTGCGACCGATTAGAGAAGATCGTGGGTTTTTTCTGGCGGTGCACTGACGAAGTTTTTTACCTGCAACTGATTAGCAAAAATCATGGATTTTTTCTCGCAACTGTTCGTCGAATTTTGTATGTTTTTCCACAACAGGCTGAAGAATTTCATGGTTTGTTCTCCATGACTGATGAACTGTACGAGTTTTTCTCGCGACCCATTGATGAATTTCACAATCTTTTTAATAAAGATGAAAATAAGGAATTTTGCTTAGTAGCCACTGGCCAGTAGGTTGACTTTATTTAGTAGCCAGTTACTAGCGAGTGAGAATAATTTCTTTAGTAGCCAGTAAGTACATTTATGTCACTGAATATTTAATTTATGGGTATATTTTAGGTATGTTTATCCACTGAGTAGCAGGTATGATTCAAAATTGAAAAAAATAGGTTTAAAAAATCTGAAATTTGCAGCAAATTTTCTGAAATGTAAAGGGAGGGTTGGTAGGGGATCCCTCCTGGTACTAATTATGCATTTTTTCCAGATACTTTAACACTAGAACGGCGGGAAAATCTTACCTACTGGAACGGCGGGAAGGGGTCATTTTGACCCCTTGATGAAACTACTGAAATAACAACGCTAAAACAATTTTAAATGCCATACATTGTGAAAAATATGTAATTTACGTGTATTTCATAATTTATATTTAATATTACTCGATAATTTATTGAATTTTTAAAGTACTGTATATGTAACGCCTACAGGGCGATTAATTGGATCATACTACAACTACTCAAAAAACTCATTAATTTGATATAAAAGTCGATTTAAAATGAATGTTTTCACAATTTAAAACTAATGTTAACTAAAATGAAACACAATTTATAAAATAATATATATATTTTTTTTTCATCTACTTACTCGCCGAATGATTCACTCTCTAAATCAATAAATGAGAAATATGTTCTGTTGTTTCCGTTATTTCATTATAAGTGTAGCTGAATGGTTAATATGTTAAACATTCTGTTTCAATTTTATTTAATGCTTATAATACTCCAAATTGTGCACACGTATTAGAAATTAATTCAGTTGTAACAACAACAAAAAAAATAGCAATTTTTCCAGTACATTTTCCGCCCACAACTTTGAAACATGGTGCGCAAAATTCTTGAGATTTGTTTCCATTGCATGTCTGTACTTGACAATTTTTCTCTTGATATCTATTTTATTTTCGTGTTTTTTTTGTTTTTTTTTTCTCTCTGAAGACTTGGGAAAGAAAGATCTTTGGGAGTTTTGAAACCATAAGATCCATTCTGAACACATCTCCTAAATTTAATAGAAAATCTCTTCTACTGATAGGCTTGCCTGTTACACTTTTATAAATTATCCAGGCTTTTAAAGCTGAATGATCCAAAATATTGAAAAAGATATGTACAGGCCATCGTCTAGAAGCCGATTTCACGGAGTATTTTCGGCACATCTGATCATGGATATCCACACCATACTTCGATGCGTTGTAATATTCTATTGAATCGGGCAACTTCTTGAGGCCGTCTTGAGTTTTTACAGTAGAATGTAATGAGCTCAGTAGAAAAACACTTTTTTTTTCTTTTGGCTTGATAGATGGTAAGTGTTATATTATCACATTCCACTATCTTCGATGAATAAAGAGTACTGCGAATATTTTTCAATGATATAGGAATTTCTCTTCTGTTCTTTTTCATTGTGCAACCAAAGCTGTATTTTTAGCTTTTAACATTTCTGCTAATTTGATGCTAGTAAAATAGCTATCTGTCGTAATATTCCTCCCTTCGTTTGGATGGGGATCTGTTAATTTCATGACAACATTTTCCGATAAACGTAATTAAGGACTGGCTGTTTCATCCTTTTCTAGATAAATAAATTCATTCAAGAGGTATTTAGTATCAACGTCAACAGATCACCAAAATTTTACTCCAATTTTATCCGATTTATTTGACATATATTGCATAAATTTATATCTATCCTGAGATGGGAACAATTTTTCATCAACTGTAATATTTTGTCCTGGTCGGTAGCATGTTTTGCAATTTTCAATAAATTTATCCCACACTTCAGATGCAAGAGCAAATTTATAAGTCTGTAGTCTGCTAGATCTTCTTGTCTTTTCATCAAACCTAAAAAATATTTTTCTTTCTTTGAATCTATCTCTTGAGATAGTTTCTTTGCAAAATAGTATTCCTCATGTCTTGGACGATAATGAATATAAATCTAAACCCTTTTTTTTTATTGCTCCTCGAACATATAGTATAGCAACAAAAGCAGCTTCGAGAACAAAGAGTATTTTACTAAAGAGGTCAAAATGACCCCGTCCGCCGTTCTAGGAATACAAGCCCATATTTCAAAAACTAACAAATCTAGAAATCTGAATTTCTTTTTAAAAATATGTCATCTATTTAGGAAAAGTCAAAAAATTTCAAACGATTTCGCCTAAGTAAACAAAAGTAATCAACGGACGAAAGTACTCAGGTGTCAAAATGACCCCTACCGCCGTTCTAGTGTTAACGAAATTCCCGTTTTTTCCGGATCTATTGGCAATGTTTTCGTTTCTTTGACAAAATGTGCGTTTTTTTCACGATCTTTTGACAAAATTCACATTCGTTTTCGCAATTCTTTGGCAAAATTCTCGGGTTTTCTTTTTCGAAATTCTCATTCCCTCCACCCCCGCGATCCTTTAACTAAATTTGTGTTTTTTGACGATCTATTGACGAATTTTGTGTTTTTGCCATGATCCATTGACGATATTTGTGTTTTTTCTTTGCTCTATTGATGATGTTTGCCTATTTTCGCGATTCTTTGACGAAATTTTGGATTTTCAGAGATCGTTTGATGAAATGTGTGGGTTTTTTGCGATTCTTTGACGAAATTGTTTTTTTTTTTCTGCGATGTATTGACGATATTTGTGTTTTTTTCCGCAATCCACTGACCATATTTGCATTTATTCCACAATCCTTTGACGAAATTTCGGATTCTTTGCGATCCTTTGATGAAATTCGGGTTTTTCCACGATCCTTTGACGAAATGTGCTGTTTTTATTGTGATTTTTTGACAAAATTCTCGCTTTTTTGCGATTCTTTGATACAATTCGCTTTTTTGGTGATCCTTTCATGAAATTTACATTTTTTTTTTCGTAATCCTCTGACAAAATGTGTGTTTTTTCGCGATCTTTTGACAAAATTCACATTTTTTTCTTTCCCAATTCTTTTACGAAATTCCTTTTGGAAAATCTTGCGTTTGGCTGGTACTTTCCATATTTTTAATCGTCAGTTTTTCACATTTACTCGTTGAGTGGCGACTGGCGATTGCTTATTTTCATCTTTACTTTTTAAATGAACGATTAAAGAATTTGGTGATTTTTTTTCTAACCAATGAGTGACAAATTTTGCGATTTTTCCTACATTGAATGGTGAATTTTCTTGAAAATGAAAATTTGAAATGTTCTGCAGTGAAATCCGTTGTTCTGCGATGTACGTCGCATTTATAAGTGCGTCGCATCTCTTACTTTTCGGACTTTTTTTGAAATTGCAGCATTTTCATCGGTGGTTTCCGATAAATATTATTTGTAATATATAAAAATTTCAAAGGGGGGGGGCACAATACTAAAGCCCAAAGTGCGGCACTTTTCTAACTTTTACCAACACATGTCCCTATCGTGTAACATACAGTTGGAACGGCCTGTGACCACTTATTCATGTTATACACATCCAATATCCATGCTGCCACTTTGCTCCCCCCTGGGAGGGGCACTTTTCTAAATTTTGCCGGCACCTCTCATGTGACATATCATTCAAAAGGTCTGTGACCACTTATTCATGTTATACACATCCGATATCCATGCTGCCACTTTGCTCCCCCCTGGGAGGGGCACTTTTCTAAATTTTGCCGGCACCTCTCATGTGACATATCATTCAAAAGGTCTGTGACCACTTATTCATGTTATGCCCCTCCCCCCCACTTTGCCCACCGGGGGGGGGCACTTTTCTAAATTTTGCTGACACCCCTCATTTCACATATTGTTGGAAAGGCCTGTGACCACTTATTCATGTTATGCACCTCTAATGCCCCTCCCCCCACTTTGCCCCCCCCCCTCGGGGGCATTTTTCTAAATTTTGCCGACACCCGTCATGTGACATATCGTTCAAAAGGCCTGTGACCTCTTATTCATGTTATGCACCTCTAATGCTCCTCCCCCCCACTTTGCCCCCCGGGGGGCATTTTTCTAAATTTTGCTAACATCCCTGATGTGACATATCGTTCAAAAGGCCTTTGACCACTTATTCATGTTATGCACCTCTAATGCCTCTGCCCCCCACTTTTCCCCCCAGGGTGGACTTTTCTAAATTTTGCTGACACCCTTCATGTGACATATCGTTCGAAAGTCCTGTGACCACTTATTCATGTTATGCACCTCTAATGTCACTCCCCCCACTTTGCCCACGGGGGGAGCACTTTTCTAAATTTTGCTGACACCCCTCATGTGACATATCGTTGGAAAGGTCTGTGACCACTTATTCATGCTATGCATCTCTAATGCCCCTCTTTCCACTTTGCCCCCACCGGGGGGGGGGGCACTTTTCTAAATTTTGCCGGCACCTCTCATGTGACATATTGTTCAAAAGGTCTGTGACCACTTATTCATGTTATGCCCCTCCCCCCCCCCACTTTGCCCCCCGGGGGGCACTTTTCTAAATTTTGCTGAATCCCCTCATGTGACATATTGTTGGAAAGACCTGTGACCACTTATTCATGTTATGCACCTCTATTGCCCCTCCTCCCACTTTGCCCCCCGGGGGGCACTTTTCTAAATTTTGCTGACACATCATGTGACATATCGTTCGAAAGTCCTGTTACCACTTATTCATGTTACGCACCTCCGGTGCTTTCCCCCCCCCACCCCGGGACACTTTTCTAAATTTTGCTGACACCCCTCATGTGATATATCTTTCAAAAGGCATGCGACCACTTATTCATGTTATGCACATTCAATGCCCCTCCCCTTACTTTGCTGCACAGAAGTGGCACTTTTCTAAATTTTGCCAACACTGTTCATGCAATTTATTATAAGCATAGTTGATTTCCAGAAATGAGCCTATACAAAGCCATGACATGATACCCCCAAAAGCTAATGTTAAATCAACCAACTTCACAAATTTTTAATTCCATTTGAGTATTTGAAGTTTTTTTTATTAATATGTATATATGTTTTATTAATATGTTTAGTTTATTAATATGTATCAAATCAATGTCGAACTGGATATGTAATCATTATTATGTATTGATCTGATGCGAATTTGCACAGAAGGCTGTCCGCATGCATGTGCAACGATATAATGTAAAGAGAAGATACAGCTTTTATATCTAAAGGAAAACTGCAGATATTTCTGCCAAAATCGGTGAAGGGAAATAACAGGTTTTTTACCTGAAGGAAAACAGCAGGTATTTGGAACTCAGAAGGTTAAGGGAAAATACATGTTTTTTACCTAAAGGTAAGTGAAGGTAATTTTAGTTCCAAATACCTTCAGTTTCCCTGAAGATTTTTTTTTAAGGTTTCTTGCTGACTTTTTTACCTGGGTCTCAAGCAAGTTCTGGCTTTACATTGTTTCTCTATTCAGAACCAAGACTGCCCAATGCGTTTCTCGTAAACATCATGGTGGCTCTCTTTGAAGGTTTTCTTGGCACCCATTCGAATGTTTCCTTTGACCAGCTATTTTTAAAATAAAAAATTCATTTTAACCTTTTTATGCATGATTTTTTATTTTGTTCGAAAAAAAAAATATTTGAATCTACTTTTGTTAATTATCCGCTAGAAAAATAGTAAAAAAAGAAATTTATGTTTCTGTTGGACATGATGTCATAATGTCACCCCTCAGGTACATAACAAAAATGGCTCAAAAACTTATAATTTTTAATTATATACTTGCTTTAAAGTGTTTACACTACACAATAACAACTATTCAAATATATAATAATTTTTATAATGCTTTTAATAGTTTTCAGAATTAATAACGACTACCTTATAAGGATAGAAAAAACGCCAGTCGAGCACATTGCAGGCAGTATCAACAAAAGATGTCAAAACCTCACCGTGATACCAAATTAGAATGAAAATAGACTTCACGACCATAAATGCATGTTATCAGACGTAAGTAATTCAGAATAGTTCACCAAAAGACCAACAAAAAGCTCCAAATGGCCAAAAAAAAAAAAAAAAAAAAAAAAAAAAAAAAAAAAAAAAAAACACTTAACTCCTAAATTACGCTATGTATTTAAGGGTTAAAGAATGATTTCTTTAAAATCAATATGTTTGAATGGGATTCTTTTAATTGGTTACTAGTGACCGTTATTTAGTGTTAATTATTTAATGGTATTAATTTGTTATTTAGTGATTAAGGTTTCCTTAAGGTAAGCTTCACCTACAAAACGAGATATGTTGCTCCTCTGAAAAACCTAATTTTAAATTTACTATGATTTATATTATTTCTGAAAATTATTTTTACATAGAGTTTCTAAGTCGCAGGGAGTTTGGGTATCACCATGACATGTATGTGCATCATATAAGAAGCATTTTGACGCATAAGTCTTCCTATATCTATATCCATGGCCTAATTAAAGCAGGGAAAATTTTTATAAGTATTTCCGAATAGTAATTTTCATTTTATTTATGACACAAATTCTGCAGTAAGGCGACGATTGCTATTTAAAAATAAAAAACAGTTGCAATTTAGCTTTTATGGTAATAAAACTGTACCATGTTCTAACACTGCTACAGTGAGATAATAGTGTTGCATATATTCATCCATGTGAATTCTGGCGCTTTTCATTGTTTGCTACATGATGTGCGCCACTGTTTATAAATGTTGAACAGATCTGCGTCTAAATCACGTATTAGAATACTCAGAAGTAGAATGAAACGAAATATTTTTTTGAAAAAAGAATTGAATATTTACAAGTAAGTTTGTCTCAAATCTACAAAACATAACTCAGATATCAAGAAAATGTAATACATTTTAGAATAATTAAATTAATGATTTTTAAAAAATATATTTGCTGCTCAACTGAAATCTTTGGCGCCTTTACTACTTCGGCGCCTGTGTGCACCGCACACTTTGCACACTGGGTCGGCGCGCCCCTGTTCTAATGACATATGTTGTACTTCCTCATCTTCGTATTTAAACTGTTTCTTTCCATGAAGCGGAAGGTTTGGTTTCGAAGGTTTTTGTTGGTGATGTATCATCAGTCTTCTTTTGGTTTTGGTTCCATTTTAGTAGAATTTCGATGTTTGATTTTTCTATAGCAGAATCCATGTTATTTAGAGAAGCTGATCTTGTTCTATTTTGAAGATCTAGTTTCATTATACTTCTCGTTATACGTTGAATATTATTGTCTAATTCTTCTTGTTCTGGCACTGATGAATATTAATAATCCTTAGATTCCTATTTTTATTTCTTGATTCTTTTGGAAAACAGATCGAGGCTCACCAGGCCCCCCATCATACATCGTTAAAAGGAAGGTAAATTGAAATAGAATAGCAAAAACCAATAGTCGTAACTATCGTAAATGACTAAGAGAAAATAATTTAAGATTTTGAGGGGTGTTTTTGAATATTAAAATAAAATAAAAATAAAATAAATGAACAATAGTAAAACTTTAATGCCAAATGAAATAAAAAAGGGTGAAATGTATGAATAGCATCATGTGCTATTGAAGCCAATGTACTAGACCAGGGTTTCTCAAACTATGGTACGCGTACCAGTACTGGTACGAGAAGCTCTGTTTACTGGTACGCGAAAGTCATATATAGGTACGTGAAATGAAAAAAAATTCACAGCATGTGAAATAAAAAAGCAGCTCAATACCACCTCCCTCTCTCCTCTTTCTTGATGTGTCAGTTTACCAGTTCCGTGGTGTTTGCTCTCTGTTACTGGTTTGACAAATTTTAGATAAATGGAATTTATTATCGATAGATGTTGAGTTGACCTTTCATACACCCCGAAAAAAAGTTTTCTTCTTTTACTATATTGTATGTGTGTATATTACTTATTTCATACTTTTAAATTTCGATCTTGCATTAATAAGCAGTTTACTTTCAGAAGGTATGCAAATTTCTTATATCGATTTATCATTTATTAAATTTTCTTATGTGTAATTTACTACTGATATAAACGTAGTATTCATATAAATAAATTGGCGATGATAGCGACTTCAAATGTGTATTTTTTGCCATGTTTAACAAAGTTATGCAGTTGTTTTATATTTAAATACATTTTTATTTGTCACTCAAAAATGATACACTTTATATGCACTAAAAATATTAAAGTCAATATAAGTACCAATTTAATAATTTAATAATGTAAATCAGTAAATTCTCCTCAGACGGAAGGAGGTACAAAAGACTGGAAAAATATTTAGTTTTAGACATATTCCGTTTACACAGGTTTTTCTGTATTAGCTTTGAATTTGTCACCTGGTGGTACGTAAGTATGAACTTCTATTTAGTGGTACTTCGGTTTAAAAGTTTGGAAACCCCTGTACTAGACAATAGTAAAGTAATAGATAGCCTTTGTTAGTAATTAATAACAGACTTAACACATTAAATTAAAACCACTCAGAACCAAATAAATCAGTAGATAACTGAATTCAATGTAAATTGGTATTACAGCATCCTAATACATTATTTACAGATGAAGTACTATTATAAGTGATGTTGAGTCAGTGTGGTCCCCCCTCCCCCATCTCCCATAGAAAAGTGAATGGCCGATGGATGGAAAAGAAAAGGGTAAAAACAGAAAAATATTCACCCATTGTGACTAGTTTCGCACCTTATTGTAAATGGATTATGGGGGTAAAGTGTAGAATTTAATTTAATTTAATAAAAATAAATACTTACCCGGGAACCAAACCTCTTGCAGCACTTGAGCTGTAAAAACCCTATATTATGTAGATTATTTATTATAGTAGTAATTTTGAAAGTTTAAAAGAAAGATGAGATGGTTGAACTAGAAAGTAGACAGAAAGGACTGCCTGGTAATCTGTAGAAAAAGCATTTATTATTTCTTCCAACACTCTAGCTCATTTTACAAAAGAGTGTTCAAAAAGTTATAAGTTGTTAAGAAGAAAAGGTTATATAAGAATATTGAGGTGAGAAAATTTGTATATCTTTGTCCAAGGTGGATAAAAGTTGTTTCATTAACCTCTTCGGTTCCGAAGCTAAAACAATAATACAAATGTTTATTCATTGGTTTTTTCCAAACAAAATGATATCGTAAATGACAGAAAAAATATCTTTTTCAAATTGAACCTTTTAGGCAGTTAGTAATTTATGTTAAAAAATATTGATCTAAAACTACAAACCCCTTAAAAACACCAATTTAATAACCATTAACCTAAATTAACGCAATCACAAATTTAAAAGCTTTAAACAAGTAAATAATCTATAAATCCTCAAAATTTTTTATTGAAAAAGATTTAAGTTAAATACTTATGAAAATTTCTCACTTTCTTGGTCATGCTGTCTTTTGGGCATTTTTAGGCATTTTGCAAACTCAGATGAAAATAACATTTATTTTATGTGGGAATCAGCTTAGATGATGCCATTTATTTGTTTCCTTTGAACACAGAAAACATTCAACTATTAAGAAGTGATGAGAAAATGTAAAAAAAAATCGGACATTTTAGTTTTTATAAGGAAAAGAACAGAGGTCCCCGTATGGGGACCCAGGGACCGAGGAGGTTAAGTTATCTTTATTTTAAGAAAAGACCAAAATGTTATATGTTACAGGTAGGGGAAGTTAAAGGATCTCTAGAAAATGAATTGGGACGAATTCTACTTGTTAATACCTTTTAAATGATATATAACGACCTAGTGAAAACTTAAAAATTTTAGAAGTTGAAAAAGTTATAAGTTTAGGTAAAAATGTAAATGTATAAAAATTTTTGAGTAGGATAAACCAATGGACTTATGATAAATAACAGTTGTTGCATTGGTTTAGCTTGAATAGCAAAAAACTTCGAAAACTTTTAATTTGTAGGGGGACAGGTTAGAAGTCATTAAATAAGGCCAAGATATATTTAAGTTTTTAATTATGAGATGTTTTGATGGTAAACAGTCTTAATTACGCTTATTTGTAATAAGCTGCCCCATGTGCATTTTGAGGCACTACGGCCCACTGGATGTGAGGTATTTAACGAATTGTCTAAAATTAAAAACACCTTTGAAAATCAAATTAATTAGCTTTAAAGGGTTAAACTGGCCGTAAAGGGTTATTTTTTTAATATTAATAGAGGACCCCTTTAGACCTAAATCATTGATTTTTTTTATTATTAATATTAAACATATCTGGTCCATTTTTATTGATTTTAAATTTTAGTGTGGTTCCCCAATTGTGAAAACAAAGGTTAAGACGGTCACCAAAGGTTAATATGAAAGACTGTTGGTATAATGTAGACCCCACATTATATCAACAGTCTTTGGCGTTTTATTCAGTTTAAAACTCTCTGTTGAATATAAATAATGCTGGGTGTCCATCAAATCAGTATTTAGAGCTTTCGGCCAATCATGGTGCCTCAATGCTGGATGACGTCATGACAATTCCAAAACAGAGCCAAACCGATAGAGAACTTAAAATTTTTAATTAAATCTAACAACTAAACATTATTCCGCGATAAATCATCAATTAAATGTAGCCAACTACAAACCATTCAAGCGCGATGGAATAAAAACTATCCATTTAAATTACAAAAAAAAAAAAAAAAAAAAATCTAGAGTAGGAATTAATTAATACAATATACACTGCTAAATAGCTACAAGTCTCAACTAACAGAAAAATACAATAGTTAAGGAAAATGACAAGATTTATTGGATAAAATTAACGATTTAAAAAGAAACAGCGTTGTGTATCTCTATGGGAAAATGGGGGAAAAAATTATTCCCTTTTTCAATAATTTTTTCAATAATATTTATAATTGCCCTAGGACAACATGGGGGGGGGGGGAGTTGGAGAAAAGCTAAAGGTTTAAATTTAACAAATCAAGTACTAGTTCTACAAAATACTGAGGAAAAGTTATAATTTAGGCTCTGTTAAAAAGTATAAACAAACTGAAAAACCCCATGTTATCCTATGGGCGAGGGCTAAGTTTAAATAGCAAAAAGAACACTTTTCAAACAATCATTATATACATAAAACTTTGTCAAAACTTGTAAAATATAATATGTATAGAAAGCTTAGACTTTGTCTGAAGATATTATCACATTAGTTTATCATTAGAAATAGGTTTTTATAGTTAAAAAAGCTTAAGAATTTAGTTGTTTACCTCATGTAAAGTCTATGGGGAAACAGAAGTACAAAAAGCCAAAACACCACTTTTTGAAATACAACTTATTCTATCAATACTTGTCGAAAACTTTCAATTCTTAGTAATAAACTTATCGACGCATTATAAAATATCTGAATTGAGCATTAGTTTTAGAAATGATTTGATTATGATTTATTATAATTTGGAGCAAATTAAAAGTAGTGAAATTATGAAAATGGCTCCAAATGACACATTTGTACACTGGCTTCAAGGATTAAAAATGACAAACTATATGTGTTACTTACAAATATGAGATACCAAAATAATGTACATTATTAATAGAGTCCTAAAATAAACAGTTGTTTATAGTTATATATACAGTATTAAGCAAAGGACGCCTATATGTAGGTGGCTTATCCCAGATTC
This sequence comes from Maratus speciosus, assembly GCA_963932465.1. NCBI lineage: Eukaryota > Metazoa > Arthropoda > Arachnida > Araneae > Salticidae > Maratus > Maratus speciosus. The sequence goes on along the minus strand of OZ010799.1, from coordinate 352,654,972 downwards.
GTCGAAGAAATGAAAACGAAAGTTAGAGGAAGTTTAAAGATTCATAACTCATGGACCCCTACACATATCTTCAAACGTAATATACCAAATTAAAGATCATAAAAAGACAAAAAGAATGATATACCATAGAAGCTAGCTTACCCCTTTCCTAATAACTTTAAGCTTTCATCGAGAGCTCATCTCACACGATGTTCTATGGATGACAGACTCGCAGGAACCTAGTCTAAGAAATAATTTGGAAAAATTGTATCACATTTTAAAACCCAATTTCAAGATTTACTATCAGTAGTCTGAAATATATCCGAATTCTTTTGTGCAGCCCTGTATATCATCTATAGATACGTATGAATACTACACCATACTAAAATTTATTTTAGTTAGAAAACATATAGGACAGTTGTAAATTCTTTTTCAGAAATTTCCGTCAGTGATTCGAAATGTATTCCAGTTTTTTGAGCTACTCTGTATATCATCTATAAATTTTATACTTGCCAAGTCCTAGAAAAATAATTAGTTTAATTTATATACGATTACCAAAAGTTAAAGCGCACTTCCAGAAATTATGGTTATTTGTCAGTACTTTAACCAATATTTTGGGTGTCCCTGTAAATGAACGATGAGTGCTACGCACCACCTACTTCATAATAAGACACTTGTAGTGCACCTTAGTGATACACATTAAATTAAATATGTTTGAAAAAGTTTTACATCATTAACAGTGAAAACGATTTTTCACCATAGATCGTAATGGAATGGAATTATTTTAAGCGTCCCTGTAAATGAATTATAAATGTTACATGTTTCAGTTTAATGCAGAACATCCCGTAGTCAACCCCATTAACATATATCAATCGCATGGCAATCCAGTAATATTTCCGAGAATAGAGCTCGGTCGGACAGACTGCAGGCAAACAATAAAAATGAAACAAAAACAATAAAAATGGTTTTAAACTACAATAGAACGTCTTTTATCCGAAACTCTTTTAACCGAAACTCTCGATTAACCGAAATCCATTTTGAAAGGTTTTTTTTTCCTATTATCACATTACTTGTGTGCAAATCCATTTTGAAAGTTTTTTATTTTATTTTTTTTTTTAACTTTCATATTCCTTGTGTGCAAGCAGTCCTTTCCGAACTACGAGTATTTTTTATCCTCTTTCTTAGGGATTCTTTGAATTTAACTTGAGCTCACGTAATCTGCGGAGTGGAACGGTGAAAAAATTAGCAATTCTGAAGCTTTTGGATGTTTTGCAAAAGGTTTGGCATGGCTAGAGCAGCAGAAAGACGGTGATATTGGTGAACTAATAATATTAAAAAACTCCGAGTTTCAAAGCAAAGGCAATCGAAGCTGCGACAAACAAAACATTTTTTCAAACTCTTGTGATATATGTGAAAGGTACTTAATTTCAATATAAAAATTCAGGTAATTTATTCTTGATTCTATGATGCTATTGCTTTATTTTTATTAATTACTTGTAAACATAATAAAAAATATTGCATAAATTTCTACTTAATCTTAAAATTGAAAAATTCTCGATTATCCGAAAATTTCGATTTTCCAAAAGATGGTCGGTCTCAATTACTTCAGATAATCGAGGTTCTACTGTATTTTCTGTAACTCGTGAAGAACTCGTTTGATCCTTTAACACTAGCATTCTTGTATACCTAGAAATACCGTGATAGGTCATATATGACCCATGGCCTTCAGTTATGTTATTCTTGTTTCCTATGGGAGATACAGACACACAATAAGGGTTGATGATTAATACAATGATTTTTAATTAATTATTAATAAAATTTAGATTCTAAACTATTACTCTATATAAAATTTGGTGTAAAGATACCACCCAAGAAAATTTTATTTTCTAATTTTCGAATACATGTTTTGTGTTTTTGACGTATCTAAATCTACCCTATATATATAAAATACATAAAATACATAAATACAAAAAAAATAAGTAAGAGTTATTCGAAAAGAAAAAAAGAACAGTCTGTGTCTTTTGCATTTCAGTACTGTTAAAGGAGAAAGAAATAGTGTCCCTTCGTGATCCCGGAGATAAGGGTTTGACTGGTGTGCGAAGAGCAGTAATGAGACAGGGTTGAGAGGAAGGGTGAAAAGGAAATAAGAAGAAACCGGACTCCTTATTTCAGTTCAGTATTTTAATTTTTAACAGTCCCTGTACTTTTCGGCTCTAAAGGAAGTCACCATGTTGTGCACGTAAAACATGTTTCAGCCCACAGCGCAAGTTATTAGACTTGCTTCCTGTCTTCAAATTATATTTTTCTTAGTTTTCATGGTTTTTTGTTGTTGTTGTTGTTGTTGTTTAATATTTTAGTTGTGGTTTGTCAGATGCCTTTCCGGTGTATTGAATTATCTGAAGTATGATTTATCAATCTATCTGTCAATCTGTCTATCCATCTCTCTCTCTATATATATATACATCTACCCTATATATATAAAATCGGATAAAACGGATATTATGAAACGACTGAATTGAAACGAATTTATGTAACGATTCTATTAAACGACTGATTAAACAACTGATCATGTTTCACGGTGGTTTCTCCTAAAATATGAAATACTTTGCGATAAAATTAACACCAAAAATCCATATTGATCCACAGATCTCAAAACTGGTAATAGAATTTTTAAATTCGAATTAGTTTTCGAAATATTAATTTTTTTCTAATTTTATATACTTTTCTCTAATGATGGCAACTCAAATTTTAATCATAACAGATTTTTTTTTTAATATTCCAGAAAGGGTTATTATTTTGAACTAATTTGGCGACCAGTTTTGCATCCCTTAAATGTATTCTAAGAAATGTATCATGCTACTTTTATTCATAATTCAATTTACTTAAACAATCTTTCCCCAAATCGAAAGATTCTATTAGAGAAATCAAGAACTCGGTATTTTTATGTTAGCGAGATGCAGGTGATAAATCGCCAAACATTTTTCCCGTCGCATTTTTTCATATTTCATTCATTGCATTTAAAATATAATCCTTTCATTCATTTTATTTAAAATACAAAACTTTCATTTAAAACTGAAATGGTACTTTTCCGTTATACGGACACCATGCCAGAATGTATGCTAATGCGCCAATTATTTCAACCCTGATCATGAAAAGGATTTTTAATTTTATGCCAACAGTTTAATATGAGTTTTATTTAATTAATTTATTGTATAACAGTTATTTGTTCACTTATTATAAGCATATATTTGTGGTTTAACAAAATAGTTCAAAAAGTCTGTAATTTTCAAATGTTATATTTTTTAAATGCTCACTTTACTATCGACAATGTATTTTCTTTTATTTTTCAAATGTTTAAATTTACGTGATTTTCATTTTACGCCAACTATTACGCTTAGCGACAATAGTTTCCGTATAACGGAAAAGTACCACTGAAACATTTAAAATTGATGGCTTTCACTTCTTTCTTTTTTTAAAACAAAACTAAAAGAAAAATATTAGACACAAATGTCATATACGCACCGTGGTACGTAATTGGCGACAAAATGGCATTATTTTGATTGACATGGCAACCCGGCTATTGTTGTTTATTCAATAATAAATGTTTATTTACTTTTATTTCTTTTTAAAAATTATATGAACTATTTTATTCTATCAATTATTTTATTGTTATTTCCTTTTGAAAATAGCAGAAAATAATTAAAAAATACGGTACTACTTTGTAATTCCGTCGACCAATTTCGCCAAATTATATAAATCGACAAACCACTCGCCAAATTATACAAATTGACATAATTTTTATTTTAAATAACGAAAGAACAAATAAATTAGTATAACATTAATAAATATACAAATAAAACGTCGAAATAAAAATTACTTGATGACGTAAACACGTGTAACGTGCTTAAAGTCAAGTGAATGTGACATTTACGATGAACCATTATTGGCATTTAATCTTATAGTTTGGCGATAGATTTTTGACGGGATAACTAAGTAATACCAAAAATACATATGTAACTGGTATTGGAAAACGAGGTTTTCACCAAATTTCCATAAAAAAATCACGCCAAACCTGCGGTGCGTATATGACATATGGTCAAATATTAAATACCATGAATAAAGAAAAAAATGACATTTAATTTCAACTTCAAATCAATGCTTTAATTTACCACTCGAAAAAAAAAATGCTAACTGGCCAGTTAAAGAAAAGCTATTGGCGAGATTTGCACCCTGCTAGCGTAACAGTACCAAGAATTCTTTGCAACCATGGCAACTTTTATGTAGTTTTTTTCTAAAAAAAAAATGATTTTTTTAATCAAAATTGAAATGTTTTAGCACAGATGTCATATACGAAACCATATTGGCGGGATTTTTTCCTGACGCCAATGTCATATACACTACGGGTACATAACTGGCGCCAAAGAATCGTTATTTTGCTTGATATAGTAAGACGAATGCTGATGTTTTCCCCAAATTGGCGTCGGAAAAAAATCTCGCCAATATATGACATTTGTGCCAAACTTTCAAATGAAAGGCGAAGGGATCAGACCGTATTTGTTTATGGCAGTTGATGACTTGAACTATTATAATATAGATGAAATGATGGCGATAGAATAATATTTGGAGATTATCACCTGTACTTGGCTAACATTAAAGTACCAAAATGGCGACTAGAGTATAAAAAGCGAAGTGGTCCACCCGGAACTGTTCATGATAGACACATGTCTTAGGCGATTGTTATAAAGATTGTTTTAAAATATCGGGAGACAAAGACTCATTATGCTTAATTCATTTTATTTTAGCTTCTTTTCAAATGTTTAAGGGATCCTCTTTAATCGAAAACGAAAACAACCATTGGATGTCGTAACAGCAACTGATTCGGCCTTAAATTTTTGCAATCAAAGGGAATTGAATGGAAACTCGTTTACAGGGAGATCTGCACAGCTTTTTCTGTATAATTCAATCTTCTCTAATACTTTTAAAATCCATCAGATTAGCGTGTTTTTAGATTCTATGGTGTCTGAATCGAGGCTGGCGAGCGTAGTTTGCAGGCGGCAGAGCCCCTTAGTATTAATATATATATATACATATTAATTATCAATTTAAATTCTGTAGTAATGTTTCTAAGAGCAATAAGATGTTAAAACGCAATAAATTAAAAAATATATTGCTCCATGATATTTTTTATTTGCATTATACGAGTTTCACCATCAATTGGCATAAAATGATATGGTATTTGTTTCGGTTTTTTGTTTGCTAATCATAATCCAAACTCAAATTATGAACACCTTTCCACACACAGTAGTATTATTGTCTTAGCACTGATTTATCTGATAATGTTTTCATTCGATTGGAACTTGTGGGGTGGTCCTTTAGGTTCTTTTGCGATATATTTCTCTCTGAGATTCTCTGCTAATTTTAGAACATAGACACTTCTACTTATATTACAACCTGTTGTATCTTTAAAAACTCCCCAATTATTCAATTATTTATGAAGATTTTGAACAGCTAAATTTCAAATAGGTCGTCTAGGGGAAGATATTGCACACTGCGGCTCTATCTTCCAAATAGTACCATTTTTCACTTCTTCGAAATCACTTTGAAGGGTAATTTGTTTTGCATCTTTCTCGTCTTACTTTTAATTATTTCCTCTATTTTGTATTTTCTCCAAAACACTTACGCTTTATTGGTGTATGATTACTTCCTCCGCAGCATTTACTTGGCGATTTTCATTCATCTCACTATCACTTGAACTGGATTCACTAGAACTGCGATTTTAAGGGCATTTTCACCAAAATTTGTTTCTTTATTTATGTCAAAAATGTCCTCATCATGATATGTAATTAGGTCCATAGAATTATTTTCTGAAAATTCGCTTCGCAACTGTAAAATTCTCTGAGTCGAAAGACTTCCGTTGCCATGCCATCACCTGGGGATTGCTACGTGATCGCCTTGGAAGGACCGCATGCAGCCTCTCGGCTCTGGAACGAGGAACTTTAGTTTTCATCACTATAAATGTGCAACTCTAGAATACCACTAACAGATTTTTTTTCTTACCCCGCATTGTTTACAAAAGGCAAAATATTCGTTTTACTTAGTTTCTAAGGTATAACAGAGGTAACAACATTCTACACTATTAAAGTAATAGCTTGAAATCGGATAAAAGCTCGCACATTTGCCTTGCAGGTGCATGGCGGATAAGTGATCACCTCCCTCCTCCATTTCACGTCTGTTTATGAACAATAAGTGCTATACATCACCATACATTATTCTTCTGTTATTGAAAAATATAGAATTGAAAGCGCTGTTGAAATAAAAGAAAAAAAAACATTATTTTGCTGGGGTCAGTGATGACGCAGCACGGTAATTCTAGGTATACAGACGTGTAGATAAAAACGTTTTCGTTAGACTTCAGCAAAATTCCTGTTAAGTCACTATACTGAATATTTAGGAAAAGTCAAAAAGTTTCAAAGATTTACTTTGAAAAACAACAGTGATACGAACGAAAAATCACGTCTTGGGTCACAGATGACCCACCTCGGTAATTCTAGTGTTAATGTTACTAAAGAAAATATTTAAATCTTAGCAGAATTCGTTGTGTTTTGTCTTTAATAAACAGAAAAAAATAACAATAATGATATTTATAAATACTGTTGTCTTAAATGTGGGAGTTTTAATATAAAATTTAGAAACTTCAGTGCATTTCAAGCTGCATTTATCTTTTAATTTTTGAGAAAATATGCTAACAAGGAAATGGAAAAAATATGTAATTTCCCAATAACGCATCAGTTAGAAAATATTCACAATATTTCACATTCTATGTAATTTCTCAGTTTCGTGTTTTACGTTTGTGATTTTTCCCTTTCGTTTTTCTTGCGTGTGAATAAAACTTTTATTTTATTTATTTCATCCAGAATGAATGCTTATTTTGAAAACTTTTTGTCAACAACTGCTGTTTCGCATAAGTAAAATTAAGTATATAGTTTTCATTTTAAAATGCACATTGTTTCCTTAGGTATTCCCCAACAGTAGTATCCCCAATCAAAATACTGTGAACATTTATCATGCATAAGCATACATTTATCCTGGAACGTTACTTGAGGAAATATTTTTTGAACACACGAATACGATAACAATATCACATACATATAAATAACGTACTCAGAATTGATGCCAGATAATACTCTCGTAAATCATGTAGGCTAGCGAAAATCGTCCACTACATTAATATTTCAGAATACATATATTTTTTAGGGGAAAAGCATATACGGGGATTTCTTCTCCCAATTCTTCTGAAAAAATTCTGTGGAAAAAAGCTGATCATAAACATATTAGTAAAAAATAAATAAAATTCAAGATATTCTTGAAATACTTTTTAAATGATTTAATTGTGTAATGTATAATATTAAATTGCACATTTATGATAAGAATGGTAACGAAATTAAGCTTTGAAATAATAAATGCATATAGTATTTGGATGTAAATTTTGTAAAACCATTAGCAATTATGTATAAACAATTATCTTGATAAACGTATTCTTCATATTAGTTTAACTAACTGTAACTGCTATAATAAGTGATAGAAGTTTTTCCACATATAGTTGAAAGTAAAATTAAAAGTATGATTTTGTTACTGTGCATACATATAAAATTACTTTTAAAAAAAACTGTCACAACTGTTTCGTATTCAATTTACATATACCAATCATATCACAATACATGTGAATATACAGGATGTTCCAAAAATATTGTCCTGGGTTTTTCGTTTATGAATTCGATTAAAATTTTCTGGAGATTAAATTTGAAGAATTACAAAATTAAAATTCTTATACGGGCCTGTATAAAATATTTTCCAATGAGTAAAATGCTTCCCATACACTCATAAGTCATGTACAAAATTTCAACACTTTATCATAAAAAATTGCTGAAATATGCATAAACGAAGTTTGTGAGGGGTCAATTATAAGTTAGCACTCAAGAGAACAATACAATCATTGTTTTCTTTCGTACTTTGTGTACAACGCCTGAAATGCGATCATCCGACATGATTTTTTTTCCCTTTGCGAACTCATATCCAGGCATCGAAAAGAAGTTTAAGTCAACTTTTATGCATGGTCGGCCATATCTATCGGTTACTTTTTATGATAAAACGCTGAAATTTTGTAGATGAACTTATTAGTGTATGCGGCACATTTTACTTATTAGTAAGTTTTTATACGGAGCCGTATACAAATTTAAATTTTGTAATTCTTTAAATTTAATCCTCTAGAAATTTTAATCGATTTCATACAATTCTGTACTTAACTTATAATTTATAATATATGAGTATGATCAATATTTAAGGAATAAAAGCAGAGGTCTATGTTTTTGGGAAACCCTGCATAATTATGAAAATATAGTGCTAGAGTTATACTGCGAAATGTAGCCCTAATGTAACGTAAATTTGAACAAATATCGCTCTAATATTTGTTCGTTACTTTCATTGAAACCACTTCATAAATCATATTATAGAAAACAATGGAGTAATTTTAATATGAAGATTAACTTTGTCACAGTATATATTCAAACGGAAAAGTTAAAACATATATTAAAATATTTATTTGCTTAAAAGACGTTACTAAAAACACATTAAAAGTATATTAAAAACCTAATTTGACATGTTTCAACTGCTTCACTGAGTCATCATCAGAATGTATAACTGATATTTCAAAAACAATGCATATGAAAACTGGAAAAATATCATCGAATACAAACACGTAAACATAAAAACGCCCCCTACATTTTCGCTGTCACACGTGTTCTCCGCTAGTTTTCCAACCATTCAATCCATATATTCTCGATGCGAAAAGATAACGTATCGTTACAAACCCCTGAACCTCTTAAATAAATTTCAATTGACTCACTTATAAATAATTGTAATTTTAAATTAGACATGTAGATTAATCTATTCTCGTTAAAAAGTATGTCAATGCTCTCTATTTGATTCAGCCGGGATAAAGCAATATTACCTTTGTTATATTTTATGTCCGCCATATGTTATTTACATCTAAATTTGATCCTATTAATAGGGATGACCTCTCAGGAGTTTATATGATTCCATTTATTAGGGAGGGGGAATCAGAAATCATTATATAGGCATGATCCAACGTAAATTCAATATCATATATAAAGAACATAAAGAATATATATTGTGATATAGTTATTAGTGGACGTAATTGAGACTTATTACTCTTAAGTATACTTACATTTGATTAACTTTGTATTAGCCCATTTTAGGCCAAGCATAGTAATTTTATAAAATGTGGTATTATTTTCATTGAAATATGCTTAAAGTACATTCATTAAGACAAAAAAAAGTTTCGGGCATGAAAAATACATTTTTTGAGAAATAAAATGCATTCGACATTTTCATGCTTTCGGTCAATGGTGCGCTAACGCACCTTTAAATTAAAAATTAATAATGTCTTTTAAATTTTTTATGACATTTGTTTTATTAATATTTTATTTACAGAACTTGTAACTTTAATCCATTATGAAAACGTATGATTAATCTCAAGTGGAATAATTATACATTTTCAAAAAGTCGAATATGTCAATAACCGTTTCAATTTAAAAAATACTAGCGTATTTTGAAAATTTCTCAACAGAAAGTGGTTACTCCAATTGCATTACTGATATTTTATAGATATCTACAGATCCCTTAAAAATAGCAGAAAAATAAAATTAGTGATAAACATTCGTGACAGTGTTAATAAATAAATATGTATTGAAATGGTGCGTTTATGCACCTTAGGCCGAAAATGGGTTAAGTTACGTTTAACTACACAAATGTATTTTTTATTTAGACTTATGGAAAGAAGAACATGAAATCAAATCTTGTATGTAACAAACCTTCTATCATAAAATCCGATACACTTTGTTATCTATTATACAGGGTGTCAATGAATTCATGGGCGAAGCTCTAAGGGAACATAAAGCACACATAAGGAAGTAATTTTCTTAGGACAATATGGAATCGGAAATGATAAATGTTGGCATAGACAATAAATGATGAGAAAATGAAAACAAGCGTTTTAGTGACACAACAATTACAGTAAATGCTTAAATGTTCCACCAACAACCTCGATACATTTCTGGTAGTAACTAGCAACTGACTGGGGTATTCTTTCGAAGATTTTAGGTATCTCATTTACGAGCCACTTATTGACTCTGATGCAGATCTCGTTGCAAGACTTTCAGTCGCTGATGAAACTGTTCGTAAAAAATCTGTTCTTGTTCCACTAAAATTTCGGGTTCAGATATAATAACATTTTGGAGTAAAATAGTTTGAAAATAAAAGTATTTCTCGTAGGGTTTCCATGTGTGTAAAAAAAAGGTCAGAAGAAATGATTTTTGCCAATAAATATCAAAAGTAAACACGTAAATTATTCGTAAGCTTCGTTAATATAATAATTTATAAGTTATGATATTTTCAAAGCGTTTAGATAATAATATTTATTATTTGTTTTAATTAAATGAACCTATGTGAAAAAAAGGGAGAAAGAAACACTTTTTAACCACCAAAGGCGGTAAGGCCAGAATTATTAAGTTGGAAAACTCTTCGTTTAAATATATAAAATCATTTAACACTGATTTTAGGTATATTTAAGACACGAGGCACACCGGTCTTTCTTTTAAAAAGATAAGGTCAAAACAGATCGAAGTGTTGGTAGCAAATCAGGTGAACGTGGACGAAGACAGCGTGTCCTCCATCTCTAATTTTGTTTGAATAAATTTCATTTTAAAATAAAAAATCATACAAAAGCGATGGTATATACAACTGACGACTTTGGGGCCACTAACAGTAGGATAGTTAAAAAATAAGTTTAAATATATAAAATCATTTAAACTTGGTTTTATGGGTATATTTAAGGTTATTTTCACATGTAGAGCAACGCCGGGAGGGTCAACTTGTTTGAAAGAAAGTTAAGCTGCATAAATATCACAGCTTAATTAAAATATGTAAGTCAGGTGAAAGTCCTTAAAGGTACTTTAGAAATATAACGTTCTTATTTCATTATCAGTGTCATTCAGAATTTCGAAATAATGCCATTTTATGCATGAATAAAAATTTTTAGAAAACGTCAAACTTGTGTCGGAACTTTTATTTTAAACTGCACATATTTTAAAAGTCTGTTACATATTAAAGCATGTTAAATGATAATGTTTGCTTTCATTATTACGCGTTAAATTTAATATTCTTCATTCTTTTCGACATGATTGACACATTCCGTATTTTTTTATTCAGAGAAAATAAACAAGGCACGTTAGGTTTTTAGAGATATTTTATAAAAGTATATACTCAAATCGTTTGTGGAAATAATGCGATTTTTGTGCGATTATTATATTAGAGATAAAGAGTGACATGCTTCAGGAGACTACTTTTGTATGTTTTGTGATTTTTGAAAATAGTCCCGGGAAATACGGGATGTAGAAAAATAAATTTAATTAACAAGACCAAAATCTATGTTTGATTTAATTTTTTCTTTAAAAAGACTACGAGGACTGTTCAATAACGAACGATCACAATTTTTTTTTTTATTGTCGTACTTTATTGCACAGAAACTTGTTTTTATGTGCCATTGTTAGCTTAATGTGTAATGAATACATATTAAATTTTTATGTTCATTTATTTCCAGTAGTACGTGAGTGGAAGCCATGAAAGTTCAGATACTTCCAGTATCGCCTACGGGAACGATGGAGGCAACGCGCAATAAGTATTCTGTTGCATGCTAGAAATTTTGCTTTCACCAGAAAAATTGCCAGTCGAAAAGTATGCAATAGGAGACTTAGGGAGAGTCTATTCTTCCCTCAGCACAGTTAGAAGATGGTTTGAGATGTTTCAGAAAGAGAAAGACAATCATCTTCTAAGGAAGATGGACACCTAGATCCTGTAACTGATCTCATAGAAGTCAAAATAATACCATCGCTATTATCGTCGTGAAGATCGCTATATATAGGAACTGTTAAAAATATTGCAGTTATAATGGAGTGTCACTCACACGTTGGTAAGAAAAACAAGAACACGAGACGTGTTTGTTCGCCTTGAATTCCGAGACTCCTCATACCTGAACAACAGCAAGTTTCCGTGGTTTTTACTCGAAACTGAAGGTGATGTTACATGTACATGCGATGAATCCCCTAACGTAATAATACACTTTGCCTGACGATTTTTTCAGGTGAAAGCAAAATTCCAATCAAGCAAGAGCATTCTTCTTCATTGCGCATTGACTCCATCGTTCCCGTAGGCGATACTTAAAGTATCTGAGCTTTCATGGCTGCCAATGACTTATTACTGGAAATAAATGACGAAAAGAGATACCATGCATTCATTATAGATTAAGCTAACAATGGAACATTAAAAAAATTGCGTGCAATAAAGTATGCTATAAAAAATTATCATCATTCTTTATTGAACAACCCTCGTATATAGCCTGATAGTGATTTTACCTAATCCAGGTTCCAATTTCTTCCATGTGGTTTCAACACTTTGTCTCTCGTAGATTATTATATTTTGAAATAATAAATTTTCCACAAAATGTTTTTAAATCTTTTCAGATATGCTAATTGTTTTATGTTGAACAAAATGGATATTCGTATGAATATTAAAATTAATTATTTATAATTATGAATAACGATGTGGATTGCAGACCTTAAATATAGGTGGTCTGTGACCTGAACTACATCAACATTTATTACCTGGTACGAGGAAAAAAAGTAACCAGTTTTCCAGCTAACTGAGGTTTTCCCATAAGATTCTCATCTATTTCCTCTGTTTTAACCAGTATTGCGGAGATTTATTATCTTTTGGATAAATCAGTACTCTATACAGAGAATCGATAATTTTTAAACTGAATTTGCTCCGAACCAGAACAATTTCCTACGTTCATTATACGATAGGACTGATGCATTTTAAAGACAAAACATTTTAATAATCATCGTGATCCAAATGTGGCCAAAATTGAAAAGCAGTACAGCCAAAACGGAAATGTTAACGCGTCTTTTTCATCACACGACGGACGTCGAAGAAAATTAGTATCCACCATACTATGAAGTTAATATGTCAGGATTTATGACGAATTCAAAATGACTAAAAATTCAGTTACGGTGACTTCCCAGTGGTTTCAGAATGTGATGGTCATGTGGGTGTCACTGACATTGGACATTTCTTTTTGCTATTGAACTTATATCTGAAACCAAAAGAAGAAGAATATTTTCCTAATAATACTTGCTTAAAAACGCAAATTACTTAAGCAATGCCTAATGTGTCAGACAATGGAGTACTTAAAAGAGATATACTAACACCTACTGTTAATTTTGCTTGATTTTATGTTCAACTAAATATCTATCTTTATAAAAATGCTTGTATCAGATCAAAATATCAAAGTCTGCTCTAGATTTTTTTAAATCTGAAAATTATATGTCAAGTATAAGAAATTGAAGGCTAATGTTTCTATGAAAGTTAATAATAACCCAAAACCGTCAGATGAGATTTAAAAATGAGCCTACAATAAATTATTATGAAGTAAAGAAAGCGAAAGAGAAGTTTACTAAAAAGAAATCTCTTGATATAACTTTTTTTCGAAGAGAATAGGAGTAAATTTGACGTAAATACGGAAGGTGACATCAATAATTTCAAAAATGGCAATTCGACCGATTTTTACGAGTATGGTATCGGTCCTGACAAATCTCTTGAATCTGAAGATGATGTTGAATTTCGAAGCAGTAAGAAAACTCTATGTTCTAGTGATGATAGATCGATGGGTACAGGTTTCTAAGACAATAACCGAAATTCAGTAAACTCACTACTTTCGGCTGAAACCGTAAACGAAAACGAAAATGTCCAAAAAAATGTAAGTATTTAAAGTGTACAAAAATGTACAGAATTATTAATTAATGATACGTATAATTATAAGTGTGGCCCAAGCTGTCTATCTGTGCCGCTGACCAAAACATTTTATTTTCATATAAAAGAAAGTGTAAATTAATTCATCTACGACGCAGAATGATTTTCTAATCATACGAATTTCATCTAATTAAAAAATGTTTTAGGTATACATATTTCGATTTATCTTTTATAATGTTTTTTTTTTTTTTTTTTAATTGTCATCTGTTATACTAGAACTTTCACAAAGAATATTAGAAACACTTCTTCGGTTTTAAACTAAAAATTTCCTATTATTGTTAAATCTGCGGCTTTTACTGATCACGTGAAAAGCGTCTTCAAAACTTAGACATTTATACAGTGCTTGCTTCATAATTTGCACTCAGGTCATGAGTCAGTCATGCCTGAAAATTATAACAGTGAAAGTTCATACCAATAAATAAAGAGTGTCTCATTTGAGCCGATACACCTAAAATAAATGTATAATGTTGACAGTGCTGTCCCAGGCGACTATTTGTTAATCCTGTTTCGCACCATTTTTAAAACAAAAATCTGTTACATATTCTTTGACAACATATGCAAGGATTTTACAACATATACTACAAAACGTATTTTTTTTTTAAATAGATGTGCGAACAGAATATAAAAATAGTCGCCTGTGTGTGGCAACCCTGTGTTCAACATTTTCGAAGGAAGAACCAAATTTTCCACAGCATTTTCGACGAGAAGGAATATTCGGTGAAATTCAGATTTTGTGCCGAAAACGAAACCGATTTTTCGTTCATCTCTAGTTATATCTATAGATCCCGTACAATGCCACACACCACATTAAAACAATTGTCATTAAATGATTGTTCTCTGGAAAGGATTCCATTTACATATGATTAGTGTATGAATAGTCTTATTGTTCCATAGAAAAAGTACTATTGTAACAGATTAGTGTTCACAAATTTTCTTTGTAGATTAATTAAAATATTCACTTCTCAGAAATAGCCATTAAGGAATAAAATTAGAAATTTACAAAGTATTTATGAAAAAGTGACACAAAAAGGAATAATTAATAATTTATAATTTTAAAGTGTACTACTTGATTATCCCGTTGACCAAAATTCTAACGCCAAACAATAAGATTAAATTCTAATTATGGCTGAGTTCGTAAATGTCACTTTTACTTGACATTAAACATGTTAAATGTGTTTGTTACGTCATCAACTGATTTTTAATTCGACCTTTTATTAGTATTTTTATTAATGTCCTACTAATTTATTTGTCCTTTCGTTATTTAAAATAATAATTATGTCAACTTATTAATTTGACGAGTAGTTTCACGATTTATGTAATTTGACGAAATTGGTCGCCGGGATAATCAAGCAGTACTTTTCAAAGATATTTCAAAATATGTTACGCTTTATGAATTGCGACGCTCTCATTATTACAAAGTTGAAAAAAAAATTAAACTTCCTAATTATAAAAGCATCACTATGAATTAAAAAAAAAATACAATTTCCCAGTTTCTTTTTTGAATGTTATTAATTTTGAAATTTGAAGAAAAAAGTTTTTCTTCACAGCGCACGTGCAAATACGCTCTTTGAATTTCCCCGTTTCTGCAGACTAATTTTATTATTTAATTTTATCCGTCTAATATTCTTCCCTTTTTAGATGCGTTCGTAATTATATAAATACGTAGCACCTATAGTCGTCGTTCAGTCCGTCCGTCCGTCCGTCTGTCCGTCTGTCCGCATGTAACAGAGCAAAAACTACCCAACCGAATAGTCTGAAATTTCAAATATGTGATTGTTGCAAAATTTTGTCGAGCCATTTCAAATTTTATGAAAATCGGATGTATAGTTTAATTACAGGGACAGTCAAAAGTTTTTCTTTACATTACGGCCAATGGGAAAAAATTATTGCAAGTGGATTTTAATGATATTAGAGCCTTCCGAATGATCTGAAATTTTAAAGATATAATTGTTGCAAAATTTTGTCGAGCCATTTCAAATTTTAGGAAAATCGGACGTTTAGTTTAATTACAGGGACAGTCAAAAGTTTTTCTTTACATTACGGCCAATGGGAAAAATTATTGCAAGTGGATTTTAATGGTATTAGAGCCTTCCGAATGATCTGAAATTTTAAAGATATAATTGTTGTAAAATTTTGTCGAGCCATTTCAAATTTTAGGAAAATCGGATGTATAGTTTAATTACAGGGACAGCCAAAAGTTTTTCTTTACATTACGGCCAATGGGAAAAATTATTGCAAGTGCATTTTAATGATATTACAGCCTTCCGAATGGTCTGAAATTTTAAAGATATAATTGTTGCAAAATTTTGTTGAGCTATTTCAAATTTTAGGAAAATCGGATGTATAGTTTAATTACAGGGACATTCAAAAGTGTTCCGAAAAAATTATTGGAAGTGCATTTTAATGATGTATCAGACTATGCACGTTATAAAGTGCAAAGAATTATACATTCAGTACAATATGGGGTGCAAAAAATAATTTTAAAACTAGTTATAGTACGAACGCACCTCATTTGCCACGTTTGACGAGCAATTTCCAACTTGTTTATATTCGGAATGATTTGTGGTTAATTAACTGAAAAATTTATGCTATTGCGCACGTTGATAGAAAGTGCGTTTATCAATCCAATATGAAGGACATATTTGCAGTAAAAGGCTACTGTTAAAAGTTTGGCTTCTCGTATGATTTAGAATAAAATACCAATATTGCAGAGCGACATCGTTTAAATTAGTAAAATTCATAAGGAATGGCCTTGCCAATGACAGAGCTTCCAAGTTGTACGGATTTTTGTTACCAGAAAAATTTAAAAGAATTTTTTGCCTTGTTTCATAGTTAGAAGTTATGTTTCTGCGATTGTTTTTGGTAACATTTTCTATTAAATTGGTGACGAAAATCCTTACAAGTTGGCAGTTATGGAATGATGATCTTGCCAAAACCAATCAATATAATGCTGCTTCAATATGACATAGCAATATTGCCAGTATTCGTTAAGGCATATAGAAAAAATAACCAGCTTTGGAATAGCTATATATGATTTAAATTATAATGGTCGAGTATCCTGTTGATACACGGGATGCATAAGCCTTTATTCATATTATAAGTTTATATTGGATAATGTTTCAGAACGCCAAAAAATATATAAATATATATTTTGACCTCACACAAGTGTGAAATATTTAAAGCAGTGCGCAAAATAGAACTAGCGCAGCAACATGAAATATAACTTACTGCCATGGAAGAAAAATTGTATTATTATTTCGAAAAAACGGATATGGTGTTTTCAATAGCACTTTGGTATAATATTTCGTTGAAAATATCATAAAAGGCATTAACTGTGAATATCCTGAAAAAGCATTTTCGAGAAATGTCAACTTTCACAAAGGGAAGGAAAATAAATTATGAAACTAAGGAATGCTTTGCTAGGCTGATGTCGAATAGATTATATATAGAACATCAGATA
Organism: Maratus speciosus; assembly: GCA_963932465.1. Classification (NCBI taxonomy): domain Eukaryota; kingdom Metazoa; phylum Arthropoda; class Arachnida; order Araneae; family Salticidae; genus Maratus; species Maratus speciosus. The sequence continues at coordinate 352,637,589 of OZ010799.1, read as the reverse complement.
TTAAACTTTTCCGTCAAAAAATAAATGATAGTTTCTTAAGAAAATTTATTGAATGTTCAGTTAACTTAAAAATAAAAAAAAACTTAAATGTTGTTTTAATCAGCATTTAGATTACATCTTCATTATAAAATTATTATAATGAAAGAAAAATAAATTTTTTTCTCAGAAAAAAATGTTCATATTGTTCTGTGTGCTCTTTCCTTGAAACAAATGCAGCATTAAATGGTGTTAAACATTATATATTTACCAATGATATGCTTTTAAATTAATCAACAGAGTTAGTTTAAAGGTAATGATGAATATACAAATTTTAAAAAAATTAATAAATTTGATATATTTTCCGCATTAAATATCGAAAATAAAATTAAGTTACCAGTTCATTTAACATTTTTCTGAATACGTGTGCCAGTACTTTTAAAGAGTCACACCAATTTTGTAAAGCTTCATTTTTTTAAATAAAAAAAAATATTCAGTACTATGTTACTTAAATTTTGTTTAAGATTATTTTATATCGTTAAAACATGAAATTTAATAAAATCATTTATGCAACGTTCATGTTGTAATAAATCCCGCACAAGTATTTTCAATATATTCCAGTTTTATTTAATAAAATTTCATTTTTTAAATCTAATGCTTATTCATTATTCGTGATTATTGCTCAATTATCAGCATCCAGTTCAAAATTCATTAAATAAATGCGATGACTGCATTGCAATATGAATCAGATCGCAAGCCATATAAATTATATAACTGTAATTGTAGCCGACGTAATTAAAGCGTTCGTATGCATAAAGGCGCTAGGAACACTATACTATAACTAGGGGGCTCTTCCCCCTGCAAGCTAAGCTCGCCAACCCCCGTTCAAACACCGCAGAATCTACAATCACGCTAATTTGATTTGTTTTTAAGAGAAGATTGAATTATAAAGAAAAAAACTATAGCGATCTCCCTGTAAACGGGTTTCCATTTAATTCTCTTTGGTTGCGAAAATTTAAGGCCGAATCCGTTGCTGTTAAGACATCCAATGGTTGTTTTGGTGTTTGATCAAAGAAGACCAGTTAAACATTTGAAAAGAAGATAGAATAAAATGAATTAAGTAAACAGAGTCTTTGCCGACCGGTATTTTTTAACAGCGTTATAAAACGATTGACATAATACAATTTAATACAATTACAACCATTTACTGCTTTAACCCCTTCAAGGGTGGTGGTTCATTTTTAGACCACTTGATTTTAATTCTTAAATAACACATTGTCACCAGAATATTAGAATGAAAATTTTCCTTTTATTAAGTAAGTGAACAAAGGCATTTTCGTATTTCGAAATTTTTTTTGTAAATTCTGCTGCCATTCATTGATTTCAAAATTTTACGATTAGATGTACTTTGCCACTGAAAGGGGTAAACGCATATTAATGTATTTATTATTTTAAAGTTTCCTTTCTCTTTTAATATTCACGTGTAAATGCAATTTTCAAGACATAATTTTCACTATTTTCCTGCTTTTAACACGTACTCATTTAATAGTAATTTTAAAGTTTTTTTTTCTGTTTTTAATAGTCATGTGTAAATAAATTTTTAATCGTTATGAAATATTATTCATTGCTCTGTTTTTAGAATTGAAAACAATCTAATATTATCAATCTAATATTAAATAATCTAATATATAGAATATAATATCTAATATCAATAATTATTAATATAATAATTGAAAACAATATAATAATAGCCATATAATAGCCAAACATTATAATAAGTCATGTGACTATCATCAACAGTTCCTTCGCTTTTCATTAGAAAGGTTTCCATTTTGATTAAAGAATCAAAGTTATTTTTTTTTTTTAAATAAAATTACATAAAAGTTGCCATGATCGCAAAACATTCTTCGTACTTTTATATTAGCCGGGTTCAAATCTCGCCAATAGCTTTTATTTTTTAACTCGCCCGTTGGTATTTTTTTATTTTTCGAGTGGCAAATTAAAATGGTACTACTTGGTTATCCCGTCGACCAAAAATCTATCGCCAGACTATAAGATTAAATGCCAAGAATGGTTGATCGTAAATGTCGCATTCACTTGACTGTAATGAAGTTACACGTGTTTACGCTTTTAAGTGATTTTTATTTCGACGCTTTATTTGTATTTGTATTTTTATACATATATGTATATTTGTATTTTATTTATATTTGTATTTTTATATTTGTTCTTTCGTTATTTAAAATAAAAATTACGTCAACTTTTATAATTTGGCGAGTGGTTTGGCGATTTATATAATTTGGCGATATTGGTCATTTGCTTTGAATTTGAAATTAAATGTCATAATTTGTTGCATTATTTAATATTTAACACAGATGTCATATACGCACCGGAGTTGGCGTGATTTTATTTACGACAATTTGGCGAAAACCTCGTTTTCGAATACCAGTTACATATGCTTTTTAAAATTATTTTCCATTATTTTTAAAAAGAAATAACAATAAAAAAATAAAAAAAATAATCAATAACTATAGAGAAAAACAATTTATAACATTTTTCTAAATAAAAAGAAAATAAATTTAAATAAACGTTTATTAATAAATAAGCAACAATAGCCGAGTTACCATGTCAGGCAAAATGACGCCATTGTGGCGCCAATTAGGTACGCCGATGCGTATATGACATCTGTGCCTAATATTTTTCATTTCGTTTCGTTTAAAAAAAGAAAGAAGTGAAAGCCATTAATTTTAAATGTTTCAGTTTTAAATGAAAATTTTGTATTAAATAAAATGATAATGAAATACAAGGAAAAAAAAGCATTATTCTTAGCATACATTTAAGGGAGTACAAACTGGTCACCAAATTAGTTAAAATAATAACCTTTTCTAAAATATGAAAAAAAAATATCTGTTATGATTAAAATTTGAGATGCCATCATTAGACAAAAGTATTTAAAATTAGAAAAAAAAATAATATTTCTAAAATTAATTCGAATTTAAAAATTCTAATACCAGTTTTGAGATTTGCGGACCAATACGGATTTTTGGTTTTAATTCCATCGCAAAGTATTCCATATTTTAGGAGAAATCGCCGTGAAACATAATCAGTTGTTTAATCAGTCGATTCATAGAATCGCTTCATAAATTCGTTTTATTGCAGGCGTTTCATAATATCCGTTTCATAAATTCGTTTCATAAGGATTTTATATATATATAGTATTGATATACTTATAATATAATATAATATACTTATACTATATGCTATAGCTTTTTTTCAGAGCACAAACTATTTTGTTTGTTTTGATGTGAGTTTAAAATTTCATATGCAATAGTTAATCGGATGTATAGTCGTTGCAATTCATATTAGGGTACATATATAGGGTAGATATGGATGTTTCGACTATTAACTAACCCTTTGCGTGTGGATGGAAACTATGGTACTATTGTACTATGTCATGAAAATAGTCTATATTTCAACAGAGTATAGGTAAAATTTGAGCTACGTAAAATAGTATTTTCTATACGAATACGCATTCGGCATGTGTCTTTTCAAGTAGGATTAAAGAAATTATTCCACTGGACAATAAAATAACATTAAAATAAGAATCAAAACAAAAAAGCGTATCATTGAGTTTTACGGACCTTGCCTATAAGATAAAATAGTTTCTGCTGTGGCGTATTACTCCAAATCTAAATTCAAAAGCAACTTTTGGTTGTTGCAAGTAAGATGCTGATTACAGAAAATCGAATCATTTACAACTTGCATCTTCATAAAAATCGATTTTTAACTTGCGATTGAAATAGAAGAATACTTATAGTCTTGTTTAGTTATACACTGTGTATAAAAAATGATGATTCGAATTAATCGTAAAAGATTGCTCTTTTAAGTAATAATAATAATAATAATAATAATAATAATAATAATAAAATAAATTTCGAAAATTTTCAACAAAACGGTCATTTTAATGTAGAGAAATACGTTAATAGGAAAAATGATAGATGTTGGAACATTAATATCGAAATTATAAAATAATACACAATGTAATTTTTAATCATTTTCAAATTATTTGAGTTTTTATTTGATTTTTTATTGGGTTGTTATTTTGAATTTTTATTTCTTAAAAAAAGTGTTTCTTGTTATTACTAAACGGCATTTTCCTAATAAACATACAAAATTTAATGTGATATTTTATTATTTTCTTAAGTCAAGTGAATGAAAATCTATGAAATATAATCAATTAAAGCAAAGTAGATTTTAAAGTCAGGTACATTTTAAAGCATCAACAAATCGATTTTTTAATTACTTATTTTATAATATGATTCTTTATGAATCTTTTAAAAGAAACCCAAAGCAAAAATTCGCTTTGGAATTGAAAGTATTTAAAAAAAAGTTTGAGCACTTTTTTATGATCAAGGAGTAATTTTATTTTAAAGTCAATTTTCTCAAAACGATGGTTTTGATCATTGCGCATACAATTTCCGATAAATATTTAAATAGAATTTCATGAAATTTTGACTGAAGGTATAAACTTTATAGATGCGCAAAGTGACTTACTTTTATTTTCATCACGTAGAATTTTTAAAATTAAGACCCTTTTTATTTAAAAAATTCAAAATTCTGTGTTTATTATTGTTGAAACTGTATTTCACAAACCATTTTAAATAATATTTTTTTTATGTTTTACATATGTTTCTTTATGAAATACATGTTTTCAAACTTTGGTTACATTTTTTTTTTCATTTTACTAATCGATATGTCACGTGTGCCCTTAATAGTACCTATATTGTTTTTAGGTAGATTTCGTAAGAAATACTACCTATTGCAATCGTTACCATGGTGCGACTTTTGAAAAATTCCTTCATAACTTTTCATTACATGACCCCAGGAACCCCAAACCACCCCCACCTAAAAAGTTTATATATATATATATATGTATGTATGTACTAAATTTTGTCCGCACGATAAAAGTCGCAATTATGCACGGAACGTCTTCAAACTCGCCAACAACTTTAAGATAGCTAATTTCTCGGCGAGGATTGAAAATGAGCAAAATCGGTCCAAGGGAATAGGAATGGGGAAGGTTTAAAATTTTGAATACCGTCTTAACATGATTCTGATAAAACCAGCTTTTACACAACAATGGCAGGAAAAAATAAATATTTTTCGTTATAGCTGTTGCCAACAATTGAAAAAAAAGCAATAAAATTCTCACCACAAAAATTGCTTTTCTAATGCAGTGTTTTCACGTGAAAAATTAAATTATATAAGCAGTTTGATGAATTCAAAACAAATTGAATATTACGTCATAAGTTTTCTAGAGCAAGATTTGTGCATGAAAATTCAAAATGAAATAAATAGTTTGACGAATTAAAAAAAAAAAAAAAAAAAATATTGCGTCATATTGAAAATATAATGGACCACAGCAGGTGAATATGTAACGTCATTGAGTTTGAAGAAACGTATTAAAACATGATAAAAACCCGAGTATGGAAATATTAACATATTTTAACACTTTGAAGTTCTCCGAATTTGATTTAGCCATTTTTAAACCTATTCCATATACATGCGTGTGTGTATATTAGAATTTTCACAAAATGTTTAGCTCCCTAGAGCTCATTCTTAGCGAAGGAACTGGGTTTATCTTTAATCTTGATTTAAGTTTTGTCGGTGAATTTGGTAATTAACTTCGAAACCTACCTCCGCCTGTAGGCCCGAGCCGGCAGGGATTTTTTTAATTGTATATTAAAATACCATCATCATAGCCATATTTCTTCTAACATTCGTTTCATATAAGGGTCATTCCACACAAAATGAGCCAAAAATTTAACAAAAGTGGTGGCTACATAGTAACCGATTTTAATAAAATTTGTTACACAGATTCAAATCATATTCAAAATATTTCGTCAAAAAAAAGAAAAAAAAATTGGAAATACTGGACATTTAAAAAACTTGTGACATAGAATGGCATGTGTACAATCGTTCAAAGTTGCAAGTTTGAAATTCCCTATCTTGAAAACTATTTAACATAAATTAAATCTTTTTATAATATTGTAATCTCTGGAAAATTATCTTCATGTTTATTTAGTAATATTAATTTTGTAACGTCAGGATTAATCTTAAATTTGTTGTAAAAAATGAAAATTTGTCAATTTTGACAAAATTAAAAACGTTATAAAAATTAAAGGAATTCAAAAACATCTGTGAAATTGGTGCCGGATGTAGTGTTACATATTAAGATCGAATTGCTAAAGTTTTTAAGTTGCCCTGTATTTCCTTCACCTTAAAAAAATTTAGAAACTTTTTGAAAAATGACAAAATCGTAATTTTTCCTCTTATTGAAAGGTAAAAAAAATAATGAAGGATAAGTCAGGCATTACAGTTATTGCACAGACATAAAGATCAATAAGTCCATGATATTCTAAAAAAATTCAAGATTGCCTTTTGATTGCTAACGTCACAAAATTTGATTAAAAAAGGAATATTTGTTGCATTCCAAGAGCTTTCTTCTTTGAATACGCGCGCATTTTTTTACGATATTGCACGATTTCAAAGGAAAAAAGGTGCAGTGCTGCCATCTATGGATTTAGAGTATAAATATATAATTTTTTTCTTCAACGTATTTTTTTACTGTGGTTTAAAATAAATATATTAGTAGCCAAAAATAAACTGAAAGCAAGAAAAAAAAGTTTCTATATTTAAAATATACACTTTTATCTATAATATGAAATAATTTAAATGTTTAATAAAGCTTTTCTTCACTTAAAAAGAAGTGATAGAAATATTGCATTTTACCCTCAATATTTTTTACTATTTATTTTTTTTTTCTCATTAAGGAATAAAAAGGCAAGAATGAAACTTTCGATATTTAAAATATACACTTTTAGCTATAACTCCAAAAAAAAGTAGAATTGTCAAAGCTGTCCTTCATGCTTAAATGAATAATAGAAATATTGCATTTCTACCTCAAAATTTTTGAAAAATAATTTTTTTCTTATTACGGAGTAAAAATACAATTACTAGCTTACGCCAATCTGTTACTTATTATTCATTCCTAATTATAAATAATTTTTAATATAGTTTTTCCAATCCTAAGGTTAATAACACTACCCAACAAAAAAAATATTTTTGTCAGTTTCCTGATTCTAGATTGTCAATTCTTACTAATTTTGGGTTGAAAAAAACGATATCTAAATGAAATTTTTTTATTAGCTCTTGTTTTCAAGATACAATACAGCCCACTGCAGAAAGGCACACAACATCCCACACATCGATTTAAAAGGAAATTGAAGAAGAAAAAAATTCATATGTAATAAATACAATACAATAGGCATGTTTCATTAAACAATGTTCATTTTTCAGAAAGCAGTGATTGTTTTTAGCCTATTCTTGAAAACGTTTCGTTTTGAATTGCCTCTTGTATGTCAACGCCGGAGCATCTCTTGTAACAGTCCAGCAGTAGTCGGCCAGCATTGACTCTTCCCAACGACCCTGATATCTGCGTTCCATTACAGAGATATCTTTGTGAAACCTTTCACCGTGCTCATCGCTTACAGCTCCACCGTTTTTAGGGGGAAAATCAAGATGGGAGTGGAGGAAATGAAGTTTCAGAGATATGTTGCATCCAAGGTCACGGTACTTTTGTAGGAGTCGTTTCACCAACTGTTGATCGTTCTCGGCTTTTCTGTTGCCTAGAAATCCTCGTACCACACCTTTTAAGGCTTCCCAGGCTGCTTTCTTTTTCCCTTCCAAAACTTTATCAAAAGCAGGGTAATTCATTATTGCGCGTATTTGACGGACCACAAAGTTTCCCTCTTTAACCTTTGATTCAGTCAGTCTTGGAAATTTCGCTCTAAGGTACTGGAAAGCCTCTCCATCCTTGTACGTGACTTTCACGAAGTTCTTCATTAATCCCAGCTTAATGTGCAGGTGTGGAAGCAGAATGTTTTTTGGATCAACTAGAGGCTCATTTTCGACATTTCTCTCCCCGGGATTTAGATTTCTTGAAGGCCATTTATCTTTTATGCAGTGAGAGTTTCTATCTCGACTGTCCCCAAAACACAGAAAACAGCAGTACTTGGTATAGCCTAATTGCATTCCCAGGAGTAATTACTTTACCAATTACTTTCAAGTCACCACAAATCTGCCATTTATGATCCTCGTATTTGATTTAATCTAAGTAATTTCACGTTCCCGTAAGTTTTCTGCATGTGAACGGAATGTCCAATGGGAAGGGAAGGAATAACGTTGTCGTTGTGTAGTAAGACTGCTTTTAAACTAAGCTTGGAAGAGTCTAAAAATAACCTCCACTTTCGTGGATCATGAGTTATGTCCATGGAATTCATCAAAACATTAACATCAGTATCAGCAAACCCATGTTCTTTCTTCTCAAAGAAATGAAGAAGATTCTTGTGACGAGTCCTGTATTCTGTGATCTTGACTTCTGGTTGGAGTAGATGCCATTGCTTCAGTCTTGATGCCAGAAGCTCTGCTTTCTCCTTTGACAAGTCACGATCTCTTACGAGATCATTCCGTTCTGTCTGATTTAGTCTGTGAGGCTCATTCAAATCTTCTGCCTCGAAATATAGGTCATGGGAAGTCCCAGGTCTAGTGACTTCTTCTTCTACAGCATCATCCTCTTCAATCTCATAATTTTGAGGTGGTTCAGGAATTGCAGATTAGTCGAGTGAGGAACGGGCCGAATGGCTGATGTAACACTGGGATACTGTACCGATTCCTTCTACTTTTTTGTCCAACCTCGATTCATGGATGGCGTCATGCAGAAATAACAATTGTCAAAGTGGTTTCTTGACTCACGCCAAATCATGGGTATAGCAAACTCCCATTCAGTCACTCTCGCAGTCTAACTGAGCAAGAATTACAACAAACATGTGGGGGCCCAAGGTTTATCCTGGTCACCTACCTTCATACCGAAGTAATGGAAGTAAGCTGTCTTTACAACTGGGCTAATGGTTCGCGTCTGGTCTTCAAAAGTTATTTCACTACAGATGTAACAAAAGTTGTTGATCTTTAGTTGTAAGGCGAATAGCAGAGAATGTCACTTGAATCGTGCACTGTTATGTTTTTTCATTCTACTGACGCTCTCACCGGTTCAAAAGACGGTGAGTCCCAGGGAAGGTGCTTCCATCTGCTGAGGAAAAATAACGTCAAAAAGATTCCACGCAGAGAATGCAGTTGAGAGGAATTACAGCTATTAGGAGTACCAACTTCCGAACATTCAATTTCCCATAAAACAGACATAGTGAAATTTCTCAAGTTGGTTCCTATCTTGAAAACAAGAGCTAATCTCAACTTTTTATGTTGATTTTCGTGTTTAGTGAGACAAAATACTTCGGAAATAACTATTTTCGAGCCCGAAACATTTTTGATGTTGGGTAGTGTAATCAGAATTGGAATTTTAAGCATGTAGACAATACCTCGATTTTGCATTAACTTTTAATGTGTATTTTAATACTTAAATAAACAATCCTGAAATCCATTATTTTACATTTACTCATAAATAGATATGACCTACATATAGACTCATTTTCAATGAAATGTGTGGCATGTCTGCCACAGCTGATTTGCTCGTTTTGCATGGAATGACCCATAATATTTTCAAACAGTATGTTTCTTTGAATCCATAAATCTTATCGTTAAATGTTTCCTGTAATGGTACTTTCTTCTAAAATTGAATTTATTCCTGCAATTTTCAGCTGCATTACTTAATGCAATTCTGACAGTTTTAGTAAAAATATGTTTATTACACTTAAGAAAAAACACCAATGTTTCTTAGTTTAATTCTAATCTTTCTTACACTTTACTAAAATATAACTTGCTTTTAAACCTATTCGGTAAAATTATGTTATTCACCTGTAACCTTTTAAGAGTTGCCTGCAATTCTGAAATGTGTTTCTTTATGTTGGAATTCCTATTTTATGTTGATTGTATACATTTAAAATACCAGATTATTATTAAATGCATTGTATAATATTACGTTTATTGAAATTTGGAAAAATATAATTTCTGAAAGATGCAAATTTTAAAGGTTTATATATCGCCAAAAAATTCATGATATACATCATGGACTCAGCATTTTATTCCATGGCGTTTATTACACATTAGATACAGTTATCTTCATAAAAATTTCTAGGAAATAAAACATAAAAAATAACATTATTTTTTCGCATACTACAAGAATATATTTCATCCTAATTTAACAAATTAAGTTAAATACATTGGATTAACTAGAATTCTTATTAAATTATCCCCACTTGTTGGATTCTTTTTAGTTTTAATTCCATTTTCAATTTTTAATCAAATGAAATTTCTCCATTAACATTATCGATTAAAAATATTTTTCGTTTTGTTACATAACGTAACGTAAAGTAAAAGTGTGATTTGATTTCACAAATTGTTCAATGATATTTTTAAATATTTACTTTTTCGATTTTCTGTTTAATCTGATAGCAATAAGTTAAATTAGTTTTTTGCTGCTTATCATTGCCATTTTATAGGCAATTGAATCATTTTTTTTTTCATTTTGAAATAAACTAATTAAGAAATTAGCTTTTAGAAAAATAAGGTGTTTGTGTTATATCTCATATATATTTCGTAAACAGAACACTATGTATAAAAGCTGAAGCATATTTTGTTATTTTTCATTCAGAAAAATTTATGTGACGATTCCTTATATTTGAATTATTTCACATTCAGTAATTTGAAGTTGTTTTAAAAATTGGAAACATTGTTGATTTCAATTTATTAGGTTGAGTAAAAAGTTCTGGAAAATTTTTTATCTGGTAGTTACCATGATTTGTATCGTATATAGGAGTACTAGTGGTATATCTATAGGAGTTTAGGAATTTCGGCTTTAAAATGCCTATTTAACAGTACGCTTTGCGTGTGTTGATCCGGCATTATTGGAGAAGAGGTCTAACTATTCCGAAAGAATGAAGTTAAAGAAGCATGTCAAGAATTTTTCGATTCCAAGGAGCCGCCATGGTACTTCCAGCAAATCCAGAATTAAGCAGGACGATGGCAGAATATCGTGGACTATGATGTTGATGGTCTCCACTTTCAAGAATAGACCTTGTTGCTTTTGTTGTTAATTTGCGCATAACAATGCAACTTTCACAAACTTCCCAGAACTTTTTGCTCAACCTAGTATTTCAGGAGAAGAATGATACTAGCTATTTTTTTTTTTTTCGAGAAACACTTGGTGCACTAAAAATACCTATGATTACTATCTCAAATTTTCACATTTCCGGTTGAAATTATAAACAGAAACATTTCATTGAAGAACGTTTTATTTCCGGCTAACCCATTTAACAATATATAGTTATAACAATTCATTTAAAAAAGAGTGAAAATTGCTTACAAAAGTTAGATTTTTCAAATTATTTTCATTGTAATATCTAAATGGTTAAATATTATCATTTGCAAGATATTATGGATTTAACACACAGCGCGTTTGAAATTTATTGCGTTGTCCAAGTACAAATCTTCTGGTAATTTCTTGCATTTTGAAATGTCACTGCTTATAAATGTGTAGTGAGGTAATCCAAAATTCTTCAGCTTAGTCTGTCACAAAAGCTTAATCTTAAATATTGCATTCACACAATTCAGTAAATAGGATGTAATATTTTTTTTAATTAAATAATATTTCAAATTTCGAGAACAAAAATCTTAAACAAGCTTAATGGTATGTGCAAAATATTTTCTCAAAATGTATCTACTAAATCGTTTTTTTCTATTTATTACTTATGTTTAAAAATATATGTTTTAAATACCTTATCATTAACCAAATTATTTTTAACTTTATTCCTGTTTTCCTGAGTTATATACTAAACAATAGCTACATTTTCGTAAATATGTATATATGTGGTTAACTAGAGGTAGCTCATAAAAATGTTCTTCATAAAAGGTGTTGAAGAAATAAATCAAAAAACTTGAGTGCCATACCTGTACACCGTTAAACATTTGCAGCATTCTGTTCAGTCATTTGACCGTTTTTATAGACAATGGTTACACAACCGTAATTTAACACTATTCTGACCATATTATTGGCCGTTTTATGAACAGAATATAGTCAAATTACGGCTATGAAACCGTTTTTAAAAAAAAAACGGTCGAATGACTGGACAGAATACTGCAAATTTTTAACGGTGTATTTTTCGAAAAAATGGTTGCCACTGGAGGTGTAGGAAATATTTTCTTTAGTGTCCAACTATAGATGAATACGACATTATTGTTTCCAAAAGAAATATGAACGTAGGAAGAGGGATAACTATCAAAATGGTTTAAATTTCAGCTCTTAAAAGAGTCCCAAGCATAGGTTAAGTAATACAATGAGATCCATACTACCGTCCAAATTTATACTGAAAGCCAAAAAGACCAGATGGTAGATGACAGTGGTTTGTGAGTTTAAATGTTGGCTAAGAATGCCAGCGCCAACAAACGAGTTTACTTATCCACGACATATTTTGCCATTTTAAGCTATTTTGAGAATTTAATTTTTTTCTATATGGTCATGAAAAGCGGTGTCTAAAACTAAACCCACAGGAAAATGTCAGATGAATCTGAAAGGTTTCGTAAACATAAATATGAAATTTAACTTATATATGGCCACCATTTTCTACATTCTCTATTTCCAAGTTATATTTAGAAAATCCCTGCTCAGTATCTAATGAAGGCGTAATAAAATTTTTACTATTTTTTAACCCATTTGTGCCCGAATTTTGGTTTTCTCAAATATTTTGGTAAAATCACTTTAAAATATTGCAAAATGAACTGGAAAAATACTAAAAAAAAGTACACTTAATTTTTTTTTGTATTTATTTAATAAAATGTTAAAAAACTACATGTGAGTATTTCTAGTAGAATAATATGCATAATTATATGTTTTGTCTAGATTTATACTTAAAATGTTTTTAAATTGTACATTATGTACTATAATTAGTATTTTTATGAACTATAAAAAAATATATATTTACTTCTTTACAGTGACTAATAACGTTATAACTATTATTAATAATAAAATAAGAATAATCGTATTGCTGACTTAAATACAATTTATTTCATAAATATCTTCAAAAGGAGATTACATAAATAACTGTCTCCTAAATGTCTACCAAAAATATGTGCCCATTTGGGCCTAGAACCCAATATTTTGGACGTTACAAAAATGCATAAAAAGTAGGCTTGAACATTTAATTTCGCAATTTTAAAAAATACGTATTTAAAAAAAGTCTACAAGCTAAGATTATGACTTGCGATTTTGGATCCTTCACAGAAAAAATACAAATAAACTTACTTTTTACATTTCACCATCTTGAAATTTTTTTAATTTATAAACACCGAAAAAAGCCTTCATTTAAACAAATAAATATCCACCTTATGCTGTCATCTCACGGTAATAGATAAAGACATTTATAAATAATTATTTCATACAATTTTCATGTTATAAAGAAGAAAAATATACTTATTTATGAAAATTTGAAACGTCCCAAAAATGGGACGCTAGGCACAAATAGGTTAAACAAAACTTATGTAATTTTAATAGAAAGGAGTTAGAAAATTACTAAAATTACTAAAATTAAAGGGGAGTGAAATTATCTACAAAACGCTTTTTATAAAAACTAATAATTACACAGCTTTAATGACACATATATTTTATAATTTTTTTTAAATATTGTTATATTAATTATATATGAATGCTTGAGCATCATATCAGGCTTCTTAATGACTTAAATGATAAAACATGGCGTTTTAAATACACTTTTTGAAAACATTTAATGATATATCTTGAACATAGAAGTCGAATGTAAAATATAAGTATACTAGGGGGCTCAGCCCCCTGCTCGCTCACGCTCTACCAACCCCCGTGAATTGCAACGTAATTCACATTGGGACTGCTACGCGATCCCAGGTCGCTTCGCTCGCTCGCCACTATTTGTGTCGACTCTAGTCAGAATGAGTGCTATCATAAATCATTATAATATATTAAATTTACAAATATTGTTAATGTATAAAAAAGTAATGGAAAACTTTGTTGAAAATCTGAATAAAAATGTATTTAGATGGTACTGCTAATGGTTATAAATCCCTTTAACATTATGAAATTAAAAATTTTTTGAAATGCAATATAATAAACTGAAAAATTACCGTGCAAATAGAATTAATTTAAAACCTCGGTGAAAACACAATTAATAATTCATAAAAAAAAGCAATTGAAAACTTTGTTGAAAATGTAAATAAAAATGCATTTATCAAAAGTTTGGCCCTGTGACTTGTTGATCGTCATTGCGAAAGCTAAGCTGACTGGAAATTGATTCCGTTAATAATTAGATGGCATGTTAGTGTCAGATGGGTCCTTCTCCTTTCATTTTGCCTATGGTATGGAACAGTGCGGCTTAAATTCATTTAAAACTATAATAAAACGCTATAACAAATGGTACGTAATACGCAAACGAACTGTAAACAAAACATTTTCGGCTGTGTCTAAATACAATCTTGAACACAAAGCAGATTCACTGAATTCACCACGTCACCGTAAAACGGACCAATAGCAATTGTTGTTCATGCATTGCTTAAACGGTTTGTGTTAAAAGAGAGATTCCAACTGGATTCTGATTTGCTGAATGGGTCGGGACATGTGACCTTAAATTAATCACTGAAAATCGTCACTTTGGTTATTGCCAAATAGCAAGCTACAAATACAGCTTTTTCTCTCGCTACGTAAGAGAAATATATATATAGATTTTTTATACAATCTTGAATACTTATGTAAATTCAAAGCAAGATTTGAGAAAAAAAAATATTAACGATAGAGTTAAAAGACCGGGAGTTTTGAAATGTTAATAATTAGTAAACTATATACAATAGAAAGATGCGGTTTTCACAGAAATGCTTAAAAGATGTGTGATTTGTTTTTTGGTGAAAAAAGTAACCTTATATTAGTTGAATTTTCTGCCAACAGGTTGCGCTGAATATAGTTTTGTGTTGGTATAATAAAGCGGATTGAGTATTGGCGTCGTGTTCTACCTCGTTTACGACTGCAACAGATGTTTGGGGTCTCCCGCTTCTTTGACGATCTTCCAATGAGCCCTTTTCTTCAAATCTTCTTCTCATACACTGTTAAAAATTTGCAGCATTCTGGCAGATCATTTGACCGTTTTTTCCGAAAACGGTTACACAACCGTGAATTTAGCACTATTCTGACCATATTATTGGCCATTTTATGGTCAGAATATAGTTAAATTATGGTTATAAAACCGTTTTATCAAAAAACGGTCGAACGACCTGCAAGAATGCTGCAAAATTTTTAACAGTGTAGCCTTCAGATTTGTAACGGTCATCGGTCCTTTTCCCGTTTTAACTAACACCACGCATTGTAAGATAAGAAAGAAAAGCTAAGCTTACCGATTCATCCTTTTTGTAAAACAGTTTAACTAACAAAGCTTTGTCACCCAAAGAAAGCATGACTGAACATACACTGTTAAAAATTTGCAGCATTCTGGCAGGTCATTTGACCGTTTTTTTTTCCGAAAACGGTTATACAACCGTGAATTTAACACTATTCTGACCATATTATTGGCCATTTCATGGTCAGAATATAGTTAAATTATGGTTATGAAACCGTTTTTTCAAAAAACAGTCAAATGACCTGCCAGAATGCTGCAAAAATTTTAACAGTGTAGCAGTTACACATCAAATTTTGAATCAAAATTCCTTTTAAATGCAATTTCTATAACCTTCGAAAAAGCGTTTGAACTTTGTGTATGCTGCGTCTGGTGTAGCGGGTGGTGCTTCTAAACAATACTTGAAAAGATCATCTTTAATGAGTAAATTTTCTAATTTGAAAGACCAATTTAAATAGTTCGTGTTATTTAATTTCTCTACCCATGCTAAGACTTTATAGACCGCCATAGTATAATTTATATATATGACAATATACTGTCAGTATTTTGGAAGTTTTTTTTTTACTTAATTTCTTATTTATAACATCAATATAATATACATACAATATATAATTATTTCTGATATTCAATTTGTTATGATACTATATAAATATTTCACTTTTATGCATATATATGCGAGTATATATCAATATATCATCATTTATCAATATTCATAAAAAAAAACTATTTTTTTTTGTTTCATCAACATTCATGAAAAAACTATATATATATTTTCTTTTTGCTGCATATCATAAAATTATATACAGTACTTCTTTTCATTCCATTAAATAATATATATTTATTTTACATTTTACTGGGTTTTATATATTTATATTTCACATCTCACGTTCCTTAATGTATGCCTCAATCTCTCATAATCTAATAAGAAATAAGGGAGTAGTGAGTGATTTTATCGATGGCGTTAGCCAAAACTTCTAACCCAGGTAATTGCAATATATATAGATGTAAAATGGAAAGAGCCTACCTGTATTTTCTGTAATGTAGCTGGTTGTAATCCGCTCATTTCATCTGAAACAAATATATTTTATTCAAGTAAATGCACTATATCAAATTGACTTGAACTGAACTAAATAATCTCCCGAGACGCATCTTCAGGACGATACATTCGTTTATTGCATCTTGAATACTGTTAAAAACAAAGAAAAACAGGTTAAAATATAAATAACATAATACAGGATGATTCCGATAGACTTTAACTGGTTTTACATGTTGGTGCATTGCATATTTTAAATCGGGACATCGTCCCCTTCACAAACAATAGGATGTTAGCGACCAACTGAAAAAGGTTCATCCTCCATCACAAATTGGACGTAGACTGAAAAGTTTGGGGTTACAGATGCGTTGAAAAGGGTTGAAAACAATAGTTTTTAATTAGTCAGCAGATTCACAGCATGTAGACAGTTTAAAAGTTTTAATGGCTGGTTGGCACTGAATAGAGTCGCCCTCTGTTATCATAGAAATTAAACAGGGCTCCGTCATAAGGAAAAACTGTAGTGCTGACATCTGTCGGCACTTTTGAAGACTGTAAACAGTTCGGAGTTTATTTATATAGAATACTGTGTTTCTGTTGCATAAATCACAAATATATATATATTGATTGATTGTGTATGTAATTGCATACCTCACGTTTACAAACATTTTTCTAGATTAAATAAATATTAGTTGTGTGGGTTTTTCACTCAAAACAGATCGTTAGAAGGACGTATTTCAACATGAACATAAACGACCCGTAAAGAGAAATGTGAGCAATACCTTAGGAAAGATGTTCCGCAATGAACTCATCTGCACTGTTAAAATTTTGCAGCATTCTGGCAGGTCATTTGACCGTTTTTTCCAAAACGGTTACACAACCGTGAATTTAACACTATTCTGACCATATTATTGGCCATTTTATGGTCAGGATATAGTTAAATTATGGTTATGAAACCGTTTTTTCAAAAAACGGTCGAATGACCTGCCAGAATGCTGCAAAATTTTTAACAGTGTAGCAATTACACATCAAATTTTGAATCAAAATTCCTTTTAAATGCAATTTCTATAACCTTCGAAAAAGCGTTTGACCATAAACGACCCGTAAAGAGAAATGTGAGCAATGTCTTAGGAAAGATGTTCCGCAATGAACTCATCTGCACTGTTAAAAATTTGCAGTATTCTGGCTGGTCATTTGACCGTTTATCCGAAAACGGTTACACAACCATGAATTTAACATTATTCTGACCATATTATTGGCCATTTTATGGTCAGAATATAGTTGAATTATGGTTATGAAATCGTTTTTTCAAAAAACGGTCAAATGACCTGCCAGAATGATGCAAAATTTTTAACAGTGTGCTTATATAACACATGGTGCAGATACACTGTTAAAAATTTGCAGCATTCTGGCAGGTCATTTGATCGTTGTTTCCGAAAACGGTTAAAACAACCGTAATTTAACACTATTCTTACACTATTATTGGCCATATTATGGTCCGAATTGAGTTAAATTATGGTTATGAAACCGTTTTTTCAAAAAGCGGTCGAATGACCTGCCAGAATGCTGCAAAAATTTAACAGTGTACTTTCGATGTTGTATAGCAGCTTCATCTATTGCTAAAAAATTGAACTATTTATTTATTTTTTTTTCATTGCAAACAAAAATCGCACACGTTTCTGAGCATATATGTGAAAACCGCATCTTTCTGTTGTACATAGTTTTTTAATGATTAACATTTCAAAACTCCTGGAACTTCTGGATCACCCGGTATATAAGCTACAATCATTGTCTACAATCATTTAGTATTTGCAGAATTTTAAGATATTGATTTGTAATGTAAATCTATACATTGGTATGAAAATCAGGTAACTTTATAAAAATTCTTTATATGTATAACTGAAAAACTATGGTCATGTCATTTTTTAAAAGATGATCAAAATAAGTTTAAGTAGCTCACTGATATTTTCATATTGGGCACAATGTTAGTAATATATTCGATCTGAAAGATATTTATTATCTTTTAAAAGATAATCATAATAACTTTATGTAGATCACTCATATTTTTGCATATTTGACAAAATATTAGTAATATGTATTTAATATGAAAGGTATTTTTAGCATTTTCCAACAAAAAAAGCTATATTTTAACCCTTTATACCCCAAATTATTAATTTATGAAAATTTCATCTTTTAAAGCATTTTTCGAAAAAAATTTCAAACTGCATAAGAAAATTTACACAACCATGTAATAAATTTTTGAAGGATTTTGCCAATTAATATCAATTAATTAAATTTGAATTTATAGGGATTATTTGAAATATTAACTCTAATCAAAATTTTTATTTAAAATATTTTTTTTTAGTATTTTATAGAATATGCAAATTTAGAAATATAATGCTCTTACAATAGATATATAGAAATATTTCCTAACTAAAACTTTTCCCCAACAATCATTCAACGTCACGAAAGCTGAAAA
This sequence comes from Maratus speciosus, assembly GCA_963932465.1. NCBI lineage: Eukaryota > Metazoa > Arthropoda > Arachnida > Araneae > Salticidae > Maratus > Maratus speciosus. Next base: position 352,618,688 of record OZ010799.1, on the reverse strand, counting down.
GATGCAAAAGAAAAGAAATCCTCTTTTTAAAAATATTTTTGTTTTGTGCAACCAATAAATGTTTTGAAACAAGATAAAGTAAAGTATCTATAAATCATTCTAAACTGTATTAAATTAATTTTATAACAAGTTATTTTAATGGTATTTTAAACTGTCTTTAGGGCATAAAGGGTTACATTTTTGCGTTTATTTAGTTTTAAAATCTCGATATATTTAAGGCATTTACTTTGAATTATTCATAATCCGCATAGGATTAGGAAAGCAATGTTTTTAGGTTTTTAAACTTAATTTCAATTCAAGTTTTACACGAGGGATTACCTTGAAATCAAAAAGTTAAATTTGACTTAACAAAACAAAAGTAAACTTAAAGGGATTTGTGACAATTTATTATTACTATTTGTGTATAATTCTTTAATTCTAAGATAAACAAAATGATATTACATATATGCATAAAAATGAAAATAAATATTTTGTTATGAACTGGAGATTTATCTTCAATTTTTGAGTTAAATCTACTTATTTTTCTTCTTATATTTAATTCATTAGTTCCTTTTATCAGTTTGAGTAGTTTTTATTTCCTATTTTAGATCCTGGAATTAAAATAAATTTGAATAATTATTGTTGGTATGTGTTTTAAATTATGAGGGTGAACAATTAAACAATAGAAAATATAATAAAGCACACATACTACAATATATATTAAAACACACATACACACATAAATAACGCCTGCATTTAACAGTTAAAGGTATATATAAATATTTTAGAGGCATACATACAATAAATACAATAAACTCAACTGGAGTGAAAAATTAGCCAGAGCCAGGAATCGAACCCGGGACCACCGTATACAAGACTGCTGCTCTAACCACTGAGCTACTCCGGCCGATGCCTGAGTGAAAAATTGCAGACTCATTAATTGCAGACTCAGTAAATGAAACATTATGCGATGTTAGCATGCATCAGCCTCAACTAATTTTCAGAAAGTAAAGATACCCAAAGCCTTTTCCAAATTCATACTGCAGAAAAATCACATTTTGGCATAAGAAGTAAGCTAGGAATTATTAATGAATTGAGACTTGCACATAGGGATTTCAAAGTATATTTCTATGAGCCAGCAGGTCCAAGATCAAGTTATCAAGAGATGACAAGACTTGGCTCTTACAAATAAAATTTTGAGAAAGGTCAAAATTGTGGTTTTTGAACCACCAAGCAAGAATGTGTTTTGACACGTTTGATCATGTCTCAACAAGTATGACAACATTAACAGCTTTTATTTTTCCCTATGTTGTTTTTGACTCAGGTCTTGTATAAAAATATCCTTTTCTTTATGTAAAAGTGCTGCGGTTTCTTTTAGTTACTAAAATTACTTACAACAAAAATTACTGAAACCATACAAAATGTATGGCCTTAGGCATAATTATTTTTTAAATTAATTGCTAAGCTTTGCAAAGGGCTTTACTTCCTGTTACTATTATTTAAAGGTAATCAAAAACATAAATTTAAATGACACTCTGAGATAAATACTTAACTGTGACTACAACAAAACAATAGTTTGGCAGTACAGTTTTGACATGTTGCCCTTGCCATATCTCAGCTTATAGTCAAATCTCCATCCTGAAATTTCTTGTGCATAACACTATACAATACTCTTGTAAAAAAAATCAGATTTTTATCTCGTGCCCCACCAGAGATATCAAATCCTGAAAAGTGCGATATTTGTCATTTTTGAAAAATTTGGGATATTTTTTAGCGAAGAGAAAGCAAGTCCCAGATCTGGAACTCGGCGTGTGAGTACAAGTACTTTTGGCCTATTTGTAAAAATAATTATGTCATGTTAACAGTATTCCTTGTTAGAAAAATTTCCTCTTGTAAACGGACAAATTTTGGAAAAAAACTGAAACTTTCTGCTTAAATTTTACCAATAAGCAGTTAGTTTCGGAAATTACTCCATTACCAAATTTTTAGCCCAATGTATTCTGTACAAATTGCTTTAATCAGCAGTTGAATTGGATAAATAAACGATGAATTATTTACAATTCCGTAAACCCTTTTTGTGAGAAAATTTGTGCAGACGATAAAACAAAGATGGCCACCATGCACAACCAAAAATTAATAAAATTAAAATAATAGTCATTTTGAACTTCCATCATGTTAGGGTTGTTGTACAAAACATTTCAGATTTTTTAAAAATGGTCAAGCAACGAACAAATGATTTTCTGGACCACTTGAAATGGCGTGACCCTATAATATTTATGATAGTGCATAATTCTGTGCATAATTCCGTGTTTTGTCTAGATTTAAGTAAAATAAGCTTGTAAATTGTATATTGCAAACTATAATTATTTTTATTTTCAGAAACTAATGAGCTCACAATTATTATTTTTAATGGTTTGATTAATCATAATTCTGAGCTTAAGTTTTATCTTAATCTTAATAAAAGCGACATCTGTTAGAAATGAGCAGTATACACATGATGCCAAAACAGGATCTATTTATGCGATACAACAGGAACTTTGATTAAATTCTGTACACTAGTTCTTAATTTATAGCTATCGCGAAAAATCGGGCAAAAAGCAGTATAGCAGCACCATTTGTTACATGATTTACACAAAAACCGAATCTTAAATCTTTAAATCTTAATTTTTTGGGCGTATTTGAGGCTTAAAAACAATTTATTTCATTATTATCTTGAAACGAACATTACATAACAATCTCTCATCTAAATGGCTAATAAAAACATGTACCCATTTATGTCTAGTCTCCTATATTTGGACGTTATAAACATGAATAAAAAATAGGCTTGAACACATACTTTGACAATTTAAAAAAATAGTTTAATTAAAAGAAATCGACAACCAAAATTTATAACTTATTTATTTGGATTCATGATAGAAATAATACAGATAAACTTGCATGTTACAAGGGAAAAAATGATACGAATTTATTAAAATTTAAAAGTACTAAATATAGGACGGTAGGCATAAATTACTTTTTAAAAAGTCCTTCCGGCCTGTACTGAAAGCAAAAGGTAGCTTCGATATTCCCCGTTTTGAAAAATTATGCTAAGTTTGCTCAGACGCATGAAGCCAAAACGAGTGAAATCCGATTATAGAAGATTCAATCACAGTTTCCCTTAAATGTCTGGTGTTGCTTTTCGTCAACATACCCAATTTAGGCTCTACAATACTATTAGAAAAATATTGAAGCTATAATGCCTAATGTTGCCAATATAAAACGTTCTGAAAATATTATTAAATAGATTTTCAACATGTAGATGGCAACACTTGTGTTGTTTAAGAATAAAGATAGATTTATTTTTTCAATTGTTGCTTCTCGTTCTTTTTGTTTTGTTTGGAAGCTTTCGAAATACCCTATTTTTACCTGCAGTGAGCAAGTAAAATTTATTTCTTATTATAGATCCTAAAATTCTTGTGTGTTTACTATTATAGAATTTTAGAAAGGGAAATTATTTTTTCAATTAAACACCAGTATTGCCGAATAGTAACAAACAGTTTTTTAGCCGTAAACAATATTTAAAACGAAATATGATTTTTGTAAGTATTTTTCCCATGGTTTATTTAAAAAATGAAAGGCGAAAAACATTATTACAATGATTTTTGAAAAATCAGGCATTTAAGGGTTAATCAGTACTGAATTAAATTTAATAAGATAATTCGCCGAATCAATCAGCTATATCCATGCTGGCTTCATTTACGGTGATTTCTATTTGGAATGTCAAATTTGGCGATATCTTAAAGTGACTGCCTTTTTAGGTGCGTTCGTAATTATATAAATACGTAGCACCTATACCCTTCGCTCATTCCGTCTGTCTGTCCATCTGTCCGTCCGTCTGTCCGCATATAACAGAGCAAAAACTACGCAACCGAATGGTTTGAAATTTTAAATATATAATTGTTGCAAAATTTTGTAGAGTCATTTCACATTTTATGAAAATCGGATGTATAGTTGAATTACAGGGACAGTCAAAAATTTTTCGTTACATTACGACGAATGGGAATAAATTATTGCAAGTGCATTTTAATGATGTTACAGCCTTCTGAATAGTCTGAAAATTTAAATATATAATTGTTAAAAAATATATTGCTCAAATTATCTATAATTAACTGATAATTTGAAATTCCATGAGTTTTGGCAAATATTTATAGTCAAACGCAAAAGTGTCAAAATACACCTTTTGGTAGAAATAGGTATACACAATACCGTGGTAGAAATATTGTTAACAGCACCATCTGTTGCACAATTTACATCAAAACCTAATCAACAACAAATTATGCTAACATCTAACTGACGTTAACTAGTCTAACTTGAAGTTTGATGAAAATCTATGTATTAGTTTTTGAAATAGAGCTATTGCGGAAATATAAATATAGGAAGTATGCGTACGTCACGTGTTGGGCGATTTACACCAAATACTAATCAGTATAAGTAAATCAGAAAGTAAAAAGTAAAAATATTAAAACAAAGTTCTAGTCTGATACTTCATAAAATGATATATTTCCAAGGTTTTCGAAAACATTTCTGAAATAAATATTTAATGTTCACAAATTTGTTTTTCTTATTGTGGATAGAATACGAAGTTTCTCTAAAAAAATTCTTGCTATCATTTACAGGTCCAATTTCACTTCTTGATTTCCTCGCTTTAGTATCTTAGATATGATCGGGTATCTTAAGTTGGATAAAAATGACTATTGAAAAACAATGCTTTGTGTGTCAGAAAATAATATTTTAAGTAAATAGAGCCAAACTTTGAGAAAAAGGTGTGGTTGTGGTTTTCAAAAAATGATAGAGTGTTAAAACTTTTTTATTGTAAATTTTGAAATTATTTTTATCATGTAAAAGGAAAATAATTATCATATCTCTTTAAAGAAAAGAACCTTAGACTTATTGTTTAAATACTTTTAGTTAAATTCATTAGTTAAAGTCGCATAATATCTATGTATCTATTACCTTTTCTGAAGAAAGTCTAAACTACTTTATAACAGTTAAGATAAAAACTGTTTTACACTCACCAAATAATTTGACTTTTATCTAGAAAAGCCAATAATTATAAAAATGTGATAAACTAAAAAAATTATTTATAATGATGCTAATGAACAAGGACAAAAGCGCAGAATTCGCACGAGATTTCATTAAATTCTGTCTTCATGAAGTAAATACTAATAATAAGGTATTCCATTTTACACCACTTTGCACAATACTTCCGTAATCTAAAATAGTATCTAAACCAGTAAATCCGTCGTTTTGATTAATGCTGGGTACTTTATTTCTTTATTATATTTTTATAAATTTGTTTGCGATCATAATTGGTGATATTATCAAACTTAGCTTTTATTTTTATTCGGGTGGAATCGACCATGATTGGCTCCACTACCGTTACGCACAGTCTTGGATGAAGAGACTGCCGGATTTTGTACCTTGAATATCATTAAGTTCAATCAGATTCCTAATATTTTAATATAATTATATTAATTGCGTGTTTTAATTAATTTTTCATGACCGATCACTTTACGAAATTAGGGACTTAAATGCTTTTCGGTTAAATCAGAGCCGACCTAAATGTTTAGAGGTACATCTTAAAAAAGTGACAAACCAGTCTGAAACACTTTTTAAAATTAATTTATAAAAGTTTTAGGCGTTAAAAATTTATTTGACTGGGTTAGCATGTGTCTTCTTACTGTTAGTGATTATTTAATGTGATATAAAAAAATCACATTTAAATCATATAATAAAGCTAAGGAAATTCAGCTTACCCTCTTCTTCAGGATCGTCCACGAATTTTCTACTTATCTACGTAAACATTGAGATTTATCCGTTTATTATTTATCGTGAAAAATCCATTGTGATTTCATCTGTAAAAAGCTTGTAAAGGTGTTTATTAAAAAGAGTGTATTTTTCTCATTATTTTTACCACAGAAATTTTTACCACATTTTGGAATTAAATTAATTTATATATCACTAAAGGGATACACACTGGATTATTCATTTTTTGCTCCTTTCTTGTTTAAATCACATACAGATACTAGATTAATAATAATAACACACTGTTCTGATTAAATTAAATACATAAATAAATTCAAGGTTATATTGATTAATAAAATACTTATTTTCATTTAAAGTCAATAAATTATTGATATAGTTCTTTATAATGTCACTATTGCAGCTTTATAATGTAAGTGTTTATAACATTTAATTGACAGTTCAAAAGATGAAACGTGAAGTAATGTCCTATTTTCGTAACAGGATGGGTGGATGATGTAAACAATTTAACTTATTGCAGACATTAAGTGTTTCTAAAAGCAATTAAGTTTATTTATGATATTTTTTACCTGTTTATGAAGAGATTATTATGTATAACACTTTATTTATATTATCAACCAGTGTGACTAAATAATATTTGGTGTTAACTCTCAAAAGGTCCCCCTAAAATTTTCTTGAGTCCAGGCTCATTTAGAGTGAAACCAGATAGTTCTTTCAAAAAATTCTAAACTGCTTGATCAAATGACACCTCGTTTAGTATCCTAAGGTAAAATGTACCAAAAAAGGTAAATTTAATGAAAATGCTTATGTTCGTATTCAAATTGCCAGAGGTTTCTACTATTGCAGTATAAATATGACCTCTTAAGGCTATTTTTGTAATATACTTTTGAATAAAACAGGAATTATCGGCGAAATGGATATTTTCCTGTTTTTTCTGGAACAATTTGGTGATTAAAATGTATGAGACACTTTCTTTTTTCATCTTTTCCTTTTTTAACCGCACTTATGTTTTGTACACGATGAAAATTCACCCAAAACTTCGGTTGAATTTGATTATTAAATATATACACGCAAATATTATTTTAATTTTGAATACATAATAGGAAGCGTTATGATTTTTATTAGAGAATAATCACTTTAACTTCGTGTTAAATTCAAATAAATACGTTGTATTTCATATTCATAATTGTTGACTGACACCTTAGAAGTATCTACTGCACACTACGAGGATGGAGAAAAAAAAGATTTGAAAGGTAAAAAAAATAAAATAAAATAAAATAAAATAACCGAAAGTGAGCGACCGAAAATGCAAAAGCGAATTAAGAGGACGCAAAACCAACTTGTTTAACCAAGCTTGATAGAACTTACATCCCTGCTCATTGAGTGAATTCTCGGCAGATGTTTTTAAATGACTGAAGAAAACCCTCTTTCAGAGAAGAGTTTCCTTGAATTTCAGAAATAGGAAATATTCACTGGATGTCAAATCTTGGCTTTTTTTTTGTTGTGTTCGTAATTATATAAATATATAGTACCTATAATCGTCGTTCAGTTCATCTGTCTGTCTCTCTGTCCGTCTGTCCGCATATAACAGAGCAAAAACAACCCAATCGAATGGTTCGAAATTCTAAATATATAATTGTTACAAAATTCTCCCGAGTCATTTCAAATTTTATGAAAATAGGATGTTTAATGACAGGGACAGTCAAAATTTTTCCGTTACATTACGGCCAATGGGAATAAATTATCCCAAGTGCATTTTAATGCTGTTACAGCCTTATGAATGGTCTGAAATTTTAAATATACAATTGTTGCAAAATTTTGTCAATTCATTTCACATTTCATGGAAATCGGATGTATAATTAAATGACAGGGAGAGTCAAAAGTTTTCCGTTATATGACGACCAATGAGGAAAAAATATTTCAAGTGCATTTTAATGATGTTACAGCCTTTCGAACAGAATGAAATTGATATGCACTTATTGAAGTGCACTAAAATATACATTCAGTACAACATGTGGTCAAAAAAATATTTATAAAACTAGTTATAGTACGAACGCAACTCATTTGCCACGTTTGACAAGCGATTTTCAACTTGTTTTGTGTGGGGAGGGGATTACCTCAAGACATCCCAATTGAACTTTTGAAGCAACTATTGGTTTGGCGAACAGTATTGGACTTGTGATGTCAGGCAGGAGGATTACACCATTACTTAACATTCCAGGTCGTTTGCGTTAGATGGATCCATATAATCTTGTCAAAGTAGCACAAGCAAGAATCCTTATTTAAACGTCTTGCTATTTCAATCGCTCTGAAGCCTCTCATACACTCTCAGTAAAAAAAAACTGTATATTTATGAGCGTTTGCTATTCAATTGTCACGGGCAACAGCATTATTTGATAAAAGACGGTCTGATCCACTAAAAAAAAAATACGATTCGACAACATACATTTTCCTCCGTTAGGGTGTAACCCTTCATTTTAGATGTGTTTCGAAAAATAATGTTACTTAACCGCGAACGTAACATATTTTTTAACCCGCCAAAAAGCGATTCTGTGATGATTATTTAACGCGGTACGTGGTACAGAACAGTATGTAAAGTGCTATTGTGATTTGAAGTGTATTATATCTTTGCCCCGTAAAATTACGGGCTGGAACAAAATGATGGGCATGGATTTTTTTTTACGGGGTATGACTGGAATCTCTGCTGCCGGTCTCTGCCCGTAATTTTACAGGGATATTATTAGATACTTAGAAAATTAAAGGCAATACAAATATTCTTGCAGTTCTAGTTAGCAAAAATACGGTAGCAAAAATCCGTTATCAAAAATACATTTTCTTCCGCTAGGTTGTACACGTTGTCAAAAAAAGATGGGCATGGATTATTTTTTTTACGGGCATGACTGGAATCTCTGCTGCCGGGCTCTGCCCGTAAAAGTTTTTGACAGTGTACTTATGAATAGATTTTGTTAATATGTGGAAAAGGGATCAACAAGCATGCATGATACCTCGCTTTAGCATTTTCAGTCTGTTTTTAATAAAGAATGTTTTATTAACTTTATAATTTTTTTTTACCATCTTCGTAGTTACAAGTGTTGTTTATTCATAAACTATTGCAGAATATAACCATTTACGCTAGAGATATTTTTCCTTTTGCACAATGAATATTTTTAAAGATATTTCTAAACTTATTTAATAATATTTTTGGATTAAAGTAAATATACATTTAAATATTTATCTACATATATTCTTTCTAAATATAAAAGACCACTAAGAAAAAATACCACGATTTATTTATCTTCTTATAACGCAAAAACTTTAAAGTATGTGCTTATAACAGAAATAGCGTAACGACATGAAATATAAGTTATTGTCATGGAAGAAAAATTGTATTATATTCCTACAAAAAATGATACGCCGTTTTCGGCGATAGTTTGGTGTAATGTTTCTTTGAAAATATCACAAAACGCATTTACCGTGAATATCCTTAAAAATATTTTCCGGAAGTGTCAACTTTAGTAAAAGGTAAGAAAATAAATCATAAAAGTATGTAAAAGGTTTTATATACTGAAGTCGGATGCAATGTATATAAAACATCAGATATTTCAAGTGATTCTTTTCTCGGAAAATAAGTAATACATTGGTAAGAAAATTTTATTTATTAAAAAGAGCTTCACTTAACTGAGCATTTAAAATGTACTTAGATATAAAATTTTCTAGCTAGAAAATAAGCCCATTTTTCAAACAATATAAGGGGTTCTGACCATTAAGAGCTACGCTCACCATACCCTCTCGAGATACTGCTGACTCCGAAAAAAGCTAATGTGCTCTGTTTTAAAAAGATTATGATTACAAAAGATTGAATGATATTATCACGAGCAGTGGCGATTATCTGTAATCAGGTTGCCGATTGTTCCTCTTTGACAGGAGAGTTTTTTTTCCTTTCAACAAGGATGCATCCACCGCTGTCGTGACAGCTGACCCCTTATTTCGTGATTTATTAAATAATATTTATCACACATTATTCTTATTGCCCCAGTACTGGGGCAAGATGACAATTTGTTAATGTTATGAAAAATAAAATTATCCTTTATTTTTTTTATTTTAAAAATTAACTGGTAATATGTTTAATACTACAACGGAAAACTCTAACATTTCACGTAAAATTAATTTCACTATACTTAAAAATAAATTAATAAATAAGAAAAATTTTAAACATAGTCATCTTGCCCCGGTCTCCCTATATATGTATTTCTTTAAAAAAAAACAAAAATTATGCATGGTATCATAAACCATGATATTTAATCTGAATATCAAAGCATTGTTTTAATTTACCACGCGAAAAAATAAAAATGCCAACTGGCGAGTTAAAAAATGGTATTTGCGAGATTTCTGCGCGGCTAAAATAAAAGTACCAAGGTTTCTATGTGCTCATGGCAACATTTATGTAGTTTTTTTGAAATATGTAATTTTGATTTTTTAGGTAAAATGAAAGCTTTGCATATGAAAAGCGAAAGGGTCAACCCTTTAATTATTTATGACAGTCAAACGATTTAGACTGTTATAATGTAAATGAAATTATGGCGATGAAATAATATTTGGCGATTTATCACCTATGTCTGGCTAACATTACCAAAATGGTCGCCAAAATTGCCGCCTGGCATATAAAAAGCGAAACGGTCACCCCGAAACTGTTGATGACAGTCGCATGACTTTAGTTATTAAAATAGAGATTTTATACATTAATATTCTGTAACGTTTCATTACATTCTTCTGAATGTGTTGGAAAGCGTTTCATTATAGATGCTGAACGTGTGATTTTTCGCTGTTGTTCGTATCTGAAAAAGCATTTTTTTCGTTTCCTTTAAAACATGAAAAGCACCGAAGTCGTAACCCGAAATTCACTCAAATACTCCAGACAAAAGACTGAAATTTCTCGAAATAGCACAAAGATATCTTCCAATAGCACAGTTTTTTGTTAACATTATGGCTGTAATTTCTACGTTTTTTCATGGAATTTCTGGTGTACTTTTTACTTTTTTTGACAGCGCATCGTATGATTTAACATAAATTAAAATGCTTAACATCGTACGTTTATGTTAACTCCATGAATGATATTCTATACTCACAAAATATATGTCTTGTCTAGTAATATTGTCAGTTATGGATTTCTTTGATTAAGTTCTTTTGAATAACTCCATACATTTATTTATAGAATATGGAACATATCGTTAATACAGAAACAAGGAATGAAAAAAAAATCCATCTTTTGTATTTTTTATGTAGATATTTAAAATCGAATTTAACAGCATTTTTTTATATTTTAATACATACGCGATTTGCATCTATATATATATTAAAAGTGGTAAAATTATTAAATACACGGAACAAAATAAATACAGTTAAAATATGAAAAATAATATATATTTTTGACACTTTCCAACAAAGTTGAAAAGCGTTTATGAATTCGGTTAGCCTGCCCGTCTGTCTGTATGTCCGTTTGTCTGCCTGTCTGTCCGCGCTCAAACTCGCATAAATATACTAGGATTACCAGGTAGTTGATATAACTTATTAAGGCTCACTGTGGCATGTTTGGTATCGAAAATGAAAATTTAGAATTAGTATTTCATTTACAGGGGTATTCAAAAGCATTCCGCTACGTTATGCTCAATAGAGAAAAATCTTTTGCTGTGCATTTTAATGATGTTACACTATTTTAAATATATTCAAATTTAAATGCATCAAAGAGGTTGACAGTAGGATGCTTACTGTAGAATATGGTTTTCATAGAATTTATCGTACGTTTACAGGGCACACAAAAGAATTTGTCTACAGTACTGTATTTGACCAATAAATGCTGGATGTGAGTTTACTATTTTGGCAAGTGTTTTTAAATTTAACTAATATTTTGCATGTAACTCGAAACATAAAATCTATAGATCATATACAGGGTTGCACAAAATAATCCCCGTATATTTCTAATTACTGACGGAAATTACTGAAAGGGAATTTTCAAGTTTGTTATGTGTTTCATAATTGAAATAAATTTATGCATATTTTGTAGTATATATACAAATCTATAGATCATATACAGAATTGCAGGATAGATTTCTGGTAATTTTCAAACTGTAAATGGTAATTGTTTAAATTATGTTTTCCGCGATGTTACGCATTTTCTAAAATATATATTTAGGCATCATCCTTCGCAATATTAAACGGTGAGGTTTTTATACATTACTAGCTGTACCCGGCCACGCGTTGCTGTGGCTCAATCTGGCTAAATGTAAAAGAAAGAAAAGAGAAAGTGCACGTTTTTAATATGTTTCACAATTCTTGTGGGTATACAATTTTTTTTATTGTTATATTGTCTGTGCTGATATAGAAATTGTCTGATTTTGCAGATTCTAGAACACGAAACATGTATTTGCCCGTGTGAGAAGCAATACATGTCTACATCTAAACCGCAGAATTTTAAAGCTTGGCCCTAAGCTTTGTTGATGGAGATTACAAACGCCAATCAAATAGGTGATTGCAATTTCTTAAATTCAAATTGCGCATCCATTGGAATCGAAGGAATGCGAGGAATGAGGACATCTTCAGCTTTGAAATGTCCTGTCAAGATTGTTGCTTCTACGAAGTTGCTCATTATTTTTTTACTGCAAGCCGCGTGCCGTTGCAAAGATTTGGCTTGTAAATATTTCGCAACGTCATAATTGGCAGGCCGATTGTCAATTGCAGTACGTTCGGTGGCATCCCTGCCATATCCAGTGAATTAAAAAGATATGTGCCGAGTTAAATTTATGGCATTGAGCTCACAGGCTATTCACACTAATTGTATATTATACTCTTATTTCAGAGAATAATGCCCAATGAAAAATAAATTAATGGGGATTACCCGCCGTTTCTCCCCTTTATACTTAACCAATGAACCTCCAAATCTAATCAGGGAAACGCCTTATCAGAATAAACTGGTATACCAAATTTGTAGCAAATCGGATAAATCTGGATGAAAAACCCATTTATCTAAATTAAGGGGGGGGATTAACTCCCGTTCACCCCTTTATACTTAATTAATGAACCCTAAAACAATTCAGGGAAGCGCCTTATCAGATTGAACCTATTCACAAAATTTGAAGCAAATAGAATAATTCTACATGAAAAACCAAGTTATCTAAATAAAGGAGGGGAGGTAATTAGCTCCCCGTTCCCCTTTGCACAACCAATGAAACACCAAAACTAATCAGGGGAGCACTTTATCAGAATGAACCTATTTTCAAAATTTGAAGCAAATAAGATAATTCTGCATTAAAACCCATTTATCTAAATTAAGGTTAGATTACCGACCTCCCTTGCACCTTTTATGCTTAATCAATGAACTCTTAAAACTAATCAGGGAAGCGCCATATCAGAATGAACGTATTTACAAAATTTGAAGCAAATCGAAAAATTCTGCATGAAAAATCCATTTATCTAAATTAAGGGAGGAGCAGTCCCCGTTCCCCTTTTATACTTAAACAATGGACTCCCAAAACTAATCAGGGAAGCGCCTTATCAGAATGAAACTATTTACAAAATTTGAAGCAAATCGGATATTTTTATCAAGAGTTATATCGCTACTTACATACGTAGATACAGAACCTGCGGGCACATTAACTTTCAGGCTTTAATAGTCTGTGAGCTAAAAAGAAAAAAACACGAACTAAGAAAAAAAAAAGAAAAAACAAATAAAAAATACTGACGAAATATTTCAGTAATGTGTCCCTCCAGAGGGCATAGTGAGGGGAAATGCATAACATGAGTGTTAAAGGGCTTTCTAATGATATACCACATAATGGGTGTCGAAAAATATTAAAAAACTGCCCCGGGGATGAAATTGGGGGAGAGGGATTCGAGGTTCATAATAGTATTATAAAAACACGCGCGCATTCAAATGCAACGCAATCGGTGAATTTCAAAGAAATCAGTGAAGAACTTTCGGAGGTTTATGATTTCGTACAAACGAATATTTACATTTTTTATATAGAAATGTGCCCCCACGGGGAGGAAGTGGTATGAGGGGGATGGTAAAGGCATAATATGAAAGACTAGTCAAAGGGCTTTCTAATGATGTCACATGACGTGTGTCTGAAAAAAATTGAAAAGCGCCCCCTAGTGGTGGCGAGGAAATTGGAGGAGGGAGGAGCGATGTTCGTGATAGGTATATAAAAATACGCGCGTATTCGAGTGCAACACAATCCGTGAATTTCAAAGCAATCAGTGAAGAACTTTCGGAGGTTTAAGATTTTGTACAAACGAACATTTATATTTTTATTTATATAGAAATGTGCCCCCAAGTGGGAAAAGTGAGGGGAACGAGATGCGAGGCGCATAATATGAAACAGTAGTCCAAGGGCTTTCTAATGATAAATCACTTGATGGGTTTTCGAAAAAATTTAAAAAGCGCCCCCTGGTGGGTTTGGTGGCAGATGGCGGGGGTGGGAGAGCGAGGTTCACAATAAGTATATAACAACACTTACGTTTTCAAATGCATCTCAACCCTTGAATTTCAAAGCAATCGGTAAAGAACTTTCGGAGATTAGCGATTTTGAACAAACGAATATTTACATTTTTATTTATAAAGATTTTGAATGTGTTGGAAAGTTTTTAATAATTTATTCTTGACGCATTATTTTTCTTTCTTGTTTAAATATCTAAAACTTAAATACTTACAAAAGAATACGATATATAGAGAATTCCAATTTCTTGAACATTATTCTAGGTAATCTTAAAATATTCAAAATGATAAAAATCGGTGATTCATGTAAGATTCAATTTTGGAATAAATTGGATATAGAAAATTAATTTAAATTCTTATTAAATTATATCCCTTTGTTTCAGTTTTGAAGACTTATTTACACTTTTAATTATTCAGCTGTTTCCGTTATAACTCTTGATTAAGTTTCTTTTTTTTTTTTTTTTTTTTTTTTTTTTTTTTTTTTTTTTTTTATCTAATAAAGCAACATTAAATGCTGGATTCAAGATGCAGTAAATTTATTTGAATTTTTTTTTTTTCATTGGAGTGTTTAAAAAATATTTATCTATTGGACTTTCTCTTTAATCTTTAAATAAGAGAAGGAGAAATTTTCTTTTGAAAAATTTTTGAGATCTTATTTTGCACAAAATAAAAGGTTATTTTACAGCTAATAGTCACAAATTAAAATTTTGGAAAATACTTTAAAAATATGATATTATTAGAAATAAGGAGATATTGAATTATGTGAATGATTTTTGTATGAAACAACAAATATTATTTATGTAAATATGATCTTATAATAATACACTGTAAAAAAAATGTTGTTATTTTTAATGTACGTTATATTGTAATTCCTCAAACACCTATGCTGTAAAATCGAACTCAAGCACCGATTCTGTGAAAGCAAATTCAAGCAACAAGTGAAGTAAATATTGCATTATTTCTCTAACGTGCACCACGCAGCCAATAGCAGCGCGATTTTCCCCAGACTTGAGAAATTTTACAGCACTCACAAAGACAACAGCTTGTAAATTTTACAGCAATTGTTTTGGCAGCCGTGGTGCCATAACCTTTTGTTGTGAAATACAGAATTTTCTTTTTTTTTACTCTGTATAATTTCACAAGAGAAATATTTATTTTATTATATTACAATAATCTAACTTATTTTTAATTTAAACTCTATTTTAGAGTAACTGTAGGATAGATGGCCATAGTTTTTAAAGATTGAAATAAAAATTCTTAGAATGCAAACACAAGAAATATATCTTATACATATCCTCATAATATTTTGGGCAAAAAATAATTAATTATTGAGAACAAAAAGTGGAAAATAAAATAGAAATTAAAATGGCAGATGGCCATCTCTTCTTCAAGCCGAGGGAAGATGGCCATCCAATACAAGAAAGAAAAAGTGAAGTTAAATAGCAAAAAAATAACATATTTCATATATTTACTCATGAAAAACATATAGCAATTTGTAAAGATGCAGTTATATGATGGAAAATGAGTGAATAAAACTCGAATAAACAAAATTTGAAGTATAATTTCAATACTTCACCTTTCGTAACATCTTACACCATTTTTGGCAAAGGTCTTGATCATTTGTACACGTTTCATGGATCCACTTAATGTACCTCATGCATTGTATCCAGACATCACGTTTGGTCGTGATATTATATTGCTCTGCTCAACCAACACAGTGATCCTAATCCAATTCTATTCACTCAGAATCTGTAGAACATGATAATGTTAAATGTATTTCATGTTGTTTGCGGCTGGAAGTGTCGTGTTTTTTTTCCCTCGCGTTAATTTCACGTTTATTGCGTTGATCTAGTTCAGGGTTGGCGAACCTATGGCACGCGTGCCAGAGTTGGCACGTAAGACAATTTCTCTGGCACGCGAAAAAATAAATTTTATAATTATTATACAGATAACATTTAATTTCTATTATAATGAATAAAATTTTGTTTCATACGAACAGACTATCACAAATAATGTAATTATTTTTGCATGAAAAGAATTTTCTTTTCTTGTGATGTATTTTGCCTTTCTATATGATTTTATAAAGCTGTATTTTTCAAATTAATTTTTTTAGATAGTCCCTTCAATAAGACTGCAAAAGGATCTAATTTAATAACTATCGAAATATGAGCCAGGTAAAGCATTCTCAATCAAACATACAACAGCAAAAATATCATCAATAATATATTGATACAATGTCAAAGTCAACTTAGATAATTATAACTAGATGTTGCATAAATAATAAGGTCTAAAATTTCGTATTTTTATTTCCTTATTATAGTGAAAATTATTACATAAGTGAATCATAGTTATGAATTAAAGTTCATTTATTTAATGGCTTATTCTAATATAAAGGTTAATAGCATCGGATTTTTTAACTAGTGTTTTGTATAAATATTGCAAAATTATTTTACGTCAAAGTGCGGCACGTTACACTGTTGATAGATGTTCTTGGTGAACTTTTGGCACGCGCACGTAAAAAGGTTCGCCGATCCTGATCTAGTTTATTTATCAACTTTATCAGTTTCTGGGACGAAAGTTTCCGAAGTTTTTCAGTATTTTCTGAAACAAATACATCGTTAGGTCTTATTATATTATTATTATTGAAATATTCATATTAGTTAAAATTTAAACAATTATATGAATTAAAATAATTATAAGCATAAACGTTATATATTTATTTTAAATTTAATTATATTTATTTAAAATCTCCACTCCGTATGCTTTTGAAATATTGATTAAAGATGGCCATCTCTCCTCGATTTCATGTGGCCATCTCTCCTGAAATTGAGGACTGGTGGTCGCCCAATATGAATCATCAATAGCCATTTTACGTCTTTTATTTAGGGTTAGAAGTAAAGGTTGGATTATATACGTGCCTTATAAGCCCATATAGTAAAAAATATATATAACATACGTACTGCAAAACAGTCAGATATCTAAGTCAAAAAAAAATTATTCAACCACTAAATTAAATAAACATTAAAATTATACTTACTTTTATAATCGAAAAACACAACTGCACGTCGCAATGAGTACACTCGTTGAACTATTTCATATAAACAAATTGTATGTTGCAATCTATGATCAAGTTTTGGAAATATTTGTAACTGGCCATCTCTCCTCTATGGCCATCTATTCTAGAGTTACGCTATATAATAATAACTTCATTAATATTTTTATTTACTGCAATTAAAATACCTAACGCTGCAGCTAGAAAATATTAAAAATAGTATTAGAACGGAACATAATTTCTATATTTTTATGAAGAAGTGAAATCATCAGAACTTTTATCTGTTTCTTGCGAGTGCAGCGGTAATTGCGATATCAAAATGCATATAAATTAGTTCTGTGAAGTAAGCAAGCGTATGTTTAATAACACACTATTCAAATTTTATGATGGGCTGAACCAACTTTTGCTGCTGCATGAAATCTCGTTCCTACATTTGGAGTACCAATTGAGTCAAAACTCGAAATGTTGGAACGAGTTTTCATCCTCTTATTGTTGAAGCTACTGTAACACCAAAACTTGGTTCAACCCAGCATAAAATTTTTAACTGTGTATAGTGAAAATATAATGGAAAACTCGCAATCATTCATTTTGAAAGGTTATTAATCTTTTTTTACGTATTTATAAATATTAACATAACTTTAAATTATTACAATACTGTACACAGGAAAAACAGTCCACTTTTGGTATGTTTAATTATACAATTTTCAACATCCAGGAAGCATACGAATATAGCATTTACCAGTAAAATAATCTCTTCTTTTAACATTTTGGGTGTTTTTTTTTTTTTTTTTTTTTTTTTTTTTTTTTGACGTGAAGGACTAACCAAAAATTAATATTAAAATACTTACTAATATTTTAACACAATCAAAGTGATTGGTAAAGTTATCATACGAATTGAATATTTCCAACTGAGCGAAAAAATGCCCAGGCTGGGAATCGAACCCAGATCCTTGGCTTACAAGGCCAATGCTTTTCCATTTAAGCTAACTGGGCCGACAACCAGCCAGCATATTTCGCTCAGAAAACCTTATTGGTTGCCAAGGATCTGGGTTCGATTCCCAGCCTGGGCGTTTTTTCGCTCAGTTGGAAATATTCAATTCGTATTAAAATACTTAGCTTAAGTAATCTTTTCCCCATATTTTTTAAATGTGTTTGCTTATTAACGCTATTAAAAGAATAGGCATTGTACCAGTAGTCGTTGACGTTGACCACACTCTATGAATTGCAACTGATAAATTCCATTATTATCTCTTTTTTGCTTGTTTTTTATGTAATTATAATAGTGCTGATATCTAATGTAATTAGTGCTGATATCTAATGCAATTATTAATTTAACTCTTTTTCAATATTCATGATTTTATGACTCATGTTTTGAACGACAATAATTAAAACTAATTTTAGAACAGTTTAAAATTTTTATATTTTTATCCAGAAATCATAAAAGCTGGCATACGTTGTTGCTTTCTTACTGAAAAATAACGGTGATATTATTAGGAGTATAAATTATTTCCATGAAAAAAGACTGTGGAAATCTAATAAGGAGAAATAATAATGTTCTACAAAAGGTTTCGCCAAGCTCATACTAATTTCATTTTCGCATTTCGATAAACTACAAAATTGCTTAATGTTACTACATTTCGACACAGGAGGTAACAGAGAAAAATTTTGGTAACTTTAATAAAAAATATTTTCAACATCCATAGAAAAGATGTATAAAAGAAACTTTATTAGTAAATTAAAATATTATTTTCAGGATTTCGGTTAGCTGTTTTGATTTTCGATAAACATAACAGCTATCAAAAATACATTTATTACTAAAATACTTAGGTTAATTTCGTAATGATTACCCCATATTTAAAAAATGCGTATTGGTTATTAGATCTACTACATGCATAGACATAGCTTTAACTGAATTTTATTGACCATACCCTATCAAGAACATTTGATACATTTCATTACCATCTCACTATAACTTATTATTATGTAATAATAACTTTTATAATGTGGAAATTTAGAGCAAATATTTATTTATTCCATTTTTAAATTTTATGATTTTCTCGGTTAGTTTTGGAATAGGTTTACAAATCATTACCATGATGTAAGCTGGTGAGAATGTAATGAAATAATATTGAAAATCCCACAAAACGTTTTCCTGAACTCTTAAAAATGTTAGTTTCGCATTTCGATAAATATTATCATGAGTTATTATATATATTAAAATATGACAAAGGGAATATAAAAGACAAATTACGGTCCTTTTATTTGTAAAATTTTAAACATACAAGAAGCAAACGAATAAAATAACATTTTCCGTAAAATATTGTGTTCTTTCAGCATTTTGGGTATTTGTTTTCTTTTTGATAGGCACTAAATGCTAACAAAAATTTTACACCGAAAATCAGATTATTAACTAATATTTATTGTTAAAAGTTTATTATTAATTAACATTAATTATTTAAAAACTGAAGTAATCTGCATAAGTAGGGGAGACCGGGCTAGTAGGCGTAGTTTTTAGTTATTGATTTTTATTATTTTTTTGTTTATGTTTTTCAACAAACTTTAACTGCACTTTTAAAGAACAGACATTTGGCTATAAAAATGCGGAGTTTTGAGTTTGTAGCATTTGTAGTTTATGTTTAGCGGCAACCTAAAGTAAAAGGAAAATTGTGTGCCAACCTACCCCGTCACGGGGCAAGTTGCCTATACCTATGGGGTAAGTTGGCACACGCTTTATAAAAATTTAAATGAAACTCAAATAAGACACGCAGTTAAGAGAAACCAATTTAATTATTACCAGTAAGTTTAAACAAAGGCGTTAACACCGTACAATGTAAATTCTAAATTTTACAGACATAAAAATAATGAATAAAACATTAACATTGAGTAACTACTATCCTACTCGATATCATCATCAGTGTTACAGTTGTCACAAATAAAAAATCGAGTGTCTCCATTTGGGCAACCCTTATGTGCCCAAAATCTTGTATTGCAACCACTTTTCTCTTTGTTTGTTGTATTTCAAGCAACCAGCACACACGACACAAAGAGCCAACTTGCCCCGTGTTCAATGCGCCTACTAGCATCATAATAAATTTCTTCACAAAAGCGAGACGTAACCTTCTAAACAAAAATACTCCAAGTAAATCATATTTGAGGTAGGCAGAGTTAATCATACACTAAGAAAAACTGCACAATTTAAATCGCAATTATTAAGAGAAGTTTTAGAAATTAGAAAAAGAATGAAGCAACAAAAAATTACTTATGTGTGCAAAAAACAGAAAAATCGTAATAAATGTCCACTGCTCATAGGTAACAGTGTAAAACTACAATGGAGATAATAAAGAACAAGAAGAAAGGTACTCTGTAACTGATTGCGCAATCTATCCCATAACAGGCGATTTATAAGGACTGCGCCTACTTACACCTGTAGCCAACTAGCTCCGGTCTCCCCTGCTTCAGCATATTTTAGAAAAGTTCATCACTCATTAGGTCAGTTAAATGCATAGATAATATTTCAACAGAATGTTTCTGAGCATACTATATAAAATATATCTAATAAAGTATATTGTTACCTATAATAAAAGGCAACATAATTAAATTTATGTACTTTATGCTAAATAAAGATATGTGTGTAAGCGTAAAGTTCATTTTGCTTTGATATTTCGTTTATAATATATATAGAAAATTTCAGAATTTTAATACAACGTTTTGCGCATATTAAGAATTACTATTAATTATCATTACATATAAACAAATGTGGTTATATTTGTTATATTCGCATAATGGCAGTATAAAATATTTTTGTTTCTAGCGTACGTTCAGTAGTGTAATAAAGAATGCAGTAAATAATTCAAGTTCTGAAATCGCATGCAAACATAATTTGAAAGAATTTGGAGCCCATTCCAAAGTCTTCAATCAGAAGGAATTTTTATGGAAATATAAAAGCGTTTGAAATGATCTTCAATACACGAAAACTTTTCCGGTACTCTTAGATCTGCTAGAAAATCCATTATACAGCTAGGATCTGGTGATAAATTGCAAAAAACAATTTATCATCAGCAAAGAAATATATGAATAATTCAAGAAAACGCTCTCTCTGCAATTTATATTTCACCAGGAAAAGAAATATAAAGAAAAGAAAAAGATGCATAGAAAAATAATATTTTTCGGATGAATTCTGATATACTTCGAAGCATAATTCTGTCAGTCAGATGGAGAAGAACAAAGAATTTGAATTTTTTCAAAAGGGGAATTTTTAGATTTATCATCCAATCATGTTCAGTGTGTGCAATTGTAGTAATCCGAAAATCAAATATTCAACACCTATCCAACTGTATTTTTTTAAATGTCTTTAAAAAAACGCGATAGTAATTGTGACAATTGCATTAAACAAATTGTAGAGGATATGACTCATATATTTGCATATTTTGGTAAAAAATTTCTCAAGAAGAGCACGGTTCGAAATTCCTGTCATGTCTTGAATTTCAACAACATAATTTAATAAATACTGGAGCTAGTCAACTCGACATTCCAAATAGAAGTCTTCAATAGTGTGAATGCCCAGTAAAACAAAGGAATTTCTATAAATTTCTAAAACAATGGAATAGGCTGTATTCGAATGCTGAGTATTTCATTCTGATATTATAGATTTTATCCATGTGCTACAAAAGCTTGATTCATTAGTCAAAAGGTTTATCACTTATATTCTTAAACATTTCCCTTTTGGTTAATTCCCTTGATCTCCAATAGATCTAGCCGCAAAACGGTTTGGAAATGGTTTTAAAAAATAATAAATACTTAATCCATAGGCCGAATTTTACAAAAGTCGATGCAGTTCTTTCGACTGTGATCTATAATTCTGTACGCTAAACTTTGGACTCACGAAACCACTGATAGTCCAGTCATTTGGTAGAAAATAGGGGAAAGTTTTGGTGTAGTTTTGATATTTGGTGCCTTTATGTCTTTTGGGTCGCTGAATGCGAATCTGAAGTTTGCCAACAAAATTTATCCCGGGAAACACGTTTTTTTGGCAAAAAACTGAAAAAAAAAAACGGGATTTTCTTTGTTTTTTTCAAAATAACTTCAAAATTATGCATTTTACGGAAAAATCTTCAATACATAAATTAAAGAGGATAAAATTTCCTACATTTTAAGTACTAAAAGTGTTTCTCTCTGATCAACAGTTTAGCCGTGACAATTCCGCAAAAATGGGTTGAAAATAAAAAAAATATTTTTGGCGTCAATATAGTCGCACCGCCATGAAATTGAAAAATGTTATTGATATTCACTATTGAATGTTAGGTATTGTAAAATGTTGCATGTAGCAGTCATAATTTCGTTACAGGGTCATTCAAAAGTATTTCATTATATTACGGCCTATGGGGAAAAATCGTTTGTGTTTTTTTTTTTTTTTTCAATAATGTTTCATAATTTCAAACACTTTGAAATTTATATACATATCTATGAAGTGCACTACAAGATGATTTCTTATAGAATATGGTATGGGTAGTAATTATCGATCATTTACAGGGACACTAAAAAGAATTATGTTACATTACACATTTATGTTACACACATGTCTATGGAGAAAAATTGTTTTGTGGTGTATTTTGTTCATGTTACACCTTTTCAAAAGTATTTAAATTGATACATATGTCCGAGGTGCTCTATAAGATGCTTAATATTGAATATGATGTGCCATTGATCTTTCATATACAGGGGCACACAAAATAAATCAGTTATATTTTTCTCTGTATGAACAATAATTCATGGAAGTGCATTTTCAGTTGTGGAACACTTTTTAAATTTTAAAAATTGCATTCTATTTAGCGTGTATAAATTCTATAAATCATATATAGGGCTGCACAAGACATCTATATACCCGCTTATTGCCGGAAATTGCTAATGAGGAATTTTCAACTGTGCTATGCGTTCACTAACACTTCTAAATTTTAGCATATTGTGAATTATATGATAAATCTATAGTTCATATACAGGGATCTACAAAATTTTCAGCTATTTTTCGATTTTGGTTGAAATTTTGTTTTCAAACGTGTTATATGTTTCACAAATTATTACTTAGACACCGTTTTTCACGTTATTAAACTATGAAGTTTTATTATAGTAGCCCGAATGCTTTCAAAAATGTTCCATAATCTGATTGGCGCATGATTTTACGTTCTTCTTGATAATTTTAATGATACTTTCTTAACGGTATGGAAGCTAAAATGATAAAACTATTTTTGTATTATTATAACAAATTCTGAAATTTCTTTTTCTAAAATTTAAGGTACGAGACAAACATTCGACAGCATTAATGAAAATTGCTGTGTTGCATATTCTGTTGTATATTCATATTTATTTCTGCACAAACCTTACAGGAAACCTAACAGGAACCTTATGTAAAGATAGGGAATCATAAGATATCATGATTATATTTTTAAATTCAATCAATTTTTTAAATTCAATCATTCAATATCATGAGAAAATGCCTACATTATGTTTTGCACTGTATCAAATCTGAATTTGGAGAATTTGTCTGGATCAATTTTGTAACCATTCAGAATTTGCAGCCAAGTAATATATTTTAAATGATTTTGTCCCGATATATCTACATACAACTGGCGATTTTTGTCCAAATTTGGTCATAAATTTAAAAATTTCGCTCTTGCAAAACTTCATGTGCTCTTCAATGTAATTTTCCTCTATAAACAAAATATTTTGAACCAAATTCACATTTAAATTACATTTTAATTCTTGTTGCTGTTGCATAATGGTGCAAAAGTTTATTTATGTGGCTAACTTAAATTCTGCTGTCTTTGATAAAAAAAAAAAAAAATGGTACTTGAACTAAAATGTCAAGAAAAAGTCATGCCAGAAGCTATCAAATATTTTTTATTAAAAAAACATTTATTTTATACTGTTGGTAGTAATAAAAACACCCACTAATTCTATACGTCTATTTTCTATGCTGTAGATGTCGGTGAAAAGCAGGGACCTTCAAGTAAAAGAAAGCGGAAATAATATTTTTTTGTTTTTTAAATAAATATACTTACTAATGTACATGTTTATTTATAATTAAATAATGATTCATAATGAGTCGTCCTATTTATTATCAGCAAGTTCATTGTAAAATGTAGTCATTCATATAATCTTCAGTATAATTTATAGTCAATTCTTGTGTAAAATGGTCACTTTTCATGTTAAATCTATGTACAGCGGCGTAATTCCCGTTTTCTCTGAATTTTTTGATTTTCACTCCCATTTTTGTGCCGTTGTCACGGCTAAACCATAGATCAGAGAAAAAAATTTTAATACATAAAATGTAGGAAATTTCATCCTCTTTAATTTATGTACTGAGGACTTTTACGTAAAATGTATAATTTTGAAGTTATTTGGAAAAAAACAAAGAAAATCCCGTTTTTTTTCCTGTTTTTTGCCAAAAAAACGTGTTTCCCGGGATAAATTTTGTTGGCAAACTTCAGATTCGTGTTCAGCGACCCACAAAACATAAAGGCACCAAATATCAAAACTACACCAAAACTTTCCCCTATTTGTCCTTTTTGAGCACCTAATGCCTGGACTATGAGCTTTATAATAATATGGAGAGATAACTTACTCATCCTCTTTCTGCCGTGACCGCATCACACTTTTTATGCGCGCAAGTAATAATGAGTCCTGCATTTCTCTTAATATTAGAAGTATTTTTTCATTTTTTTTACAAACGTTTTATCAGTTTTGATTATTTCTACACCTTTTTGATATTTTTATGAACAATACTTAACTAAATGTTCATTTTCTTCTGTTGAGTTTAACTAAAATTCTCTTGTTATCTAATATTAAATTAAAATTTTGGGTTGAATTTAAATAAAATTTATAATCTTTTTAATACAAAATATATATTATTGAAATTTTCAGCAACTTCTTCATAATTTTAAAAGAAAATCCAAATTGAAAAGGTATACCCCATACTACTCTATATGGGGAATTCTATATTTTGCCAAAAATTTCCCTCTGAAAATCTGTGGCATTGTAAACATGGGTGGACAGCTGGATTCAATGAATCAGAATAGGGAGTTAGTCCTCCATATTATTTTGGAACTCAGTGCACGGAACACTTAATTTGAAGTTTTGAAATCCCGCGAATCACTAACGTGGATAAAAAAATAATACAAATACATCAGAAGAGTAGTGGTTTGAAAACTTCCTCCTCATTAACCCCTTGAGGGGCACCGGTATATATTATATACCACCTACAATTAATGAAGTTTTACACCAGAAAAAATTCATTAAATTTTACTTTTCTAACTTTGGTGGAAAAAAGTCGTAAAATTGCTTAAAATTTTACTTATTTTGAAATAGAATTTTTCAAAGATTACGGTGGGAATTCAGCATTTCACAAACGTAATTGCTTGCCCCTCAAGGGGTTAAAGAGAAGTATGCCGACGGTAAGTGAACCTTTAAGCGCATTAAATCTAACCTGACAATGAAACAAACACGATTTATTTTCAATGTGTCATCTACTTGCAATGTAACTTACCAGAAATAAAATCTTTGTAAGAAATCTTTAATCATCTTCACTTTCTTCATACAAATCTTTAAATCTCGAAAGTTTATGGTAAATGCACCAGTAGTAAACCACTTAAGGACATTTATCTAATTATTATTAAAATGTTAGTTAATTCCAAAAGATATATATTTTTTAGCCTAGTCCTAACCTTCATGTATCAGACAAAACAAAATCTCTTTCAAAGTTTCAAAATATATTCTTCGGAAAAAATGAACAATAAAAAAAATTATCTTCTTCTATGCTCCAGCATTCGGCTTAGTAAATTGAATTAGTGCATGAACTTTTATGTTTTAGTCTTCTAAATCAATGCATTTAGAATGTAATACATTATATCAACAGTAGTTTAATTTTAAATAAAACATAATATTAAATAAACGATATTTTAAATAAAAACTTATTTCTTAATGAAATCTTTATGAATTTGCGAAAAAATCTTTTTTGAAGACACTCTAGATGTATCAGCAGAAGAAAAACATATATTCCAAGCAGTTTATGGAACGTAAACATTTAAGTATCTTAGTCAATGAGATTGCTTTCTCTCGTTTTTCAGAAGTGTATTTGGGGCTTCTTTTAAATTTTAAAAATTAGCGACTGACATGTGTCCCACTGTAGTGGTATGTGTCCCACTGTAGGTGCATTTATCTTATTGGTTTCTCAGATTTCTAACGGTAAAGAATTTTTTTTCGAATCTTGGCTATCTCGGAAGACGCTGTTGCATATTTTTGTTTGTTGTTATATTGTATTTTCATAGATTAAAAAATATTTATCTATTTTTACAATGATTTTCATTCTTTCCTTTTATGCGTGTTGACCACCGATCACCAATTGTGGGTTAAAAAAATGATTACCTTTAATTTTACCACCATGCAAAATTACAAAACATTAGTAGTACCTTATTCAAACTTAACTGACACATTTGATATAAACAAAAGTGGTTTATTGTCGCTATTCTCCCTGAAATTTCATATGCCTGGAATATCTGTCATTTTTGAGAACTTTAATTCAAAATTTACGCCCCGTTTGGATGGCATTTTTAACAATTAAGGATCCAAGTTTGAGTGATATTTCTACTTCCAGTCTTATGCTTTAATTTTGAATGGAATTTTTAAAACTTTCATTTATCAGGTGATATTTTGACAAGTCATATTTGTTTAATTTAGACTCAATAAAATATAAATAAAAGCTGGCAGATTACCGTCAAAACTTTCATTTCATCTATTAAATATTTAAAAAAAATTTATTGTTATTAATAACGAGTAAAACAATGTTTTTGATACAAATAACGATGCAGACGAAAATATCTGAGGACATTTAAAAGCTACATTTTAAACTAATTAATTGACTTTCCGGTCACATTAATGAGATTTTTTTTTATTTATGTACAACATTAAGTATATGAGGTAAAATGATAGTAGACTTTCAAAATCTAATTTTTAATTATTAAATGATTAAACGAATAATTTCATGTATTTATTATGAGAAGTCATTAACAATAAATTAGTTTTTGTAACCAATTACAAATATAATTTTATTAATAAAGGTAAACATGCCCATTTTCATTTAGTTTCTTCAGAATTGTTACTTTTATAAGTATATATATATTTATAAAGGTCTTTTAAACACTTCCAAAACCTTGCACAACCAGATTCCCCCTTCGAATACATAACATTTCCCGAAAGAACTATATATCTACGACTCATAGTTTTCGAGAAAAATGGGAATGAAGTGTAGGAAAAAAAAATTATTGGAAACATGAACAACAGTATTTGTATAGGTTACCAGACGAAGATATGCAAAATATCAACCGCATATATCAAGGACTATTGAGTCATCAGAAGAAATTGTTCTAACGAGAACCAGTTACAAAAAATGACTTAATTGCTCGTGTGCATGTTGCATGTACCTTTTTGGACACCACACTGCTGCAACATATGCAATCAGCCATTTCACCAATGCATGCATCCATATCCGCGGTGGACATTTTAACCCTTACGTAAACATATTCAAATACCGATGTTCAATTTTTTTTCTTTGCACCGGATATGGCGCGACAGTTTTTTTTTTGGGGGGAGGGGGAGGGGATTTTTATGAAAAGCTTTGAGTCGCAGATATGTAGTTTTTTGGCCATTTTTAGGGTCGTTCATCTGACAAAACCCTATTTGTCCCTATGTCTGTCTGTCTGTCACAGAGCCCGTTCTCAGAAACTATATATGTTGGAGACTTGAAATTTTTTATTCTTATAGCTGAACACCTCACATCAAACGACAAATCATAAAATTTTGAAAAAGTCTTATATTTAACCCTCTGGGCTCTAACTTGTGTATTTTAAGCTTTTATTTTAACCGAGCACCTAATTAAGTTGAAGACTTGAAATTTTGGATACCTATAGCAGAATATTTGCGATCACACGAAAAATCATAAAATTTTCAAAAAGTCTTAAATTATTTACCCCTCGGGTTCTAACTTCTGTATTTTTAGCAATTTTTCTAACCTCTACCCTTTTCACCCGGCGTGCACTTATCTAACTTTTGCCGACACTCCTTTGACCACTCTTTCATATTATGCAACATAGCAGTACGTATTTTAGTTCCAATTTTTACGCCAGTGGCACCTACCTATATAGGGTGCTATGGGCCCGATCCCCTCGACTAATATGTCTCTGGAAAGTTTGTAAAACGGAGTTTCGTTCGGATAGAGGTTTGTTTAGAATAGAGTGCGGCCCTTGGTTGCGAAATGTGAAACTAACAGATTTTGCAAAAGGATAAAGTGATTTGAAAGGAATATTAAACGAAAACTTCTGTGCGATCTCTGATCACACTTACCCGCTTGTTACCCACTCCAAGAAAGGAATGCGACTGTAGAGAGCTTGGGCGTTCTTGACAGTATACTGTGTATATTATAGCGAAAGATAGTAAACTCCTTAAAAGTTATTTCTGTATAAATATTCTTTCATGAAAATGTCTTCCTTTAAAAAAAAAATGCTCTCGAAGCTGGTAGACGGGAGGTGCTGGGTTTGATCCCAATCGCGCCCGTCGGCCTAATCGTTCGGAGTTTTCGTGGTTTTCTTCGAACCTAAGCGTTAATACGGGTTAGGTTACCTTAGAAAGACCTCCACGGAAGGCACCCCCCCCCCCCCCCTTAGGGCCTATATCCCACGTGCTGATAATTGGCCGACATAAATACAACCAACCATCCTTTAAAAAACATCAAAATAATATTAGTAGCTGAATGTTATTTAAGATATCTGAATATAATTATAACAATCTATTCGATTTAAAAGAATATATTTATTACGCATGAAGGGAAAAAAAGCTTTATTTCCATTATTTGGATTTAGTTAGTGTAAAATTCTTGATCCCGTTTAACGCATTTAATTTGAATTATTCACTCAGAATTAGAAAAGTTTTGTTATTTTTATAACGTAATTTTACGGCTAATTTTATGCAAAGGATTAAAAGAATAATTTCTATAATCCTAATAGTAAAACTTAAATTTATAAAAACAAACAAATAAAAAACAGTACAAGATTAAATTTGTTTTTACTGCTATATACGTAATCATTTGATTCTCGTGGCAAACAAAATTATACATTTGTTTTAAAAAGGAAAATAATTAAACAAATTTTGAATGAATAAATGATTTCAAATCTACTCAATTTCAATGACATTCTTTTGCACAATCTTTTATAAATAATTTGGAAAATGAGAATTAGTGTTTGCTAGTCAGATCTCCAATCCCCCTCGTTAATGTTATGCGCGGGTAATGCATGTGTATGCTTAAATTATATCCCCAGGTTATTAATATTTTCACATTTTTTTCTGTGTACTCTTATTAAAGAGACTTTTTTGGACAAAATATTTCTAAAATCTATGCTTAATTTAATATTTTAGGTATCAAAAGCTTATGAGCTGAGATTATGAATTTAACACTTTAAATAGAACTAAGTATACATAAAAAAAAAAAAAAAAAAAAAAAAAAAAAAAAAAAAAACAGTCCACAAGGAAAATAATTTTAAAATATTAATTTCTTAATGAGATATTTTACAAATAAGTGTGCTTTCCACCCCCATCTTTTTATCATCAGTTAAGGAATTTGAGAATCGACTAAACAACACCTTTAATAATTAATTGTTTTTATTTATTTATGAACTTTTATCTATCCTAGATCCTGGAATTAACATAATTTTGTATAATTATTGCCGTTTTATTTGTTATTTTCTTTGCTATCAGATCAAAATAATACAAAAAACAATAAAATCTTGATAAATGAAACTACATATAATCTTCCTTGTATTAAAAAAGAGAAAAATAATCTTTGTTGAATGGATAAACAATACGTGTTTTGTAAGCTATTATTATTTCTTTGTCGGGCGAAAATACTTGCCACATCCTGAGACGAAGCAAAACGGAAAGAAATTGGAATTAGTAGGAAGATGGGGAGACAGTATAAACAGCCAATAAGGAAGCAGGACATAGCAACCAAACAGGATCGTCACAAGAATTACCGTTATTGAGAACAAGCATGGATGAAATGGAAAAACTTGTTGGATTAAGTGGAAGGAGGCTGGGGGGGGGAGGGGGGGTGCATATAAAACATACATAAAGAATATATAGTAATTAAATAATTAAATAATAAAATAAAATAAATAAAATAATTTAAGATAAAAAAAATGAAGCGGAACAGCACAGCAGAAATAAGAAAAGGGAAAGGAAATGATACAATTTTTTTTTAAAAGATTCATTTAAATTAATATTGCTACTTTCCTAGACGCCGATACCATAACGGAATCAGATTTTCTATTTACCCTGCTCTCCGCCGCTTTGAAATATATAATTCGTTTATCTGAATACAAATTCCGAGCATTTACTTCCTACTTTTTCTTTTGTATTATTTTCTTTTTTCTGTACTGCATCTTTATATTTTTAATCTTTGATTATTTTCTTTTTAACTCTTTCCAACAAAGTTGAAACTTTGAAAAAATACATTGAAACCTCCCTGAAAGACCACCTCTATAAGGAGACCACCTCTCATAAAGACCGTTTATATATGGTCTATAATTTTTGGCTATAGGCTCAATATTAATTTCCCTCCATTAAAGGACCACTATTTCCCGTTTCCCTCCCTGAAAGACGAATTTTCAAATTTTCAGTCGAAGAGTAAGATTACTTTCCTTTGCATGGGGAAATCTCGAAATCCCAATCCTCTCCAGAAAATACGCTCAGCTAAGTCTGCTTCCTTAGACCTGACGAATGAAGGTCATTTCTTCTCTCCCCACCCCTTTGATTATGATTTCAAATGACATGAATATGTGGAAGCTCTTGAGTGTTACGATCATTTATCTGAAGACTAGGGGAATCGTGTTATAGAAAATCCTGACAAAGGTAAGGCTTTAAAATTTTTAAATTAAAAATAAATTTTACGATCATTTATAAAAATGAATGATACTACAATCAAGATTTTTAAAAATCTATTTTAGGAAATTATTGCGATTCACACGACGAGCTTCCGCCAGTTAAACTTCTATTTCATGTCAAGAAACACTTTTTGAAATCCATAGATTGATAGAAAGGTCAATACCTATTAGAGACGAGAGTAAAATAAATAATTTGTTTAAAGAGATCAAAGAATGTTTAGAAACAAAAATTGTTAATGAGAAATTATTACAATCAAAGCAAACTATAATTCATTCCTTGTTTAAAGCTGTATAGACATGAAATATAATAAACTAATTCAATAATATTTTTCTTTTGTAATGTGTATTTCATGAAATTTTGCTCTACCCATCACCTCTATTCAGAGACCACCTCTCTGAAAGATCGATTTGTTATGGCCTAATGGGTGGTCTACTTAGAAAGGTTTCACTGTATAAAGATGGATCAAAGTTGGTACAGATTAACTCACATTTTTTTAGCTATTAAAACGGCAAAAGTAGTGTGCGTTTTGAAATTGCAAGATTATTTTAAACGATATTACCGTTTCACGTTGCGCAGCGCCATCCGTTAGTGGAATAGGAATAGAACAACGACGATGAGTATGGAATCTCTGAATTCACAGCCCTACACTCTCACAAGAATAACTAGTAAATCTGCAAATCAGGAGCCTCAACGTCATCTTTGCAAGTCATTGTTTTTTAACACTGATTGCGTAATATTCAACTTCCTACAAATCGCTTTTTAAAGTTTTCAAATTACATACATATATATAAGCATACAAGATACTTCGTAAAGTTTCAGAAATTAAAAGTGTTAAACAAGTGGTTATACATTGATGTTCTGAAATTCTGATGAGCTACTTATTCTGGTAACTTTATAAATCAAAAATTGCATTTCTTCAGGGGGGCTCAGCCCCCCTGAACCCCCCGTAGTCTATTTAAATTTACATTCGTAATTTTTTATTGATTGTGCGGATGGTTGTAGTATTTTACGCTGTGATTTATAATGATAAGCATAAATTCTTTTTTATAAATTAATAAAATTTAAATTTAAAATAAAATATTCATGTTAACCGTACACAGACAATAAATATTGAAGTGACGCCAAACATATAACCTTAAAATCCGCTACATTCGCCACAACACAACGACGTGCTTAAAAAAAAAGCAATTTAACAAATTACAACGACCATTTGGAAAATGGTTTTTTCAAAGACTAAAA
This sequence comes from Maratus speciosus, assembly GCA_963932465.1. Lineage (NCBI taxonomy): Eukaryota > Metazoa > Arthropoda > Arachnida > Araneae > Salticidae > Maratus > Maratus speciosus. Next base: position 352,586,142 of record OZ010799.1, on the reverse strand, counting down.
TTTAAGACATAAAAAATCGCACGGAGTTGATCCTACATTACGTACGCCATGGATTAAACGATAACATTCCTGGACCCCATCATGAACAAATTTTAAAAGAAATTTCAGTTTTACAATTTTCGATACTGTACATTTTTTAAATTCTACGGAGCTGGTCATACATTACGTACGCCATGAATTAAAGATTAATAGTGTTATTACACGTAAAAATTGCAAGCAAGAGAAATCGCCTGCGAATCGTCAGATTTCCTATGAAACTTATGTAATAGCCAAGCATTTCATTGGCTGTTCAGGAAAATGCTTTTCTATCATCAGATTTCCAAAAAATCTCACGACCAATTTTAAATAAAATTTCATTCTTAAACTTCTAAACATCCGACAATATTACTTTTTATACCGTCAGATAGAGAAAAAAATGTACTTTTAAATGCAATTTGTTTGAAAGCTGTATCTCAATTTGTTTCTGATTTATTAAATTTTTTTGTAGTTTTTATTACTTTTTTGTCATAGTGGCATCGTTGTTGAAGTCAAAGAGAAATACAGATTACTGTATATACCAATCAGATAACGAATAAATTGCGGATTAAACCAATGAAAACTTTCAGATATGCTTTTGATTTCCTACCCTGACGAAAACAATAACCATTTTTCCAAATGGTTAAAAAAAAAATCAGAATAATATTTCTAGTAATACAGTTTTTAATTCATAATACAATGAAATGCTACCTTAGAATGCTTATTGCTTAAATATAAGCAGATAATTTTCATTTTACAGAAAAAATGCACGGATGAAGTCAAATAATCCGGTCCCTGTTCCACGTGCTTGTTTTGTTTGGACCGAATGAAAGCATTTAAATCTGAGCGATAACGCACATCGTATTGCAAAGTGTTTTTACGGCATACTGCATCTCCATCTATCTCTTTCCTCCGTGAATAATAGTTTATTTTATTTTACCCAAGATCTTTTTATTCCTATTTATCTTTGTTTTCGATAAATGACGTCTAATTCACCTGCTATGCGTACTTACTCAAAACTTTTCATCTTGTTATATTAAGAAATACTCGAGAGTTTTCTTTTTATTTCCAATATGCCGCCATATTGATTTTTCTATTCTTAATTTAATTTTTCATTTTCCTGTTTCACGACAAAACATTTCAATTGAAAATTGTTTAAAAGGAAATGTTATTACGGGTTTTTATTTTCTTGGCATGAATTAGAGAAATATTGGTAAATGTTATGTAAAAATGTTACGTTATTCTCTATGAAAATAATGAACTTTTGTATTTTTAAGCAAAATATTTGAATAAAATAAATCAAATAAATGAAATATTGCCTATTTTTATGTCTGGGCTAAAATGCATCTATATGCAAAGATACAAATGCATTAATTCATCCGTTTTGACGTTGGCTTTACTCAAACATAATACACGCAATTATACTAATATTATTAGGACCAAATACGTTGCTAGGCAACAGATGAAAGAAAAGGAAAAAAATGAAATATGCATTATGTCAAATTGATAAAACGAAATCCTTTATATTATTGGAAAACATGCATAAAATTCCCCCCAATATTATAAACCTAATTTGAAAAAATCTCGCAAATATATTGACAAAATTTCAAACTAATTGGAATAATTTAATAATCTTATTTAAAAATTTCATTATCCAAAATTTACCATTTAAATCCATTTTTCATATGAGCCATTTCTTTCAACAAATGAAAATCTGAAAATAGTCTGACTTGCCATAGAAAAGCATTATAGAGCAAAATAAAATGTTCCATATTTCCCGAACGAATGAACCAAATTCAACCAAAAACTATACAGCTAAGTCCGGGTACCTCATCAACATGCCCAGTGAATTTCAAGCCGATCGGATGCTTTTTGCGGCAGTTATCGCGGGACAGACAGACAGACAGACTAACAGAAACCAAAACTTTTCGTGTCTCCACAGTAAGCCTTCACTGACGTTTTGGCAACTATAACTAGTAAATCTGCAGATCAGGAGCCTCAACGTCATCTTTGCAAGTCATTGTTTTTTAACACTCATTGCATAATATTCATCTTCCTACAAATCGCTTCTTAAAGTTTTTAAATTACATAAATATTTATGAGCATACAAGATACTTCGTAAAGTTTCAGAAATTAAAAGTGTTAAACAAGTGGTTGTACATTGATGTTCTGAAATTCTGATGAGCTACTTATTCTGGTAACTTTTTAAATCAAAAATTGCATTTCTTCAGGGGGGCAGAGCCCCCTGAACCCCCCGTAGTCTATTTAAATTTACATTCGTAATTTTTTATTGATTGTGAGGATGGTTATAGTATGTCTTAGATTTTTTTTACGCTGTGATTTATAAGGATAAGCATAAGTTTTTTTTTTATAAATTAATAAAATTTAAATTTAAAATAAAATATTCATGTTAACCGTAGCGATAACGCACATCGTATTGCAAACTGTTTTTACGGCATACTGCATCTCCATCTATCTCTTTCCTCCGTGAATAATAGTTAATTTTATTTTACCAAAGATCTTTTTATTCCAGCATCTTTGTTTTCGATAAATGACGTCTAATTCACCTGCTGTGCGTACTTACTCAAAACTTTTCATCTTGTTATATTAAGAAATACTAGAGAGTTTTCTTTTTATTTTTAATATGCCGCCATATTAATTTTTCTATTCTTAATTTTATTTTTCATTTTCCTGTTTCACGACAAAACATTTCAATTGAAAATTGTTTAAAAGAAAATATTATTCCGGGTTTTGATTTTCTTGGCAACAATTAAAGAAATATTGGTAAATGTTATGGGAAAATGTTACGTTATTCTCTATGAAAATAATGAACTTTTGTATTTTTAAGCAAAATATTTCAATAAAATAAATAAAATAAATGAAATATTGCCTATTTTTATTTCTGGGCTAAAATCCTTCTATATGCAAAGATACAAATGCATTAATTCATCCGTTTTGACGTTGGCTTTACTCAAGCATTATACACGCAATTATACTAATATTATTAGGACCAAATACGTTGCTAGGCAACAGAGAAAGAAAAGGAAAAAAAATGAAATATGCATTATGTCAATTTGATAAAACAAAATCCTTTATATTATTGGAAAACATACATAAAATTCCCCCCAATATTATAAACCTAATTAAAAAATCTCGCAAATATATTGACATAATTTATTGGAATAATTTAATAATGTTATTTAAAAATTTCAGCATCAAAAATTTACCATTTAAATCCATTTTTCATATGAGCCATTTCTTTCAACAAATGAAAATCTGAAAATCGTCTGACTTGCCATTGAAAAGCATTATAGAGCAAAATAAAATGTTCCATATTTCCCGAACGAATGAACCAAATTTAACCAAAAACTATACAGCTAAGTCCGGGTACCTCATCAACATGCCCAGTGAATTTCAAGCCGATCGGATGCTTTTTGCGGCAGTTATCGCGGAACAGACAGACAGACTAACAGACAGACAGACTAACAGAAACCAAAACTTTTCGTGTCTCCACAGTAAGCCTTCACTGACGTTTCGGCAATAACAGCTTTCTTGTTATTCAATTTTTAAACTTCAGTCCATTTTCGTATAATATGTAAATTCACTTCCAAAGCTTATAATAATTACAAACATTTACTTTATTCCGAAAATTCTTCAAGTGTTTTGTTATTCTGCACGATAGACCAAAAATAAACAAAACAATCCTCTAAAAATAGACTGCACCTAGATAGCATGCACATTAGACACAAGTTTGATTTTTTCTGATATTATCTTGCCGTGACAAATTTAACTTGACAAATTTGATGCAAATTTCTCACAAGGTAATACCATTACCCACTTTCATGAGTAGTTTGTTGTGAAACTGATGCAAAACTGTCTTTAATTCATGAAAGTGAGGAAAGCAAAGAAACTCTCTCTGTTGAGTGAATAATCTATCGGCACATGCGCAAAAATTGCAGAAATCGGGTGCTACTCAAAGGCAAGACACACACACATCATTGTTACTGTTATAGAATCTCATTTTCGTTGGTTGGTTAAGTTAAGGAGCCCAGAAAAAGGTATTTACTATTTTAATTCTTCAAATGTAGCTGTTTTTTGTAAAGTAACATTTTATCAATCTAAAACTTATTTCATATAAAAATTCTTACAAATTAAAAACTTATGTTAATTTACTAATTATGTTTACGTCTTCGGTCACTTTAAATTTGTATTGAAAATTGTAATTTTTAAAAGAATTTTTCTCAATATTATTGGATTTTTTAAAAATATCTTTTTAACACATTGCCTACGGGCAATTTTTATCAAATCTGTTTTTTAAAACAATAGAAGCTCCTCCCTGTACTGAAAGTCTTTTGTAAATTGGTGTTCTAGATAAGTTTCCCAAGTTTATGCATCGGCAAATATCTTTCAATGTACAAATTTATTATAGTAAAATGTCTTACAATCTATAAAAATATGGACATCATGATATAAATGCATTTTCTGTGAGGCAGAAACCACGCCCTTAGCCAATGATGTTTTTTGATTGAAAAGGAGAATTCTCCTTTCCCGTCGTGAATGTGTTAATTGACATTTATTTATTTATTTATTTTTGCTTTTAACTCAATTCGAGTCTATGATTTTTAACACTTTCGGGACTGCATCCCTTACACAAATTGTATTCGTTTGGCACAGCTTTTTTTAAACGCTCTTACTTATCAAATACCAAAAAAGACTCCATTTTATAAGTACAAATGTTACCTTTATTTGTTAATGGTAAAGGTAATTAAAGCGATGAATGCATAGTCTGAAATTCGGTGAGTATGTATCAATAGACCTGAAGGGCTTAAGCTTATAGTTTAACAGTTGTAAACAGATAGTGTGGTACCGTTGCCAGTTTGGTCTCCATTTTTATTTCGAAAAATTTTATATTCACACCGGAAATTTTGAAAGAAGAAGCTGTATTAGCTTTCAAATTTTTAAAGGTATTTATAAGCCTTTAAATGAAAATATTTCACTTTTAGAATGTTCTAACTTTAGTTTATTTCTAAGTTATTTTTCAGTTAGTTAAGCGCAGGTGAAAAATTGCCATTTTTTCTTATAAATGGTGTTGGTGTGTTGGTATTTCTGTTAGAATAATTATCTGCACCGGGGATATATAGCGAAGAAGGGAATGTCCGGCGCTTGTGTCTTTCTTAGTATTCTTTACTCACATTTATGCAAGCTAAGCAAGATTAAAAGGAAACCACGGAAAACTCCGAACGGTAAGTCCGACGCGCGTGACATAGATTACACCACAGAAATCACCGCACACACCCCGCAAAAAGCTGAACCTCTCAACCTCAACAGTGGTTCAGATGAACAATATGGTAAGAACTGTATAGGAACTACAACAATCGGGTAAATAATTTGCCAAAATACTCACGGTAAAATGTGCCAACTGGCTCCAAAATTGAAGGAAAGAAATATTTTTAACTCTAAAAAAGTACAAAATGAACTATTAATATAAAATAAAAAGCGCAATATCGTAAAAACAAATACTGTTTTATTATAATAGTGCAATAAAATAACACAACTAAAGGTATAACATATTTTCAAAACCATAACGATAAAACATTAACATAACATACAACATAAAACATTAACGGTAACTGCTTATGACATAGTTGTACCCATATATTTTATTCTTTATAATTTTGTTCTTATGGTTCTTATTATTCATTCCCTTTTTAGGTGCGTTCGTAATTATATAAATACGTAGCACCTATAGTTGTCGTTCAGTCCGTCCGTCTGTCCGTCTGTCCGTCCGTCTGTCCGTCTGTCCGTCCGTCCGTCCGTCTGTCCGCATGTAACAGAGCAAAAACTATCCAACCGAATGGTCTGAAATTTCAAATATATGATTGTTGCAAAATTTTGTCGAGCCATTTCAAATTTTATGAAAATCGGATGTATAGTTTAATTACAGGGACAGTCAAAAGTTTTTCTTTACATTACGGCCAATGGGAAAAATTATTGCAAGTGCATTTTAATGATATTACAGAGATCCGAATGATCTGAAATTTTAAAGATATAACTGTTGCAAAATTTTGTCGAGCCCTTTCAAATTTTAGGAAAATCGGATGTATAGTTTAATTACAGGGACAGTCAAAAGTTTTTCCTTACATTACGGCCAATGGGAAAAATTATTGCAAGTGCTTTTTAATGATATTAGAGCCTTCTGAATGATCTGAAATTTTAAAGATATAACTGTTGCAAAATTTTGTCGAGCCCTTTCAAATTTTAGGAAAATCGGATGTATAGTTTAATTACAGGGACAGTCAAAAGTTTTTCTTTACATTACGGCCAATGGGAAAAATTATTGCAAGTGCATTTTAATGATATGAGAGCCTTCCGAATGATCTGAAATTTTAAAGATATAACTGTTGCAAAATTTTGTCGAGCCCTTTCAAATTTTAGAAAAATCGGATGTATAGTTTAATTACAGGGACAGTCAAAAGTTTTTCTTTACATTACGGCCAATGGGAAAAATTATTGCAAGTGGATTTTAATGATATTAGAGCCTTCCGAATGATCTGAAATTTTAAAGATATAACTGTTGCAAAATTTTGTCGAGCCCTTTCAAATTTTAGGAAAATCGGATGCATAGTTTAATTATAGGGACAGTCAAAAGTTTTTCTTTACATTACGGGGAATGGGAAAAAAAATATTGGAAGTGCATTTTAATGATGTATCAGACTATGCGCTTTATGAAGTGCAAAAAATTATACATTCAGTACAATATGGGGTGCAAAAAATAATTATAAAACTAGTTATAGTACGAACGCACCTCATTTGCCACGTTTGACGAGCAATTTCCAACTTGTTAATTTTGTGGTGATTGTCGTAAACAATTACTGCTTAACAAATATATTAATAAAGCCTCCATTTTCTGAGAGATTAAGAGCGTAAAAAGTATATTTCAATGCTGACATTTATTCATTTTTTACATAATTATATTAACCATTTATGTATTTATATTTTCAATACATTCACTGAAATTGAAAGAGAACAAATCGCGTTTAAAACTTTTTATGAAACCAGATTTAGACACAGCAAGAAGTAAAATCATTCTATTACGTATAATAATAGATATGGAACATAAATAAGACTTGATAAACATAAAAATTACATTTTCCTGTAATAACAACTGAAGTATATAATTATTCGTGGATAATTTATTTTAAAATGAGTGTCAATATTTTTTTTCTTAAGACAATGCTTATAATGAAATTATAAATCCCAATTATCTTTTTTAATCTTAAAGAATGAAACTTTTGAAAATTAAAAAAAATTTTTAAACAAAAATAAGTATTTGCGACGCGCATTAGAAATAAGTGTTATCTTAGCGTTTTTTGTATAATACTTGTAGCGATTTTGGCTTCCGAAAGTGAGATTGTAGCCAACTGATATAAATAATTATGTAAACAAACCCGATAAAATTAATTATGTTTTATTATTTATTATTATTTATTATTATATATTTTATTTTTATTATTATTATAATTATTTTTGGCTAAGATGTGTTATTATCCCACCCTCCGCGATGTTGAGTATTTGGCGATTTTTATCGCTCTGGCAACCCCGGCGTTTGGCGTCTAGTAACTTATTATGGCAACCCCCTTTTTTACGACGCGAGAGCGTGAACATTCATTTCACTGCCGGGTGTTGACTCTTGTACCAGATACTCTTTGATATCGTGTTCTATGGCTGTCTTTTTATTTTTATGTTAAATTTATTGGATGTATTTCATTGATTATAGTTTCTGTAGTCCGTTTAAACGCTCTTGCTGAAGTAATTAAGAAATATGAGGAAATTTTGACATGAAAGGGGGGTTTGTTTATAGCGTGTCAATGCGTATTAAGCCTATTTTGGAAAATGACGGTGGGGTTATATTTTGTGCTGTAGGTTTGAAGAAAGCAGATGTCTGTTAAGGTATGTTGATAATTTTATGTATATTTTGTTGCTTTAAGAGTTTTTTACATTTTGAGATTGCTACAAAACGAGAACTACTGAATTTTGAGAATGCTATGTCGCGAAAAATGCTGAATTCGGCGATGTTTTTTTTCGGAAAATGAGCGCGAAGCGCTCATACAACTATTGCTGATTGCCACTTTAGCGAGTCTCATTTTTTAGGTATACTTTGCTGTTTTAAGAGTTTTTTACATTTTGAGATTGCTACAAGACGAGAACTACTGAATTTTGAGAATGCTATATTGCGAGAAATGCTGAATTCGGCGATGTTTTTTTTTCGTTAAATGTGCGCGAAGCGCTCATACAAGGATTACTGATTGCCAGTTTAGCGAATTTTGTTTATTATTTACATTTTATTTTCGTTGAGCCAAACATGCGTATAAACGGGTGCTTGGCGACATTTACTACTTGGCGGAAAAGGGGTTTTCTCGCCAAAAAAAATCCAAGATGGCGGAGGGTGGGATAATAACACATCTGTTCCTTATTTTTTAAGTTGTCTATAGAAGAAACTATTGGTGAGAAAGTTGTGAAATTTTGTGACGGACATTGTTTGAGAAAAAAAAAAGATAGTTCAAAATTCCGCCACCAGAGGCCTTTTCTTTTAATGAATTACACTTTTACAAAAGTTTTTACGCTTTATTTTTTTCTTCAGATTAAATAAGACATATATACAGCCGCCCCCTGGTAAAAAAAAAAATAAAGCGTAAACACTTTTAAAAAATATTGGTGTTCGAATTGAACAGACCGTACAAACTCTGAGAAAAAAATATCCACCTAAGACAGCTGCCATTTTTTTCTCAGAGTTCAGGCCTTGTATTCAGTGGGTGGTGGCAAAATGTGTAGTTTATTAAAAAAAACGCGCTCTGGTGGCAAAATTTTGAACTAAATTTTTTTTTTCGCTCAAATTCCCATTCCTTCATTATGTCCGTTATAAAGTTTCACAACTTTCTGACCAATAGTTTCGTATGTAGGCAACTTTAAAGTAGGGTCGTTTAATCATAGATACCCTGTATATATATATATACCGGGTGTCCCAAAAAGGACTGACTGATTTTAAAATTCAATAACTTCCAAACGGTGACAGATATTTAAAAAATTCTTGCAGGAGGGTTATGCATAAAGTCAAAAGTTTTTTTACAGTGATTTTCGATTTTAGTTCGAATTACAAACAATAGATGGCGCTGCGATCAATAGAGGCTAAATTCAGGCTCGATTTTTGGTACTTCGTGGCCCGGATAATACATTTCCATCTCTTTTTTCTACATGGAACAACAGAAAGGACCAGAAATCGAGCCTGTATTTAGCGACTGTCGCTTACAGCGCCATTTATTGTTTGTAATAAGAACTAAAATCGAAAATCACTGTAATAAAACTTTTGACTTTATGCATAACCCTCCTGCAAGAATTTTTTTAATATCTGTCACCGTTTGGAAGTTATTGAATTTTAAAATCAGTCAGTCCTTTTTGGGACACCCGGTATATATCTTATTCATAAATGCATTATTATTGTTTTATTTTTTTATAATTTACTGTGGTTTATATATGAAAATCGAGAAAAGGCTTATTTGTATTATTACTAGTTGATCCTCCTGGCGTTGCTCGGGCCAATGATAATAATCTTAAATGAACCTCAAATTTGTATGATTTTATATCTTTAACGCTATTTTTCCTAAAATGTTATTTTTAAATGAGCGCGAAAAAAATATTGAATTGAAAGTACAGTAGAACCTCGATTAACCGAGCTTCGATTAATCGAGGTTTCTGTTATACGAGTCGATAACAATGATTTTTCTTTTTCTTTCTTTCTTTCTTTTTTGGAATGAGCCTTGAAAATGAGCATTCTTTTAGTTCACTGTCCGTGGCTATAGGCTCTTCTGCCCCTAAAAGTACTCAAGTTCCAAGAAACATTGAGCCCTGAGAAGTCAACAGCAAACAATGCTTTGTTTTCAGTGGCCGTGTGGCCCTATTGAACAAGTTGCAATGTGTTACCGGACAACCCCTTCCCCCTTTCTTTCAACTTTTGGATTTTTTTCAACGAAAGGTACCATACATAAAAAAATAATGTAAATTTAACAAATTGATGTAATTAATTTAAAAATAAAAATGTTTTCTTGAGATTTGTTCTATTTTTAAAAATGAGTCTTTCAATATTTTACTTAGTATAGTTAAAAAAAAATCAATTTGCTTTTTAAAATTTTGTGCTAGTAGTTGTTTTCCACTTTAAATTGGTTGAGCTGTGAAACATAACTTTATGTATACATATATTTTAAACATTCTACTGGTTTTTTTTTCTAAGAAATGTTAAATTCTTGAGCACGACGAGTTTTTATACACAATTTCTATTAACCAAGATTTCCGATATCCGAGGTACTAGCGGTCCCAATTAGCTCGGATAATCGATACTGTTTTGTATACCCCGACGAAACACTAAGTTTTCTAATGATTTCGTCGAAATTTCCACATTTTTTATTTTGTAAGAAATATTTGGACCCATCCCAGCTTTTCTAATTTTTTGTAGGTGATGGAAATTTGGTCTATTGAGATTCGCTAAAAGTATTTTCTTAAAATACGGACGTTTAGTTACTTTTAGCGTAGAAAAAAAATATCGAATCCTTGAGGAGTGAAATGACCTGCGTTCACCTGTGTATTTGAAAGGGTTAAAATTCATATTTTCTCAAACCGTTTGCACCATCGAATAGAAAAAGCAGCTTTAAAAGCATATTATTGGTTCGGCGCTATTTCTAAAATTGCGCCCTGGAGGGGTGTTGCCATCAGAGGGAAAAACATTTTTCTGAAATGCGACCACATTTGAAAAAAAATTTTTAAAGCTATAACTGCGGAATTTTTTTCGAATTGATTGCGGCATTAGAGAGTTAAGAATATAATCCTTCGGAATATGTCTTCCCATTTCAAATGTACTGAGTGGTTTGATCGATATAGGTTAAATCAAAACTATAACAAAAAATATACAGAAATTCGCCGCCCTCTCACTAGGGAACCACTTTTGGTGTTGCTCACACCTAGTAATGAGAGCTGGTTCATTTTGTACCCTATACAAAAAAGTTAGAGAACCGATAAAATTTCTCTGTTAAAATCATATTTTATATACTTTTTTATACTTTTAATTTTTTATTATTACATTTTTATTTGTTTATTTCACGCCAAAAGTAAGTTAAGTTGCCAAATATGGCACTACAATTTTGCCGTCCGCTTCATCCGAAGAGTAATTGTACAGTACATATTACTAGAATTATATCAGATTACGATTTTTTTTTAATAATTGATAGCATAAGAGACAAATATTAGGTTTTTCTTTTTTTTTCTACGCAGGCGATAAATATATAAATAGTAAATGTAATTTTATAGAAGCTTCCAAGTTCATTGAAAACTATTTTTAGTGAAATACAAAATAAGCAAACTATTTTCTTTTGAAATCGAATGGAATAAAGTTTCGAATCATTACAATTAAATGTTGCTGTATTAAATGGTCCTATGGTAAAAGCAATTATAAATTAGATTAATATTTTTACACAATTTAGAAAAAATACTGTAGCTAACTAGGTCGAACATTACAATTTCTACTGAAGTCCAAACAACTCCTCATACAACCAGCTCTACTTTTGGAAAAAAAACGCCAACTGTTTCCCCGCCAAAATTTTGAATATAATGTTGTAATTTTTCAAAATCAAATTCGTGGGTTCTTGAAGGAATTTTTAAACTTTTTTAAATATTTATACTTATTATTAACTAATTTTTATTTTTAACTGCTTTTCTTTAAAAAAATGTCAATGTTAATAGTTCGATAAGTGTTCTCGAAAATTGCATTTTCAGAAAGTTATGCTGCTGTAAAATCAAGAAATATTATTTTAACATAAAAACTTTATCGATTCTCAAACTTCGTAATATAGGGCTTTAAAATGCACCAGGTCTCAATACTAGGTGCGAGCAACACCAAAAGTGGTTCCCTTGTCAGTCCTCCATTTTCTACCGATGAGTAAATACGGTTTTCTGATCTACCGAGAGAACTTTTTTCCTCTCGGAAGGACAGAGATGCGTTTTTAATGAGATTTCTTCGTGTTTTTTAATTAATAACTCAGTTAATTATTAGAAATTTAAAATTCTGAGCCTCAAGTGCACCAGGAAAGGATTTTGACTAACCTAAAAAAAAATCAGTCTTGTACGTGTAGTAGATTTTATAGACTCACATATATATAGAGAGAGCAAAACATTCATTTATTAGTATAGATTAATTGTATAAATTAAAAAAAATTGAATAGGGTAATTCCGGGATTTATGCCGTACATTTTTTTGAATTTGTGTATAAAGTCCCATGTTGGACATAACATTAAAAAAATCATGCTGTGCTATTTAATGTTAAATATACAACGCGTGTACTGCGACAAAAAATTCCAAACAAATTATTAATATTTTTTAACAATTTTTTTCTAAAACATTACACTGCGGCGCGTCAACCGTACATTCAGGCAGACATTCACTTGGGCGGTAGTTATGCCGCGCTTGTAATAAAGAACAGAATGAAATTATAAATAAAAATATTTAAAAAAAAATCGTATCTGGACTGTAATTAACGATGTGATAAAAAATGAAACTAAATGAGTACAATGAAACGTATTAGTTGATTAAATTAATAATTGCTGCCTACTTTCACTATTAGTAAAATTATCGATTTATTTATTTATTTATTATTATTATTATTATTATTTTACAATAAATTTTAATTGTATTTTTTTTTTTACAACGAAACATCAATGTATGTAGAAAGGGGAAAGAAAAAAAGTAAAGTTGTGTTTATATAATTTATTTGTTAACCCTTTCGGGAACGGTGGAATTTACACAAATTTAATTCGGTTGGTATCACTTTTTTAACAGAAGTTACCTTTACTTAAACAGTCATGAAAATGTTCTGATTAAACAAAGCAAATATTACATTTCTTTTTTACTGGTGGCAGAAACAAATTTTGTAAGTTCTTTATGAAGGTGCTTATACGCACCTATGGTCCCAAAGGGCTAAGAGACCTGTTTTTTCGACTACTTAGAAAAAGTGTCGAAAAAGTACAGTCTTTATGTAACTACATTTAAGCACATGATGCAACGAAGCCAATTACACTTCCCCCTTTTTGGAGTAGTTTGCAAAGAACGTCTGCGTTAAGCATAATCCAATTTTTCATTATTATCACCTTGACTTGCATCTTTCTTGCCCTTCATACTTTTTATTTTTCCCTTTTTCTCATTTGGTTTTTGTAAACTTGATAACATGCATAACATGGTTAGTCTGTGCAAAAATAAAAGGAAAAGTTAATAACACTTAACCATCCCGTACAAAAGAAACTGCGGCATGTATACCGGAATAGTAGTGCGGCATGTATCCCATTTTGCATAGTGCAGACGTCAGCCTTCACAGTTACCTGCCACCGCTAACGGGAATGGCGCAACCATACACACAGTTCTCTCAAACGTTACACTCAGTTTTGACTTCGAAATTATGCATGCATTTATTAATTAGTGTATGAAAAGTATTTAAACATAACGTGTTTAAAAGTTTGGACAGTGAAATCATGCACTTACGTCAAATTAAGGATTGTACTTCTGCAAGTAAACATCGAAATGGGATTCACGCTTTACACTGGTTAAAATAATGTCATTGCGCACCTATACTGTGCGTTTGACGACCATCTATCGATAATTACAAGAAATACAAGTGGTGCTGCATCTATCCTGTATGCGGCGACTCTCCCGCAGTTACCCTATGCATGAAAAATTTCCTTTTCTCGCCAAGGCCATTTCTTCTAAAATAACACACAAAATTTTTCTGTTTTGTTTCAAAATATCTTGTTTAAAAACATTTAAATAAATTGATTAGGCAATTTCTCTACATTCTATCTATACGCTGCCTTAAATATTGTGTGGAGTTGAAAACAGAATGTTTCATTTATTCGATGTAAAATCTTTTCTATATAAGATTTATTTTTATATCACAAGGGGCATTTATAGAAAATCAGAGTGGAATACTAACAATTGAAGAAATACAGGAGAAGAAAAAAACATATAAAAATAAAACAAGTTTCGAAATCTAGTTCATGTACAGACGGAATTTAATGACTGATATCAAAACACCTGGGCCGGTTTATCAGTGTTGTTATTTTAATGTCACAAAGAACGTTTATAAAAAATCCCTGTGAAATACGAACTACTGCAGAGAGAAGATAAGAAGAAAAAATAAAAATTGAAATCATGTTTCCATTCCGGTCTATATATGGTCGGAATTTAATGGGTGTAGCCGAAAACACCACGGATGGTTCGCCAGTTCTTGGGACAGAACCTCAACTGCGTTAGACATCCACAGGAAAGTTTTAAAAAAATATTCAGAAAGCAAAAAAAGGATACACTAATGAGTAACTTAATATCTCCTGGATGTAAAGTTAAACTCCAAGAAGGAAGCATATCAAAGAGTTCTTATATTTTGACATTTCTTCATGATAAAGTATAAGTTTTTCCTCCAGTATGAAACAATTAAGCAGTGTCTTTTTCCGTTATCGGGATTCTTCTACAGTAAATGACGAAAAGATTTAAAAAGAAATTCTAACATAAAAGAAAATAATCATTTAAAAGCATCTGTATATTAATTATTTATACCCCGTTTTCTGTCGAATTAAAATCACACCTTTTAATCTAAAATGATGAGAAAAAGTCAAATCTCTCTTACTTCTAAAAAAGTAGATAATTTCTCCACTATCTCATCGGGTGTGTGTTGCGAATTTCCATACACAAAAACGATGCTTAAATGTAATCGTGAATAATTATTTAAACATTTTTCTCTCGATTGATTTGTAAACAGTATTTCATAATTTATGTGTCTTAAAGAGGTTTTTTACTCAAAAATTAAAGTGAGCATTTGCATGATCATTCTCTCTCAAGAAGATAGATTATTATGCATTTAAATCAAGTATTAAAAAACGTTAATGGACTCTTTCAATTAAAACTCGATAAAAAGTTTTCATTTCTTTTAAATGTAATATAAGTAAAGGAACATTGATTTTTGTCTCCGCTATAATAGAGTTCCAAAATAGGGCAAAAAACTATATTTTTATAAAATGATTTGATTGTTTTACTCTAACTTTGGACGTATATTTATTGCCTGCCCGTTTGATAATAGTTTGGAAGTTATTTAACTCTATTAGACAGTGTTAAAAACATACCTTTATTTATCAAACCACTGTGTAAAATTTTAACAATCTTCCGCAACGTGATTCATTTTTCGAAACTTAAAATTTACACACCATTTTACTATTTCGCACAATAAACTATCCAAATTAACTCACTACATGCTTACTTTGACTGTTGCTGCACATATCATTAGCAGACAATGCCGACATACTATTTCTGCAAAACACTAGTTTAAATAAGTGCATAGGAAATGTGACATAAATTAGAGTAGAGAAAAGATCGTGTTGCTTTTTACAATTTTCTCAAAAAAAAAGTAGAAACTTTTCTGAATATATGTGCACCTCTGAGGTTCACAGCTTTAGAAACATACTGTCCTGCTTCCATTCTGCCACATAATCGCTATTTTTCAAAATATGACAAATTCCATCTCAATAATCAGTTAAAAACTGCAACAGCCAGAGTCTTAAATATACCTTGAACAGTTTGTGATTTATTTTTACTTCCTTTTACGTATTCTAAATTGGAGATGCACCAAGTATCCGGTATGCATTTAGTATTTTAATAAGTAAAAATTCTGCTTGGCTGAATATAAAATATTCAGTCTGCCTAATGCGCCCATATCGCAATGTTTGTGCGGAACTATTCGTATTTGATTTGTTGTGTTTTTGATTTGATCGTTTATGTTCAAAATTGGAACGCTGATTAGCTATATAAAATACACGCGCCATCTTGACGTTGCACGACGTCATAAATGCTTTTCGCCCATTCGGCTAAATATCAAAATATTTTGCAGAAAAAATACACAATAAAATGCCCTGTTCAGGAAATTGAAAGTACTTGTTTAGAAAGATGTAAGACTATTTTTAAATGTATCTTTTTAAAATTTTACACTGAAATATTAGAATATTCCACCCGCTGAATAGTAACTATTCAACTGTTGGAGTATTCGATATTCATTTTATTTATGTGACGAATACTTGGTATTTAATAATTGGCCGTAATCAGTATTCGCTGCATCTTTATCCTCAAAATTATTTTAATTTAAAAATATCAGTTTGGAATCTTTTACAGTTCTAGCAAATTATCTCCGTTAAGAAGATTTCTGAAGTAAACTTTAATGATGCATTATTTAAAAGTTAAAAGTTATAGCAATCAAGAAAGAAATTAAATATAAAACATCTTAATAGAGTAACAATGTTGGGCGTGAGGAATGTTGGACGAAATGACAAATTTATTAAAGTTCATTTTTTAACACTTTCCAACAAAGTTGAAAATTGTTTATGCATTCGGTTTGTGTCTGTCCGTATGGCCGTCTGTCCATGCTCTAACTCCCGTAAATATACACGGATTTTCATGCAGTTGATAATCCATATTTAGGGTCATCTAACCATGTTTGGTATTGCATATGAAGTATGTGAAATTAATATTTCATTTACAGGGGTACCCAAAATTATTCCATTACATTATGGTGTACGGGGAAAAATCGTTTGCAGAGTATTTTAATGACATTACGCTGCTTGAAATGTATTGAAACTGATATAAATCCCAGAATTTCACTACAAGAGGATTACGACAGAATAGGGTATTCATAGCATTTGTCCTTCATTTACAGGGACACACAAAAGAAATCGGTTACAATACTCTCTTTGAATAATAAATTCTGAAGTGCGTTTTCAATTTCGGCTTACGCTTTTAAATTTAACTGTTTTAATCATATACCGTGCTGCTCAAAGTATTCGGATAATTTTCGGATTGTAGATGGGAACAACTGAAATCGGGTTTTCAAATGTTTTATGGGTTTCGACATGGTTGAATTAGACAGGATATTTTAACTTATTAAACTATGAAGTTTTGTGACAGTATTCTGAATTTGTTGGGAAGTGTTTAATAAACTATGCTTGACGCATGATTTTTCTTTCTTGTATTAGAAATATATTCGATTCTCAAGATTATGTGCTTCTAAACTTTTACTAAACTATCTTGGCTGAATTAACTGTGTAGATAAAAGTCCAGCTAAAACATATTCAATTGCAGTTGTAATCTACATATTCTGAAGAGGTTAAATCATTGCGCATTCAATTCGAATAAAGATAAAATTTCTAAAAAATTACACTTGATCTCATAAAAATAATACTTTTTTTCTAAAAAGACAACAACATTTAATTTAAAGATAATCCTAGTATTTCAAGCACATAATTTTTACCGTTACAAGCGCATTGTTAAATTTTCTAAACATCTCTCTATTCTAAAAAAAAGTAACTACCGCTGTCACCGCCGCCGCCGCCTGTTTTGAATTTTTGTGACCGGAGGTCTTTGTTCGTTAATATTAAGAAAAATAATGCATACAAAAATATGAAAATCGGTAGTATTATACAGAAATGTTTGATAAACACGCTGATGTAGACAGTTTTCAGATCGAACAATTATTTTAAGAGATATTTAATGCTAAAGTTGGACAAAATCGTTCCACTAAAAAAGGTTTTATAGGAGCAAAAACTGTTCATAGGAATTTAATCATTTTTAGATCATTTTATGCGTTAGAATTTGCCGGAGTGCAGATTGCATTAATTTTTTTTTTTATTTTGACTAATTTTTTGAGGTTTTATTTCTATTTTAAATTCAGATTTTCAGCATTTCTAGAGATATATTTAACAGATTTTAGAAGCGATATTAATTTAAACTGTTGCCAACTGTATAAACAGCGGAAACAATAATGTTTGCTTAAAAAAATATATATATTTATATGTGTAAATAAATTAAAAATTTATTTACCCGTGACTATTATAAACAGAAAAAAAATTGGAATTACAATTATATAAATATGTACAAAAAGCAGGAACTTATTAAAAATTACGTCATAAAAACTATAATTACACGTTAATTTTAAGAGAGAAAGGAATTTGTAAAACAATAAATTTATTAACATGCGTTAGAAGTCTTAAATAGGAGAAATTATGTCATATTTACGTCACATTACAGTTATTACATAAAATGAACACAAAATAATATTGCAAAACGGTTTAAATTTAGAAATTGCGCTAGACATTTATTTGATATTTTAAGAGGATATTTTTCAACTATTTTTGTTAGGAAAGCGTAAATAATATTTCATTTCTAACACAAGTATTTTCACGTGAATATTAAAAAGAGAAAGAATAGTTTGGTCAAAATTACGTCAGATTAAAAACGATTAATTTAAAATGTCTCATTTAAAATAACTTTCTTTTCACTTTATTAAAAAATACCAGGAGACAAAGACTCTGTTTACTTAATTCCTTTTATATTAGCTTATTTTGAAATGTTGTTACACGTGTCTACGTCATCAAGTTATATTTATTTCGAGGTTTTATTTGTATTTTTATTAATGTTGTACTAATTTATTTGTTTTTTCGTTATTTAAAATAAAAAATATGTCAATTAGTATAATTTGGCGAGTGGTTTGGCGATTTATATAATTTGGCAAAATTGGTCGACGGGATAATCAAGTAGTACCGCAACAGATTTGGCGTTAAAATTCCCCAATCAAAGAGAAATGAATAGAAATCCGTTTATAGAGAGATCGCCACTGTTTTTTAAATTATAATTCAATCTTTCGAAATATTTTTAAAGCCGATCAAATTAGCGTGCATTTAGAGTCTATGGTGTCTGGACGGGGGTTGGCGAGCGTAGCTCGTAGGGGGCCGAGCCCCCTAGTATCTAAAACAAAACGATTTCGTAATTTGTTCGTAGTAATTGTACCATTTCCTTTCAAAGGAAATGTAGACCTTATAATCATTGTAACTTGCATTGAATCTGAAGAACATGCCTAAAGTTGAAAGTCGTTTATTTTAAGGATGTATTTTCTAAAAGTTTGCAAAATAATAATCAAGAATAAATAAATCGAACAAACCCCCCCATTAAAACTTTCCATTTTTTGTATCAGGTAATTTGGATACTGAATTAAAGAGCATCATTGTGAAAAGTATTTTTCAATTTTCTAAATACACTGTAATGATTTTAAAAAATCGCGATTTGTTCTTTCTTTTGTGCTTTTTATTGCGCCATTTACTTTGACAGTGAATATAATTATTGGGTTCGTAGGATTTATGCGAACGTTAAAAGAATGCCCGAAGGTTACCATGCTGATTTTAAATATGCCATCTGTGATGCCTGGAGAACTTTTCTTCAGAGCTTGTGCTGGCGCCATTGTCACCTGATACGCCGGCGCGGAGAGGGAGGGGAGAGACACAGTTTTTCAGTGTGGAAGATAGAGGTATTGTTTATGCCGGTCTGTGAGCGCGGCGGTGTGTTTGCAAGAAACCAAAAGTTAGTTATAAAAATCTTTTGGGGTGCTACGGGCACGAGAAAGCGAAGTAATTTAATAATATAGTGAAGTGAAGGTTTTGGTGTGTTAGAACAATATGAAGGTGTTCTGCATCCATGTGAAACCGATAATTAATTGTATATAGTGTGTTGTCATCTATAATGTCTTTATGTACTCTGTAAATAAACTACGTTACTGATCTATAACCAAGGAATACAGCTCTGACGATTAGCGGGAATTGAGCATTACACCATCATTAGGCTAATGTCAGACGAACGTCTATTTTCACGCTTTTTATTTCCACATCAAACATAAACCCATGTTAAAGAATGTGTTTCTGTTTGATTTTGAAAGAAAAAGCGTGCAAATAGACGTTCGTCTGACATTAGCCTTAAAAGTTACAAAAAAAAAATGGGAAATTAGTTAAACAAAATAAAAGGTTAAAAATTCCACGCTTACAAGAATGCGAATTCACCACTCTGATGAACATTATTGCTAGAAGAATATTTCAGATTTCTAAATACATCTTAACGATTAAAAAAATTGTTTTTTGTTCTTTCTTTATGATTTTTATTGCACCATTTTCTTTGACAGTGAATATAGAATTATTGGGTTCGTTGGTTGTATGCCAACGTTAAAAGAATGCCTGAAGGTAACCATGCTGATTTTAATGATGCAATCATTAAAGGTTAAAAAAATATAACTAGAAAATTAATTAAATAAAATACAAGATTAAAAATTTCACACTTACAAGAATGCGAATTGACAACTTTGATGAACATCATTGTTAGAAAAATTATTTCAGATTTCTAAATACATTTTAATGATTAAAAAAATCGTGATTTGTTCTTTCTTTATGTTTTCTATTGCATTTACTTTTTTTAGTTTAAGTGAATGTGTCATTTGTAATCTTCGTAGCAAGGACTCGACGTTAAGAGCGTGCTTGAAGTTTATGTCGGTGATTTTAATGTTATATTTAAAAAAAAAAGCATAATAATCAAGCAGGGAATGAAACAAAACAGCAAATTAAAACTTCAATGGCTAGGATGACGTAAATTTACAACTGAATAAATAAACATTTTTTGAAAAATCATATACTATAATCAGGGGTGTAAAAATCTAGGCACCAGCAGGCAGTCTCTCACCACTAAATTTTATTAGTTTTCGTCGCTTAAATTTATTAGCATTGTTACAAAAAATTTAGACGAAATATTAGATGAAAAGTAACGAATAAAGTTTTGTGCTCGGAGACTGGCGCCTAGATTTTTACACCTCCTGACTATAATACAAGTAAATCTTGTATATGTCTATGTAAATTTTGCCTAAAAAACGACACTAATGATTTTTATTAAATTTTGTATTCGATCGTTTTTGGTAACGAGAAGACCGTTGGGCTAGGTCACATATTAGAGAAAATTCGACTAGTGGGTCAATTTGGGTCATTACTGGTCAGCTTATTTAAGTAGGAATGAATATTGAAGCTCTTATTAACATATTGAATAGTTGCATTAGACGCAGTCGCAAAGCTGGCAACATTTCGCCAATTCTGAAATTGATTCTGATTTTGGTGAAATATTGGCGGCACTGGCGAGATTTGGCGGAAAATTGTAATTTCAAGATAACCAATGCCAAACCACATGCTTGGTGCCAAATAACAGAATGACACAAAATATGGCGTTATTTGGCGGCATTTGGCGAAAAAGTAGCTTTTAGAATCCGAAGGAATTTTCTAGAAATTTTTAATGGGAACCGGGATAGATGGTTCAACCTATAAGAGTCCATAGAAGGCTCTCAAAAAAACATTGAAACTACCAGCGTACACAGAACTTTCTCAATTCATGCTCGGCGCCTAATAAGAGAATATCGACAAATTAGGCTATATTTCGCGACATTTGGAGAAAAAAATTAACTTTCAGAATCTAAAGGAAATTTCTAGATATTTTCTATAGGAGTCAAGTTATATGATTCAACCAATCAGAGTCCAATGTGCCCCAAGATACAGCAATAATCTGTGATTAATAGTATTACAAAATAAAAAGCTTTATAGCAATAATACAGCGAGAATTTATTATTTTATTGAGTTGAGACAAAGCTAATTTTAACCATACGTAATATCTCGATCTCTCCCGCTGCTATCTTTAAAATTTCAAGTTGAAGGCAATTACTAAGCTTTTATCAGAGCTGAATTAATTGCGAGAGATGTATTTCAAAGAATAATGAAAGCTACAGATTTTCAAAAAAGTGATAATTATTACTAAAGCTCTAAAAATAATTTTCCTTCTTTTAAAATAATTTTTAACATTTGAAATAATTATGATTGCAACATTTTAAGCATATTTTCTTTACCTCCACAAATACGTCATTTAAATTTTTAAATGCATGTTTTAATTATCAAAAGGATTTCTTTTGGACTCCGATTTCTTTTTATGATTTTTTTTTCCAAAAAGAATGGGTAGTTTATTAGCTTCAACGAGGCAAGTACTCAACATTTAGAGCATCTCTGAAATTAATGTCACAGATATGGACGATGTATTTTTTAAAGTTAAAAAGAGATAACAATGAAAATGAAAGAGAAAAGAAAGGCATAATAAATCTTCAGCGATTGGAATGTTTTAAATAGAAAACTGAATTAAAAAGAATTAACAGTAAAGGATATTTCCTAGTTTTGTTACTATATATTATTGATTTAAAAAATCCTCACTGGATCTTCTTTTTACCCGACTGCCAAGCAGGGGCGTAGCTACAGATATTTTTTCGGGAGGGGGGGGGGGAGAATTCGAAAATTTCCCAACTTGAAACAAATTCTTCCAACTTTCAACTAAAGTGTGTATAATACATGTACCACAATGTGTATAATAATGATAATGAAACTTATGCATAAAAAATTCCTTTCCAAAGAAAAATTTTGAAATTGGAAACACAAAAATTCTAATTATTGGTTTGTTTAATAAAAAAACAAACATATAGGTCCTGAACACGATTTGACTGTTTTTAGAAAATGTCTGTCTGTGTATATGTGACACAAATTTTGTGGGTGCTCTATCTCAAGAACTAATGCACGGAATTTAATAAAACTTTAGATTCAGTTATATCTTGATAATAATTAATGCGGATTAGTTTTTGGTGTAAATCGCCCGAAAGGTGGCGCTGCTAAGCTGCATTTTTCACGATTTACATAATTTTAGTGATAGTTATCTCTCAAAAACTGTTGCACGGAATTTGATCAAACTTCATCTGTTAAACCTAGAAATAATTTGGTGCTTATTAGGATTTTGTGTATATTATATAACAGGTGGCACTGCTGTGCAGCATTGTTCACGATTTTTGCGTTAGCTATATCTGAAAAACTAATGCACGGAATTTAGTCAAACTTCATATTCTGTTGTACTTCCTTATTGGGCTTGGGTGTTTACTGTCCAAAGGTATTACTTTTGTGTTCGTTGGGTTTGGAATTTTCGGTGCATCTAACAGGGTGTGTGCGGAAATTCAATGATTTGTTTGAAAAATGCAAGGCTTCTATCTCCTTTTTAAATGAACACAATTAAACGAATCTATAACTTTAGAATTCATTATTATGGCCATAGAATTATTATTTAATTTCAGCATTGTGGTTGCAAATTTTGAGGTATTAACATAATGGGATAGAATGAAGTTTTGGGATTGGCATACCCGAATTGTTTTAATTTAACATTAATTCTTCTTGTCTTCAAAGAAGCCAACCTGATGATAAAATCATCCATTTTAATAAAATCCACTATTTGACTTTCACATTTTGAAAGCATTAGGCTGTCAAGTCTGTCATCCCTCATTGTAGTTTGTAATATATATATATTTTTAATTTTTATTTGACTAAAGATTCTTTCATTAGATGCAACGCCATAAAAATAAGCTTCTGTGAATGTTAAGATATGAGTATATAGTTTGACGGCATGACCCAATTAGTCTTTGAATTTCATGACATGAGTAAAAGGTTTGTTTAAAGCTGCTATCAGATTCACCAACTTTTGAACAACTCTTGATTACCTCCAACTTTTCGTGAAATATTTTCTCAACACCCTGTGTGACAGCAAACAGCAATATCCCCAAATTTTTATCCACTGCTCTAAAAAAGTATGCGCTAGCCGCGCCTTTCCCCCCAACTTTCAACATTTCAGCCAATCAGAGATAAGCTATTGATACGAATAGGGGATAAATATTAACGGCTGGTACTAGTAGTACTGGTTTTCCTCCAACTTTAGCAACGACAACCTTTTTCTCCCTTTGAACGGGAAAAAAGTTGGGTTTAAAATCGGCTGAAAAGTTGGTGAATTGGATAGCAGCTAGTCTGTTAGGATTTGGTTTATTTCTGTTTGACTCTGCAAGTCATGTACATCCGTTTCTCATATACAGGTGGAAACATTATTAACTTTTCTAAGTTAGTGATACTCAAATTTGCCTTGCACAATTGAAATTTAAATATGAAATGTATTGGTGCAATATTCTCCTGATATGAGGAACATTGTCATTCAAGCTCATTACTGAATTGCCGAAATTTTCTCGTATTTCTTATAATTATTTCATGAAAAAAATTATATGTATCAATGTTCATTGCTGTGCTATTATTTTTATCAATTCCCTTTGGTGAAACCGTTTTCCTACCGCGCTTTCGGAAGTCAGTTTCTTCAGTCATATCCTAATATTCATAATTGTTTGTGAACTTGTCTATAAAGAAATCGTTATTTCTTCAAAATTTTATTCAAGTACAACGTATCAGCGTTACCGTGCATGTCGTTTTTTTCTTCAGATGATGGACAGCTTTCATAGTTATATTTCTTTCCAAATTCAAATCGTCCTTTTTTTACCTTTATCATCCTCGAATGGATTTTTAGATGCTCCAAAATCTTCTACGAAAACTCTTTTCCTATTATGAAGGGTTCTTTCGTTCTGATATTTATAGTCATTTTTTAGAACAGCTTTAAACACACAACACTGGAATTTTGGTTTAAAATTTCACACACACCCATAAATATAAACTAACATGACTAATATGTAATTCGCACACACACAAATAAAAGTAAAATGCGACAAATTTATATAAAATATAATTCTTCTTATATTCACATTTTCTCATATAACGCCCTTTTCTTGACTTTGAAGTGTTAACTAATTTTTGTGGCAAAAAATCACGAGAATGAGTAAAATATTGTCCAAAAATCGGGAAATTAGTTAAAAAATTATTGCAATTTGTGAAAACTCATCAAGTCTTCTTGCCCAGCTGTGTTTCAAGTAGGTGACTACATTCCTTTCTGTTATGCTACAAGTGATCTCCAATTTTCAAAAGAAGATGCAATCCCTTTGGATCAAAATAGCTGGATTCTGTTTTAGGAGGAGAAGGTGAGGTAGGTTGAAATTTTTGGGAAAGGAACAAAGTTTTGGAGGAAATAAAGGAACTGGATAGTCAGCTTATTGATGGACAGGAGTAGAGAAATTTAGTTCTGGTAGATGTATAATATTTTTGTATAACTGAAAAATACAATGATAAATTGAGTGCGGCTGATTTCTTTTTGTATTTCTTTTGATAATTTAACTTGTTTACTGTTACAGTACTCAGAAACATAATCACCAAAACAATAAAAATTTCGTAATTTTTTTACTGTTACTTTAAAAAAAGAAATTGTCACAAAAATCTAGAATTTCCCAATTCTAAGCTCAAATTTTTCAACTTCACATATATTGGGGGGGGAGGCTCCCCCCATACCCCCCCCATGGCGACGTCCCTGCTGCCAAGAAGGGCTATGTGTTTCAAGCGTATCTGAGTATGTGGATTTCTTTATATCCTCGAAACATCCCAACGGCTGGATGGATTTTTATGAATGAGGTCTCTGTCGATTCATCATAACCGTCCTGTGTTCATAGGCTAGGTTTAGTTTTATAAATTCAAAATGGCGGTAGAGACGAAAAAACTTTTTACGTACCCTATTGAGTGGCATATCTTTGGATAGGTCTTTCAAAATGAAGACGATGTTTCACTGAATATTTTACAGTCAGAAGCTCCATTTAAATATTTTAGAACCTGGAGGTCATGTAGGTAGGATCTCTAGCTTTACTGCAACTCTAATCCTCATAGACATCTACAGGCCTCATCAAAAGTGTTTATCGATAGGAACTAACAATTAAATACAACTTAAAAGTCATCAGTACTATTAAATAAAAAAATGGGTAAGTAATATAAAAAATAGTTTCACATTCATGAGAAATAATTAATTTAGTTCGCTTTTTACGCAATCGGGTTTTTTGATTTTTTAAATTTAATTTTTACTTGTTATTCTACTTATTACACAATTTTCTTTACAAGTTAAGGTGGAATTTATTAGCATCGTAGCAAGTGCTTAACCTTAAGTGCATTCTTGTCAAAGATTTTAGACAAGCATTTTTACAAAGTAAAAAAAATAATAATTAGAAAATGAAACAAAAAGAATGTTTCAAACATCCATGCGGGAGAGAGTAAATTGAAACTAAACTGCATTCTTGTGAAAATCAACTTTCAGTTTTTAAGTACATCTTAATGATTCAAAAATTCTTTTTAGGTAGATTTCGTATGAAATACTACCTATTGGGATCGTTCCTATGTTGGAATTTCTGAAAAATTTTTGCAGATCTACACCGATCATGACTCCTAGAACCCAAAACCACCCTCAGTAAAAAACTTTATATCTATCTATCTATCTATCTATCTATATATATATATATATATATAAGTGGAGATTTCGCAAGGAACACCTGCATTAGACTGAGTGTCTCCGTATTTTCCGATTCGAGATTAAAAAGGAAATGAGCCTTTACGAAGCGGTGTGAAGTGAAAATGCCGAAGAAGTAAAGAGAACGAAATAAATTCGACGACGGAAGGTTTTGTTAAAAAAGAACGGAATATATTACGGTGAAATAAGATTGAATATTTACACGACGTAAGAAAATCATAGAAGTATTCAACGACGTTTATGCCTTTAATTAATTAAAGAACGAGAAGAGTGTTCATATCTGTATTTTTGTGTATGTATTCGTCTCAATAAATGTCAGTGTTCGTCCAAAAAGTGAGTTGTGAGTTAAGTATGGAGTCTCGCCCCCATAAATTGGAGTCAGAAGTGACAGTTAACCCACCAATATGATTAATTAGAGTTATTCATCCTACATATTCAAGCCGGATATTCTTCTAACGGTGAGTTCATTGCTATTATTTTATTATGAAGTTAGTTGAAATACCAGAACTGGAAGTTGCGTTTAAAAACGAACGAACGCATAAAATTAAATTGCTGCATAAATTCCTATTTGATGCTGACGGTGATTGCTCTAATAGAAAGAGAATACGTGATTTTACTGGTTTCGGTTTTCAAACCGACAGCACCGAATTCAAAAATAAAATAACTAAAGTTCAAACTGATTTTTCATTAAATGATCTGATTACAGTGTGCAATCTACTTTGTATTGATAATGAGGGATCTTTAAACGATCTCGCAACCCGATTAGTGACATACCTTTCAGACTTGACCTTACTACAAAGTAATATTATACAAAATGAAAGTGACACCGACTCGGAACCCGAACTGCCTTCAAATAATATGGCTTCGAGTAATAACACTGAATTATCAAATTTTGACAAACAACAGCAAATTCCAGTTCAAAGTTTTATGCAATCGTCTATTAATTTTACTGATATTGAAAGTGTAATACCTCCTTTCGATGGTAGTTCTTTTAGTGATATACAGGTATGGTTTAATAATTTTGAGGATGTTACTAATATGTTTAGTTTATCTGACTTTCATAAATTCATATTTTGTAAAAGATCATTACGAGGAAAAGCCCAGTTATTGGCACAAACAGAATTTCATATTAATTCATATGACAAACTTAAACAACTCTTAATATCAGAATTTAGCACCACTTATAATTCTGCCGAGTTACATGATATATTAAATAAACGAAAATTGCAAGAAAATGAATCAATAGAAGAATATTTTCTTATCATGAAACAAATATGCTCGCGTGGTAAAATCGAGGATTCCGCATTAATGCAATACATCATAAACGGCATACCCGACCCCGTTTTCAGAAAATCAATGTTATATGGATGCCAATCCATTGTAGAATTCAAGCAAAAGCTCAAAATTTATGACAAAATTCGCCATGACTTTGAGAACACTAAATTTCGTAAAGTCAAACCTGAAATGCCAATGAAAGAGAAATCCTTTCGACCAAAATCTGATCTTTTTTGCTTTAATTGTGGTTTATCGAATCATAAAAGTAGCCAATGCAGACATAAAGATAAAGGCCCTCGTTGTTTTAATTGTTCGAATTTTGGCCATAAATCGGCTCAATGTGATCAACCAAGGAGGCCTAGAGTTAAGTCAGAATCCTCCAATGTTTCCACTGTCGCGTCGAACACTTTCATGACCAAACAAGTCATTATTTCGCCTGTAAATGTTACATCATTGGTAGACACAGGTAGTGAAAGAAGTTTACTAAAGGAAAGTATTTATCGCAAACTCCCTACAATTTCGAACCTTGAACATTCAACTATCACATTAACTGGATTAGGAAATACTATAATCAAACCCCTAGGTTTTTTCTCTACGAACATTATGATAGATGATTTTAATTATACAACTAATGTTTATGTAGTCCCAGATTATTCCATATCTTTTGATCTTATTATTGGTACAGATATCATTCAACAAAGTATTTTAACAATTTCTGGAAATAATATTTCGATGCAAAAAATCGAGAAAAATGACGACACGTCCAATAATTTTTTGATTAATATTGCTCATGTGTTAGACGATCTTAATCTTGATTTATCTCATATTACCGATGAAACAATACGTTTAAAAATTTCAGAACTTATTCAAAAATATTCTCCTAAAAAAATAAAGACAACTGATGTTAAATTATCAATTCATCTGGAAAACGAAGAACCTGTTACTTGTCCTCCCAGGCGCTTGGCGCAAATAGAGAAAAACTTCGTCGAAAAACAAATTTCTGAGTGGCTCGAAAAAGGAATTATTCGTAAAAGCACTAGTAATTTTTCATCACCTATTGTCCTAGTAAAAAAGAAAGATGGTTCATATAGATTGTGTGTTGACTATAGGAAGTTAAATTCTAAAACACATAAACAACGTTTTCCCCTCCCAGTAATTGATGACATTATTGATCAGTTGCATTCTGCAAAAGTATTTACTACTCTTGACCTTAAAAATGCTTTTTTTCATGTCGAAGTAGAAGAAAATAGTAGAAAATATACTTCTTTCGTAACACATTCTGGTCAATTTGAATTCTTATATATGAATTATGGCCTTAGCGATGCACCCTTAGTGTTTCAAAGATATATTTATAACGTTTTTCGAGACCTCATTAATGAAAAAGTACTTATTGTCTATATGGATGACTTCATAATACCAGCTGAAAACGAAGTCGAAGGACTCCAGAAATTACAACGCGTCCTTACAACTGCATCCGAATATGGTTTAGAACTGAATCTCAAAAAATGCCACTTTCTACAACGAGAAATTGATTTTTTGGGTTACCACATTAAAAATGGTCAACTGCACCCATCCCCCTTAAAAACTAAAGCTGTCCTTAATTTCCCAGAACCTAAAAGTATAAAAGATGTACATTCATTTGTCGGATTAAGTTCATATTTTCGTAAATTCATTCAAGATTACTCTTTAATAGCTAAGCCTTTAACAGATCTTCTTAGAAAGGACACTAAATTTCACTTTGGCGACCAGCAACGAAATGCATTTAATCAGCTGAAACACATCCTTTCTTCAGGTCCTGTTTTAAGCATTTATAACCCTAGTAACGAAACAGAAGTTCACTGTGATGCATCTATTGACGGTTACGGAGAAGTCCTCCTTCAAAAGTCTTCTATTGACAATCAATTTCACCCTGTCTATTTTATGAGCAAAAAAAAACCACAGATGCCGAACGTAAATATTCGAGTTATGAATTAGAAGTTTTAGCTGTCATAGAAGCCCTTAAAAAATTTCGCGTTTACATTCTAGGTATTCCTTTCAAGATAGTCACAGATTGCAACGCATTCGCCCTTACTATGAATAAAAAAGATCTTTGCACCAAGATTGCTCGATGGGCTTTAATGTTAGCTGACTATAACTATACAATCGAACACAGACAAGGTACACGCATGCGCCATGTCGACGCTTTAAGTAGAAATCCAATATGTATGATCATTCAAGATAGTTTTACTACCAAAATCATACAATCACAGAACACTGACGAACATATACAGGCCATCAAAGAAATTTTGAAAACAAAGCCATATGACAACTATTTCCTTAAAAATAACGTTCTCTATAAAAATCATAAAGGTATCGATCTGATAGTTGTGCCGGATGAAATGCAGCTAAATGTCATTAAACACGTTCATGACAAAGGACATTTTGGCCGTAAACGCTGTGAAGAACTCCTTAACGAAGAATTTCTCATCCCTAATATGTCAAATAAAATTGATAAAATTATAGCAAATTGTGTAACGTGCATTTGTATAATCGCAAACGTGGCAAACAAGAAGGTGAATTGCATCCCTTACCTAAAGAAGAGACCCCTCTCCAAACCTACCACATTGATCATTTAGGCCCTCTTGAAACAACCAACAAAAATTATAAACATATTTTGTCTTTAATAGACGCATTTACTAAATTCGTCTGGTTGTATCCATGTAAAAGTACTTCTGCTACCGAAGTTATATCAAAACTACGACAACAAAGTCATACTTTTGGCAATCCTTCCATTATCATTAGCGATAAAGGTCCTGCATTTACAAGCAAAGAATTTGCTGATTATTGTCAAGATGAAAATATAAAGCACGAGACAGTTACAACTGGCCTTCCCCGTGCCAATGGTCAAGTAGAGCGACTTAATTCCACCATAATTTCTGTAATCTCTAAAATGTCCAAAGACGAACCGACCAAATGGTTTAAACATGTTCCTAAAGTTCAGCAAGTCATTAATTCAACTTACCAAAGAAGCATTAAGAGAACACCGTTTGAAATATTATTTGGTACAAAAATGAAACAGAAAGAAGATGTACAAATTATTGACCTCTTAAACAGTGCAGTCGAAGAACAATTTATGAAAGACAGAGAAGAGCTCCGTAAAGAAGCCAAGAAGAATATTCTGGAAATTCAACAAGAAAATCGCAAGCACTATAATTTACGACGTAAGAAACCCCGTAAGTACAAGCTTGGTGACCTTGTAGCAATTAAGAGAACCCAGCAAGGACCAGGTTTAAAGTTGAAATCTAAATTCTTAGGTCCGTATAAAGTAATCAAAGTGAAGTCTAATGACACCTACGACGTAGCGAAAATCTCATCAACTGAAGGACCGATAAATACTAGCTCCTGTGCTGAATACATGAAACCTTGGCCTGACGAAAACTGAAACTTAAAAAAAAAAAAAGGAAAAAAAAAATTTTTTTTTTAAATCTTTTCTTTCTGTGTCCTATAAACATTTTACAAGTTACTGCTTTCAAAGAAATCTGTATCGATGTTACGCTACTTCAACTATGATGTGCAGATTAATTTTTTTTTCTTTTCCCCTAAGAACAGTTACTGGTTTTTGTTTTTTGTTTTTTCAGATTCTATTTTACCACATGTCGCTGCGGCAGCTCCAGATGTCAGGACGGCCGCTTGTGGAGATTTCGCAAGGAACACCTGCATTAGACTGAGTGTCTCCGTATTTTCCGCTTCGAGATTAAAAAGGAAATGAGCCTTTACGAAGCGGTGTGAAGTGAAAATGCCGAAGAAGTAAAGAGAACGAAATAAATTCGACGACGGAAGGTTTTGTTAAAAAAGAACGGAATATATTACGGTGAAATAAGATTGAATATTTACACGACGTAAGAAAATCATAGAAGTATTCAACGACGTTTATGCCTTTAAGTAATTAAAGAACGAGAAGAGTGTTCATATCTGTATTTTTGTGTATGTATTCGTCTCAATAAATGTCAGTGTTCGTCCTAAAAGTGAGTTGTGAGTTAAGTATGGAGTCTCGCCCCCATATATATATATATATATATCACTTTCTTCTGGACACGATAACTTTCGTAATTCTACACCAATCTCTTCCAAACTGATACATAAAATCAAAGGGCATAAAATCTCGGCCAAGTTCGTTAATGGGCAAAATCGGACCAAGGGGATGGAAATAGGGAGGGGTTTTGTGAAAACCGAAAACCCCCCATAACTTCTTAATTTTTGTACATATCAAATCAGTTTAAAGTTTTTATTACTTCTAAAAATAGGGCCAAAAATTTATGTATCACAGATATTTGATAAAGTTAAAAATGGGCTCAAGGGGCGCAAAAAACAGGGTTTTTGGGAGAAAAAAATTCATAACTTCGTCAATTCTCAAGATATCAATTCCAATTAATTCTATTATAAATCTTCTTAATATTATCTACAACTTTTATATTCACAAGTTTTTGATAGGACCATTTCGTACCGCAAAAAAAATTAAAAACGAAAACAAAAAGTGGGTTTGAAGAAGTAAAAAATCCATAACTCCTTCAATTCAAAAGATATAAAATCCCTATGAATTTATCATATATCATCGTAATATTGTCTACAACATCTATATAGACAAGTTTTGGATAGGACCAATTCTTACAGCAAAAACAAATTAAAAATACATAGCGGTTGAAGAAAAAAATCATCTAAGTAAGGGTGTATTCAAATCCAAACTGCGTATTTTCTGACTCATTTTAGAATTCATTTTTGCTCTCAAAGGCTTCCAATTGGTACGTTTTCTTACTCAGAAACTATATAATGTACCGTAATGGTCGATTTTTTGATAGAGGCAGAATATATTTTTAAAAAATGCTGTTAAAGTGGGAATTTTGAACCGAATTTCCCGAAGCGGATTGTGTTGGAAAAATCATTGCATTAAGGATGCACTTAAATCCAAACTGCTTATTTTCTGACTCATTTTTAAATTCATTTTTGCTCTCAAACGCATTTAATTGGTAGATTCGCTTATTCAGAAACTATATAATGTACCGCAATGATCGATTTTTTGATAGAGGCAGAATATATTTCAAAAAAGTATGTCAAAGTGGGCATTTTGAACGGAATTTCCCGAAGCAATTGTGTTATCACTTTCTTCTGGACACGATAACTTCCGCAATTCTGCACAAATCTCTTCCAATCTGATACATAAAATCAAGGGACATAAAATCTCGGTCAAGTTCGTTAATGGGCAAAATCGGACCGAGGGGATGGGAATAGGGAGGGGTTTTGTGAAATCCGAACCCCCCCCCCATAACATCTTAATTTTTGTACATATCAAATCAGTTTAAAGTTTTTATTACTTCTAAAAATTGGGCCAAAATTTTATGTATCACAGATTTTTGATAAAGTTAAAAATGGGCTCAAGGGGCGCAAAAATAGGGTTTTTGGGAGAAACAAATTCATAACTTCATCAATTCTCAAGGTATCAATTCCAATTAATTTTATTATAAATCTGCTTAATATTATCTACAACTTTTATATTCACAAGTTTTTGATAGGACCAATTCGTACCGCAAAAAAAATTAAAAACGAAAACAAAAAGGGGGTTTGAAGAAGTAAAAAATCCATAACTCCTTCAATTCAAAAGATATAAAATCCCCATGAATTTATCATATATCTTCTTAATATTGTCTACAATATCTATATAGACAAGTTTTGGATAGGACCAATTCTTACAGCAAAAACAAATTAAAATTAAATAGCGGTTGAAGAAAAAAATCATCTAAGTAAGGGTGTATTCAATTAAAAACTGCGTATTTTCTGACTCATTTTACGATTCATTTTTGCTCTCAAAGGCTTCCAATTGGTACGTTTTCTTACTCAGAAACTATATAATGTACCGTAATGGTCGATTTTTTGATATAGACAGAATATATTTAAAAATATGCTGTTAAAGTGGGCATTTTGAATCGAATTTCCCGAAGCGGATTGTGTTGGAAAAATCATTGCATTAAGGATGCACTCAAATCCAAACTGCCTATTTTCTGACTCATTTTTAAATTCATTTTTGCTCTCAAACGCTTTTAATTGGTAGATTCGCTTATTCAGAAACTATATAATGTACCGCAATGATCGATTTTTTGATAGAGGCAGAATATATTTCAAAAAATTATGCCAAAGTGGACATTTTGAACGGAATTTCCCGAATCAATTATGTTATCACTTTCTTCTGGACACGATAACTCCCGCAATTCTGCACAAATCTATTCCAAACTGATACATAAAATCAAGGGACAGAAAATCTCGGTCAACTTCGTTAAAGGGCAAAAGCAGACAAAGGGGATGGAAATAGGGAGCGGTTTTGTGAAAACCGAAAAAAACGCATAACTTCTTAATTTCTGTACATATCAAATCAGTTTAAAGTTTTTATTACTTTTAAGGATAGCGCCAAAAATTCATGCATCACAGATTTTTGATAAAATTTAAAATAGGCTCAAGGGGCGCAAAAAATAGGGTTTTTGGGAGAAAAAAAATTCCTTACTTCGTCAATTCTCAAGATATCAGATCCAATAATTTTATTATATCATCTACGACTTTTATATTCACAAGTTTTTGATAGGACCAATTCGTACCGCAAAAAAATTAAAAACGAAAACAAAAAAGGGGCTTGAAGAAGAAAAATTTTCATAACTCCGTCAATTCACAAGATATAAAATCTCCATGAATTTATCATATATCCTCTTAATATTGTCTTCAACATTTCTATAGACAAGTTTTTGATAGGGCCAATTCTTAAAGCAAAAACAAATTAAAAGTACATAGCGGTTGAAGAAAAAAATCATCTTATTATGGGTGCATTCAAATCCAAACTGTCTATTTCTTACTCATTTTTACGTTCATTTTTGCTCTCAAACGCATCCAATTGCTAGATTCTTATGTCAGAAACTATATAATGTACAGTAATGATCGATTTTTTCATAGAGGCAGAATATATTTCAAGAAATGATGTCAAAGTGGGCATTTTGAACAGAATTTCCCGAAGCGATTGTGTTAGAAACGAAAAATATTGCCCTGCTGAGAAAATAATTGTTTATTAATCAAGTTTTAATTAGTTGAAAGAAAAATAAAAACACAGGTCGCTTATAAATCTTTTAAAATATCACGTCAGGAATGTTTCATATTTTTTTTTATTAAAAATTAATCTGAAAATGTGCCAGAAAATTTCGAGTTGTTGAGTATGGAAAATATTTTTTTAATATCGCCTTAACATGATTCTGATAAAACCAGCTATTTTATAAAAAGGAAAGAAAAACTCGTCAAAAGCAGACAGATAAAACTGTTAAAGTGGATTTATATCTAATAATGATTTAGTTTTTGTTGGTGAAATTAGTATACTTAACTTCGAAATCTACCTCTGCTTGTAGGCCGGGCCGGCAGGGATTTTTTTCTTTTTGTTCCTTCTTTGTTCCATTTTCTATTAAAAGGAATTTATTAGCTTCGCAGGAAGTACTCAACGCTAAGAAAATGGTTGAAGTTAATGTCGCTGATTTTAATGATTTATTTTTTAAAAGTTAAAAAAATATAATAATAGAAAAAGAAATTAAATAAGAGCAGTTTAAAATATTAATGTTTCTAATGACGCAATTTTACAACAGATTAAACTCCATTTGTATTAGAATTACCTTAAAAATTTTAAGATGAGCTGATTCTAGTAAGCTTTTAGCAGAGAAGAATTAGTTGTGCGGACAAAATGTATACGTAAATACAGTACAAAGTCTAAAGTTCGGACACCCAAAGTTCGGAATTCTCCAAAGTTTGGACTTTCAAGAGGCAGTATTCCAGAAAGAAGTGAAAAAACAAAATTGTTGAAACAAAAAAAGGTCTAGAATAAAGAAGCTTTATTACTGAATCTTAATTCATACAGAATAAAAGAAAAACTTCTTAATGATATCCCTAAGTTAATGAAGCAGCCCACATTAATTAAAATGTTCAATAGTTCAGAAAGTTACAATTTCTTCTTAAATTGTTTCTTCCCTTAAGACTCAACTGCTCTGCTCAACAAGCGCAAAACTTTTTGACGCATTTGCAAATTCATTTTTTTTTTTAACGGAAAGTCATAAAATCGCAAGGCCTGACTATGAAGCGATTTGGAATCAAACTGAGTTTTCCATGTTTTGATAAATAAATTATCTATTGCGTTATAAGCAATTTTGATCAGGTGACAAAGACGTTTATCACCTTCATAGCGTGGTTATTCTTCTTTCGCGCGGGAATTCGGTTCAAAACGCCCAATTTGACACTCTTTTCTGAAAGACTGTTGCGTTTGCAAAAAAAACTCAGAACACAGTTCAGTTACATAGTTTCTGAACAACAACATCTGTTAGTTTCACGCATCTCAGAACAAAAATAAATTGAAAATTATGTCATAAAGTTTCCCTTTTTGATTTGAGAACAGCCTTAAATAAATGTTTTTGTTTTACTTTTAGGTAGATTTCGTAAGAAATACTACCTATTGTAGTCGTTACCATGGTGCGACTTTTGAAAAATTCCTTCATAACTTTTCATTATAGGACTCCAGGAACCCAAAACCACCCCCACCTCAAAAGTTTATATATATATATATATATATATACATATATATACATATATATATATGTATGTATGTATGTACTAAATTTTGTCCGCACGATAAAAGTCGTAATTATGCACGGATCTTCTTCAAACTCGCCAACAACTTTGAGATGACTAATATTTCGGCGGGGATTGCAAATGGAAAAAATCGGCCCAAGGGAATGGAAATGGGGAGGGTTCAAAATTTTGAATACCCTCTTAACATGATTCTGATAAAACCAGCTCTTACACAACAATGGCAGGAAAAAATAAATATTTTTCGTTATAGCAGTTGCCAACAATTAAAAAAAAAGAAATAAAATTCTCACCACAACAAATGCTTTTCTATTGCAAGGTTTCACGTGAAAAATTAAATTAAATAAATAGCTTGAATAATTGAAACAAATTGAACATTACGTCATAAGTTTTTTGGAGCAAGATTTCCGCATGATAACTCAAAATGAAATAAATAGTTTGACGAATTAAAAAAAAAATATATTCCGTCATATTGGAAATAAAATGGACCTCAGCAGGTGTGTTGGCGCCGAAATTCATCTGACAAATAAATTTTCAAAATCCAAGTGAGATGGGAGAGCAATTAGGTTAAATAGTTTATTAAATAAAACTGAAATAGTATGTAAATTCTATTCATCATTAGAAGTTAATAATTGTTCCATAATAGTAATTCTCCGTATTTAACAGAGCCATGATTTAACAATTGGCATCTCTGATTACAGAGTCAGGACATGTTACATGTTCTCTGCTTGGTTACAGAGTCAAGACTGACCATTTTAAAAATGATACATATTATATAATATAAACATCAAAATAAAAATTACAATATGCAGTTATAAATCTTCTAAATAGCTATAATATTCATTTAAATGACATCCAAGTAATTATAAAACTAATAAATCACCATCAATTCAAAATTATTATAAAGTAAATAAATCTATATTACATGACCTTGAAATCATAATGTTACTCATAAATATTGATTCAGGGTTATAAACAATTTAGATAAACAGATTAGATTTTTTCTGTCAAAAGAAATCAGTTTTATAATTATATTTCGCAATATGAAAGATAAACAGAGTTAAATTATAAACAAATAAATTTGAGGGCATTTACGCCGTAACATCCTCCGCCTCCATGAACGGAGTTCATCGAACAATTATAACTTACCAAATTTCCACTATCACATACTAAATAATCAAATATTAAATACAAATTTAAAATATTACCTTAAATGTTAAGTATAACTAAAATGAAATGCAATTAAATCCTACTACTTCTATAAAAAACAGTTTCTGGAACAACTAAAAATAGAAAAAGACATTAATATACAAAATAGTTCAGAAAGTTACAAAAATTAGACATAGAAAAAAATAATAATAATAAAGTTAGTTAAAATAAAGTAAAATTCTATTATATTAAATGTCCATTGGTAGAGGAGACAATTTTGTGATAGGGCGTTTCAGTTCACCAGTAGAAGTCTTTAATTTGACAACACGAACAATATTATCATCCCCAGGAAATAGTTCAATTATTCTGCCCAATTTCCACCTTAATGGGGGCTGGTTTTCTTCCTTTATCAACACAAAGTCATTGATTTTTAAGTTCGGGTTGCTTCTAAACCACTTTGTACGTTGCTGCAATTGTGAGAGATAGTCTGACGACCACCTTTTCCAAAAACTTTGGAAAATCTTTTGTAGCAATTTCCAACGTTCCAAAGGAGTTACATAGGTAGAGGAGATATCAGGCTCAGGTAAGGAGGTCAAGGGTGCTCCTATAATAAAATGTCCTGGCGTCAGAGCCGTAAAGTCATTTGGATCAGAAGACTCAGCGACAAGCGGTCTTGAATTTAAGCATGACTCAATTTGTGCAATTAAGGTCAAAAATTCTTCATAAGTTAAAATCTGATCACCAATTGTTCTCTTCAAATGATTTTTCATTTGTTTTATTCCCGCTTCCCAAAGGCCTCCAAAGTGAGGGGCGGAAGGTGGGTTGAATTTCCATACTATCATTTCGTCAGTAAGATACTTGTGCAATTTTTCATCAGAAGCAATTAGAGACATCATTCTCTTTATTTCGCGGTCTGCCCCTACAAAATTTGTACCTCTGTCGGAAAATATTTCTAGAGGTTTTCCACGTCGAGCCACGAATCTTTTCAATGAGGCTAGAAAGGTTTCAGTTGTAAGATCAGTGACTAACTCAAGATGGATAGCTTTTGTTACGAAACAAACATACAGACAAACATAATGTTTAAAGGGTTTCACACCACGTCCCTTACGAGGTTTGATCAAAAAGGGGCCGGCTAAGTCGACTCCTACTCTTGAAAATACTCGAGCTTGTGTCACGCGTGCTGATGGCAGATTTCCCATCAACTGAGATGAAAGGTGTGATGAATTTCGGAAACATTTCATACATTTCCTTATTTCTCTTTTCACAGCTTCTTTAGCATTAATTATCCAAAATTTTTGTCGAATTGCTGAAATTGTCAATTGAGTCCCGCTATGAAGATGTTTCTCATGAAAATACTTTATTATCAAGTCTGTAACATGATGCCTTTTAGGGAGAATGATTTGGTTTTTGATATTCAGACAAGTTTGCATTTTTTAGCCTACCTCCAACACGAAGAATATCATTTTCGTCAAGAAATGGATGTAAAGGAAGGAGTTTGCTTTTAGAATTTAGGATCTTTCTGGATTTTAGAATTTTCAGTTCGTCTCCGAATTCATGGTTTTGAATTAATTTCACAATAGCATTTGTTGCCCTTTCAAGTTCTGGAACAGTCAAAAAACCATAGACTCGTTCAGATGGGCATGTACTATTTTTGATGAATCTGAGGCACCAAGCCGTAATTCGTTTTAACTTAGACCAGGATGAAAATTTAAATAAAAGCTCAAATTCTGGAATATTTTGGGATATGGAGCAAACAAGCGTTTTACGTTGTTCTTGCAAGACCTCTTCATCAGGTAGATTAGGTTGAGTTTCAGGGGGAAATACTGGTAACGATTCTTCCTTCAGCCAGCTAGGACCATGTAACCATACCTCGTTATTAATCAATTCAGATGCAGAGCAACCACGAGAGAGAACATCTGCAGAATTTTCCTTTCCTTTACAAAATTTCCATTGTACAGGAGCAACAAGTTCCTGAATTTCGCGTACGCGGTTTGCCACAAAGGGCTTCCAGTTGTTAGCACTTCCTTTAATCCAGTGCAAGGTAATTTGGGAGTCACTTAGACAAAATATATTTTCATTCACAATTTTAAATATTTCCTTTAAATAATTCGCTAATCTTGCAGCCGTAAGTGCTCCAAGAAGTTCGATGCGCGGCAATGTAATTTTCTTGAGAGGCGCTACTCTCGACTTTGCTATTACAAATGAAGTTTCACAAGAAGAAGAATCACGTAAATAAGCCACTGACCCATACCCCTTTAAACTAGCATCAGAAAATATGAAAAGTTGAGCGGTTTCAGGATTTAATTTTGGGATAGTTACAAAATATTTTCTAAGAATTTCAAAATTTACCAAGTCTTTTATTTCATTATGCCATTTTCTGAATTTTCCACTTAAAGAATCTGGTAATGTAGAATCCCAGTCAATTCCATGTTCCCAGAGTTCTTGCATTAAAAATTTAATTCTTATCACGAAAGGGGAAATGAGTCCAATAGGATCATAAATTTTTGCCACAGTTTGTAAAACAATACGTTTGGTAATAATTTTATGGTCAAATTCTACTAAAAGTGGTTGTATGTCTATTTTCAAGGTGTCACTTTCTGTTATCCATATAATTCCCAATACCTTCGAAAGATTTTGTTCAAGAGTGTCTTCCTCAAAGTTTATTCCATGTTCCTTCCATAAAAATTTTAAATCGGAAGAATTGGTTTTAAATTTTCTGAGTTTCATATTGGCCTCACTCAATATCTTCTCTGCACCGTTTGATAAAACAAAAGCTTCATTTACTGAATCAGCTCCATGAAACAGGTCATCAACGTATAAGGAAGTATCCAGCATATTAACTATTTTTCCAAACAAATCTTTATACCCCTCAATGTGATGTTTGATGGTTGCAGAAAGGAAAAAGGGTGAAGTTGTTACACCAAAAGTTACACGGGTCATGCGAAAAACCTTCAAAATGGGATTGTTACTAGTGATATTGTCAAACCACAGGAACCTCAAAAAATTTCTATCTTCTTGTTGTATCTGGATTTGCAAGAATGCCTTTTCTATATCGGCCAAGAAAGCAATTTTGTGGAGACGGAATTTTAAAATAATGTCCAATATGTTAGGATTTAGATTGGGCCCAGGAAATAAGCACTCGTTTAACGATTTTGCCCCCTTATCTTTGGATGACGCATCAAAAACAATTCTTACTTTAGTTGTCGATTTATCTTCCCTTATTACTGGTCTGTGAGGCATGTAATACGTGTTTATTTCATCTTTATTAAACTCACATTCTTCAATTATACCCAAACCACATTGTTCATTTAATATTTTCTCATATTCCTTAAGTAACCATTCATTTTTGCACAATTTTGATTTTAATCCCCAAAGTCTATGTTTAGCTACATCAAAATTGGATTCCAATTCATTTTTATTTACTTTCCACAAAAGTTTAGTTTCATATCTTCCATTTACAAAATTTAAATTATCATTAAATATATCAAGAG
Source organism: Maratus speciosus (assembly GCA_963932465.1). Lineage (NCBI taxonomy): Eukaryota > Metazoa > Arthropoda > Arachnida > Araneae > Salticidae > Maratus > Maratus speciosus. The sequence goes on along the minus strand of OZ010799.1, from coordinate 352,545,364 downwards.
CATCTAAATCCTTTTGTGAAAATAATTCATTTTTACTATCACAAATACCCAAAGACTCTAGTTTCCAAAACTTTTGCAAATCAAAATTTTCTATTTCATTAACAGATACAAGATGAGCATTAACTGTTTCGTTACCTTTAGAGTTTATTTTTCCCACTACTGTGTACCCAAAAAGTGTATTAGCTACATATAAATGGTCATTAATTTCTTCAACGACACCTCTCTGAACATTCCAGAAATAATCAGCTCCAAGTAAAATTTGTACTTCGGATTCCTCGGGCGTAGGGTCGGCTAACCTCCATCTTTTACTTTCAATGTATTTTATAACTAGAGGGTCAGAATTGGGAACCTTCAATGTTGTTGCACTTATCAAATCGGTAGCTAGCACCTCAACATCTATAAAACGATGATAATTCATTTTACTTCGCAATTTAATTTTAAAAACATCATATTCTTCTTCGCGACCTTGATCCATTCCAAAAGCGAATACAGTTAAATGTTCTTTTCTTAAAACAGGCAAATTTAATTCACGAGCTAAAGCTTTTGTTATGAAGCTTTTTTCGCTTGCAGAATCAAGTAATAATCGAACTACCTTTGATTTAGAATTACCTTGAGCAGTTACACAACATGTTTGCAATAAAACAGCATGCTTAGAATTTCTAAAATTACAATGAGAATTAGATACAACTGTTTGATTTTGATTTTCATTAATTTCCGGTTTCAAACTTTTCTTAAAGCAAAATAATTTGTTATGTTCAGTGCTTTTACAATTTAGACATGGCTTTAATTTTATGCGGCATTGCGAAGATAAATGCGATTTCAAAAAGCATTTGTAACATCTACCCTCCTTACGTAACATTAATCTTTTCTTATCATCAGCTAAATTTTTACACTCGGAAGATAAATGATCATTACCTTTGCAAAATACACAAAAAACTTTAATAGTGGCATTTAAGGTATTAGCATGTTGATATTTATTTGATGTTTTCTTTTCACGAAATTCAGTTTTATTTTTATGTACAAAAGAAGAGGATGCATCATTTTTAGAACTTGTCATTGACAAAGCCTTTTCTCTACATTCTATTTCACATTTCAGAAAGGCAATTAGATCGGTTACATCTGACTCTTTGCTAGTATCACGTTTTCTATGATATTCAATCACTAATTCATGGGGCAATAGCTTTAGCAAAATAGGATTTAGCAATTGTCCATAAGAACTGGATGTTACCCCCAAATTTCTTAAACTTCTAATATTAACTTCGCACATGTCATGCAATCTTCTTAATGCATTTAAATTTGAACAATTTTTAACTGGTTCCATATTTAATAAATTAGTCATGTGTTTATTAATAATAACATCAACCTTACCAAAACGGTCCTTTAATAAATCAATACAAGTATCATAATTTTGTTCTGTCAAAGGAAACCCTTCTACCACATTATAGGCCCGATTACATAACAAGGATTTTAGATAAGCGAATTTTTCTATCTTAGATAGTGATTTATTCTGGTGTATCGATGTTTCAAAACAGTTAAAAAATTCGACCCATTCTTCGATTTCACCAGAAAATTTTGGAACATTTAATTTAGGCAATTTCATGGCAGAACTCGTTTCTGTTCCACTAGCAGAACCATTCAATGAATTTACACGACTAGTTGCTATCATAGAAACATTATCCTTTTTACATTTTCTTAATCTATTTTTAATTTTAAATTTAGCACTGATCAATTGGTCAGTGTACTTTTCACTATTAGCAATGTCCTTTTCATATTCTTTTAAGTCGGATATTTGAGCTTCAATATCACGATTCAAACTTTGGAAAGCCGTTTCTTTTAAGAGAAATATTTCTTGAAGCTCTAATAATTCATCGGTTTTCGTATTATCAATGTCATCATTTAATAATGTTTCTAATTTTGTAATTAATTTCGTGAAACTCGTTCGTTCAACAGAACGTTTTGCTTTCAGCTTTTCAAGATTTTCCATTTTAAATAAAGAATAATTCTTATTTTAAAACATTAACCATTCATAGAAAATGAAAAAAATATTTTCTTACCTGTTAATTCCAGGTAATGTAGATGGCATGTCGTAATCCAAATGGCACAATAATAATTCCACACTAATCACAGGTTGAAATATAAATCACACACTAATCACATGTTGAAAAATAAATCACAGTTGTTAATCACAAATCTCTTTCACAATAGCTCACTATTATTTCCAAAAAATGTTTCGCGGGTTACTCGGCACCAAAATAAATGTTGGCGCCGAAATTCATCTGACAAATAAATTTTCAAAATCCAAGTGAGATGGGAGAGCAATTAGGTTAAATAGTTTATTAAATAAAACTGAAATAGTATGTAAATTCTATTCATCATTAGAAGTTAATAATTGTTCCATAATAGTAATTCTCCGTATTTAACAGAGCCATGATTTAACAATTGGCATCTCTGATTACAGAGTCAGGACATGTTACATGTTCTCTGCTTGGTTACAGAGTCAAGACTGACCATTTTAAAAATGATACATATTATATAAAATAAACATCAAAATAAAAATTACAATATGCAGTTATAAATCTTCTAAATAGCTATAATATTCATTTAAATGACATCCAAGTAATTATAAAACTAATAAATCACCATCAATTCAAAATTATTATAAAGTAAATAAATCTATATTACATGACCTTGAAATCATAATGTTACTCATAAATATTGATTCAGGGTTATAAACAATTTAGATAAACAGATTAGATTTTTTCTGTCAAAAGAAATCAGTTTTATAATTATATTTCGCAATATGAAAGATAAACAGAGTTAAATTATAAACAAATAAATTTGAGGGCATTTACGCCGTAACAAGGTGAATATGTAACGTCATGTGAGTTTGAAGAAACGTATTAAAACATGACGAAAATCCGACAATGGAAATATTAACTTATTTTAACACTTTGAGGTTCTCTGAATTTGCTTTAGCTATTTTTTAAACCTATTCCATATACATTTTTGTGTGTATTCGTGTATATTAGAATTTTCCCAAAATGTTTAGCTCTCTGGAGCTCATTCTTATTGAAGGAACTGGGTCTATCTCTAATCTTGATTTAAGATTTGTTGGTGAATTTAGTACTTCGAAATCTACCTCCGCCTGTAGGCCCGAGCCGTCAGGGATTTTTTATTTTGTTATGATTTATTTAATGAAAATGATTGTTTAATTTAGTATTAATTGTTATTATATGCAATTTTTAATATATGAACGTCATATTTTGCCTTTTTATGTAGTGAATTTTCTGTTCCTTTTTATTGGAAAAGCAATATTTTTGACGACCCGAAGTTCGGACTTGGTAAAGTCCCGAAGATTCCGGACATTAGACTTTGTACAGCACTATTAAAAAATGATGCGATGAACAGGGTTTCAAAAGGACAAAATTTTTCATGCTTTCCTAATATCTTTTTAAAATTTTAGAAAATTATCTTTCCAGGATTTCACATTTTCTATACCTACACAAGTGCTCCTTCAATTTTTTAAATATACTTTTGAATTATTTGAAATTCCATGATTTTTCTTTATTTTTTTTTTTAATTGCATCGTTTTCTTTCAAAGCAAATATGGAATTTTTTAATATCGCTGCAAGTACTCAGAGTAAGCTAAAAGTACAACACGTACTATATGCATAACGGAACTTTATAGCCAAAATAACAACTTTTAATTAAATGTCCAATACCTTGCCCAATAATACAATGCCCAATCCTTCTTTAATTAAATGTCCAATACTACGAGGGCTGTTCAATAAGTAATAAGGTTGATTTTACTATCGCGAATTTTATTAATATTTTTTTTTACTGTGGAATAGAGAAATTCTGCTGTCTGTATTAGCAAAAGAGGTTGATAGATGGCATATACAGCTGATGTTTCAGAGTATCACGTGAGTACTAAACACAAGCTTGTGCACAAGCTGCGCATACGAGCTGCGACCAGTCATTGAAATTCATTTGAAATTCGTAGCTATGTTTTCAACGACTGTAGGCTGTTCGTGTATTTAAATTTTAAGTATATTTCTGAAAGTAATGTTGTTCGTTTTAATTGTGTATTTTCCGTAAAGGTAAATATATATATATATATATATATATATATATATATATAGTAACGATGAATAGAATTAAACAATAAGCAGTTTAAAAGTTCAACGAGAGATTTATCAAATAGAAATTAGCACACCATTAAATTTCACGTATGAATTAGAGTGTATTATTTATTATGTGAATTATGTACAAACGTACAATATTAAGTATTTATACGTTTTTAACAAAGCTCAATTAGTTTTGTGGGGAAAATAAAAATCAGAAGAATGTTGCAAGGATAACACAATGTGCAAGGTATTATAAACAAACAAAAAAAATGTAATATTTAAAAAATATATATCCGCATTCCTATTATTGCAAATATAGAACTAATTACCAACTTGTAATAATATTTAAATTTATTTATACAGATCTTTTTTTAGATGCTAAAAGGTGTAAAATGAAAACTTTAAAAACAGTAAAAATAATTTTATTAGCATGTTTAAATGTTTTAGATCTGTCTGAGCCATTTATAATACAAATAAATAACAATATTCTAAAATTGCACAATTTATACCATAGTTCCAAATTCAAAAATAAACATCCAATGTAAAATAACAAATAACGCATGCATGATCTGTAAGAGAATATTCTTATTTATTTGTTTTGAAAATGGTTGTAAAATCTGACACATTCTAAGAAGTTTAATAAAACTATTTTTACTGTTTATAACATTTTTACACCCTTAAGCAATTTAAAAAAATCATCCTATTATTGCATTTTGAAAAATCATAAAAAATAAACTCAGAATTTTAAATTTCTAATAATTAGCTGAGTGATTAATTAAAAACCACAAATAAAAGAATGGAAAATGTTCACAATTCAACTAAAGCATAGATTTTAAAATTAGACCACAGATAATATTTCTTTGAGAAAGACTTTGAAATTTTAATTGAATATAATTATGTAAGGAAAATCAATTATTATTATTTAAATAAAAATGTCTATGCTGATAGTGGCTACGGTAAGCAAAAATGCTTAAAAACATTTTAATAAGCAGATATACCAGATTTATACACACGTGACATTTTATTACACAAAAGAATACACATATTGCACAATGTCTGTTTATATTCGATATCGATAGATCTTTTCGTGTATTTTATTTTACAGGGTGATCCCAAGTATTATTTTTTTCTTTGATTTTTTGTTGGCCCCCTAATTTACCCCCTTATCAAATCGTCATTGCTAAATATGAGGTCATGCCTGTTCTTTTTAATCCTGAAAATGCAGAAGAATCTGTCAAGTATATTTCTTAATATTCGACAAAATGTCTAAAATTTGACAAAAAGACAAAATGTCTAAATTGACAAAATGTCTAAAAGTTGACGATCATTAATGGCCATATAGTGTATATTTTATATTTAATCGAGGGGAAAAATTACGTTTCGTCTTATATTTTATATAACTTATTTCATGTTACCCATAATTTGTTCTTTATGTGTAAAAACCTCAGAAAACAATATGTTTTACAGATTTAAAAAAAAAAAACTATTTACTAAAATAAAGTTTATTTTCTGCTAATGATTATCAGAAACGTTTCAGAGTAATTTTTATAGTGAATTATTTCGGCGCTGTAAAATAGAAAAACGTTTCTTAATCTGAAAAAAAAAAAAATAACCACGTACGAAAACATAGAATTTTTTTTTCTTACCCAATATTCCTACAAGTATTCTTTATTACGTAGAAGCCTCAAAAGTTAGAATATACTTAGTAACATCAATAGCAGCAATAGATTTTCAAAAACAAATTCAGAAATCTTGCTGATATTAGAGTAATAGAGTTATGTAGTCTTTAATTAAATATATTTCTTGTATTAACACGTTAAACGCGACGCCTGTCCCTGGGGACCGGAATTGATCTTTTCGTTTAGGCGACGCCGGTCCCTAGGGACCGGCGTTATAAAATTATAAAAATAATATATTATATAATTTAAAAACAAACTTTTTTCAATTTTTAATGTATTTTATTAAAACATTTCAAACATAAAAAGGGTTTTCCTTCACAAGAATTACAAAAATATGTTTCTGTATACAAAAATTCTGTTTTACAAAAAGGTATTTCTGTAATTCTCGGTAAATCCCCTGAGACATTAAAAAATTTTGAAAAAAATTTGAAAAAATAACCGCTTTATTGTTTTCTATTACATTGTACTCGAGAAAAAAAACAAAAACAATTTGCGTATTTTCACAATTTCTGTGTATGCTGTCACTTAAACGGAAATTAAAGTAAAATTAGAGTCGTGTTTAACGTGTTAACACATTACACTAGATTATTATGTAGACAGAAGTTGTGGTTTTAAGAATTCAATTTATAAGATAGTAAATTTTCTCATTTTAGGCGTATTTACATTATTTTCTTGTACAGTCCGTGCGTAAAAAACAACACACATAACCTTATTCACAGATCATTTAAAATAAAATCCCGACCAAGGTGTTATTATACCTGGAATAAAGTTTTCCTTACGAGTATAGATGCAGTTTTGGATACAAGATTCGTCTACTTATTAAAAAGCTAAACTAACTTAGGTTTTTCAAATAGTAACACTCTCTTAAAAGTACCTTAACAATGTCAATCAAAATATGTTTATTTGATTTAACAAAAAACGGGACGTTGGCATCTATGTAAGTGATTAATAAAAAAAAAATAAAGTAAAGAAAGGAAAATAAAGAGGTGAAAACATAACGTTGTTTTGTTATTTTTCTTTTTGTCATCATTACAAGATAATTCATTATTCATTCTTCCTTTCTTTTTTTTTAACCATTTGGAAAAATGGTTATTGTTCTCGTCAGGATCGGAAATCAAAAGCATATCTGAAGGTTTTCATTGGTTTAATCCGCATTTTATTCGTTTTATGATTGTTCTATACAGTAATCTGTATTTCCTTTTAATTTCAACAACGATGGATACCTTCTGTTGCCACTATGACAAAAAAGTAATAAAAAATACAAAAAAAATGATAACTCAGAAACAAATTGAGATACAGCTTTCAAACAAATTGCATTCAAACGTAAATTTTTTCTCTATCCGACGGTGTAAAAAGTAATATTGTCGGATGTTTAAAAGTTTAAGAATGAAATTTCATTTAAAATTGGCCGTCAGATTTCTTGAAAATCTGACGATGGAAAAGCCTTTTCCCGAACAGCCAATAGAATGCTTGGATATTTACGCAAGTTTCAAGTGGATAATACTTAAGTTTCGTGAAATCTGACGGGTCGCAGGCGATTTGTTTGGTTTGCAATTTTTACGTGTAATAACACTATTAATGTTCAATTCATGGCGTACGTAATGTATGATCAACTCCGTGCGATTTTTTATGTCTTAAATTTTAGTCTTCGAAAAAATCGTTTTCCAAATGGTCGCTGTAATTTGATAAATTGCTTTTCTTTTCTTTTCTTTTTTTTTTTTTTAGAATTACTAAATTTCTGAGACTGAATTCAATAAAATCGTTGTGCGTTCATCTGGAATTTTCATTTGGCAAAGATGAATCATAAATTTTCTTGAAACAATAATGAATAAAGGAATGAATAAAAAAAAGAAATATTCCATTATATTAATAATGAAAGGCACTTGATCATTTGTCACTTCTGCGCCGTTCAAATAAATGGAGTATAAAAAATCGATGCAATTTTCCGTGTTGCAAATTAAATATAAATTTTCATTATATTAGGTTAAGCAAAAAGTTCTGGAAAATTTTTAATGCAATAGTTACCAGAATTTGTATCGCATATGATGGTCGTGCCATGAATGCCGAGCGCTATTGCCAGCAGTTAGAATACGTCTACGACAAATTGGTGCAGAAGTATCCAAGATTGGTCCGCCGAAAGCGCGCTTTGTTTCAGCAGGACAATGCCAAACCGCACGTGGCTCAGAGGACCAAGGACAAGTTTGCACACTTGGACGGCGTCGAAATTCTTCCAGGACCCGCTTACAGTCCTGACATGGCTCCATCCGATTATGGCCTTTTTCGATCAATGAAATACTTTTTCAAGGGCAGTCAATTTGAACCATTTAATGAAGTTGAAGAAGCATGTCAAGAGTTTTTCGATTCCAAGGAGCCGCCATGGTACTTCCAGCAAATCCAGAATGTGGCCGAAAGATGGCAGAAAGTTGTCGACTATGATGGTTTCTACTTTGAAGAAAAGTCCTTGTTCCTTTTGTTGTTAATTTGCGCATAAAAACGCAACTTTCACAAATTTCCAAGAACTTTTTGCTCAAACTATTATATAAGAATTTCCTTTTATTAATATCAATACGTGCATCTTTAATGTCAATATAAGCAAATTTAAAATTCAGAAAACAAACAAAAAGACACTATATATTTTTCTTTTCATTTTAATATTGATTTCTTTTATCATTTATTTAATAACTTATTTTAAGATAAAGATTCATCAGTAGATATTTTTTAATTAATTGCGGGAATAAAAATTCAATGAACAAGAATAAATTACTACTGAATGGCACGTCTCATACTTTTGAAGAAAGTTAATTTACATCCAGTATTATTGTGAAAAACAGCGTATGTACAAGGTGCCCCAAAAGTCCCTGACACATTTTAAAATTCATTATAAAACCAAGTACTAATTGTCGTACAGGGGTGCGGTTTGGACTAAAATGCTTCTCAAAATGAAAAGTTTTCTTCAAGCAAATACAAAAATTAGTTCCAAACTTTGATCATAGATGGCGCTATTTATACGTATGTTTGGTTTCAAACATGCATTTTTTTCTGATTTTGACATTAATTTTGTCGCTGTGACACAGGAATGACGAAAATTATTGATCTGTAACTACTTTTGACTAAATAAAATGGTTTGTAACTCATTGTCTTGAATTCGTTTTTGTGTTTTTACGAAACGGCGCCATCAATTCGGCGAAGATTGGAACTATTTTTTTTTTTATTTTCTTGAAGAAAACTTTTCATCAGAAGTATTTTGTAAAAAGTGCACACATGTGCGACAACTACCTGATTTTATATTAAATTTTAAAATATGTTAAGGAATTTTGGGACACCCTGAATTATAATGGCTTGGCGGTTCTTTAACAAATCGGCAAATGGGGTGCTTTCGTACTATAACTAGTTTTATATATATTCAGATCTTGGTGCAATAGTTTTTGCACTCTTATGCAAAAATGCATGAATATAAAATTTATAACGATTCCATATATTAAATTCAGTAATATGGAAACAATAGGTCTCCATCTTAAATAAGACATAATCACCTGACAACCTATAATCATAACCTTTAATGGGATAGCAATGAATTAATGACGTATGATATGATTTAATCGAATGAAGAAAACTTTTATTAATATTTTTTGAAGTTTTGAATCGGTTTTCATAAAAATAAAAATGAGTAGACAAAATTCTGCAATAGTTATATGTATTAAATTTGAAACCATTTGGTTGGGTACTTTTTGCGCTGTTATCGGTGGACCGACGGACGGACCAGACTACGACTATAGGTGCTATGTATTTATGTAATTACGAACGCACCTATAAATGTAGTTTTTTTTATGGTAAATAGATAAACAGAAATAATGAGCAACGTTCTAAGCGTTTTATCTTTCAAAATATCATATTCATCTATGTAACTTTTATTGTCTTTCTCAATTGATACAATATTTTTAAAACTTCATTAAATATTACCAGCATATTGTACCATGTTATGAAGTGGTTTTGAATGAATAACAATCTATTCATGAATATTCTTTAAACAAATTATTAATATTATACAAATTATATAATCATTTAATTTCAAAATATACTAGAAGGAAGCACTAGATTTAGAAATATTAGAATTAGAAAGAATTGTGTTTGCAAGCATCCTTTTACAGAATTTATAAGTTTTATTACTCAAGTAGTAACTTATGTTATTTTATGTTTTCTCCTTTCATTTCTTTACCTATTAAAAATATGTATTTATGTTTCTGACTCCCATACTTTAACTAGATTTTTGTGTTAAAAATAAGTGTATATTGCATTTTAGCATAAACATAATTTAGTTAAATATTCGAGTATACTTGAAATGATCTCAACAATCAATTCTCTCAAACAATCCTATTTGAAGAAATCAAAGAACGGACATCAAAGAGGATGACGTGAAAGCAACAAGAGAAATAAAAAAAAATCTACAAATTCCACATGATAAGTTTGCGTTTATAGAACTATTGTGACATATTTTTTAAATAATGTAGTATGTTTCAAACTAAGAGCGTTTTTAACTTAAATTATCGTTGATCTAAATATGTTTATGAATAGTTAAATTGTAAAAATAAATAAAAAGAATCTATTACAAGGTCCTTACACTAAAATGAGACAAATATTTTCTAATCTATGGAAATCTATATACCTATGTACAGAAATACAAAATAACTTATTTCATGTTATCCATAATTTGTTCTTTATGTTTAGAAAACACACAAACCAATATCCAGATTTAAAAACATTGTATTTGCTAAAACGAAGTTCATTTCCTGCTACTGATTATCGGAAAAAGTTTCAGAATATTTTTTATAGTGAATTAATCAGTATTCTAATCTTGGAATATACGTTTTTCGGAGAGATTCAATTCCAAAGTAAACATTTTCATGTTCAATAACCACATGATACAGATCAACATGATAAATTAACGACATTAACATTAACAATAAAAATAATATTATTTTCTTACTATTGCTTTTTTAAATTGTATTAGTCGGCTGAAATTGTTTAAATAAGAATTGATGTCATACTAAAAACCTACATTCCCTTTTGAAAAACCTGAATAAAAACTATCCACAAACGTTTCCAAAAATCGATGGCAACAAAAGAAACTTTCATTTTATAAATCCTTTTTAAATCTCAAAATTATATTGGTTTCTTGGTTTATATATAGATTTTTAGCATGCATTTAAATGTCAATTAAACATTTTCAACTGCATAAATAAATTTAGACATGGAAGAGTAACAAAGTAATGTTTATTTTAATTCTAAATATTTTAATTTATCACGTTTGTAAAACAGTTTTTTTTAACATGAAATGTTTACTGATAATATCATAAAATCGAATTTTCCAATTTGAGAAAATTGATTGTTACCCTACATAAATTACGTGGAAACCTTTCCTTAAAATGCTTTTTTAAAACTTGAAAATATATTAGTTTCTGGGGTTTCTAATATTAAGAAAATGCTTTTCGGAATCGTGGATAACTCGGAACAGGGTACTGTATATTTTCGTTCGTGGTTATAATATATTTTCGTACCTTAAAAAGCATTTGCATTTTTTTACAACGTGAAAGTAAGCAAGTTAGTTATAATGTATTTTGTATATATATTTCATTATATTTTTTACATTATACCTGGACTATTGGCACGTTAAAATACATTTTTATGAAAAACAACATATGATTTTACTATTTCCTTTATTCTATTTGAACAGTAAATGGTTTATATGAAGGACGCGAGAAATTTTATAGTCAAGATTTTTGTTGTTAGACAACACTGGGGAATCCAACCCGGACCTCCCGGCATGCAGAATATAAAGGAAAACATTTTTTTTTAATATATACTTCTTTCCGACTGCGCACGCACCATTACAAAAAGGATTTTTATGTGAAAAAATGCTACTTTTGCGTTTTAATAATGTTTTGAAATTTATTAAAGGGACCGGGAAAGCCCTAACTCCTCCATGTTAAACTCACCAACTTCATGTACCCTTTTCTCAGAAATGGTGAAAGGTAGAGGTCTAGATTTTTTAGAGTAGTTAGAGTAACATAATTTACGTATTTTAACCCACCATTTTCTTTCTAAGTGAAACTCAAAATGAATTAATAATTATTTATTGAAAGCCATTTTTAAATTAGCATTTTTGGTAAGATTTCACTTCCTAAAATAATTCTTAACAAATCATTAAATCACTGTGTTAAAGTATAAAATATAACATTATATAAGTATTTAAAAAATCCGAGTTTTTAAGTTTAACAGATATTGAAAAAAAGGAACATAAACATGAAGAATCCAAGTTTTGAGAAAAAGTCAATTAAAGATTTAAATGAGCATTAAGCTGTGAAGTACTCTTAGAAAAAATGTATAATTTCAACATTTATTTTTTTATATATAAACATGTGTGACACATCGTTGGAAAGATAAAAGTTCAAACTCTTTAATGATATAAAAAAGTGAAAATCGATTTTTTGGATGAATTTTGCTTTCCTGGCCCCCTTAAGAGCGTTACCTCCGTGTACAAGTGAATAGCCGAAGTATTTGCAAATAACTACGTTACTCTCCGCAGTCCTTTTTATTTATGATCATTTCTGTGGTTTAAGAACGTAGTTTAATTATATGTCTATTTTATTTACATTGTTTTATTATTTACTTTTATTTATAAAGCTTTAATTTCGTTATGAAATATCAGCCACAAACAAATGCGGAAAATTGATATAAATTTAAAGGCAAATAGATTTATCTTCACAATCGTTTGCATGCGATAGAGAGAGATTAATGAAAATGAAAATGATGCTTGAAAATTATTATTTTAAAAACCTAAAAAGCGAGTAAATTGCGGTACAGTTTTCAACAATATTGCAATAGAGTTTTAAAAGAAATTGGATTTGTAAGAATATTTTTCTGTATTCGAAGGTGTAAAACTATAAAATGTGCCATGTTCAGAAGTTCAAAAAAAGGCAGTAAAAGCGAAATTTAATCGTCTGATGCTGGCAATACACCGTCCCCTAAATACTAGGCCTGAGCTCTAACACAAAAATGGCGGCTGTCGGGGCTGTCAAGGGACCGTATAAACTTTTAAAAAAATCCACCTACGGCAGCCGCCATTTTTGTGTCAAAACTCAGGCCTAGTGTTAAGGGGGGTTGGGGGGGGGTAATATCAAAAACAATGTCAGCATTACCGACGGACGCGTTTGTCCTTTATATTATAGATACTTCAGTAGTAATGGTTACGTTATCTTTGGGTATAACAATGCAAAAATCTACTTACCTTACTTTATCTATTACCTTACTTTAAAGGGATTCTTTTAATAATGCTTCCTTACCAAGTTACTTCAAAGAAAATACGTTTATGTCGAGAGTTCTTTGTGAGTACTCTTTCCTCCAATGTTTTAGAAGTTTGAAAGAAAATAATACGCAACATGTTTCAAAAAGAAAAGAAAAGAATAATATCTCTAAAATGAATCATGCCTTTGTTTACCCATCATCTTAAACACAATTTTTTTTCAATGCGTTTAAAAATTAGTTTTGTGCTCCGGTTAAAACAAATAATGAAGAGAGAGAAAATTTTCACGAAAAATCCTTTAGGTGTTAACACTTACAAAGGTAGTTTTCACTAGGCAAAATTTCATTTAAGGACTTTCATTAGATAAAGCAGAACTTCTGTTTGACAAATGATGCGGTTACAATTAAAATATTATAAAAATATGTTTATTTATATGGTTAAATTAGACTGTTATTAAAGATATTAATATTAATAATAAAGAATTTTCTTGTGAATATAACTTATTTATTTTATGATTTCAAAAATGGTTCTGGAAAAAAATATCAAACAAAATTCTATTTTTATACTCTTTTAGTCAACTGAACCTGGTTTTAATACGTAAAAGTGAAAAACGATTTTCAACCCACTAAAAATATAAAATGCTAAAAATATAAACTATAATATATAAAATTAAATGCTAAAAATATAAACATGATGTACTAATGTGTGTTTCCAATGACAATATTGCATTTTAATATTTTTGGAACTTAAGTAAAGATTAATGTATTAAATTTAAGACATTTTTCTATTAGACGACAACAGGTGATAAATTGCCATATATTGTCTGCAAGTCATCCAGGTGTATGGGAGTTAAAAAAAATGGATTTAATGGTGCGCCAATGTGCTTGTACAAATAGGCCAAATCGCTAGGAAACTGCATTAATGAAACATTTTAAATATAACTAGTTGAAAACAGATTATAAATAAAAAATAAAGAGTGTAATAATTTAAAATATAAAAAATGTATATACTTTTATCAATTAATTGTTTAACCCCTTGACCTCTAAGCTTAATTTGCCGGTGAAGGGCTATGTGGGGTAAAATGTTTGTTTTATAAAACTGAAAATTGACCATTACGTAATTTTGACGTATTACCGGAACAGTTGAATCTGGGGAAACAAAACGAAGTGTAGCGGGCGCTGTTGGGGTCGCAAGAATTGTCAATGCAAGGCTGTGAAATATATTCAAGACACATGGAATGGTAGACATCGACAAGTCAGGGTAGGCCATGTGCTACCACTGAAACTGATGACCGATATATCCTGTTAACATCTCGTCGAGACGTAACGGGCAGTGCTACTCTGCTGCAGGTACAGTTGTTCTTGGCCACAGGGCGAAGGGTGTCCAGCCAAACAGTCCGAAATAGGCTTCATCAGGGGGGGTCTCTATGCACGTAAGCCAAACGTCTGCATTCCGTGGATCTCAAGCAACTATGCGGCCCAAAGACAGTGGGCAACTGAACATCGAGTTTGGACGCAACGTTCTACGAGTCCCGATTCAGTCTGGCTGTGACATCTGATGTGTTTGGGCATGGAGAGAAAGAGGCACTCAAACTAATCCCACATTCGCTCGTGAAAGATCACATTACAGACGAGGTGGGTTTATGCTATGGAATGGAATCAGCATAGGTGGACGTACGGGCCTGCATATCATTCGGAATGGCACTTTGACGGTCCGAAGTTTTACATACGAGATACTGAGACCTCATATCGCATTTTATGTTGCAGCAATTAGTGATTTCTTTCTTTCCATGCATGATAATGATAGACCTCATACAGTTCGTCTTGTGGAAAACATGCTTGAAGCTAAAACAATACAGCGTATGGAATGACCAGCATGCTCTCATGACCTAAATCCGACCTAGCATGTTTGACACATACTCAGACAATGGATTACTTGGAGACCAAGGCCTCCTTTTACTGTTCGGGACTTGGAAATTGCAATTCTTGAGCAGCGGAACAGTATTCCCCAAAGTCTTATCGATAACCTCATCGCATCCATGGAAAACATGTGTACAGCAGTCTTAGATGTTCGAGAAGACCACACGCCATATTGAAAATCTTGTATCATTTTTAAACAATACTTTTTTATATAATTTACATGACACCAAATTGTTGCCCCAAACCATCTTTTTATGTTTTTCCCATATTTTCAAAAAACAAAAGCCCCCTTATAATTTTATTTTGCGTCTTCTCTTCGGTATTGTGCATTGATGCACGTGTACTACCCATTTTATGTCTATTTATGCCCTGTCTTGTACTGTTCTCTTCACTTTTTTGCTTGCTCCCCTAATTTTTTTGACCAGTGTATATGCAGGATTGAATTATACATTTATACAGATTCAGATGCGTTTATGCGTATCGTTTAATATATACGCATTCCATTCCACCGACGTATTATACATATAGTATACGTATATCGGTTAAACGTGTAACTGAAATACGTATCGCATCGGGAGAAAAAGTACCTAACCGACAGAACTAGACCCGTCGGTTGGGTACAATCGGATAACCTGATCCGTTGCAATCTCTTATCGCTCCTTATTCCCCGAATTACACCTCCGAATGTATCTTTAAAAGGATTATCATATCTTAGTTCATATATAGCTCTTATTCAAAATATTAGAATAATTGAGAAAAAGTAATAAGAGAAAATTATTTTTCATTTATTAATTTTTGATACTAAGTAAATGCAATTAAATGTCTTATAAATTAAATCTGGAATGTTCAAAAACGATTTTAACATTTACAAAATAAATTAGGTATACAGCTTTCTGAAAGACATCAAAATATAAGAATAAAATTTAGATTGGTTCAAAATATTAGAATATTTTATTTTACGCACAATATTACCTTATGAATATGAAGTAAATGGTAGTTAATATTTTGTAGCATCCGCTTTAGCTTTCATAACAGCGTACGATCGATCATGCATACTATATCCAAGGTGTTTACAAAAATTCTATCAATATTAGCCCAAATAGACTTTATACGTGCAACTATCTCAGTTTTACTTGAAGAGGGATTTTCTTGGAGATTTTTCTTCATTATACAGTTTTCGATGGGATTAAGGTATGGTGAGTTTGGTGGCCAAGGAAGTACTTTAATGTTGCGTTGGCGGATCCAATTCTTAGTTGGCACCGAGGCATGCGGTGATGCTAAATCTTGTTTAAAGATGAAATCATCTTCAAATAAATCTTTTGATGATGGAATCATGTAATATTCTAAAATTTCTTGATATATCTCAGAGTTAACCTTTTCATAAACGATGCATGACTTTCCAGGCTCTTTTGCACTCATGCAACCCCAAACCGTGACACTAGCAGCAAATTTTACGGAACGTTTAAGGCATTCTTTATCAAAAGCGCCTTGCTTCATTCACCAAACTCGAATACCTTGATTACCATATGAAACACAAAACATACTTTCATCACTAAATAATATATTTTTTCAGTCTTCTTCGCTTCATAAACGTCTTGGTTTACACCAATTCAATCTTATACGCTTTTGTTTTGTAGTCATGAGAAGTTTGGTTTTCGGTAAACGAGATTCAAATATAATTTATGGAGACGTCTTTATGTTGACGATTTAGAAACTTTAAATCCTTCGTCTTTCCATTTTTAGTACAAGAACCGCACACTTTTAAAACGGGTTTTCTTAACTATACTCTTCAGTTTCCTGTCATCTCTAGCAGATGTTTTTGGATTTCGACCGCTATTTCGGCGATTATTTTGAAAATTTCCATTTTTTTTAATATTGTGTTAGTAATTTACTAACGCTTGATTGCAAACAATGTAAATAATTCGCTATATAACATTGATTTTTACCGTGCCGATACAAATGAACCATACGAAGTTTAATGGATTCAGGAATATCACTCATACCACCCATTTTAAGACAAAAAAAAAAAAAAAAACTGCAAAAATAATACTTATTTTAAATAAAATCGTCTGAATTTAATCAATGATGCCACCAGGGATGAATAGGTGAAAATTAAAGGAGAAATAAATTGAAATATTCTAATATTTTGAACCACTTGAATCAATACTCTAATATTTTTACTTTTCAAAATATTTTTTCTTTGAATTTTCTTTTCACAAATGATATTATTTTTAATATAATAAATAATTTTAATTAACTATAAGTTCTTAATAAAAATATGGTTTCCATATTTGCATTAAAAGACATTAAATTACCAAACGATATTTTCAATTTGTATTTTGGATATGAGCTGTATCTAAATTTTTCTCGAATACATATTTTTAAACTTTGTATGTTGTCTTTCTGCTATCCATTTTTACTTTCTTCTATCTTCAATAGAAGAAAGTATTGTAATCGAAATTTTTTTCGACTTCTGGTTTTCGACGGATTTACATGTTTTAGGGATCAGAGATCCCAAAAAACATGTTTATAGAAAATGCCTGTCTGTCCGTGTGTCCGTCTGTCTGTCGCCATTGTACCATCAAAAAGTGTATGAAGTTATGCATAGAATTGAACCAAATTTTTATTTTAAGTTTTTGGCTATGGCAAGCAGATCCTCTTTGAATTTAGAAAAAAAAATCCGGTAGGAAGCGCTGTAATAGCTATTTTTGTGCGATTTTGAATATTTTACCATCCAAAAGTATATGAAGTTATACATAGAATTGAACCAAATTTTTATTTTAAGTTTTTGGTTATGGCAGGTAGGTCCACCCGGAATTTAGAAAAAAAATTCCGGTAGGAAGCGCTGTAATAGCTATTTTTGTGCGATTTTGAATATTTTACCATCCAAAAGTATATGAAGTTATGCATAGAATTGAACCAAATTTTTATTTTAAGTTTTTGGAAATGGCAGGCAGGACCTCCCTGAATTTGGAAAAAATTCGCCACTAGGGGGCGCTGTAATAGCGATTTTGCATATTGTACCATCGAAAAGTTTATGAAGTTATGCATAGAATGGAACCAAATTTTTATTTTAAGTTCTTGGCTATGGCAAGCAGGTCCTTCCTTAATTTGGAAAAAAATCGCCTTTAGGGGGCGCTTTAATAGCAATTTTTGTGCCATTTTGAATATTCTACCATCGAAAAGTGTATGAAGTTATGCATAGAATTGAGCCAATTTTTTTGTGTTTCTTTTTGGTCATGGTATGAAGGTCCTCCCTGAATTTGGAAAAATTCCGCAGAAAGGGGGCGCTATAATTACGATATCTGTACCATTTTCTTTATTGTATAATCGAAAAGTGTATAAAATTATGCATACAATTGAACCAAATTTTTTGTGCAGGTTTTTGGCTTTGGCCAACAGGTCCTCCTTGAATTTGGAAATATCGCGCGGTAAAGGGGCTGTGTAATTGCGATTTTTGTACACTTTTCTTGATTTTTCGTAGTTCTATTGTCCATCGGCGGTTCGTGCAAAGGCGGGAACTCACTTCCTGCTAAGCCAGCAATTCGCAAACATCTGATAACAACAGAATAATGAAAAACTATTAATTTTAACGAATATCATGATATAGGTTATCTTGTTTTTAGTTCATTTAATTGACTGAAGCAGGAATTTAAGATGAAAATCAAAGTTGGTATAGTAATGAACTAATAATATTGAAGTATTAACATGTGTAACTAGCTTTTGAAATATTAAGATGTATAAGATAGAAGAAAGTTTTGGGATTGGCACATCCAACTAGTTAAGTAAATGTCTTGGGATTTTTGGTAATGAATTTTTTATTGAGTAATGAGTTAATATTTTCAAAATGTGATTCTCGTAGTAAAAAATTCCTATAAAAAAACTTATATTTTTATTTAATTTTTTTTAAATATTCTTTTTTTTTAAGTACCAAAGTCGAATTGTCAAAATATCAAATTCTTATTTATTATTTTATGTAGTTAAAATGTAAAAGTATGCAAAAAGAATCATTCTGCTGGAAGCTGTATCAAATTTAAACAACAAAAAAAAATTTATTCCCCTCACAACAGGAAAATATCGCGAAACGAAGATAAACGAATCAAAAATTCCTAAAATTTTACAATCAAAAGACGAAATTTCTCAAATTACAGTCTTCCGTCTTTATTACATTGGAACTAATTTGTTTCCTTTAAACTACAAATTTTAACTAG
Source organism: Maratus speciosus (assembly GCA_963932465.1). Lineage (NCBI taxonomy): Eukaryota > Metazoa > Arthropoda > Arachnida > Araneae > Salticidae > Maratus > Maratus speciosus. The sequence goes on along the minus strand of OZ010799.1, from coordinate 352,526,128 downwards.
AAGACTTTTATTCAAAAAATGCTAATATTAAATTAGTAATGAAGATTATTTAGCCATGCAATTCTTCGTTTATTACACAAATACGTTGTTATTAGAATTTTCAATAAAGAAAAAAATATTACAAAGAAGGACTTTTCTAGATGAGCAAACTTACTAGAAAAATACTGATTACTAGAATTGCTAGAATTACTAGAATTTACTGATTACTAGAAAAATAAGGAAACAATTCCATCACGTACAGTTTCATCACAAATCGCAATCTATTTTTTTTTTTTATGAATCTAGTATATTTCGGACCAAAAATTATTATTTATATGAGTTTGATAAATAAATGTATGGACTTTAAATAGTAAATTGATGCATTAAACTAATAAATAAGAAAGAAGAAACTGTTTCAGTACAGAATAATTCTCTTATTTGGTAAACTGTCTATATTATACAATATTCAAGACAGAGGAAACCAGTTGAAATCGGATCTCTCCTGCTTGCAGGTGTCTGTTGCTCGCCACCCCTTCTTCACACCCATTTTCACTGACATAATTTCTATTCCTGAATCAGTGTCTTTCTTTACTCTGTGCTGTACAGATGTGTTTTTATTCCGACCCGTGAGTTATAAGTTATAGTAGTAATTTTTACTTCTAGTTTTTGCTGTATTAGAGAACATGGCTTCCAGAGGATGTGCTAATTCACCGAATTATTTCTGCTATATTTGTGGTAACTATACTGTGAAAAAACAACAAAGAAGTATTACTGATTATGTAAAAAAAAAAAAAAAAAATGTATTTCGCTTTTTTTGGCATGAAAGTGGGCGATCAAGACAATCCTTGGGCTTCGCACAAAGTTTGTCGTATTTGTGTAGAAGAATTAAGACAATGATTTCAAAGTAAAAAGCAATCTTTTCGGTTTGGTATACCAATTGTTTGGAGAGAACCTAAAATCACAGTGATGATCGCCATTTTTGTATTTGTACTGTAAAAGATTTCAATTTAAAGAACAAAAAGGAAATATTTTATCCTGACATTCCGTCTGCGATACGTCCTGTCCCTCATGGACCTAGTAAAGGAAAAAATCTTATTGATTCAAAAAAGTGTTACTTCCACTGCTTCATATAAAATCAGGTCTTATGAAACAATTTTTTAAGGCTTTACCAGAAAAAATTGAATATTTGAAATACCTGCGTGAGTAGTTCCCGGGTTTATCCGAAGCAAAATTGAAGGAAGGTATGTTTGTAGGACCAGACCTCAGGAAAATGATGAAAGATGAAAATTTTGAAAATAAAAGGAAAACAAACGAAAGAAAAGCCTGGAAAGCTTTCAAACTAGATATTACTAGCTTTCTTGGCAACAAAAATGACACAAACTACAAATCTATTGTACAACAGATGGTAAAAAATTTCAAGATTTTAGGATGTAATATGAGCTTAAAAGTTCATTTTCTCGATTCACACCTAGACAATTTTCCTAAAAATTTAGATGCAATTAGTTAGGAAGAAGGTGAAAATTTTCACCAGGATATAAAGAAAATGGAGAAGCGATTTAAAGGCAAAAGGAATGTCAGCATGAAAGCCGACTACTGCTGGATGCTACAAAGGGACAATCTCTGAAAAGTTCACAATAGGAAAAGTGGCAAAACAACTTTTGATGTAAAGAAAAAACATTACTCTAAGGACTTATAACCTACTACATATACTTAACTATTACTTGAACTCAGATATAAATGTAATTTGTATGGATTTATAAATAAATGAAATTTAAATGAAATGCCAAAATTTCGTGATTTCAGCATTTTCTTTAAAAATATGCAATCATTTTGCGAAAAATCCTTACGTGATAGAAAAAAATGGATTTCATTTTCGGAATCAGCACTAAAAATAACATAAAAATTAGTTATCAAAACTAATGCAATTTTCAAAAAGCATTTTTTTGCAGGTCTGTGTAATGTTTTCAGAAAGGAGCAAAGATGTATGCTCCAATTTTGTATTTTAAGAAATATATAAATATTATAGTTTAAATCAGAACTCTCAAAATGTTCCTGAAATATATACCGCAAAAAAGATACATGAAATTTTAATAAAATAAATTCACACGTCCTTATAGGTGAAACATCGCTGAATATTTTAGTTTTAATCTTGGATTTAACCAACTTTTTCCTCATTTGAAATGTTGAAGAAAGTTCAGTTTTTTACTGTGGGCGATCATGAACCAAAAGGTAAGCACACTGTAAAAAAAAAAGTGTAAAGTTACTAAGAATTTTTTTGGAAACTGGGATTCCTAGAACATTTTCTGTAACCACAACAAAAGATAATCATGTAAAATTACAAAAGTTTCTTCAGTAACTGTTACTAAATATTGTTTAGTAAACGTACTATTGATTTTTTAGGGAGTTTCCCAATAAAACTTTTGTAAATTTACTAAATATTGTTTAGTGAACTTACTAATGCTTATTTAGGGAGTTTACTAAATAAGTTTTAGTAAATTTACCAACGAATATGTTGTAAACGTACTACCAATTTTTTAGGGAGTTTTCCAAAATTTTTTTTGTAAATTTACTAAATATTGTTCTGTAAATTTACTAACGGTTTTTCAAGGGAGTTTCTCTAATAAGTTTTTGTGAATTACTAAATATTTCTTAGTAAACTTACTAGCGATTTTTTAGGGAGTTTACTAAAGAATTTGTGGTAAATTTTCCAAGGATAGTTTAGTAAACGTACTAAGGATTTTTTAGAGAATTTTCCAAAGAATTCCTTGTAAGTTTACTAAATATTGTTCAGTAAACTTACTAACGATTTTTTAGCGAGTTTACTAAAGAATTTTTCGTAAATTTACTTAGGATTATTTAGTAAACGTACTAACGATTTTTTAGGTAGTTTCCTAAACAATACTTTGTGAATTTTCTAATGATTTTTTAGTACACTTACAAAGGAATTTTTAGTACATTGACTAAGAATTTTTTTCTAAATTTGCGAAGGATTACATTTACTATGAATTTTTTTAGTATTCCACCCAAAACTTTGCATATACTTTTGCAAAAAATGTTCGGTAACTTTATTAAAGTACCTTCAGGAAAATTACCAATTATTTTTTAGTATTGTATCTAAAAGAGTTTTTGTATTCTCGTCATAAAGTTTTTTCTAACCTTGCAAGAGATACTGCAGTACAGTTGCTAATGATTTCTTTCTGTTCTGTCTAAAATTACACTCATCAAAAGGTATTTGTAACTGTAAAAAAATTTTGCAGTAGATCACTAACGGTTTTTCAGCAGTATTACGAAAATATTTTACGTAATTGTTTTTGTATGCTAATACTTATATTATTTAGAGTTATTGTTATGGTATTCTTTCCATATGGAGTCGAATTTTTACAGTTTTAGATATTTAGAGTGGAATTTTCCTCAATCAAAATACTTCGATGCAAAATAAGTAATATCGCCTGACGTGTTTTTGAGCAATACCACAGCAATTGACAGAAATATTTATATGTTATGGCATTAGAAAACTGAATGAAGCTTTACTGTAGATGTTCAAATAGGTACAAAATCATATCGATATTAAATGAACATTATAACAACAGCAGTAAATGAGCAGATAAGTAGAAGCAGAGCTTACGGTTTTTTGTTAAATTAAAAAAGCGAATAGAAACAATAATGAAAGTAAAGTATCATTACTGAGTTTATAAAGTATGCCTAAATTTAAAAAATATATATATTACCGATGCACTAAAAAATAAAGTGTGATGTTTCACCAAGAAAATGGTGAAAAGTCGCTGAAATTTAGCTGCAACCAAGCTATTGATGATAAGTTTCACCAGTTTATTGGTGCTTTCACAAATACCATTATATTAGTGAAATATTAAACCATGATTCAGGATTTTTTTAATCCAATTTTCTGGTGAAAAGTTGAACCATAAATCAGGTTTTTTTTTTTTTTAATCCAATTTTCTAGTGTAAGTTTGAACCATAATTTAGTTTTTTTTTAATACAATTTTCTGGGAAAAAGTTGAACCACGAATCAGGATTATTTTTAAAACCAATTTTCTGGTAAAAGGTTTAACCATGATTCAGAGTTTTTTTAAATAAAATTTTCTGGTGATAGGTTAAATCAAAATTCAAGGTTTTCTCCATTCCAATTTTTTGCTAAAAGTTTGAACCACGATTCAGGATTTTCTCTCATCTTTATGGGGAAAGGTTACACTGGATTGTAGCTTTCTTTTTCCCCCTCACTTTGGTTTTCGATTTATCATTATGGTGTAATAATAAACAAAATTTCAGATTTTGCGAGATTATCTTGCAGTAGAAAACTTTTTTTTTCATTAAACTGAAAATTATTAAAGTTTTAATTATTGATTCTATTGTCTTTGAAATATATTTAAAAAATAAATGTAAACCAGTTTGATATATTTCACAAAATAATTGCTTTTTTTCCCCCCACAAATATTACCATTCTGTCCTTGTACATTTTGGAATATTTCTCCGCACTCGGTTACACTTATAGTCCATTTAGTGTTTGCTTATTCACAAAGAAAATATTTAAAAAAAATAATTTTCTTACATTTAAATACATACCTGTTTTTATTATTATTTTATTTTAAACAATGGCTGAATGAATATCTTCAACCAATATTAATTTTTGCACGAGTTTGAAAAGGTTTTTTCCATTATGCACTTAGTGCCTATGCACCGTACTTCCATGATCTGTTTTTTTTCCTTTAATTGTTGTGAATCTATAGATGCTGAAATTTTTATATTGTACAGTTTTCAAATTTTTACCTTTTCACACACACAAAAAAAAAAATTAAAATTTATATTGCAACACAGCTCAATTATGCAAAATTAATTCATTTGAATATAAAACAACAACAAAAAAAAGTTCAGCATTTGTTTCTGTTTAACATTCAATAATGTATATAACACTTTTGAATAAATAAAGCACAAACATAACTGATACATAAGCAAAGTATATGCGTCAACAATGAAATAATCAGCATCAAAAAGGCAGCTATAAGTAGCAGAATCCATTTAACCTCTAATATCAGCTAATACAAAAGTATTACTTTAAACTTTAAAGCTTTTTTTAAATACACAATGTATTTCTATAGTATATTAAATACTTACTTTGAAGGGTTAATTTAATAACAGCAGTGTCGCCACCAAGCGACTAATTATTGTTACTTATATATGTATTTTTTCAGTATTCCAAAATGATAATCTATGACGAAGATTTATTTATTTTATAACAATACTCGTAGAAAAGAAAATTATTCACCAACAGCAGCCTTGCAATAGCTGAAAAAAGAAATGATTACAGACACAATTAAATAGCAACACATTTAAAGCTGGTTTGCGGTATGCCGCTCTATTTATTGAAAATACAAATTATATAATCATTAAATTATATGTATAGTATGTCAGACTAATATTTACTGTAATATAATATCATTTTACATACAGTTTCTCTCCCAGTTTTAGGAGGGTGCTGCACCCTCTCTGACCATTCAGGTCATCAAATATAAAGAATTCTTGAAGCTTAGTATGTTCTGAATCAGAATTTCAAGTCAGGTAAAATGGAATAGGTCCACGCATCAGGTTAATTTCTCCACCTATTTTAAATAGAAGAGTAAATATTTTAAGACTTAAAATTGTTTCTTGTGCAGACATAACAATAATCAAATTTCACATAAGGAAAATAATAAAAAAATTAAACGGTATATCAATTTAAATATCTTTTACAAGGAAATCTTCAGCATTTGAAAAATCAATCAGTGTTCGAAATCATTGGTGGTCCGCTGGTCCGAGAACACCAAAAATTCATTTGGACCACTAATTTGAAAATTTTAGTGGTCAGCAGGAACAGTAACTTTCCCACCCTCTCTCACGGGGTCACAGGTAAACTTAAAATTTCCCGTCCCAGAGAAAACCGCAACCAAACACAAATCGCACAATTTTATTTATTTTAAAAAATAAATAAATAAAACTGCATTAAACCTCACTCAATCGAAATATTGGAAATAAAATATCTAAATTAATAATTTCATAGTTTTTCTTTATGTGCTGTTTATTTAATTTTTAGTTATAATTTTATATTTTATTATGCTGAAAACTTTGGATAACTGCCAAGGAAGTTTGTAAGAAAAAGCTGCAAAATTCTCCAATTGTTGGGTAGAATCAAAATATTGTGAAATTCTTAAATCAAATGTGGAAAAATATTGCAAAAAGCGTCATTTATTTGAAGGAAAAAAATTATCAATCAATCGAGATTAACAAAAACTCATGCTTGCCATTTGACTGTAAACGGGTGTTAACAATTATTATCAACGATTAAAATCATGATTTTAATCAACTGATTTAAAAAAAAAAATCATTGATTAAAATCACAAATTTTCTATGGTCAATTTCAATGGTCTATAGGGAAAAATCATTTGTAGTATATTGGAATGATATTACACTATTTCAAACATATAGAAATTGATACACATCACTGAGGTGTACAAAAAGATGCTTACTATGGAACATGAGCATAGCATCCATCGTTTATTTATGGGGGGACACAAAAGGATTCGCTTATCTGTATAAATAAACAATTGCTGGTAGTTCGTTATCTGTTGAGGTACGAGTTTTTTTTTATTATTATTTAACTAATTTAGTTACTTCGTATGTATAAAATCTGTAAATCATATACAGGGCTGCAAAAGAGATGTATTCATTTCCGTTTATTGACGAAATATGTTGAAGAGGAATTTTAAACTGTGCAAATGCGTTTCTTAACTGAACTAATGTTTAGCATACTATTCAGTATATATTCGAATCTATAGATCATATATAGGGTTGCAAAAAAGGAATTCTGATATTTTTCAGATGACTGATAATAATTGCTGAACTTTAATTTTGAAATGTGTTACGTGTTTTGTAATTTGCTTACTTAGCCATCATATTTAACCTTATTAAACGTTGATTTTTTTTTTACATGATTCTGAATCTGTTGGAAAGTTATAATCTATCGTTGAAGTTTGATTATTTTACTTCCTTGTTTAAAAATATTTTTATTTTGTATATGTATATATATATATATGGATGAGTTGTACAAAACAGGGTAGGCGAGTAAAACCGGGTAGCGCAGACCCCTCCTTCATTTGTACTTCTGTCTATCAGCCAACACGAGAAATTACTTGTCGGTAACCATTATGGCATGTATAGCCGATTGGAACGTTACTGTGTGCGGTTCTCGTTCGTGTGAACGATTTAGTTTCAATTACTCTTAAAAATTGTTTTATTTGATTCTAGATTTTACGCGTATAACCACTTTTTTCAGCATATTAAATATTACTGAACATATCTAATTCTTCCCTTTCCGGATAATATTTAAACATTTTTACTGATCTTTTGCTATAGGATTAAAAGTAGTGACGCCATGTTTTAAACTGTGTCATGTTGGGGTAAAACCAGGTACTTAAGATTGGGTCAAAACTGGGTATACCCGAGGTTTTGTCCGGCACTCATAGAATGGTTTTTTAGTATGGTTAATAAATTAGCATGGAACTTTAAATTGTATTCTTAATGCTGTTAAGTTATAATTCTAAATCTTTCTAGTTATAATGAAAACTTTAATTTTGATTTTGTTTTATATTAAAAAGTGGGTCTAATTTTTAACTTACATTTATGAAATTAAATAACTTGCAATTATTATTGAACAAAATAATGGCACTGATTAAGGCATAATTTTATATTATGCTTATTGCATTTTAATAAATAACTTTCTAATCTGGGGTGTAATAACTTGCGTTATAGGTCTACTTAAAATGCAAATATATTTCGTGACTTGTTTCTCTAAATAAAATAATCTGCCCAAATTGACAAATAATCATTAAAATCTCAATCCTATATAACTAGACTACCTAATATATAACAAGATTTTTTTCTCAAATATTAAACAGGCAGGAAAAAAACCTTCTCTTGGTGGATGATGCTTTCCCAGACTCTTTTGCTGTATATAATAGGAGTGGATGCATTGTAAAAAAAAAAAAATAATAATGCCAGTTTTCCAGTAGGAATTGGAAAAATAGTTGCCCTCATCGTACCGGAATAGTTTCCAACCCAGCTCGGAATAAAATCCGTAAAATCGGAATAAAATCCGTAAAATACCCTTTTACTGACTATTTCCTTATTTTTACGGATTTTATTCCGAGATGGGTCGGAAATTATTCCGGTACGATAAGGGCAACTATTTTTCCGATTCCTACCCGAAAACTGGCAGTATTTCTTTTTACAGTGTGGATTACGAAAGAGGTCTTTATTTTATTTGGTTAAAAAATGTATAGATTTCTTCCAATCCTTGTCCTGAAAAGCCTGTTCTTTAAATCCTTAATAGGTATTCAACTCACACTAAAAGAATCCAGTTAATCTAGTAAGAGAAAGCAATGTATTTATTTAAACTTCTTTTTTTACGCAACGCATCGATTTCAGCCCCTTGATGCATCATTCATGCACCTCTAAGCTCATACTAAAGTCAAGAGGTGAGGAAGTGGTTATTTTCCAACACTGCGCGATCTGTAACAACTTAGCAAATTGGAAAATTATTTAAAGCTACATTTTCGAGAGCAGCAATTGTAAATATTGCAATCAGAAGGTTCGAGAAAACAGCGATTTTCCCCTACAACAATGGTATTTTTTCAGACCATCTTTTTGCTCCTTCGGAAGGGACAGAGAAACCCATGAAAGTCATGATAACACACCTAGGTCTATCCAGCCACAGGTTGGCATAGCGGCAGAAATAAAAATTTCTGATACATCACAGGATATTGGAGCTCAACCTTCCGAACATCAACAAGTTGACACTATCCAGCGTCTTTCACGTCGAGCTGCTTCCAGATGCAGCAGTTAACATCACAATCACAGACGTCATCACTGATTCAAAATATTACATCTACAGAATATATTAGTAAAATTATCTATTTGACATCTTCAGACTATGTAGTCCAGCAATCTGAATTTCCAATTTTGCTTAAAATGTTATTATCCCCTTCTAAGGAAGGCTTCAGAATTGAGAAAAAGAAAGGGAAAAACTTTTGATTTCTTCTCCCTATAAATTACAGATCGAAACAGATATTAAGCAGAAATAAGCCAAACAAACTGCAAGACGAAGAAAGAAGAAGATTCTTTAAAAAGAAAAAAAGAAAGCAAAAAAAGATTGCGAACACATCATCAGAAGAAGAGGATAATTAAATCTGTATGTTTTGCTATGAATTTTACTCAAACTCTAAATCCAAATACGATATTTGAAATGCCACGGATAGGCCCACGAAGCATATAATGCAGAAGAATATGATGACAAATTCATCTGTGATTTTTGAAGCTAAAAGAACTTTAAAACGTACAGAGTAAAGTAAGCAGGCCTATACAACGTAGAAAATTTGCCACCGATTTATTTTTTTTGCACATGGACGAACACATGTGCAATTTCTTTTTGTTAAAAATATTAAAAATGTATTTTTTACTATATTAAAGAAAGACATTTTTGACCAAAATGAGTTTTCCAATAGTTTTAAATGGATACCAGGTTTAACCCAACCAGCGAAGTAAAACCGGATTTTTGCATACGTGTGAAAAAGGCTATTTTTTATATAAACAATTATATATATATTTTTTTTTGAAAAGAATGTTTTATTATAGCCAAGGATTCATTTTACATTAAAAACAGTGTTCAAAATTTGTTTTCCCATTTCACAGCATTTGATACTAACAAACTGTTATGGTACCCGATTTTGCCCCACCTTCCCTACATATATATATATATATATATTTAAAGGATGCTGTAGGAGAAAATAGCATGAAACATTTATTAACTCCTTTCTACATCTGTTTATACTAAAATATTAGGTCACATGCTATTTATCTTTTAAAGTAAGCAATTTTTCTATTCGCATAAACTTTACGGTAGTTATCGCGATATATCACCAATATTAACACGTTGATATATTCCGATATTAAATTTACTATATTTTCCCCACCTAGCAGTTAAACTTTTGAAAAAAAAATAAATAGAAAAGATTTTTCGAAAACTTGTAGCAATTTATTCCAGGATAACATTTTAGAAGTATCGGCAAAAAAAAAATATATATATATATATATATATATGCTCTAAAAGTTAAAATCTTCTAACTGATAATGCAATTGATTTTTAAAAACATGAATTTTAACTCTTTCAAATACATTGGTGAACATATAGTCCGCGAGCCAGCAACAGATTTTGATGACCAGGTTCCTCTCGGCCGATAATTTGTAAAATGCTTCAAAAGGTTGTATTATGAAGCTCTGTGAACATCAGCTACGGTTCCGTGGGTGAGTGTAGCAGCGGTAACCTCCCACGCGCGTAAAAAAATTAGTCATTTCCTCCCGATTGAAAATTTGTCAAATTATAGCTAACCCAATATCTTGAAGCGAAAAAAATTCAGCTGATTATAAAGTGGTGGTTAATACGTCAGCTGGTCACACGAACATGAAAAATATATACAGGGTGCAAAGGAAAGGCCCTTTAACCTGAAAATACTTGCGAACGGAGAGAACTAAAGCTATGGAAGTGAGGTAACGGCATAGTAAAGTGACTACGCCCGATTTAATGCAAGCGACGGCAGCGCCCCCTAGTGGCGAAATTTGGAATATAGCCATTGGAAATCGAAAACGAAAAGAGATAGAGCAAATTTTCCAATCAGAATGTTTCAGAGCATCAATTAATTAGTACGAAACGGCATTTGGTTTACATGAATAAGATAAATCTTTGCTTGTATACCCAAAAACGTCCAAAATTGAAGCACTCTATTTTGTGTAAACGTTTGGATGGAATAGCCAGAAGTATGAAGAAATACGTACAATTTCTGGTATAAATATGTGCTTATCTGAATGTATTTTGATAACATCACACAAAAAACAAAAAAGACAAACAGTCTCACAGTGATAAAATGTTAATATTCAGTTTGTTCGAAAAGTTCGCCATTGCTCACGATACACAATTGTGTTCGTGGCGTAATTCTACATGCACATTTCTCAGCATAGAACGTCTATTGCAAGACTCTTGAATACGACGACATAGATTTCAACCTTTCAAGGGCGGTGGCTAGATGGTCTAGCCACCTAATTTTAATTCCAAAATGGACAAATGGCAGCAATAATATTTTAACAAAATTTTGCTTTCCTAATGAAAGTGAAAATTAACGAGCTTTTATTTTTTGTGAAATTCGTTTGAATATTCTGGTGTCAGTCAATTGTTTCATAAGTTTACTAACAGAATTCTTATGCCCCTGAAAGGGTTAATCTAAAATTTTAAATGCATTGGAAATTAAATTTTTACAGCCATTACAGCACAGTACAACGTCACAATCTAAAATTTTGCACTGCTACATTTACAGAATGTGAATATGCAAAGTAGAATCGTCGCTCATTGATTTCGGACATTTTTGTGTATACAGGCAACGATTTATCTTATCCGTATGAACCAAATGTCGTTTCGTACTAATTAATTGATGCTCCAAATCTTTCAAAATGGAAATTTTGCTCTATCTCTTTTTGCTTACGGTTTTCAATAGGTAACTTCCAAATTTGGCCACTAGGGACGCTTCTGTCGTTTGCATCAGGTCGGGCGTATTCGCTTTACTATACCGTAACTTCAATACATAGATGTATCTCTCTCCTTTCGCAAGTATTTTCAGGTTAAAGAGACTTTCCTTTGCACCTTGTATATTTTTTTCATGTTCGTGTGACCAGCTGACGTATTAACCACCACTTTATAATTAGCTGACTTTTTTTTTCTTCAGTATATTAGGTTATCTATAATTTGAAAATTTTTCAATCGGGAGAAAGTGACTTTTTTTTTTTTTACGTGCGTGGGAGGCTATCGCTGCTCAACCCACCCACGGAACTGCAGCTAACGTTCACGGAGCTTCATGATACAACTCTCTGAAGCATTTTACAAATTATCGGCCGAGAGGAAATAACTGACGAAATTTGTACCTGGCTCGGGGACTAATAGGTCATTTCGCGCCTCACAAAGGCTATATTTTTTCTACCCTGAAACTAACTAAACGTCCGTATTTTAACACAATCTGTTTACACAACAGGCCAGATTTACATTTACCTACGAAAATTTCGAAACATTCGGACAAATAGAAATAATTTTACTAAATAAAATGTGCAAAAACTTCGACAAAATTAGTAAAAACCTGAGTGTTACATCGTGGTAAAAATCTTACCAGCCTTTTTCCACGAAATATTAATATTTTTTCACTCGGGCTACGAAAACATTATGTTTTTAACGTCTAAAAATTTCAAAGAGTCTGGATGATAACGACAAACTTTTTAGAATTTAAAATTCTGGAAGAACCGTGTCCTCCCCATCCCTTTCCAGGCATATTTCAAAATTACATATAAGACTCCAAAAATCAAATTATGCAGAATATTAATACCAAATAATAATAACAATACCAAAAAGCATATACTTTCAATTCTCTTTGAAATACTGCAAAACATTAAACAAAAAATACAAAAATTAATCTTTTAAAAAAATTCATTGTCCGAAGTTACTTTTCATTTTTTCTGCGCATTTTACTGTATGACCCACATTACGTATATATTATTTAAAAATACACACTTGATTTTATACGGTAGCTTTGAAATGATCGAGTATTGATTTGGTTCAGATATAAATGGATTTAAGAGTGAAAAAAGTTTGAAAAGAAAGAAAAAAAAAACACTAAGATTTTGATATGAAAATAAAATCTATATTTATCTATATTATAAAGGACAAACATATCTGTGCGTAACGCTGACGTCATTTTGCAAATGGCAGAACTTTGAAATCTAAAATGAAATTCAGGTTTTGCAATTTTCGTGTTCAGCTCGTCGTCAGCTTAAAATTCAGAGTAAAATGAGAACTACATTTAATATTTTTGTTGAACATTGTCACAATTCTATTTCAAAGCCCCGTGATCGGCAGATGTAACTCACAATTATGTGGGTGCGAAACTGGAAATTGTTTCATTCCCTTCCGTACTAAAATGCAAGTACTAAGTTTTATCCCTCGTACTAGGTGAACATTAGAAAATATGTACGTATTTATAGTCGAAAAATCCTTTAAATTATCTTAATATCTCAGAACAATTAATTCTTTCAAAAACACTGTCAATAAAAATGTCGTAGAATTTGAAATTCTGAATAAAATGAGTACCCATATTAATATTTTTGCTGAACATTAAGGTCGCAATTCTATTTCAAAATTTTGTCTTAACCCGGGAGAACTCGTTAGTGAGAATGCCCAATTGCTTTTCTTTTACTTTACATTCACATAATATCAACTTTTTTTGGTTGGCTTAGTACTTTTATTCACACAATAGGTAAAATAATTGAAAAACATTTTGAAATTTTAATTAAAATGAAGAATGATTTAAATAAGAGTCTTAAAAAAGTACGACTGTGAGAGAAAATCTCATGCAGCGAGTTCTCCCGGGTTAATCGCTAATCAAGAGAAAGACAGAGTTATCAATCCGCCCTGCCTCCGTTTACTACATACATGTATTTTCTTTAAGTTATTGAGGCCCTCCCGATGTTTCTGTAATTATGTTAATGCTTTATTTTGTATATTTTGAGGATTATAATTTAGTAGTTATCGAGAAAGAGGTACATAATTGACAGCCGTTTTACATACCATTTCCCAACTGATATCGTCAAACTTAAACCTTAGTTAAAAAAAAAAAAAATACGTAAAGATTATAATACTTTTTTTCAATATTCCAAAGGTTTTAAAATTCTATGAATTTAACTTAACCTGGGAGAACTCGCTAGTGAGAATGCCCAATTCCTTTTCTTTTACTTTACATTCATATAATATCAACTTTTTTTGGTTGGCTTAGTAATTTTATTCACAAAAGAGGTAAAATAATTGAAATAACATTTTGAAATTTTAATTAAAATGAAAAATGGTTTAAATACGAGTCTTAAAAAAGTACGACTGTGAGAGAAAATCTCATGCAGCGAGTTCTCCCGTGTTAAGATGCTCGTATACTAGTCGAAAATATTTTTTATTAAAACCATCTTAGTTCTTTTAGTAAAATATCGAAGTTTAAAATCGTGCTATTGGTTGACCTATAATTCCTGTAGCGACAAGGCTCATTTGTTCCCTCGCTCCTCCCCACTATTTTCGACCTCCTTAAATGTGAGGCATACGCACTGTTATTCACTATATATGTCAAATTAAATACGACGCATAATTCAAATACAATATCAGAGATCGTAAACAATATTTCCCATCATTTACAAATCATTTTTGAAATATGCTAAAAATCATGAAATAATACACTTTAAGTTATCTATTTGTTCGTAGCGGCAAAACTGCAGCTAGTAGGACGGGGAAACTTAGTACGTTTATTTCTGGCCTATGTCGAAGGGATTAAAACAATTTCCAGCTTTCCCGTATTTAATTCCGAATTCGGCCTTTTTTTTCATTTCCTACCACTGGGCTATAATCCGTAATCAAGAGGTTAAGCCATAATTCTGAAAATATCCAAAATAAAGCCTAAAATAATTACAAAATCCTCAAATAATACCTCAATAAATTATATATATATAAATTAGAAACAGGGTAAATTGATAACCTCGTCTGTTCTGGCTTCAAGAACTTAACGAATTAGGCAAAACTTTAAATTATAATTGTAAAAATTCAACAACAATGTTAAGTGTAAGTGCTTATTTCAATCAGAATTTTAACCTCTACAACATCTGTATTGACAATGTTTTTGATAGAATTAGTTTTTTTTTAGTTATTGTTATGATGATTAATAAAAATGTGTTTTTTGACTATAAATCTGTACATATCTTCAACCGCTCACCTAGTAAGAGGGGGAAAACTTAGTACATTCATTCTAGACTTAAATGGATTAAAACAATTTCCAGCTTTCCCCTAATTAATTCCAAGTGCAGCCCTTTTTTCCTCCCCTACCACTCGTCTATAAAGAGTTTTAAAGACTTTAAAATTATATGTGCTCTAAGTTGGGGGGGGGGGGATGCCAATTTCGAGTGGAAAGAAAAATCTTGATTATTTATTGTCACAATAAAATGATACAGAGCAGATTTTTTTTTTTTTTTTTTTTTTTTTTTTTTTTTTTTTTTAAGCAGCTTTAAAGAGTTTTTAAACTTTATTACTTGTACTATTACTGTGAGAGGTGAAGCAAACGGGGAAACTAAATTTTAAAGGTGAAATTCAGATAAAATTTTAATGAAATGAATATGATGGAATGAATAGTTAATGAAATTTAGGACTGATTATTTATTCACTATAAAGTAACAAATAGAGTAGAGCCATTTTTTTAACCTTTAACTGATGTCACAGAAATTGTCACATAACTAGTCTGAAGCGGTCTGCGAGACCTCTCCATCGAAATAGTCCAAGAGCTGTTAAACATTTTAGGGAAGGTATTTGAGGCACCCTGAAAATTTGTGCAACACTTCTTTTGTAATGGCTGAATACAAAATCGAATGTCTGGCTGAAGGATCGTGGCCCAAAAACTGTGCCAGACACGTGTCAAGTGCCATTTTTTGACTACCCCAAAAAAAAGGTATTTGAGGTACGCTGAGATTGAGACAGAATAATT
Source organism: Maratus speciosus (assembly GCA_963932465.1). NCBI lineage: Eukaryota > Metazoa > Arthropoda > Arachnida > Araneae > Salticidae > Maratus > Maratus speciosus. Next base: position 352,510,502 of record OZ010799.1, on the reverse strand, counting down.
TTTATACTTAGAAAAAAAAATATTGAAAACGACAGACACTTTAGTCGGCCCAAAAACTGTGCCAGACACGTATCAAGTGCCATTTTTTGGCTACCCAAAAAAGGTATTTGAGGCACGCTGAGATTGAGGCAGAATAATATTTATGCTTAGAAAAAAGTATTTTGAAAATGACACTTTAGTCGGCACAGTTTTTGGGCCACGATCCTTCAGCCAGACATTCGATTTTGTATTCAGGCATTACAAAAGAAGTGTTGCACAAATTTTCAGGGTGCCTCAAATACCTACTCAAAAATGTTCAACAGCTCTCCTACTAAAAGATGAATAAAAGCCGCGATAAACTCATAGGATGTTTTTGTACTAAACTTTTTGCACAGGAGTGTTATAATTAAAATTCACCTATTCAAAGTCTCTGGTGTTAGTACTAAAGTTTCAAACGAAACAAAATTTCAGTAGTGTTTGTAGATAAACTGAAATTTGCAAGTTAAACTATGAAAGTTGAAAAAAGCACCGGTCTGTGAGAGACCGGTAACATCAGTTAAAGGTTAAAAAAAGTTTTAAACAGTTTAAACTTTGGTATTGTGCAGAAGGGAGCAAAGAGGGGAGGTGAAGTTTCAGAAGAAATGTTAGCAATGGCGTTTTTTTTTAAAAAATCAGAAATGAAAAGAAATGCAGAAGAGTTCCACCCCCGATTAAGAAATAGAATGACAGTAAAGCACTTTTAAGGACTTTAAAAAAATTTGTATGAAAATAAGCACTTTCAAGCACAAAAAAATCCTTTTGAAACATGCAAGTACTTTTAAGGACCGTACGAATCCTGATATATTGAAAATTAGCCGACTACAGAGTAGTCATGCATGGGTCAAGTTGCATCCGACACAAAACAGAATATAATACTTAAGTCAACCCGCAACTCGACCCGAACACGCCAAAAATATTTCCCCGATCCTCAAACTGACCAGAATCAGCTAAAATAATTTTCGGCAACCTGCAACTCAACCCAGACCCGAAATAAAAGGAAAGTAAATCATGTTTTATTGATATTATGAAATGTAATCTACAATTACATCTCTAATAACAATTTATGTTTTATGTAGGAAAATGGACAAATGTATATACTTTAATATTCAAACATATGTAGGTATCATGCCCACAAGTATTTGAAGTGAGGACAGCTTGTTAAAAAGCGCCATCATGGTTGATCTCAATGGCGCTTGGTGACAAGTTGTCCTCAACATGGCTCACAATCACATGACACACCTAAGTGATATAGGTAGGTGGGGGGTAAAATTACGCACTTATCATTAATTTTGATTCTTAACGAAAACATTGATATGCGACGACTTATTAAAATGTTGTATTAAAACCTTAGGCACGTTCCACTATCATACGACATTCTGTCAAATTACATTTCCGTAAGAAATTGAAATTTTTGCTCTGCATATCTTTCCCCCATTGGTTTCTTCCCCCAGGGACTGCACTAAAACTCAAAAGCATTTGCTGGGTTTCCCTGGGTGGCCATCCTCCTCCTTGCCCCATTGGTTGGAGTAAAAGTACGCAGTGCGTATTTTTGCCCATTACGGCCGGTTTTTGCCCCATTTCCACTAAAATGAATGAGTAATGTAAAAGCATTAGTAAATTTTTATAGTATTTAAACTGAAAATTGTAAACTAGACCATGAAAAAACAGCGGTCTGCAAGATCGCGAATAGCAGTTAACCTCTAACTATTGTGACAAATATTGTTTCATAAATACTGTAAGCGGTCTCCGAGACCGCTTAATCGTAGATTGAATAAAATGGTTTACTGACTCATAAGAGGCGGTTTCTGCGCTAAACTTTATGTAAAGGACTATTATAGTAAACTTTCCCGCATTCAGAAGTCTTCAGCTATACTTCTATACCGAACGAATCAAAACTAAACAAAAATTAATACTTAAATTGAAAATTAAAAGTTAAATTGTGATAACTGAATATTGCAGCTGTCGGTGAGACCGTTAACAGGAGTTAAAGATTAAGGTTTAAAACAAAAGCGATTCGTGAAACAAGAATATTGATTTTTAAAAGTAGGTAGGTACCCCGTAGCAGAAAATTCTCCAGGTGTCTGCGACAGATACTCCAGGGACAAAAAATAATCTGCAGGTAAAATATTTTTTACAATTGAAGCGTTAATAAATCAAACAATCACTTACCTGTAGTGTTTTTAGGTATTTTATAAATTTTTATTAATAATAATCTCAACTTTTTGTATTAAACAATAAAGAGCTAAACATAATATGAAGCAAAATAAAGACTTGATGAAAAAGAATCTGCAAAAGAAAAAAAAATCTGCGACGACCGCCGCCCGTCTCGAACTTTCTGCTACCGGGGGTAGGTAGAACATATGTTCTATATTTAAAAAACTTAACTAGAAAAAGGAAAATGTAGTTTACTAACTTATATTAGTTATGTATCTATTATATTTTATATAATACAAATTTAGAAAAGTGGAAAGCTTTGCATCTAGCTAAAACGATAGGGCAAAGTCCCGTATCATAAACATGTGCGTATCTTTGTCCCAAGGAGTAGGGGAGACCGGGGGAATGGCGACACCTTAAGGGAATTTAAATTTTTTCACCTCGAAAAAATGTTTATTTTTTAATAGTATAAATTCTAAAGCTGAATCATGATCTTTAGTATCTGTATAAATTTAACCGTAATCATAACTGTATAGTAAGCATATATAAAAAAATATTTTTTAAACCTCTGCACAGTGGCGGGATTACCCAGGACACTGAGGTAATTCCGCTACTGTACCGGGGTAATGCCGCCACTCTTTAATGACCTAGTACATGCATCAAATGGATACTAGGAAACACACAACCTACTGAAAATAGTTAGAAAGTAATGTAATTGAGCAGAATAATGGTTAAGCTTACAATTTACTTCATATTGCAAAAGTCACTCTGCTGAATCGGCTCCACTACATTAAAATGAGGCCATTTCTCACCCGATTTGCATGGTGGCGGCATTACCCAGAGAGGACAATATGGCGGAAATCCCCAAGCAAAGCCGAAAGAAGAACCGAACTTGTTCAACACATTGCATGAAAATGTCGGTGAATGCATGTAGATTACGGGTCATATTATCTTAAATACCTAATGTTACAATAAAAGGTGCTTATCTCTACTCATTTGAAGCTCCAAAATAATAAGCAACTAGATGAAAACTACATTTTTCACTAGAACAGACGAACGACGTACAGCAAAGTCACTCCCACTTTAGGCACTGTTTATATTGTTGGCCGCTATAGTGCAGGCACATTTACTATATCAAACTGCCTTTAGTTTTTAAACTAGGTGGGGTGGCGGGATAACCCGGGTTGGCGGTATTCCCCCGGTCTCCCCTAACTAGTGTGAAGTGGTCTGTGAGACCGTTTCATCGAAAGATGAATAAAAGGCACGATTAACTCATAGGATGGTGTTTTTGTACTAAACTTTTTGTACAGCACTGTTATAATTAAAATCCACCTATTCAAAAGTCTCTGGTGATAGAACTAAAGTTCCAAACGGAACAAAATTTCGATAGTGTTTGTAGCTAAATTGAAAATTGCAGGTTAAACTATAAAAATTAAAAAAAGTCGCGGTCTGAGAGACCGGTAACATCAGTTAAAGGTTAAGAAATCAAAAGTATATAAGAAATGTGATAAATCCTTTTTATTTACGGCACAGTTAAGAACCATTTATTCTTCTCTAGGAATAGGTAAAAATATTACAACATTTCATTTTTCATATACACGCATTCATATATATAATATTTCTGATAGTTTTAACACATATACCCATGATACGTGCGTATAGATAGAGAAGTGCCCAATATTCAGAGTTAGAATCATAGGAGAGAGTGTGGAGGAATGGGACACCTTTTACAAAAATAAGAAAATGAACTTTGTTTGACACACAAACAATATTTCAGTTTATAGAATACAAAATGAAAAAATTTCTAATGTCCTTGAACAATATAGAAACATAGTTTTCAGAAACAATTTTATAATTAAAGAAATTGCAAGTTTCAAAATTTGTCCCATGCTTAGTTTAATCCATGCTTAGAACCATTCTTTAAGGCTTAGTTTATATGATGGATAATATACAGTATAATGTTCCATAAATAGGGAAGCTATTACATCTATGCATAAACAAGTCATTAATATTAATAGTCATTATTAACATTAATAGTCATTAATAAATTTTGCAGGAAAGTAAAAGAATATATAAATTTATTAAGTTAAACCGTTGCATGTTCGCCAACATAAATGAAAAACAGTGGAACTTCGAAGGATCACTTTTTGCTTCCTAATTGGTTTGATTAAGAGTATCAACAATAATACAGATTATAAAACATGTAATCGGGGGGGGGGGGGGGTGAAGTTATGAAATTTTTTTAAAGTAAAATTTTTATTGTTTAATTTTTTTTATAAACAAAATATGTAGAAGTTTGTCCATTACTGGCACATCTGCCCTACACCTAGATGTTTAGCATGAAAAAAATATTTTGGACATTCTTTTGAAAAATCAGTCAACCCGAACCCGACACGCAAGATTCGAAGAAACCCAAACCGACCCGATCCGAACCAAAATAGTAAAGTAAACCCGACCCGATGCTGGAATCCAGTACAATAAATACCGATTACTCGGCACGACTAATATTAAGACAGATAATTTTGGTATACATTTTAAGTATTCTGCGGAAGAATAGTGGAATATTTGGCCTTCGTTATCAGTCAAAGGGGGGAGTACTATTCATTGCATAAATAATTAAAAATAAAATATTTAATCTGCTAACCATATTGCAATAAAATTTTATTTAAAAGATAAAACATTAGAAATTGCACGCATCTAATAAACACTGGTGTAAAGAATAGTCATTTGACTGAATGATAAATATTAACAAAAAAAATAGAAAGATTACGCATTAATACCTGCTAAAATAATGTTATATTATAATTCGAAATCAAACAGTCTTACTGTGTAGTTGATTTGTACTTATTAGGAATCAAGTAGAATGGAAATATTAAAAAAATTAACTCCTAAAGAAGAAATATTTACTTACCTACTAATTTGAAATCATAAACAAGATGGATGCCTTGAACGCCTCTGTGGCTGCGTGAATAGTCATTACGTCACCATTGAAGTCCTTTCTCATTGGCTGACAGGTCAAACTAAGATATTTCATGTATTTGTACTATGCGAGTGGTAAATATTTTCCCCGATTACGGATAAAATTCTAGTAAACATGCAGATTTCTGTAGTTTTACAAAAACTAGTTATGTAGATTTACAGATTTTTTTTTACAGTGCAGATTTACATTATCTTTATTTTGTGATTTAATGTGATTATTATTATAACACTTTAAGTCTCATTTTTTATCTAACAATCTTGACACCCTTTTTTAGGTAAGGTGACTGTTCCACTTTTGAAGAGTAGAAAAAGATATGCAACATATTTTTAAAACGAATAGAAATAACTTTAAGAGTTCAGCAGCCATCCATAATGTTGTCCTTTTCATCTTGAAGAAAAGGGTTCTTTTAAATTTAATGCGATTTGTTTTCTCTTATGCTCCATTTAACTGTTGATATTAAGGAAAAAGTAATTTATAAAATTGTTGGAAGAATCAAAATTTCATTAACAGAAATAAACATTTTTTAACCCCTTCGTGACGAGCGTCTTTTACAGAATTTTTAATCTTTTATCGCCGGTTTTTCAATACAGAAATTATTGACTAATTGAATAGGGAAAATGCTCGGAATAAAGAAGGCAAACTTTACAATAAAAATTTACTGGTGAGAATAATCACGGATTTTGAGTACCTTATGCAGCATGTATACTGGTCGCTCGTCCCCAAGGTGTTAAGTTAAAAAACTATACAGGTTTCTCTCGATTAATGCAGTTACTTACTCAATAATTTAATATTATCGCTCTAATAAAATTGAGTGGAATCATTGAATGAAAAAAAACTGCGATAGGTACACTGCCAACATTCCCATAAACCCAATATACTTAAACAGCCATTGTAGTGATGTACTGCGATATTTTTTCTGCTGCTTTATTCTGAGAAAGTACATATTAAATCTTTATTTTAAATTTTAAGAAAAGTTTATCTAATTTCCATGATATTCCATTATCTTAACCTTCTCAGCGTTGTGAACTAATATATCGGTTCACTAAGTGAGGTTCATTGCAAGTTTCAGTGCAAATGAAATATTATTTAAATAAATATAGTTCTACATTTATAATACTGTTTGAAAACATTGAGTAATGATTAATACTCTACATTACGATTCTTTACGCAATTTTTTTTTTGACTTACCATTACTTTATTTTTTTAGTGTGTTGATAATTTGATTAAAACTTCTTTTAATACAATGTAATTACTTCGAACTTACTTACATTTTAATTTATTTGAGCGCAAGCTTATCAAAAGAAAATTAATGAGTTTTTTTCTTTATTTTTAGATACATCTTTCCGTAAGAAAAAATTTGATTTTCTGATTTTCGATGCATACTCCCAATAATGTCTGAGTCTATATTTATTAAATGCTGTCTGGAGAATTAAAATTTGTGGAAAGCTTCTTCAAATTATCCTAATACTATTTCTTTTTTGCGGCATTTTCTGCAAATTTCTTTTTTAAAAATTCGACGTCATCGTACTGAGAAAAAAATCACCATTTTGGAGCTTTGCACGCTAATCAAAATTTAAACCTTACTAATCGAGTGACATCAAAAAATATTTTACCACTTTATTCGAATGATACCAGTGTGCTTAGATAATTCACCCAATCGTAGTTTAAAATATGTTGTTGATAACAATTTAAATTAATTGAATTTTTTTTTGTACGAAACACTTTTATAGCTGACCAAATTTCTAAAAAAGCATTTTGAATTTATTTTGATACGAATTCTAATCTTTACTTTATGTTATTTTATTTACTTGAAAAAATTAATTAAGGGGACGGTGGAGTTTAAAATCCTTAAAAATATTTTTTTTTTTTTTGTAAAATTCAACTTAAATATTATTCAAGGGTACATTATATACATTATAGCATGCATTTATCACAAAAAATTAAAAAAAAATTATTTTTGAGAAAAAAATGGAATTTTACGCGTCGTGTTAGAAATCTTCGAAATGCCCTATGCGTCTTTCATATCAGTGAAAATCCCCAATATTTTTATAAAAGTTTGGTTTATATATAGAAATAAAATACAGCATCGACTTTTATATATTTGAATTTAAAGGTTAAAAAAAAATTTTTGAAAATTTTTGAAATTTTTTCGAAAAAAATTTGAAATTTTGAATTTTTTTTTTTTTTCTAAATTCAAATATATAAAATTCGATGCTCTATTTTATTTCTATAGATAAATCAAACTTTTATAAAAAAATATTGGGATTTTCATTGATATGGAAGACGCAGGGGGTATTTCGAAGATTTCTAAGACGACGTGTAAAATTCCATTTTTTTTTCTCAAAAATATATATTTTTTAAATTTTTTTGTGATAAATGCATGCCATAATATATATAATGTACCCTTGAATAATATTTAAGTTCAAATTTACAAAAATAAAAAAAAAATATATTTTTAAGGATTTTAAGCTCTACTGTCCCCTTAACATAAAAAGAAGTTTTTTAAAGAACAATTACTAAAATACCTATATGAACAGTCAAATTTTTATACAAAATATATTTGAAAATATATTCAAAATAATTAAGTTTTTACTCTTACATTAGTCGGAACAAAAAAATAACATTATGTGAATAAATGAATTTTGAAAAATATCCATAATTTTTAGTCATTAAAAAATGTTCATTAGTAACATTATGGTTTCATTCAGTTTACAATCGCTTTTTTTTTTTTGTAATGAAGTTTTTTTCTACATTTTCTTTCCAAAATTACTTAACTCAAACTTTCTCCCGCTTATTTTGTTTATGTGGATAGCAATCTCAGAATTGAAAAAACAATTCAGTATCCTTTTAACCTGTTAACTCAACACTGTTGTGAATTCCCACAGATCAAATGAAAAAAAAAATCCTTTTCGTTATTAAAAAATGGTATAATATAAAATTAAATAAATAAATAAACACGGTTTTCGTTGCAACGAGAAAACGTACTACAGAAAAAGGGAGAGATAAGAAAATGTATAAGAAGCCATGTTCCATGAATAGTTTATTTAAGTATATTTCTTGCTTTATAACATTTTACTATATCCCTGAAAAAATAAGAAATTCTGTTTTACCGAATAAAGGGATATTTATAAAACATACATCTACTAAATTTATAAAAACATTTGGACAGAAAATAATTTATATGAATGTTAATTAAAAAGGTATTTCAAAGGTTCACTATTTAGAAAATAGTGTTCGTGCTTAGGAAATATGTACGTTCTCGTTAACCCCTTGGGGACGAGCGGCACGTATACGTGCCGTATGAAACGCTCAGAATCCTTGTTTTTCCTCACCACACTGTAAAAAAAAAAGTGTAAAGTTACTAAGAATTTTTTTGGAAACTGGGATTCCTAGAACATTTTCTGTAACCACAACAAAAGATAATCATGTAAAATTACAAAAGTTTCTTCAGTAACTGTTACTAAATATTGTTTAGTAAACGTACTATTGATTTTTTAGGGAGTTTCCCAATAAAACTTTTGTAAATTTACTAAATATTGTTTAGTGAACTTACTAATGCTTATTTAGGGAGTTTACTAAATAAGTTTTAGTAAATTTACCAACGAATATGTTGTAAACGTACTACCAATTTTTTAGGGAGTTTTCCAAAATTTTTTTTGTAAATTTACTAAATATTGTTCTGTAAATTTACTAACGGTTTTTCAAGGGAGTTTCTCTAATAAGTTTTTGTGAATTACTAAATATTTCTTAGTAAACTTACTAGCGATTTTTTAGGGAGTTTACTAAAGAATTTGTGGTAAATTTTCCAAGGATAGTTTAGTAAACGTACTAAGGATTTTTTAGAGAATTTTCCAAAGAATTCCTTGTAAGTTTACTAAATATTGTTCAGTAAACTTACTAACGATTTTTTAGCGAGTTTACTAAAGAATTTTTCGTAAATTTACTTAGGATTATTTAGTAAACGTACTAACGATTTTTTAGGTAGTTTCCTAAACAATACTTTGTGAATTTTCTAATGATTTTTTAGTACACTTACAAAGGAATTTTTAGTACATTGACTAAGAATTTTTTTCTAAATTTGCGAAGGATTACATTTACTATGAATTTTTTTAGTATTCCACCCAAAACTTTGCATATACTTTTGCAAAAAATGTTCGGTAACTTTATTAAAGTACCTTCAGGAAAATTACCAATTATTTTTTAGTATTGTATCTAAAAGAGTTTTTGTATTCTCGTCATAAAGTTTTTTCTAACCTTGCAAGAGATACTGCAGTACAGTTGCTAATGATTTCTTTCTGTTCTGTCTAAAATTACACTCATCAAAAGGTATTTGTAACTGTAAAAAAATTTTGCAGTAGATCACTAACGGTTTTTCAGCAGTATTACGAAAATATTTTACGTAATTGTTTTTGTATGCTAATACTTATATTATTTAGAGTTATTGTTATGGTATTCTTTCCATATGGAGTCGAATTTTTACAGTTTTAGATATTTAGAGTGGAATTTTCCTCAATCAAAATACTTCGATGCAAAATAAGTAATATCGCCTGACGTGTTTTTGAGCAATACCACAGCAATTGACAGAAATATTTATATGTTATAGCATTAGAAAACTGAATGAAGCTTTACTGTAGATGTTCAAATAGGTACAAAATCATATCGATATTAAATGAACATTATAACAACAGCAGTAAATGAGCAGATAAGTAGAAGCAGAGCTTACGGTTTTTTGTTAAATTAAAAAAGCGAATAGAAACAATAATGAAAGTAAAGTATCATTACTGAGTTTATAAAGTATGCCTAAATTTAAAAAATATATATATTACCGATGCACTAAAAAATAAAGTGTGATGTTTCACCAAGAAAATGGTGAAAAGTCGCTGAAATTTAGCTGCAACCAAGCTATTGATGATAAGTTTCACCAGTTTATTGGTGCTTTCACAAATACCATTATATTAGTGAAATATTAAACCATGATTCAGGATTTTTTTAATCCAATTTTCTGGTGAAAAGTTGAACCATAAATCAGGTTTTTTTTTTTTTTAATCCAATTTTCTAGTGTAAGTTTGAACCATAATTTAGTTTTTTTTTAATACAATTTTCTGGGAAAAAGTTGAACCACGAATCAGGATTATTTTTAAAACCAATTTTCTGGTAAAAGGTTTAACCATGATTCAGAGTTTTTTTAAATAAAATTTTCTGGTGATAGGTTAAATCAAAATTCAAGGTTTTCTCCATTCCAATTTTTTGCTAAAAGTTTGAACCACGATTCAGGATTTTCTCTCATCTTTATGGGGAAAGGTTACACTGGATTGTAGCTTTCTTTTTCCCCCTCACTTTGGTTTTCGATTTATCATTATGGTGTAATAATAAACAAAATTTCAGATTTTGCGAGATTATCTTGCAGTAGAAAACTTTTTTTTTCATTAAACTGAAAATTATTAAAGTTTTAATTATTGATTCTATTGTCTTTGAAATATATTTAAAAAATAAATGTAAACCAGTTTGATATATTTCACAAAATAATTGCTTTTTTTCCCCCCACAAATATTACCATTCTGTCCTTGTACATTTTGGAATATTTCTCCGCACTCGGTTACACTTATAGTCCATTTAGTGTTTGCTTATTCACAAAGAAAATATTTAAAAAAAATAATTTTCTTACATTTAAATACATACCTGTTTTTATTATTATTTTATTTTAAACAATGGCTGAATGAATATCTTCAACCAATATTAATTTTTGCACGAGTTTGAAAAGGTTTTTTCCATTATGCACTTAGTGCCTATGCACCGTACTTCCATGATCTGTTTTTTTGCTTTAATTGTTGTGAATCTATAGATGCTGAAATTTTTATATTGTACAGTTTTCAAATTTTTACCTTTTCACACACACAAAAAAAAAATTAAAATTTATATTGCAACACAGCTCAATTATGCAAAATTAATTCATTTGAATATAAAACAACAACAAAAAAAAGTTCAGCATTTGTTTCTGTTTAACATTCAATAATGTATATAACACTTTTGAATAAATAAAGCACAAACATAACTGATACATAAGCAAAGTATATGCGTCAACAATGAAATAATCAGCATCAAAAAGGCAGCTATAAGTAGCAGAATCCATTTAACCTCTAATATCAGCTAATACAAAAGTATTACTTTAAACTTTAAAGCTTTTTTTAAATACACAATGTATTTCTATAGTATATTAAATACTTACTTTGAAGGGTTAATTTAATAACAGCAGTGTCGCCACCAAGCGACTAATTATTGTTACTTATATATGTATTTTTTCAGTATTCCAAAATGATAATCTATGACGAAGATTTATTTATTTTATAACAATACTCGTAGAAAAGAAAATTATTCACCAACAGCAGCCTTGCAATAGCTGAAAAAAGAAATGATTACAGACACAATTAAATAGCAACACATTTAAAGCTGGTTTGCGGTATGCCGCTCTATTTATTGAAAATACAAATTATATAATCATTAAATTATATGTATAGTATGTCAGACTAATATTTACTGTAATATAATATCATTTTACATACAGTTTCTCTCCCAGTTTTAGGAGGGTGCTGCACCCTCTCTGACCATTCAGGTCATCAAATATAAAGAATTCTTGAAGCTTAGTATGTTCTGAATCAGAATTTCAAGTCAGGTAAAATGGAATAGGTCCACGCATCAGGTTAATTTCTCCACCTATTTTAAATAGAAGAGTAAATATTTTAAGACTTAAAATTGTTTCTTGTGCAGACATAACAATAATCAAATTTCACATAAGGAAAATAATAAAAAAATTAAACGGTATATCAATTTAAATATCTTTTACAAGGAAATCTTCAGCATTTGAAAAATCAATCAGTGTTCGAAATCATTGGTGGTCCGCTGGTCCGAGAACACCAAAAATTCATTTGGACCACTAATTTGAAAATTTTAGTGGTCAGCAGGAACAGTAACTTTCCCACCCTCTCTCACGGGGTCACAGGTAAACTTAAAATTTCCCGTCCCAGAGAAAACCGCAACCAAACACAAATCGCACAATTTTATTTATTTTAAAAAATAAATAAATAAAACTGCATTAAACCTCACTCAATCGAAATATTGGAAATAAAATATCTAAATTAATAATTTCATAGTTTTTCTTTATGTGCTGTTTATTTAATTTTTAGTTATAATTTTATATTTTATTATGCTGAAAACTTTGGATAACTGCCAAGGAAGTTTGTAAGAAAAAGCTGCAAAATTCTCCAATTGTTGGGTAGAATCAAAATATTGTGAAATTCTTAAATCAAATGTGGAAAAATATTGCAAAAAGCGTCATTTATTTGAAGGAAAAAAATTATCAATCAATCGAGATTAACAAAAACTCATGCTTGCCATTTGACTGTAAACGGGTGTTAACAATTATTATCAACGATTAAAATCATGATTTTAATCAACTGATTTAAAAAAAAAAATCATTGATTAAAATCACAAATTTTCTATGGTCAATTTCAATGGTCTATAGGGAAAAATCATTTGTAGTATATTGGAATGATATTACACTATTTCAAACATATAGAAATTGATACACATCACTGAGGTGTACAAAAAGATGCTTACTATGGAACATGAGCATAGCATCCATCGTTTATTTATGGGGGGACACAAAAGGATTCGCTTATCTGTATAAATAAACAATTGCTGGTAGTTCGTTATCTGTTGAGGTACGAGTTTTTTTTTATTATTATTTAACTAATTTAGTTACTTCGTATGTATAAAATCTGTAAATCATATACAGGGCTGCAAAAGAGATGTATTCATTTCCGTTTATTGACGAAATATGTTGAAGAGGAATTTTAAACTGTGCAAATGCGTTTCTTAACTGAACTAATGTTTAGCATACTATTCAGTATATATTCAAATCTATAGATCATATATAGGGTTGCAAAAAAGGAATTCTGATATTTTTCAGATGACTGATAATAATTGCTGAACTTTAATTTTGAAATGTGTTACGTGTTTTGTAATTTGCTTACTTAGCCATCATATTTAACCTTATTAAACGTTGATTTTTTTTTTACATGATTCTGAATCTGTTGGAAAGTTATAATCTATCGTTGAAGTTTGATTATTTTACTTCCTTGTTTAAAAATATTTTTATTTTGTATATGTATATATATATATATATATATATATATATATATATATGGATGAGTTGTACAAAACAGGGTAGGCGAGTAAAACCGGGTAGCGCAGACCCCTCCTTCATTTGTACTTCTGTCTATCAGCCAACACGAGAAATTACTTGTCGGTAACCATTATGGCATGTATAGCCGATTGGAACGTTACTGTGTGCGGTTCTCGTTCGTGTGAACGATTTAGTTTCAATTACTCTTAAAAATTGTTTTATTTGATTCTAGATTTTACGCGTATAACCACTTTTTTCAGCATATTAAATATTACTGAACATATCTAATTCTTCCCTTTCCGGATAATATTTAAACATTTTTACTGATCTTTTGCTATAGGATTAAAAGTAGTGACGCCATGTTTTAAACTGTGTCATGTTGGGGTAAAACCAGGTACTTAAGATTGGGTCAAAACTGGGTATACCCGAGGTTTTGTCCGGCACTCATAGAATGGTTTTTTAGTATGGTTAATAAATTAGCATGGAACTTTAAATTGTATTCTTAATGCTGTTAAGTTATAATTCTAAATCTTTCTAGTTATAATGAAAACTTTAATTTTGATTTTGTTTTATATTAAAAAGTGGGTCTAATTTTTAACTTACATTTATGAAATTAAATAACTTGCAATTATTATTGAACAAAATAATGGCACTGATTAAGGCATAATTTTATATTATGCTTATTGCATTTTAATAAATAACTTTCTAATCTGGGGTGTAATAACTTGCGTTATAGGTCTACTTAAAATGCAAATATATTTCGTGACTTGTTTCTCTAAATAAAATAATCTGCCCAAATTGACAAATAATCATTAAAATCTCAATCCTATATAACTAGACTACCTAATATATAACAAGATTTTTTTCTCAAATATTAAACAGGCAGGAAAAAAACCTTCTCTTGGTGGATGATGCTTTCCCAGACTCTTTTGCTGTATATAATAGGAGTGGATGCATTGTAAAAAAAAAAAATAATAATGCCAGTTTTCCAGTAGGAATTGGAAAAATAGTTGCCCTCATCGTACCGGAATAGTTTCCAACCCAGCTCGGAATAAAATCCGTAAAATCGGAATAAAATCCGTAAAATACCCTTTTACTGACTATTTCCTTATTTTTACGGATTTTATTCCGAGATGGGTCGGAAATTATTCCGGTACGATAAGGGCAACTATTTTTCCGATTCCTACCCGAAAACTGGCAGTATTTCTTTTTACAGTGTGGATTACGAAAGAGGTCTTTATTTTATTTGGTTAAAAAATGTATAGATTTCTTCCAATCCTTGTCCTGAAAAGCCTGTTCTTTAAATCCTTAATAGGTATTCAACTCACACTAAAAGAATCCAGTTAATCTAGTAAGAGAAAGCAATGTATTTATTTAAACTTCTTTTTTTACGCAACGCATCGATTTCAGCCCCTTGATGCATCATTCATGCACCTCTAAGCTCATACTAAAGTCAAGAGGTGAGGAAGTGGTTATTTTCCAACACTGCGCGATCTGTAACAACTTAGCAAATTGGAAAATTATTTAAAGCTACATTTTCGAGAGCAGCAATTGTAAATATTGCAATCAGAAGGTTCGAGAAAACAGCGATTTTCCCCTACAACAATGGTATTTTTTCAGACCATCTTTTTGCTCCTTCGGAAGGGACAGAGAAACCCATGAAAGTCATGATAACACACCTAGGTCTATCCAGCCACAGGTTGGCATAGCGGCAGAAATAAAAATTTCTGATACATCACAGGATATTGGAGCTCAACCTTCCGAACATCAACAAGTTGACACTATCCAGCGTCTTTCACGTCGAGCTGCTTCCAGATGCAGCAGTTAACATCACAATCACAGACGTCATCACTGATTCAAAATATTACATCTACAGAATATATTAGTAAAATTATCTATTTGACATCTTCAGACTATGTAGTCCAGCAATCTGAATTTCCAATTTTGCTTAAAATGTTATTATCCCCTTCTAAGGAAGGCTTCAGAATTGAGAAAAAGAAAGGGAAAAACTTTTGATTTCTTCTCCCTATAAATTACAGATCGAAACAGATATTAAGCAGAAATAAGCCAAACAAACTGCAAGACGAAGAAAGAAGAAGATTCTTTAAAAAGAAAAAAAGAAAGCAAAAAAAGATTGCGAACACATCATCAGAAGAAGAGGATAATTAAATCTGTATGTTTTGCTATGAATTTTACTCAAACTCTAAATCCAAATACGATATTTGAAATGCCACGGATAGGCCCACGAAGCATATAATGCAGAAGAATATGATGACAAATTCATCTGTGATTTTTGAAGCTAAAAGAACTTTAAAACGTACAGAGTAAAGTAAGCAGGCCTATACAACGTAGAAAATTTGCCACCGATTTATTTTTTTTGCACATGGACGAACACATGTGCAATTTCTTTTTGTTAAAAATATTAAAAATGTATTTTTTACTATATTAAAGAAAGACATTTTTGACCAAAATGAGTTTTCCAATAGTTTTAAATGGATACCAGGTTTAACCCAACCAGCGAAGTAAAACCGGATTTTTGCATACGTGTGAAAAAGGCTATTTTTTATATAAACAATTATATATATATTTTTTTTTGAAAAGAATGTTTTATTATAGCCAAGGATTCATTTTACATTAAAAACAGTGTTCAAAATTTGTTTTCCCATTTCACAGCATTTGATACTAACAAACTGTTATGGTACCCGATTTTGCCCCACCTTCCCTACATATATATATATATATATATTTAAAGGATGCTGTAGGAGAAAATAGCATGAAACATTTATTAACTCCTTTCTACATCTGTTTATACTAAAATATTAGGTCACATGCTATTTATCTTTTAAAGTAAGCAATTTTTCTATTCGCATAAACTTTACGGTAGTTATCGCGATATATCACCAATATTAACACGTTGATATATTCCGATATTAAATTTACTATATTTTCCCCACCTAGCAGTTAAACTTTTGAAAAAAAAATAAATAGAAAAGATTTTTCGAAAACTTGTAGCAATTTATTCCAGGATAACATTTTAGAAGTATCGGCAAAAAAAA
Organism: Maratus speciosus; assembly: GCA_963932465.1. Lineage (NCBI taxonomy): Eukaryota > Metazoa > Arthropoda > Arachnida > Araneae > Salticidae > Maratus > Maratus speciosus. The sequence continues at coordinate 352,494,112 of OZ010799.1, read as the reverse complement.
AATATATATATATATATATATATATGCTCTAAAAGTTAAAATCTTCTAACTGATAATGCAATTGATTTTTAAAAACATGAATTTTAACTCTTTCAAATACATTGGTGAACATATAGTCCGCGAGCCAGCAACAGATTTTGATGACCAGGTTCCTCTCGGCCGATAATTTGTAAAATGCTTCAAAAGGTTGTATTATGAAGCTCTGTGAACATCAGCTACGGTTCCGTGGGTGAGTGTAGCAGCGGTAACCTCCCACGCGCGTAAAAAAATTAGTCATTTCCTCCCGATTGAAAATTTGTCAAATTATAGCTAACCCAATATCTTGAAGCGAAAAAAATTCAGCTGATTATAAAGTGGTGGTTAATACGTCAGCTGGTCACACGAACATGAAAAATATATACAGGGTGCAAAGGAAAGGCCCTTTAACCTGAAAATACTTGCGAACGGAGAGAACTAAAGCTATGGAAGTGAGGTAACGGCATAGTAAAGTGACTACGCCCGATTTAATGCAAGCGACGGCAGCGCCCCCTAGTGGCGAAATTTGGAATATAGCCATTGGAAATCGAAAACGAAAAGAGATAGAGCAAATTTTCCAATCAGAATGTTTCAGAGCATCAATTAATTAGTACGAAACGGCATTTGGTTTACATGAATAAGATAAATCTTTGCTTGTATACCCAAAAACGTCCAAAATTGAAGCACTCTATTTTGTGTAAACGTTTGGATGGAATAGCCAGAAGTATGAAGAAATACGTACAATTTCTGGTATAAATATGTGCTTATCTGAATGTATTTTGATAACATCACACAAAAAACAAAAAAGACAAACAGTCTCACAGTGATAAAATGTTAATATTCAGTTTGTTCGAAAAGTTCGCCATTGCTCACGATACACAATTGTGTTCGTGGCGTAATTCTACATGCACATTTCTCAGCATAGAACGTCTATTGCAAGACTCTTGAATACGACGACATAGATTTCAACCTTTCAAGGGCGGTGGCTAGATGGTCTAGCCACCTAATTTTAATTCCAAAATGGACAAATGGCAGCAATAATATTTTAACAAAATTTTGCTTTCCTAATGAAAGTGAAAATTAACGAGCTTTTATTTTTTGTGAAATTCGTTTGAATATTCTGGTGTCAGTCAATTGTTTCATAAGTTTACTAACAGAATTCTTATGCCCCTGAAAGGGTTAATCTAAAATTTTAAATGCATTGGAAATTAAATTTTTACAGCCATTACAGCACAGTACAACGTCACAATCTAAAATTTTGCACTGCTACATTTACAGAATGTGAATATGCAAAGTAGAATCGTCGCTCATTGATTTCGGACATTTTTGTGTATACAGGCAACGATTTATCTTATCCGTATGAACCAAATGTCGTTTCGTACTAATTAATTGATGCTCCAAATCTTTCAAAATGGAAATTTTGCTCTATCTCTTTTTGCTTACGGTTTTCAATAGGTAACTTCCAAATTTGGCCACTAGGGACGCTTCTGTCGTTTGCATCAGGTCGGGCGTATTCGCTTTACTATACCGTAACTTCAATACATAGATGTATCTCTCTCCTTTCGCAAGTATTTTCAGGTTAAAGAGACTTTCCTTTGCACCTTGTATATTTTTTTCATGTTCGTGTGACCAGCTGACGTATTAACCACCACTTTATAATTAGCTGACTTTTTTTTTCTTCAGTATATTAGGTTATCTATAATTTGAAAATTTTTCAATCGGGAGAAAGTGACTTTTTTTTTTTTTACGTGCGTGGGAGGCTATCGCTGCTCAACCCACCCACGGAACTGCAGCTAACGTTCACGGAGCTTCATGATACAACTCTCTGAAGCATTTTACAAATTATCGGCCGAGAGGAAATAACTGACGAAATTTGTACCTGGCTCGGGGACTAATAGGTCATTTCGCGCCTCACAAAGGCTATATTTTTTCTACCCTGAAACTAACTAAACGTCCGTATTTTAACACAATCTGTTTACACAACAGGCCAGATTTACATTTACCTACGAAAATTTCGAAACATTCGGACAAATAGAAATAATTTTACTAAATAAAATGTGCAAAAACTTCGACAAAATTAGTAAAAACCTGAGTGTTACATCGTGGTAAAAATCTTACCAGCCTTTTTCCACGAAATATTAATATTTTTTCACTCGGGCTACGAAAACATTATGTTTTTAACGTCTAAAAATTTCAAAGAGTCTGGATGATAACGACAAACTTTTTAGAATTTAAAATTCTGGAAGAACCGTGTCCTCCCCATCCCTTTCCAGGCATATTTCAAAATTACATATAAGACTCCAAAAATCAAATTATGCAGAATATTAATACCAAATAATAATAACAATACCAAAAAGCATATACTTTCAATTCTCTTTGAAATACTGCAAAACATTAAACAAAAAATACAAAAATTAATCTTTTAAAAAAATTCATTGTCCGAAGTTACTTTTCATTTTTTCTGCGCATTTTACTGTATGACCCACATTACGTATATATTATTTAAAAATACACACTTGATTTTATACGGTAGCTTTGAAATGATCGAGTATTGATTTGGTTCAGATATAAATGGATTTAAGAGTGAAAAAAGTTTGAAAAGAAAGAAAAAAAAAACACTAAGATTTTGATATGAAAATAAAATCTATATTTATCTATATTATAAAGGACAAACATATCTGTGCGTAACGCTGACGTCATTTTGCAAATGGCAGAACTTTGAAATCTAAAATGAAATTCAGGTTTTGCAATTTTCGTGTTCAGCTCGTCGTCAGCTTAAAATTCAGAGTAAAATGAGAACTACATTTAATATTTTTGTTGAACATTGTCACAATTCTATTTCAAAGCCCCGTGATCGGCAGATGTAACTCACAATTATGTGGGTGCGAAACTGGAAATTGTTTCATTCCCTTCCGTACTAAAATGCAAGTACTAAGTTTTATCCCTCGTACTAGGTGAACATTAGAAAATATGTACGTATTTATAGTCGAAAAATCCTTTAAATTATCTTAATATCTCAGAACAATTAATTCTTTCAAAAACACTGTCAATAAAAATGTCGTAGAATTTGAAATTCTGAATAAAATGAGTACCCATATTAATATTTTTGCTGAACATTAAGGTCGCAATTCTATTTCAAAATTTTGTCTTAACCCGGGAGAACTCGTTAGTGAGAATGCCCAATTGCTTTTCTTTTACTTTACATTCACATAATATCAACTTTTTTTGGTTGGCTTAGTACTTTTATTCACACAATAGGTAAAATAATTGAAAAACATTTTGAAATTTTAATTAAAATGAAGAATGATTTAAATAAGAGTCTTAAAAAAGTACGACTGTGAGAGAAAATCTCATGCAGCGAGTTCTCCCGGGTTAATCGCTAATCAAGAGAAAGACAGAGTTATCAATCCGCCCTGCCTCCGTTTACTACATACATGTATTTTCTTTAAGTTATTGAGGCCCTCCCGATGTTTCTGTAATTATGTTAATGCTTTATTTTGTATATTTTGAGGATTATAATTTAGTAGTTATCGAGAAAGAGGTACATAATTGACAGCCGTTTTACATACCATTTCCCAACTGATATCGTCAAACTTAAACCTTAGTTAAAAAAAAAAAAAAATACGTAAAGATTATAATACTTTTTTTCAATATTCCAAAGGTTTTAAAATTCTATGAATTTAACTTAACCTGGGAGAACTCGCTAGTGAGAATGCCCAATTCCTTTTCTTTTACTTTACATTCATATAATATCAACTTTTTTTGGTTGGCTTAGTAATTTTATTCACAAAAGAGGTAAAATAATTGAAATAACATTTTGAAATTTTAATTAAAATGAAAAATGGTTTAAATACGAGTCTTAAAAAAGTACGACTGTGAGAGAAAATCTCATGCAGCGAGTTCTCCCGTGTTAAGATGCTCGTATACTAGTCGAAAATATTTTTTATTAAAACCATCTTAGTTCTTTTAGTAAAATATCGAAGTTTAAAATCGTGCTATTGGTTGACCTATAATTCCTGTAGCGACAAGGCTCATTTGTTCCCTCGCTCCTCCCCACTATTTTCGACCTCCTTAAATGTGAGGCATACGCACTGTTATTCACTATATATGTCAAATTAAATACGACGCATAATTCAAATACAATATCAGAGATCGTAAACAATATTTCCCATCATTTACAAATCATTTTTGAAATATGCTAAAAATCATGAAATAATACACTTTAAGTTATCTATTTGTTCGTAGCGGCAAAACTGCAGCTAGTAGGACGGGGAAACTTAGTACGTTTATTTCTGGCCTATGTCGAAGGGATTAAAACAATTTCCAGCTTTCCCGTATTTAATTCCGAATTCGGCCTTTTTTTTCATTTCCTACCACTGGGCTATAATCCGTAATCAAGAGGTTAAGCCATAATTCTGAAAATATCCAAAATAAAGCCTAAAATAATTACAAAATCCTCAAATAATACCTCAATAAATTATATATATATAAATTAGAAACAGGGTAAATTGATAACCTCGTCTGTTCTGGCTTCAAGAACTTAACGAATTAGGCAAAACTTTAAATTATAATTGTAAAAATTCAACAACAATGTTAAGTGTAAGTGCTTATTTCAATCAGAATTTTAACCTCTACAACATCTGTATTGACAATGTTTTTGATAGAATTAGTTTTTTTTTAGTTATTGTTATGATGATTAATAAAAATGTGTTTTTTGACTATAAATCTGTACATATCTTCAACCGCTCACCTAGTAAGAGGGGGAAAACTTAGTACATTCATTCTAGACTTAAATGGATTAAAACAATTTCCAGCTTTCCCCTAATTAATTCCAAGTGCAGCCCTTTTTTCCTCCCCTACCACTCGTCTATAAAGAGTTTTAAAGACTTTAAAATTATATGTGCTCTAAGTTGGGGGGGGGGGGATGCCAATTTCGAGTGGAAAGAAAAATCTTGATTATTTATTGTCACAATAAAATGATACAGAGCAGATTTTTTTTTTTTTTTTTTTTTTTTTTTAAGCAGCTTTAAAGAGTTTTTAAACTTTATTACTTGTACTATTACTGTGAGAGGTGAAGCAAACGGGGAAACTAAATTTTAAAGGTGAAATTCAGATAAAATTTTAATGAAATGAATATGATGGAATGAATAGTTAATGAAATTTAGGACTGATTATTTATTCACTATAAAGTAACAAATAGAGTAGAGCCATTTTTTTAACCTTTAACTGATGTCACAGAAATTGTCACATAACTAGTCTGAAGCGGTCTGCGAGACCTCTCCATCGAAATAGTCCAAGAGCTGTTAAACATTTTAGGGAAGGTATTTGAGGCACCCTGAAAATTTGTGCAACACTTCTTTTGTAATGGCTGAATACAAAATCGAATGTCTGGCTGAAGGATCGTGGCCCAAAAACTGTGCCAGACACGTGTCAAGTGCCATTTTTTGACTACCCCAAAAAAAAGGTATTTGAGGTACGCTGAGATTGAGACAGAATAATTTTTATACTTAGAAAAAAAAATATTGAAAACGACAGACACTTTAGTCGGCCCAAAAACTGTGCCAGACACGTATCAAGTGCCATTTTTTGGCTACCCAAAAAAGGTATTTGAGGCACGCTGAGATTGAGGCAGAATAATATTTATGCTTAGAAAAAAGTATTTTGAAAATGACACTTTAGTCGGCACAGTTTTTGGGCCACGATCCTTCAGCCAGACATTCGATTTTGTATTCAGGCATTACAAAAGAAGTGTTGCACAAATTTTCAGGGTGCCTCAAATACCTACTCAAAAATGTTCAACAGCTCTCCTACTAAAAGATGAATAAAAGCCGCGATAAACTCATAGGATGTTTTTGTACTAAACTTTTTGCACAGGAGTGTTATAATTAAAATTCACCTATTCAAAGTCTCTGGTGTTAGTACTAAAGTTTCAAACGAAACAAAATTTCAGTAGTGTTTGTAGATAAACTGAAATTTGCAAGTTAAACTATGAAAATTGAAAAAAGCACCGGTCTGTGAGAGACCGGTAACATCAGTTAAAGGTTAAAAAAAGTTTTAAACAGTTTAAACTTTGGTATTGTGCAGAAGGGAGCAAAAAGGGGAGGTGAAGTTTCAGAAGAAATGTTAGCAATGGCGTTTTTTTTTAAAAAATCAGAAATGAAAAGAAATGCAGAAGAGTTCCACCCCCGATTAAGAAATAGAATGACAGTAAAGCACTTTTAAGGACTTTAAAAAAATTTGTATGAAAATAAGCACTTTCAAGCACAAAAAAATCCTTTTGAAACATGCAAGTACTTTTAAGGACCGTACGAATCCTGATATATTGAAAATTAGCCGACTACAGAGTAGTCATGCATGGGTCAAGTTGCATCCGACACAAAACAGAATATAATACTTAAGTCAACCCGCAACTCGACCCGAACACGCCAAAAATATTTCCCCGATCCTCAAACTGACCAGAATCAGCTAAAATAATTTTCGGCAACCTGCAACTCAACCCAGACCCGAAATAAAAGGAAAGTAAATCATGTTTTATTGATATTATGAAATGTAATCTACAATTACATCTCTAATAACAATTTATGTTTTATGTAGGAAAATGGACAAATGTATATACTTTAATATTCAAACATATGTAGGTATCATGCCCACAAGTATTTGAAGTGAGGACAGCTTGTTAAAAAGCGCCATCATGGTTGATCTCAATGGCGCTTGGTGACAAGTTGTCCTCAACATGGCTCACAATCACATGACACACCTAAGTGATATAGGTAGGTGGGGGGTAAAATTACGCACTTATCATTAATTTTGATTCTTAACGAAAACATTGATATGCGACGACTTATTAAAATGTTGTATTAAAACCTTAGGCACGTTCCACTATCATACGACATTCTGTCAAATTACATTTCCGTAAGAAATTGAAATTTTTGCTCTGCATATCTTTCCCCCATTGGTTTCTTCCCCCAGGGACTGCACTAAAACTCAAAAGCATTTGCTGGGTTTCCCTGGGTGGCCATCCTCCTCCTTGCCCCATTGGTTGGAGTAAAAGTACGCAGTGCGTATTTTTGCCCATTACGGCCGGTTTTTGCCCCATTTCCACTAAAATGAATGAGTAATGTAAAAGCATTAGTAAATTTTTATAGTATTTAAACTGAAAATTGTAAACTAGACCATGAAAAAACAGCGGTCTGCAAGATCGCGAATAGCAGTTAACCTCTAACTATTGTGACAAATATTGTTTCATAAATACTGTAAGCGGTCTCCGAGACCGCTTAATCGTAGATTGAATAAAATGGTTTACTGACTCATAAGAGGCGGTTTCTGCGCTAAACTTTATGTAAAGGACTATTATAGTAAACTTTCCCGCATTCAGAAGTCTTCAGCTATACTTCTATACCGAACGAATCAAAACTAAACAAAAATTAATACTTAAATTGAAAATTAAAAGTTAAATTGTGATAACTGAATATTGCAGCTGTCGGTGAGACCGTTAACAGGAGTTAAAGATTAAGGTTTAAAACAAAAGCGATTCGTGAAACAAGAATATTGATTTTTAAAAGTAGGTAGGTACCCCGTAGCAGAAAATTCTCCAGGTGTCTGCGACAGATACTCCAGGGACAAAAAATAATCTGCAGGTAAAATATTTTTTACAATTGAAGCGTTAATAAATCAAACAATCACTTACCTGTAGTGTTTTTAGGTATTTTATAAATTTTTATTAATAATAATCTCAACTTTTTGTATTAAACAATAAAGAGCTAAACATAATATGAAGCAAAATAAAGACTTGATGAAAAAGAATCTGCAAAAGAAAAAAAAATCTGCGACGACCGCCGCCCGTCTCGAACTTTCTGCTACCGGGGGTAGGTAGAACATATGTTCTATATTTAAAAAACTTAACTAGAAAAAGGAAAATGTAGTTTACTAACTTATATTAGTTATGTATCTATTATATTTTATATAATACAAATTTAGAAAAGTGGAAAGCTTTGCATCTAGCTAAAACGATAGGGCAAAGTCCCGTATCATAAACATGTGCGTATCTTTGTCCCAAGGAGTAGGGGAGACCGGGGGAATGGCGACACCTTAAGGGAATTTAAATTTTTTCACCTCGAAAAAATGTTTATTTTTTAATAGTATAAATTCTAAAGCTGAATCATGATCTTTAGTATCTGTATAAATTTAACCGTAATCATAACTGTATAGTAAGCATATATAAAAAAATATTTTTTAAACCTCTGCACAGTGGCGGGATTACCCAGGACACTGAGGTAATTCCGCTACTGTACCGGGGTAATGCCGCCACTCTTTAATGACCTAGTACATGCATCAAATGGATACTAGGAAACACACAACCTACTGAAAATAGTTAGAAAGTAATGTAATTGAGCAGAATAATGGTTAAGCTTACAATTTACTTCATATTGCAAAAGTCACTCTGCTGAATCGGCTCCACTACATTAAAATGAGGCCATTTCTCACCCGATTTGCATGGTGGCGGCATTACCCAGAGAGGACAATATGGCGGAAATCCCCAAGCAAAGCCGAAAGAAGAACCGAACTTGTTCAACACATTGCATGAAAATGTCGGTGAATGCATGTAGATTACGGGTCATATTATCTTAAATACCTAATGTTACAATAAAAGGTGCTTATCTCTACTCATTTGAAGCTCCAAAATAATAAGCAACTAGATGAAAACTACATTTTTCACTAGAACAGACGAACGACGTACAGCAAAGTCACTCCCACTTTAGGCACTGTTTATATTGTTGGCCGCTATAGTGCAGGCACATTTACTATATCAAACTGCCTTTAGTTTTTAAACTAGGTGGGGTGGCGGGATAACCCGGGTTGGCGGTATTCCCCCGGTCTCCCCTAACTAGTGTGAAGTGGTCTGTGAGACCGTTTCATCGAAAGATGAATAAAAGGCACGATTAACTCATAGGATGGTGTTTTTGTACTAAACTTTTTGTACAGCACTGTTATAATTAAAATCCACCTATTCAAAAGTCTCTGGTGATAGAACTAAAGTTCCAAACGGAACAAAATTTCGATAGTGTTTGTAGCTAAATTGAAAATTGCAGGTTAAACTATAAAAATTAAAAAAAGTCGCGGTCTGAGAGACCGGTAACATCAGTTAAAGGTTAAGAAATCAAAAGTATATAAGAAATGTGATAAATCCTTTTTATTTACGGCACAGTTAAGAACCATTTATTCTTCTCTAGGAATAGGTAAAAATATTACAACATTTCATTTTTCATATACACGCATTCATATATATAATATTTCTGATAGTTTTAACACATATACCCATGATACGTGCGTATAGATAGAGAAGTGCCCAATATTCAGAGTTAGAATCATAGGAGAGAGTGTGGAGGAATGGGACACCTTTTACAAAAATAAGAAAATGAACTTTGTTTGACACACAAACAATATTTCAGTTTATAGAATACAAAATGAAAAAATTTCTAATGTCCTTGAACAATATAGAAACATAGTTTTCAGAAACAATTTTATAATTAAAGAAATTGCAAGTTTCAAAATTTGTCCCATGCTTAGTTTAATCCATGCTTAGAACCATTCTTTAAGGCTTAGTTTATATGATGGATAATATACAGTATAATGTTCCATAAATAGGGAAGCTATTACATCTATGCATAAACAAGTCATTAATATTAATAGTCATTATTAACATTAATAGTCATTAATAAATTTTGCAGGAAAGTAAAAGAATATATAAATTTATTAAGTTAAACCGTTGCATGTTCGCCAACATAAATGAAAAACAGTGGAACTTCGAAGGATCACTTTTTGCTTCCTAATTGGTTTGATTAAGAGTATCAACAATAATACAGATTATAAAACATGTAATCGGGGGGGGGGGGGGGGTGAAGTTATGAAATTTTTTTAAAGTAAAATTTTTATTGTTTAATTTTTTTTATAAACAAAATATGTAGAAGTTTGTCCATTACTGGCACATCTGCCCTACACCTAGATGTTTAGCATGAAAAAAATATTTTGGACATTCTTTTGAAAAATCAGTCAACCCGAACCCGACACGCAAGATTCGAAGAAACCCAAACCGACCCGATCCGAACCAAAATAGTAAAGTAAACCCGACCCGATGCTGGAATCCAGTACAATAAATACCGATTACTCGGCACGACTAATATTAAGACAGATAATTTTGGTATACATTTTAAGTATTCTGCGGAAGAATAGTGGAATATTTGGCCTTCGTTATCAGTCAAAGGGGGGAGTACTATTCATTGCATAAATAATTAAAAATAAAATATTTAATCTGCTAACCATATTGCAATAAAATTTTATTTAAAAGATAAAACATTAGAAATTGCACGCATCTAATAAACACTGGTGTAAAGAATAGTCATTTGACTGAATGATAAATATTAACAAAAAAAATAGAAAGATTACGCATTAATACCTGCTAAAATAATGTTATATTATAATTCGAAATCAAACAGTCTTACTGTGTAGTTGATTTGTACTTATTAGGAATCAAGTAGAATGGAAATATTAAAAAAATTAACTCCTAAAGAAGAAATATTTACTTACCTACTAATTTGAAATCATAAACAAGATGGATGCCTTGAACGCCTCTGTGGCTGCGTGAATAGTCATTACGTCACCATTGAAGTCCTTTCTCATTGGCTGACAGGTCAAACTAAGATATTTCATGTATTTGTACTATGCGAGTGGTAAATATTTTCCCCGATTACGGATAAAATTCTAGTAAACATGCAGATTTCTGTAGTTTTACAAAAACTAGTTATGTAGATTTACAGATTTTTTTTTACAGTGCAGTAAAATTTTACTGTAAAATTGGCCTTATTTAATCAGCGCATTTTCTCGATTCAAGAAGACACAAATTTCTGTTTTTAAAAAACGGTGACAAAAGATTAAAAATTTCGTAAAAGGCTCCCGTCCCGAAGGGGTTAAATATGTCTTGACTACGACAGAACAATCATTTATTTTTAAATAAAAATTTTACTTGTTTATATTTTCTTCTTAGAAAATTTTAAATCATACTAAACTTCACTTTTGTTGTGGGCTGTGTTCGTCTACCGTTCCAATTAACAAAAATAAAAACAACAAAAAAAATTATATATATATATATATATATTAACAAAATGTAGGAGTTTTAGCCATTTAAGGAAACCCATACTTTTATTTGCCCTATTTCGTTTATGCGAGAAAATTAATTTTAATAGCATAATACTTTATTTTATTATTTTTTAAAGCTTATTTTTAGGTCAGACTTCGAAGTAATCAAATTATTAAAAAAAAAAAAAATTGGATGGTATGTCTCAATAGATAAATAACAACTTTTTTTAGATAAAATTAAACTAATAGTTAAATAATTAATTAAAGTTGTTTGCTTCTTTTATGTTTAGAATAAGCTCTGGTTTAGGAGGAAATGTTTTTATAAATGTTCTTTCTCAAATGAGAAACTCTTTTAAGATAGCATGGAGATGAATATTCCATTTTGAATTTAACGTTTTTTTTTTTCAATTATCCTTGCATTATATCAACATACCATTTGTCTGAAAATAATAAATTATAATTTTCCGAAACAAAAAAGGAACGTTGTAAAAAGATTCTTACTAACATTAAATTTGTATTAACAGAAGAATGTGTTTACGAATGATGTTTGGAAAAGTATTCAAAAGGTCTTAGTCTTTACAAGAAGTGTTTCATTACTAAGTTTTATGCTTTCCTTGAGTTTAACAATAGAAATACTTCCTATTAGAAATAAAGCTTTGCTCTTTTACATTTTTTTTCTCCGTGAAATTTAAATTACAAAGGATGTTGCTGTTTTCTGTCAATCAGCTGTCATCCTAGAGTTTTAAACTTCAAAAAAGGAAATAAAAGAAGAAAATAAATAGAAAAAAATCATAATGAAATATTTTAAAGCTAAAAGAAATAACATCAGCAGCTTCAACCAAAGCGTAGCTCTGTTTGGCGAATTAGATCTTGAAGAAAATGATTTTTACGTTCCTTGGAAAACTACTCAAAACCATTCATTTTTTCATGCTTCCTTTCAGAACTGGTAACGTAGAACGAAAGTTCAAGAAATTCACTGATCTTACATTTTTATTTCAGAGAATAGTGGTTTTATTCAAATTAATAATGCTTCTTATTTACTCATTCTACACTTAAAATAATAAAAAATATATATATATACCTTTAAAAAAAAATCAGGTTTATATTGCGAAACAGCTCCGAAAACTGGCGATATGTAACAATTAAAATAATAAATCTTTATAAAATGTCATCACAAAATAAAAACCATACATAAGACACATTTCGAGCTAAAAATACTAACAGCTCGTCATCAGCTAAAGTAAACACGTGTCAGTAAAGGGTCAAGATCAAAAAAGAACTGAAAGGTACAGAGAAGAGCTTGCAAAGAATGTGACAGGTGAATTCTGATAACCTTGTCAATTATATCTCATCATCTCATTTCCTCTCTCCAGCGTGGAAATTACTTTTGTAAATATTTTCCCTCTTCTCTTGTTTCTTTTCTTTTTATTATATATATATATATAAGAGGTTCTTTTGGTTTTTTCTCGTTTTATTCTTTTATATTTCTTTATTTGTTATTATTATTCATATTTTAATTTACTTCTTTTGTTTTAATTTTGTTTATTTCTGTTATTTCCATTTTTCCCTATCAATTTCTCTTCTGCATATGCTCCTTTCAGCTAGCGCCACCTGTCGCATTCTTTGAAAGCTCCACTCTCTACCTTTCAGTTCTTTTTTTACTTGTCAACTTACGGACACTTGTTTACTTTAGCTGATGACGAGCTATTAATATTTTTAGCTCGAAACGCGTCCTATGTATGGTTTTTATTTTATGGTGATTTTTTACAATGATTTATTATTATAATTGTCAGGTTTACATTATTTTACTATTTACTTGATTTTTTTCCCTTACTACAAAAGATATATTTTAAAAAAATCTTCTACTACATTTAAAAATTCATTTTAACAGAAAATTATTTTACGAATGTCAATTTAAAATGTAATTCAAAAATTACAGTGTATAGGAAATAGGGTTCATTAGTAACATTTATACTTTCGTAGAATTTAAGAAAAGAGCAATCCCCTATTTTTATGTTTTTCTGTTTCAAAATTTTTCCTTAGCAATTTTTTCCTTCTTCAAACAAGACAGCACCATCCTTTTTGAGCAGATCTACTTCTACGTCTGTCAATTCATTAAATACAGATTAATGTTTTTATCTAAATTAGTTTTCTACCGTGTTTCGATGTAAGTAAACTAAAAAACTTTTTTGGATTTTAAAGATCTAATTAGATGAATGAAATAACTTAGTTGACAAAAATTAAGTTATGTTTAGATCTATATATATATAAGCCGTTCTCACTGTGTATGTCCTTTATACAAATCTTAAATTTTTGACCAGTTTGCACGAAACATCATGTACTTCTACATACGTTTTAGACCGTGGAAAAGATCACTGTTTACTTTAAAAAAACCATCAGACCACTATTTATCCCTTTTTTACCACTTTTCATAATTTAACATTATAGAAATATCTGCTTTTTTTAATTTTATTATTCAATCGTTTCTTTCCTGTTGTCACACAGTTATTTAACAGTTATTAAGATGTGTATCTTAATAACTGCTAAATAATAAAAAAAAATATTGATAACTCGAGTATTTTGTTTTATTAGCCAATAAAAATTCAGATTGTCTCACTATATTTTTGCTGCTTTTGAATTTGACGTCATTCAAAGAGAAAATGCGCATTTTTCATATATTTATGTAAAAACTTATGTATTAAAATGACGTACTAGCCTATATCTTTATTTGAATGTTTTTAAAGTTAAAAAATCTATTTTAATACAGGATTTTTAATTCCAAGAAAACAATTTATGAAAAGATATTAATAAAAAAAAATCGTTTGGTAGCTATGACGTCAATTTCTGTTTAAATGACAACACTTTCTAATGATGTTTTATTCTGATGAGAGACTCTGATCTTCTGAAATTATTCCTTATTATCATGCATAAAGCGAAAGATTTATTTTTAAGCCAGGCGAATTTAAAATTTCGGTACTTGCTAGGTCATTTAGATCTATTTATTGCTGTTTTTCCGCGCATTGTGAGGGAAATTGTATATATCAGTTACGCTTGCTGGCTGAAGAAAACAAGAATTCTGATTTTAAAATCTGAAACACTTTACTATAATTACGTCAAAATGACGTGTCTTTTCCTAAAACTCAATTTCTCGTGTTTCAAAATAAGGCTTTAAAAAGATTGAGGCTTTTCATAAACGTCAGGTTCAGTGGCGTGGCGTGAAAATTTTCGGTGGTCATCGCAATTATTTAAGTTTGTGGTGAAAAATTATTAACTCTAAAATTCAATGGTTGAATGTTCAAAAAAGAAACTTTAAATCTTACCTTCACTTATACATGAACTCCAAATGTTCTGCTAAAACTGGATCGTAGAGTTTTAAAAGCTTATTAAGAGTTTTAAAATATTGCTTGGTCATCGCCGCATCCAGCGATGACCGGACGCCACGCCACTGGTCAGGTTAATCATTATTGCATGTTAATATTCTGTAATCGAGTTACATATCAAGAATATTAATGATGTTATACATTTGTAAGGAGTATGCTCCATAAAAGGTATCAATAACATTTGTTAAAGTACGCCAAATAGCGTATAGCCTGATTATCGAAGATTAAACCATTTGCACATACAAAGATAAAAATAGTTAAGCATTTTTTTATTGTTGTTTATTATTGAAATTATGTTGTTTATTATTGTTTGAAAAAATACAAAAAAAAAAAACCTCAAGATTAATAGGCATGTAATTGAACTACTTAATTTTTTATATTTAAAATAAAACTTTAACGATAAGTGCTTTGAATAGACGTAAAAACTTCCTATAAATATATTTTGAAGTTAAAACGTTTATGCATAGTTAGTTAAAACATAGGAATTTCTATTTGAGGAAAAAATATCAGGAAACAATTCGATGAATATGGCGTCACTTTCTATAAATATGTTGTCAGTTTCAATAAATATACTGTCAAACAGATTTTAAAAAACGGTTGCTACGTTTTCTTAATCCACCGTGGGATATACGTGGTTAAAGATGATCCATATAGCGGCCGTTCATGTAATAGAAAAAAAATAGATTGTTTTTAATTTAAAATACTAAAAGATTTTTTTACATTTATTATATTTTTTATAATCCCCAATAGCTACATTTAATGCATTTTTAATACTTTCGTGGTCAATCGTGATATTTGTTACTATTTAGAGCAACTTCATTAATGTGAAAATTTTAAATAGTTCGATATGAAGTCTGTTAGATTCGTATTTTATTTTTTTATGGGGTTTTAATTTCGTTTGCCGATTTCTTTAAGGAATGTTGCATGAAAAATCTCCCAAATGATGAATTATTTACATTGTTTTAGGAGCAATAGGATTCATCTTTTCAAATTGGGGTTGCACGAATATATAAAAAATATTCTTACTTAAAAATTACTTTAAAATACATAAAAATTAGTAGATTGAGAATCACTTTTCAAACAAATAACATTGAATTTACTTTTTGTTTTCCATTGTATGTTGAAAAAATCGAATGTGTGATGTTTAGAGGTTAAACAAATTGCAATAAAAGCAAAATTTATGGGTTAGGTCATTGCCGCCAAAAACATGATGCCAGTGTTACTCATGGACATGTCTTTTCCTTATAATATTGCATTGAGAGCAAATGGGTTCATCTTTCCTAATTTTGGTTTGCAAATTAAAAAAAAAATTGAAAATTAATTTAAAATCCATTAAATTCAATAAACCGTACTTCAGTTTTATGATTTTTAATGATTAGTATTAAAATCAGAACAATTAAAATCTGAAAATTGATATATCATTTTCAAATAAAGTTCATTTGAGAGTTTAATTGATATATAATTTTCAAATAAAGTTCATTTGAGAGTAAGTTTTTCTATTCGGTGAAATAACTAAAATTGTGCATGTTTAGAAGTTAAGAAAAATTACAATAAAGGCACAATTTATGTGTTAGGTCGTTGATACCATCAGTATGATGTCAGGGTTACTCACTAACATATTTTTTCTTTATAATGTATATGTATGCTATACCATCGAGAATTTTTACTAAATACTACGGGAATGAGTTTTTTTTCTTCGTATTATAAGGAAAATCATATATTTCTCTTTTACACCAACCAAGAAAACGAGCATTTTGATATTTAAAGCTGCGGGAATTTACTATGGTTGCGGTACAATAACATCATGTTTCCTGATTGTTTTTATAATGATTTGTGGGCGAGAATGCACAAATATCAGTTATTATTGTCGTATTATCTCATTTTAATTTATTATACCAGGAAGGCTCCTAATAATCGACACGGGCGAAGCCGGTAGTTCTGCTAGTAATTAATGACAGTTGTTTGCTAATTCTACCAATATAAGAAGTTCAGGCTAGCATGAAAAATATTTTTGATGAGGGAAATGTTTCTTTTGAGGAACTTTTTTAGCATAGCATGATGTTCAATCCTCTTTTTAATATCATATCACGAACATAACATTTGACATTTCAAAAATGCCAAAAAATAAAGAGCATTGTTGCAAAAAATACTGCTACAGGCTTTCAATTCTTATTAACAGAAAAATACTTTATACAAATTCTATTTAGAAATATGTTCAAAAGTTTTCAGTTTTTATTACAGAGGTTTCGTCAGTAAGATTTATGCATTTCTCGAGTTTAACAAAGGAATAATTTCTTATATGCAAATAAAGTTTTTCTCTTTTATATTTTTTTCCTGAAATTTAAATTTTAAAGAATGGTGCTACATTTCTTTTGTCACTGAGCTGTCTTGTTACAGTTTTTAAATTTCAAAAAATGCAAAAAAATAGAAAAAACATAAAGAATATTTTTTTAAAGCTAAAAGAAAGAACATCAGCAGTTTCAAACAAAATGTAACTTTGTTTGGTCAATTTCATATTAATGAGAAAAACTTTCGGGAAGCTTAAAATGGGAAACCATTCTTTTTTTTTTTTCATTCTTTCTTTTGGAAGTGGTAACCTAGAAAGAGAGGTTAAGAATTCCAGTGGGGGGAAACATTTCATAAAGTGCTATTTTTCAGAGGATAGAAATTTTGATTAAATTAAAAAAAGCAGTAATTTGCTCATACTATTTTTATCACACCGATCTGCACATATGTTTATCTACTTTTCATAAGGAACGTGTTTTTATTTCAGATAGCTGCTGTTAAAAAAGTATGAAGCTACCCATTGCAACCGTTCGGAGGAAAACAACTCCGAAAATTTTCGTTA
Source organism: Maratus speciosus (assembly GCA_963932465.1). Taxonomy (NCBI): domain Eukaryota; kingdom Metazoa; phylum Arthropoda; class Arachnida; order Araneae; family Salticidae; genus Maratus; species Maratus speciosus. The sequence continues at coordinate 352,476,736 of OZ010799.1, read as the reverse complement.
TATTTCCACCTATGATTCTCCTCACATCCCAGAATCACTCTTCTACACACACACACACACACATATATATATATATACAGTAGCGCTCAAAAGTATTTTGACAACCTTATATTCTCTCTTATTTTATTTAATATAAAAATGTAAAATAAAATATATTCCCTATAATTGAGAACACTATGACAGCAGTTATTCAAATGTATCAAGTTTCAACTTGTTTGTTTACATTCGGCGCCACCGAAGAAATATGACTCCTCCTTAGCTCAAAAGCCGTTCGCTGAGCTCTTTTTTTTTTGTTTTGTTTTTTGTGTGTGAGAACATAACGCGTCCGTTTTTTGTGATACACGTACCGTTCCAACCCTCTTTAGGGCTTTCGCATGCGCTGACCATTTTGCGATGGAAAATATTGGGCGTTGCTATTCGAAAATTTCGAGTTTCTGTCCCTATAACCGCAACCGCGAGCGCCATTTTGCTGCTGTTCACAGAATCCCGAACTCATACCTCTGAACAGCTATATCTGAAATCTCATCTCGATCAGTTGAACGGACTGGCCGCTATAAGTCCGTACATCGACAAAAAATTTTTTGACCACCCTGTATATATATATATATAAATTTCACATATTGCATCATCATTTAAGGATCTATTTTACTATCTCAATATTCCTCATTGCATTTTAAATTTTCACATTTATTTACATAATACAAGGCTAAATTTTACTATCTCAAATATTCCTCATCTTTTTAAATGTTATATTCTCATTTTTTTTATATTACATTTTTTTGTCTTTATAACATTAATTTAATCAATTGCCCTTTTATTTATTTTTATATAATTCTTTATTTCTTTATTTCTTTATTTGTATTAATTTATTTCTTTTCTTTATTTTATTTTGTATTCACTCAGTACTTATTAAGTTTATTCCTATTTTTTCATTCTAATTTAACTAAAAGTTAATCTAAGTATTTTCTTGATTTCTTCAATCATTTTCATTCCTTTTATTTTATTTTTTATTTTTTACTTAAGATGGCAACTCTAAACATTATTGTTATTAATCCAGTTCCAATTTATTAATCCAGATCCAATCTATTTTCTGTAATGTTTGCGTTAAAAGGAGCTAAATTTTGTCATTTTAGGCTTAATGCCGATAAAATTGGATGAAATAACGCATCTTCTATGAATGAACTCACAAGCTCCTCTGATAATTCTGTGAGTCATTCATAGTTTCTTATTTTACATACTGGTTTCATATGTTCATTTCTAAATAATCTTTAGAACTTTATCAATTTCTTCATATATTTGTGATTTCAAATTTATTACAATAGCGCTCAAAAGTATTTTGACAACCTTATATTCTCTCTTATTTTATTTAATACTAGCAAACCCCGCGGCTTTGCTCGCGTAATAGTTGAAATATGTCAAGTGATATTTGCATAACTATTTTTTTTTCAATACATAGTATTAGTTCACACTCTCCCTGTATTTATTTAATTATTTATTTCAATTCCTACTATTAGCTCACACTCTCCCTATATTTATTTATATATTTATATATTTATCTTGTACAAATTTTCAATCGTTAATAAAATACTCATTATTCATCCTATCAGGTTGAAATAATTTTTTTAAAACTTGTACTGGATGACAATTGATGTTAATAAAGTTTTTTCAAATATTAATTAATTAATTAATTTTTAATTAATTAATTTTAGTTTTGCATGGGAAACAAAATGGCCGCCATTGGTTATGGAATTTCAATGAAAGTATTTTCAATAAGGGTTACCGTAGGGGGGGACCTGTTCTGTCGCGAAATACCGCCAAGTTTGTCGCCAACTTGGCGATATATCGCCAAATTTGGCGGCCAAAATGAGTCGCCAAAAGTGACGCCAACTTGGCGATATCTGTAATATTTCGCCAAATTCCCATAGAGTTCCATTGTAAACCTACTTGCTTATAGAAAATCAACAAATTGAGATATTTTAATGCAACAAAAACTCATATTAGCTTAATTATATTAAATTTTTCTTTGATGGCCTAAGTAGGAATTGACTTTAAAAACAAAATTTTTATATTACTTGTTTATTTATATATCATGTTCAAATTTTCAATCGTTAATAAAATACTTATTATTCATCCTATCAAGTTGAAATAATTTTTTTTAACTTGTACTGGTTGACAATTGATGTTAATACAGTTTTTTCAAATATTAATTCATTAATTAAATTTTAATTAATTAATTTTAGTTTTACGTGGGAGGCAAAATGGCGGCCATTGGTTATTGAAGCATTTAATGCATCTTCATATGTATAAGGAGGGTTCCCATAGGGGGGGACCCTGTTATGTGCCAAATACCGCCAAGTTTGTCGCCAACCTGGCGATATACCGCCAAATTTGGCGACCAAAATGAGTCGCCAACTTGGCGATATCTCTAATATTTCGCCAAATTCCCATAGACTTCCATTGTAAACCTACTTGCTTATAGAAAATCAATAAATTGAGATATTTTAATGCAACAAAACTAATATTAGCTTAAGGGATTATATTAAATTTTTCTTTGATGACCTAAGTAGGAATTGACTTTAAAAACAAAATTTTTATATTACTTGTTTATTAGAACAACACTTTTTGGAATAATTCAAAAATTACAAATTAAGCCACAGTTTGACTAAACTTCATTATAAAAGTGCAACAGACAGAAATGAGATTTTAATTAATAAGAAGAATTAAAATTAATTCCAAATAAATGATAATTTAGAAAGCGTTTTAAGACTTTTATGCTCATTTCAGTATTCATTTGAAGTTTTGAATATTTTAGAAGCCATCTTAACATATTTACATCTTAAAATTAACCATCATGTCAAATTCCAAGTTTCTTGTCTAACAGTCTACCACCGCTCTGGTGTTAGTGGCACCAACATAAAATGCCGAAACAGAGTTGAAATATAATGACTCTAAAAATGTTGAAACAGAGACTGTCACCATTAATTTGCCAACATTAACCTTGACATTGGTTGCTATTTCCTAATATTCTATAGAAAACGGAATTTAGATGTTTTTAAAGGCTTTCTTGTTGTTCCTGCCAACCATGTGGTACTGATACCGGCATAAAATATAGCCCGTATAGGATCAGGGACTATCACTCTTGATTCGCAAACAATAACTTTTGTAAGCGGTTTATTATTTCTTGAGATTTCATAGAAATCATAATTTAGGATGCTTTTAGAATGCTTTTCGCTCCTTCCCTCGCTTCAGCCCTTTTTAATTTAGAATTTATATACAACTGTTCTTAGAGGACATTCATATTTTATAAGTAACTACCGTGCTATGTTTAAAGTTTCTGGCCTCTTCACTACCGCAGAAATCGCAATTTAGAATTTTTTTTGCTCCTGCAACTCTCTAGGGGTTGTGGCACCGACATAAAATATAACTTAAATGTTTGAGCAGGTTCTATCACCATCAATTTCCAACCGTTATGTTTGAAATCGGTTTCGTATTTCATACGATTGCATAACAATCGTAATTTAAAACTCTTATAGAACGCCTTTCGCTCATTTCATCCTTTTAAATTTGGAATTTTCTTTCGACAATTCTTAGAAAGCATTTGCATCTTTGAAGTAATTACCATTCCAAATTTAAAATGTCACCCCCTCTTTAACACAAAAATGCAATTTAAAACATTTTTTGCTCCTGTAACCCCTGGTGGTAGTGACATCAACGTAAAATATAGGCTATATTGGAGCGTGCACTGTCACCATCAATTTGAAACCATTACTTCTGAAATCAGTTTATATTTCCTGAGATTGCGTAGAAATCGCCATTTAGAACGTTTTTAGAACTCTTTTCGCACATATTCACCTCTTTTAAATTTCGAATATTTTAAGAAATGTTCTTAGAGATCATTTATATCTTATCAGTAACTACCATTCTAAATTTCATGTTTCTAGGCCCTTCAGTAACACGAAAATCGCATTTTCGAACTGTTTTTGCTCCTGCACTCCCTTTGGGGGTAATGGCACCGACATAAAATGTAGCCTATGTTTGAGCAAGGGTTGTCACCATCATTTTAACACCATTATTTTTTAAATCCGTTTGGTACTTCCTGAGATTGCGAAAAAATCGGCATTTAGAACGTTTTTTAGAACGCTGTTTGCGCATTTTACCCCCTTTTAAATATCGATTTTTTTAAGAAATGTTCTTAGCGATCACTTATATCTAATAGGTAACTACCATGCCAAATTCCATGTATCTGGGCCCTTCAATAACACAAAAATCGCAATTTCGAACGTTTTTCTGCTCCTGCACCCCCTTTAAGGGTAGTGGCATCGACATAAAATGTAGCCTATGTTTGAGCAAGGGTTGTCACCATCATTTTAACACCCTTATTTTTGAAATCCGTTTAGTACTTCCTGAGATTGCGAAAAAATCGGCATTTAGAACGTTTTTAGAACGCTGTTTGCGCATTTTACCCCCTTTTAAATATCGAATTTTTTAAGAAATGTTCTTAGCTATCACTTATATCTAATAAGTAACTACCATGCCAAATTCCATGTATCTGGGCCCTTCAGTAACACAAAAATCGCAATTTCGAGCGTTTTTTTGCTCCTGCACCCCCTTTAGGGGTAGTGGCATCGACATAAAATGTAGCCTATATTAGAGCAAGGGTTGTCACCATCATTTTGACACCATTATTTTTTAAATCGGTTTGGTACTTCTTGAGATTGCGTAAAAATCACCATTTAGAACGTTTTTCAGAACGCTTTTCGCGCCTTTTCACCCCTTTTAAATTTCGAATTTTTTAAGAAATATTCTTAGAGATCATTTATATCTAATAAGTAACCACCATGCCAAATTCCATGTATCTGGACCCTTCATTAACACAAAAATCGCAATTTCGAACGTCTCTTTGCTCCTGCACCCCCTTTAGGGGTAGTCGGCATAAAATGTAGCCTATGTTGGAGCAAGGGTTGTCACCATCATTTTGACACCATTATTTTTTAAATCGGTTTGGTACTTCTTGAGATTGTGCAAAAGTCGCCATTTAGAACGTTTTTTAGAACGCTTTTTGCACATTTTCGCCACTTTTAAATTTCGATTTTTTTAAGAAATTTCCTTAGAGATCATTAGTATCTTATAAGTAACTACCATTCCAAATTTCATGTTTCCAGTCCCTTCAGTAACACAAAAATCGCATTTTTAGAACATTTTTTGCTCCTGCACCCCCTTTTGGCCAGTGGCACGGACATAAGATATAGCCTATGTTCTAAGTTGGACCAACACCATCATTTTGAGAGTATTACTTTTGGAATCGGTTCGGTAGTTCCAGAGCTTACCTCCTACAAATAAACAATTTTTACCTCTTTATAATAGTAGTATAGATAAAAATGTAAAAGAAAATACCGGGTGTCCCAAAAAGGACTGACTGATTTTAAAATTCAATAACTTGCAAACGGTGACAGATATTTAAAAAATTCTTGCAGGAGGGTTATGCATAAGGTCAAAAGTTTTTTTACAGTGATTTTCGATTTTAGTTAGAATTACAAACAATAGATGGCGCTGCGATCGATAGACGCTAAATACAGGCTCGATTTCTGGTCCTTTCTCTTGTTCCATGCTGAAAAAGGAGATGGAAATGTATTATCCGGGCCCCGAAGTATCAAAAATCGAGCCTGAATTCAGCGTCTATTGATCGCAGCGCCATCTATTGTTTGTAATTCGAACTAAAATCGAAAATCACTGTAAAAAAACTTTTGACCTTATGCATAACCCTCCTGCAAGAATTTTTTAAATATCTGTCACCGTTTACAAGTTATTGAATTTTAAAATCAGTCAGTCCTTTTTGGGACACCCGGTATATTCCCTATGATTGAGAACACTATGACTGCAGTTATTGAAATGTATCAAGTTTCAACTTGTTTGTTTACATTCGGCGCCACCGAAGAAATATGACTCCTCCTTAGCTCAAAAGTATTTTGACAATTAGTTTGCATTTAATTGTTGAAGGTGTCAGTGGCGCTATAGCTTCGATTAGTGTTTATATAGACTTATTGTGATTGTTTTTAAATGACGAAATGTAAAAAATATTGAAGTGATTCTAGAAAAGCCGCTGTAAATGCACTTAAGAAAAGTAGACTGCAAGCAGAATTAGCGCGTTCTTTTAACGGGTCTAGGCAACTTGTTATTACATGGAATAAAGTTTTTAATAAACAGAAATACATCGAAAATAAGCCTCAAAGTGGCCATCCGAAAAAAACAGCTTGCAATGTTGAATGTATTATAAAAATGATATCTACAAGTGATTGTCGTAAGTCCGCTGTAATAATAAAAAATGAATTGAAAGAAAATTACGGCATAGGTATACACGTTTCATCAGTCAAACGACTCCTAAACCTCTGTGGTTTACAATGCAGAAGACCAGCAAAAACACGTTTGTTATCTACTAAGAATAGGAAGGCTAGAGTCGCATTTGTAAAACGGCATAACCCTTTCAGGGGCAAAGCAATTTCATTGCTAAAGTGTTGAAATTTATGATTGACACCGGAATTTTGGTTTAAAAAAATTCGGTTTATAATGTGTGTGAAATATAGCTTTTTCTTATTTACAAATAAATTTGTTTTCAAATTCCGGTGTCAGTCATTAAATTCAACACTTTAGCAATGGAATTGCTTTGCCCCTGAAAGGGTTATGCCGTTTTACAAATGCGACTCTATCCTTCCTATTCTTAGTTGATAACAAACGTGTTTTTGTTGGTCTTCTGCCATGTAAACCATAGAGGTTTAGGCGTCGTTTGATTGATGAAACGTGTATTTCTATGCCGTAATTTTCTTTCAATTAATTTTTTATTATTACAGCGGACTTACGACAATCACTTGTAGATATCATTTTTAGAATACAGTCAACATCGCAAGTTGTTTTTTTTCGGATGGCCACTTTGAGGCTTATTTTCGATGTATTTCTGTTTATTAAAAACTTTATTCCATGTAATAACAAGTTGCCTAGACCCGTTAAAAGAACGCGCTAATTCTGCTTGCAGTCTACTTTTCTTAAGTGCATTTACAGCGGCTTTTCTAGAATCACTTCAATATTTTTTACATTTCGTCATTTAAAAACAATCACAATAAGTCTATATAAACACTAATCGAAGCTATAGCACCACTGACACCTTCAACAGTTAAATGCAAACTAATTGTCAAAATACTCTTGAGCTAAGGAGGAGTCATATTTCTTCTTTGGCGCCGAATGTAAACAAACAAGTTGAAACTTGATACATTTGAATAACTGCAGTCATAGTGTTCTCAATCATAGGGAATATATTTTCTTTTACATTTTTATATTAAATAAAATAAGAGAGAATATAAGGTTGTCAAAATACTTTTGAGCGCTATTGTAATAAATTTGAAATCACAAATATATGAAGAAATTGATAAAGTTCTAAAGATGATTTAGAAATGAACATATGAAACCAGTATGTAAAATAAGAAACTATGAATGACTCACAGAATCATCAGAGGAGCTTGTGAGTTCATTCATAGAAGATGCGTTATTTCATCCAATTTTATCGGCATTAAGCCTAAAATGACAAAATTTAGCTCCTTATAACGCAAACATTATAGAAAATAGATTGGATCTGGGTTAATAAATTGGAACTGGATTAATAACAATAATGTTTAGAGTTGCCATCTTAAGTAAAAAAAAAATAAAATAAAAGGAATGAAAATGATTGAAGAAATCAAGAAAATACTTAGATTAACTTTTAGTTAAATTAGAATGAAAAAATAGGAATAAACTTAATAAGTACTGAGTGAATACAAAATAAAATAAAGAAAAGAAATAAATTAATACAAATAAAGAAATAAAGAATTATATAAAAATAAATAAAAGGGCAATTGATTAAATTAATGTTATAAAGACAAAAAAATGTAATATAAAAAAATGAGAATATAACATTTAAAAAGATGAGGAGTATTTGAGATAGTAAAATTTAGCCTTGTATTATGTAAATAAATGTGAAAATTTAAAATCAATGAAGAATATTGAGATAGTAAAATAGATCCTTAAATGATGATGCAATATGTGAATTTTATATATATATATATATACAGGGTGGTCATAAAAATTTTTTGTCGATGTATGGACTTATAGCGGCCAGTCCGTTCAACTGATCGAGATGAGATTTCAGATATATCTGTTCAGAGGTATGAGTTCGGGATTCTGTGAACAGCAACAAAATGGCGCTCGTGGTTACGGTTATAGGGACAGAAACTCAAAATTTTCGAATAGCAACGCCCAATATTTTCCATCGCAAAATGCTCAGCGCATGCGAAAGCCCTAAAGAGGGTTGGAACGGTACGTGTATCACAAAAAACGGACGCGTTATGTTCGCACACACAAAAAACAAAACAACAACAAAAAAACAGCTCAGCGAACGGCCAAAAAACACATACTCACACACACAATCGCGCGCACAGATAAAATTTGCATATGACAGAGGCAAGACACCAATCACAGAACGCTGTTCGCCAGGTATTGAACGTAGAAAATGGATAAAAAGCGATGTGGGATTATTAATTCTTCAGTTAGGTCCTCGCATTATGCCGACGAAATGACTCTGCCATCGAAAGTTCGTGGTGAATTGTTAAAATTGTATTATCAAAATGGGAGGAATACCGTGGAAACTTTGCGTGTTTACCGTCGAAACCATCGTCAAATACGTGGTGTACCCCGCAGGCTCTGCGAGTTTAGTAAAGAAATTCGAAGAAGCTGCCTGCACCTGTGATAGACCGCGATCCGTACAACCAGCTGTTCTTGAAGGCACTGTTAAGCAAGTGCATCACGTATAGTGACTTCAGGACACATACAAACTGCAAGAGATGCAGCTCGTGAATTCGATATACCGAAAACAAGGGATCCTAAGCTACTGCGCTCTGTAATCCGCATGTTTCCATACCGGTAATAGTGCCTTCAGATGTTGGACCATCAACATCGTATGCACTTTGCAAATGAATTTCTTATCGGATATTATGGAGATAACGACTAACCTCTTCGCATATTATGGACGGACGATGCACATTTCACCTTAACTAGCAACGTCAACACTAAAAATTGTGTGCACTGGGCATAGACGAATCCGTACGCTATGGCACCAGTACCTTTATGCGACGACAAAATCAGTGTGTGGTGCGGCATTGCTGGCACAATTTTTCTCGCACCGCACTTTTTTGAGGAAGTGACATCGACGGGATTGGGACGTGCTCTGTGACAGGAGCTTGCTATACAGCCATGCTGCAAAATTACATCATACCAGAATTGCTGCAGTAGAATACAAGGAATGACGTTGTTTGGATGGAAGATAGCGCACATCCACCTATAACGACGTTTTTTTTTTGCAGGTTCATGAAAGGCCATTTTTGTGACCGCATCATCTCACGCCATTTTCCTTTTCCGTGACATCCGCGATCCCCTGACCTCTCTCCTATGGATTTCTGATTCTGGGGCTATCTCAAATCTGGAGTGTACATGTGCAATACACAATCTCTGCCGGAATTGAAAGACTCTATCAAACGTGAGATTGCAAACATCTCTCATGCTATGTTACGTTCAGCTGTATTGTCCATAGTCTGCTGCATGCAATTCGTGATGGCACCAATGTGGAAAATGCGTAATCTAAATAAAAGCTTTCTTTTTTCCGATCTGTGTTGTAATCAGAGATTGGTATTTTGACTCTGTCATATGCAAATCTTCTCCGTACGCCCGAATCGTGGTTTATTTGGCCGTTCGCAGAGCTGTTTTTTGTGCGAGCATTACGCGTCTATTTTTTGTGGTACACGTATTGTTCCAATGCTCTTTGGGGTTTTCGCATGTGCTAAGGATTTTGCGATAGGAAAAAATGGGCGTTTCTATTTGAAAATTTCGAGTTTCTGTATCTATAACCGTAACTGCGAGCGCTATTTTGTTGAAGTTTACAGAATCCCAAGCTCATACCTCTAAATAACTATAAAATAACTATCTTAACTCTGAATAACTATCTTAAATCTCATCTCGATCGATTGAACGGAGCGCCGCTAGAGGTCCATATATCGGCAAAGTTTTTTTTTTTTTTTATGACTACCCTGTATATGTGTGTGTGTGTATATATATATCCAATTTTTGTCGTGCGACAGCACTCCTATTTCTCAACCGATTTGGATATGGCTGAGCATGTGTACAGGACTTATAAAGTTATCAAAGTTATAGACCGATTTAGTTGGCCAGCTTTGTTTCAAAATGGCGGTCACATACAAATTTCAAATTCTTAAAAAAAAAAAAAAAAAAAAAAAAAAAAAAAAAAAAAAGGAAAAAAGGAAAAAAAAATCTAAAAAGATTTTTACTTTAAATTGTTTGTCTTGATACAAGGATTCCGAGCTATTATTTTCTACTTTTACTTTAAAAAATTGCTGAGATATAGCAGTTTGAAATTCTAAAGTGACTAGTTTTTACATAATCAGGTTTCATTTATGAGCTTTAGAAAATGTGGTTTGTCGCAAATTTACTTTAATTGTTTTAACAATTGTGACCACCCTCATACGCCAAAAACTATTTACTCGTACTCATATACGCCCGCGTTTAAATCTCGCCAATCTTGACGATACTTGGAAAAATATCGCCAAATTTGGCAACTTAAAAAATCACCAACTATGGAGCAATCTATAGCTACTAATTTGGCAAAGTTCTCCTTCAAATCCAATATAGATGAAAAGTGTGTTTGAATTTTCTCTAATCGGATTCCACGCATTTTAGCTTCTTGTGTTTAAGTAAAATTGCCTGAATTTTCAATTTTCTTTCCGGTAGAGACTATGTGAACTTTTTTTAATGCTTTTTTTATGCTTTTAATTCTAACGCAGTTCAATTCCGTAAATTTTCGTTACAAATTAAGATTTAGAACTGATTGGTAAATTAATGGTTTAGTCATAATAACATCAAAATTTCTAATGCGTAAATTATAAATTCAGTCACAAGGATACCATATCGTCTCAATTACTGTACAATAATTTTCCGCAAGCAAAACACACAACAAAAAATTAATTTTAAGGGAATGCACCTTTGTGGAAGAAAAATCTTTGTAATAATTTTCGATTTCATTAGCGTTTAGGAAATCTAACAAATAAATAGTAAAATGGAGTCAATGGAGTGAAAACACCACACTAAAACTAGTGTCGTGAACTAATTTTCAACTTATTATTAATATAAACGTTAACACACACATATGATTTCTTAAATGTGTTAAACAAATATAAAGATATGGGTTAATAAAACCATGCGATTTTTCAAACGCATGCGCGTTCATTTTCAAAGGGGAAAGATGACTGATTGGAATAGAAAACATACATAAAAACAAATCAAGTTTAGGGTTATATTAACTAATATCTTTATATGTTTTGAAAACTTTTAATAAATTATATATATGTTTTAACGTTTATAGTATAATGTATTTTTTTTTTCTTTTTGTAAATTTTTCTAAATTTACTAAAGGGACAGCGCAGTTTTTCCAAAGGTTTATTTATAACTTGTGAAATAACTTTACGATATAGAAGGCAAAGCTTTATATTTTTGAATTCTCATAAAACAATTATTTTTGATTTAGCTATGAAGATACAGAAAAACAAATGTTTTATTTTGCACAGTGTAAAAAAGAAATGTTCCTTCATCTAGGAAAATACAATTTAATCACGAATAAAAATATACAATCATCATTTCAAGTTAACCACGATTACGAAAATCTTTCTTTATCTTTAGAAACCTCAAAAAAAAAAAAAAAAATGTTTTATTTTGCACAGTGTAAAAAAGAAATGTTCCTTCATCTAGGAAAATACAATTTAATCACGAATAAAAATATACAATCATCTTTTCAAGTTAACCACGATTACGAAAATCTTTCTTTATCTTTAGAAACATCAAAAAAAAAAAAAAAAAAAAAAAAAAAAAAAACAGTGCGTTTTCGAGATTTAAATAAGTTAACCACGATTCCGAAAGTCTTTCTTTATTTTTAAAAACCTCAAAAAACAACGTGTTTTTGAAGTTTAAATAAGCATTTATGAAACAAAAGTATTTTTCCTTCAACTGATTTTCGGAACCATTACCTAATAGTTTTTTTTCTAATGTATTAATAAGATTTCTCCAACCATAGTATCGGTATTTAGATTGTAATACCGATGTTATGGTTATTATATTTTGCTATCTATTGTCAATTAAACATTTTTAGCTGCTTAACTGAATTTATACATGCAAGAGTAACAAATTAATATTAACTTTAATGTACATGTTAATGCTGGTAATTTGTCACGTTTATCTGTTGAAGTTAAAAATGTTTACCTGAAATTGGGTAAAATGCTCTAAACTAATGTTCTGTTTTGAGAATTCTTGAGAATTTTTTGAGAAACAAATGCAGCAACAAATTCAAAAATATATCGCAGTCAACCCTTTGAAAAGTATTTTATAAAAGGATCGTCAATGCTCTTCTAGGGCGGAATTTTAGAAGTACTGAGAAACCAAAAATATGTTCTGAAAGCAAAAACCGTCTTCTAAATTATGGTGCAATCTGTTTTTAAAAATATGAATTTTAACCCTTTCAAATACACCGGCGAACGCAAGTTTCTTCGTGCCTCATGGAGAAGATTTTTTTCAACGCTAAAAATAACTAAATGCCCGTATTTTACCAGAATGTTTTTAGACCATCTCGATAGACTAGATTTACATCACCTACAAAAATTTCAAAACGTTTGGATGGCTAGAAACATTATTTTACAAAATAAAATGTGTGAAAAATTCGACAAATCCAGTAAAAACTTGAGTGTTTCATCGCGGTTTCGGAACGCATAGACTCCAAAAATAAAATACCAAATAGCTTATACTTTCAATTCAATATTTCTTCGTGATTTTTTCACTTTAAAATATAAATTCAGACAAAATAGAGTTAAAGATATAAAATCAGACAAAATTTAGGTTCAATTAAAGTTATCACGGGCCAGGGCAACCTCGGGCGTGTCAGCTACTTTAAACATAAAATATACATGTGATTTAGGGGTGAGAATAGCCAAACTGCAAAATAGAAAATCTTTTGCTTTCCTGTCACATATTTAGAAATCCCGCACTCCTTCAGGTGAGTGAAGAATTCAGGTGAGTGAGACTTATATGAGATTATGTAGATGGGATTTTAAATTTTAATTAAATCATCTTACTACAAAATAAAAAATAAAGCAGAATTTTTTAATAATATTAATAACGTGAAATACTAACGCTAATAATACTAATTGCGTGAGTTGGTGCATAGACAAGCAGACGCCAGACATACGACAGACAGAGAAACTAATTTCATAAACAGTTTACAACTATATTACGCTCTAATACGATTAGAAAACGTTTCAGAAACTCAGCGTACGACAGCGAAAGAAATATTGCGTTCGTAAATGCTTGTTTAAATCTCTGAAATAGGCTTTCTGAGGTCGTTCTGGGGCGTTTCTGAGGTTCCTAATGATTAACATCAGTTTTTAAGATCGGAATCGTAATTAACTCAGAGGAGTTTATTGTACATTTTCGTCCATGGCTATACTATATTTTCCTGTATTAAGACACATTTGTCTTTTTTTTTAACACTTTACAATTGTGTAATGGGTTATCATTAACAGGGACAATATAATTTTTTAATATGATTTAGTTCGTTGGAGTAACTTTTTAAGATAAAAAGGACCTTAACAACCATGATCAGACTATTTATTTTACTTCTAATTCCTGAATTATTCCAGGCTAATATTTGATTAAAAAATTCAATTCTATTTAACAAAAAAAAAAAAAAAAAAAAAAAAAAAAAAACAGTGCGTTTTCGAGATTTAAATAAGTTAACCACGATTCCGAAAGTCTTTCTTTATTTTTAAAAACCTCAAAAAACAACGTGTTTTTGAAGTTTAAATAAGCATTTATGAAACAAAAGTATTTTTCCTTCAACTGATTTTCGGAACCATTACCTAATAGTTTTTTTTCTAATGTATTAATAAGATTTCTCCAACCATAGTATCGGTATTTAGATTGTAATACCGATGTTATGGTTATTATATTTTGCTATCTATTGTCAATTAAACATTTTTAGCTGCTTAACTGAATTTATACATGCAAGAGTAACAAATTAATATTAACTTTAATGTACATGTTAATGCTGGTAATTTGTCACGTTTATCTGTTGAAGTTAAAAATGTTTACCTGAAATTGGGTAAAATGCTCTAAACTAATGTTCTGTTTTGAGAATTCTTGAGAATTTTTTGAGAAACAAATGCAGCAACAAATTCAAAAATATATCGCAGTCAACCCTTTGAAAAGTATTTTATAAAAGGATCGTCAATGCTCTTCTAGGGCGGAATTTTAGAAGTACTGAGAAACCAAAAATATGTTCTGAAAGCAAAAACCGTCTTCTAAATTATGGTGCAATCTGTTTTTAAAAATATGAATTTTAACCCTTTCAAATACACCGGCGAACGCAAGTTTCTTCGTGCCTCATGGAGAAGATTTTTTTCAACGCTAAAAATAACTAAATGCCCGTATTTTACCAGAATGTTTTTAGACCATCTCGATAGACTAGATTTACATCACCTACAAAAATTTCAAAACGTTTGGATGGCTAGAAACATTATTTTACAAAATAAAATGTGTGAAAAATTCGACAAATCCAGTAAAAACTTGAGTGTTTCATCGCGGTTTCGGAACGCATAGACTCCAAAAATAAAATACCAAATAGCTTATACTTTCAATTCAATATTTCTTCGTGATTTTTTCACTTTAAAATATAAATTCAGACAAAATAGAGTTAAAGATATAAAATCAGACAAAATTTAGGTTCAATTAAAGTTATCACGGGCCAGGGCAACCTCGGGCGTGTCAGCTACTTTAAACATAAAATATACATGTGATTTAGGGGTGAGAATAGCCAAACTGCAAAATAGAAAATCTTTTGCTTTCCTGTCACATATTTAGAAATCCCGCACTCCTTCAGGTGAGTGAAGAATTCAGGTGAGTGAGACTTATATGAGATTATGTAGATGGGATTTTAAATTTTAATTAAATCATCTTACTACAAAATAAAAAATAAAGCAGAATTTTTTAATAATATTAATAACGTGAAATACTAACGCTAATAATACTAATTGCGTGAGTTGGTGCATAGACAAGCAGACGCCAGACATACGACAGACAGAGAAACTAATTTCATAAACAGTTTACAACTATATTACGCTCTAATACGATTAGAAAACGTTTCAGAAACTCAGCGTACGACAGCGAAAGAAATATTGCGTTCGTAAATGCTTGTTTAAATCTCTGAAATAGGCTTTCTGAGGTCGTTCTGGGGCGTTTCTGAGGTTCCTAATGATTAACATCAGTTTTTAAGATCGGAATCGTAATTAACTCAGAGGAGTTTATTGTACATTTTCGTCCATGGCTATACTATATTTTCCTGTATTAAGACACATTTGTCTTTTTTTTTAACACTTTACAATTGTGTAATGGGTTATCATTAACAGGGACAATATAATTTTTTAATATGATTTAGTTCGTTGGAGTAACTTTTTAAGATAAAAAGGACCTTAACAACCATGATCAGACTATTTATTTTACTTCTAATTCCTGAATTATTCCAGGCTAATATTTGATTAAAAAATTCAATTCTATTTAACAAAAAAAAAAAAAAAAAAAAAAAAAAAAAAAAAAATAGAAATTTTGAAAATGTTCCTATATAATTTTAACTTTTTAAACAGAACACTGTTTATATTTTAATATCTACTTCGTACATTTGAGTCATTAGAAAATAGTATTCACTGGTAACACCCATTTTATGTTGTTAAGTACCCTAATAATTCTTTTTTAAAATCATTTTTAACATTTTCCAACATAGTTGAAAAATATTTATGAATTGAGTTTGTCTGTCTGCCGTACGTTTGACGTCTGTCTGTCTGTGCACCAACTTACGTAAATATACGCAGGTCAATTTGTAACTCTGATATATTTGAAGTTTACTTGATAATTTACAGAAGTTTATGGCATATTATTGAAGTTTGCTATGGCATGTTTGCTATTGAAAATGGAGTACATGGTATTTATACACCGTTCACAGGGGCCATCCAAAGAATCCCGTTTCATTATAGTCAATGAAAAAAGATATCGTTTCCGGTGTACTTAAATCATGTTACACTATTTCAAACATAAGTTTGAAATAGTGTGAAGTACTATTTATTAATAGTAGTATTTATTAAGTACACTAAAATGGCTTTCGGTATAAGATGGTGTCCAAACCATTTACCATTCTTTTACAGGGTCACTTAAAAGAATTCGCTTACATATAACCCCACGGTTAAACTATAAGGGAGAAATGATTTTTTTTTTTTTAGGTAGATTTCGTAAGAAATACTACCTATTGCAGTCGTTACCATGGTGCGACTTTTGAAAAATTCCTTCATAACTTTTCATTATAGGACCCCAGGAACCCAAAACCACCCCCCACCTAAAAAGTTTATATATATATATATATATATATATATATATATATATATATATATATACAGGGTGATTCATAAAAGATGGGCAGAACTTTAAGGGGTTATAGTACACTTAAAGACAAATAATATTAAATAGGAGACTAAGGGTCCCAGACGTATTCCCAAGGAGATAGGGGGCATTAAAGTTTAGGGTCCGAAATTTCAAATGATTATAAAACATGGAAAAATTGGTCGATTCGTTTGCGGTTTTTGCAAAAAATTTTCTTTATGCCAGTATTTTCTTGAAATAAAATTTTAAAGTTCAATTTCAAAAAATGCCGATAGGGGGCGCTTTAGACTTTGGAGTAACAAACAACTATTTTTCAACGTTATTTTTTGTATTTCTTTAAATGATTTCGAAAGCTTAGACTTAAACTTAAATTTTGATCTAAAAATCTGAGTCCTAACGAGTAGTTAAGTAGCATAAACTGAAATTTGAAATTTGAAACCCTTCTCCCCCCAGAACAAAAATCAGTTATTCCCGATCTTTGTGTCGTAGATTAGGCTCTAACTACTGCCGCGTTTTGCTAAAATTATTCTTTATGTCAGTATTTTCTTGAAAATAAATTTTAAAGAAAATTTTCAAAAAATTCCGATAGAGGGCGCTTTAGACTTTGGAGTAACGAACAACTATTTTATACCGTTATTTTTTGTGTCTCATTAAATGCTTTCTAAAGCTTAGACTTAAACTTAAATTTTCAGCTCAAAATCTGAATCGCTGAGCGTGGTTCAGTAGCGAGGGGAGGGGGTTCAAATTTCAACTTCTGAACATAGTTCAGTTTGCACTACTTAACCATGCCCAACGATTCTGTGCTGTGATACGAGGCAAAAATACAACTTTCGTCAAGGACTGCATAGTCGGAATTCACTCATAAAGGCACTGGCACAGTTGGAAACGTCGCTCATGCAAACGTTAAAGCTCCATTCCTGACGCTAGTCACCGGGTGAAGAAGGAAACAGAAAGTATGCAAATGTCAAATGGGGAAGAAGAAGAACACGTATGCAAAATTTCGACACGATTCAGGCATAAAAACCACTGAACGGTGAGTCAAGTGTAAATCGCTGTAGTAATGAATCGGAAGATGGTGCCCTTCACGAATAAGGAAAAGGCTGAGATGCATTTAATTTACGGAGCGGCAGATGGAAATGGTGCAGAGGCACAACGAATGTACGGAGAGCGATTTCCCAACAGGCGGTTGCCTAACCGCAAAACTTTCGAGCGCTTGCACAGACAGTTGTGTGAGACGGGATCATTTCTCGCTTCCCGGTCGAATGCAGGTCGTGCAAAAAAGGACGAATCAGTAGTTGTTGCAGAAGCCATTCTGGATGTAGTAGCGGCGCAGCCAAGTACAAGTACACGAACAGTGGCTAGGCAGGTGGATACCTCACAGTCCATGACTTGGAGGGTACTGAAGGATGAACGTTTGCTCCCGTTTCATGTGCAACGAGTCCAGAAACTGTCTCCAGGGGATTATCCAAATCGTATTGAATTCGCCCGCTGGTTTCTGCAGCAGAACGCGCTAAATCCACATTTTGGACGAATTGTGCTTTTCACCGATGAATGTACCTTCACACGTGAAGGTACATTTAACACACACAATGCACATGTATGGGCGGATGTCAATCCACATGCTACGTATCCACATGCTCATCAGAGACGCTTTTCCATCAATGTTTGGGCAGGAATCCTCGGAGACCACCTAATCGGACCGTACCTTCTTCCTGAACGCCTCAACGGTAAAACATACCTCACATTTCTGCAACATGTGCTGCCAGACCTGTTAAACGTTGTTCCTCCACGCATCCGGCGGGTCATGTGGTTCCAGCACGATGGAGCGCCAGCCCATTACGTACGAGACGTCCGCAACTATCTGGACATCAAATTTCCGAACAGATGGATTGGTCGAGATGGTCCTGTTGCTTGGCCTGCTCGCTCGCCAGATCTTTCACCCCTCGATTTCTTTTTTTGGGAGCGATTGAAGGCTCTTATGTATGAGACACCCATTGAATCCCCCGAGGAACTGGTCGCCAGAATTTCCGCCGCTGTAGGGGAAGTGCTCGAAAAGCCTGATGTTTTCGCGAATGTTCGCCGTTCCATTCTTCGCCGTTGTTCTGCGTGCATAACCTCTGGTGGTCACAATTTTGAACATTTGTTGTAATTACATGTTAATAAATATGCTTTGGTAACATAATCCTAATTTGAGTCTTTTTACCTCGTATCACAGCACACAATGTGTGGACATGGTAAACTGAACTGTGCTCAGGAGTAGAAATTTCAAACCCCTCTCCCCAGAAACTTAACCACGTCTAACGATTCAGATTTTGGGCTGAAAATTTAAGTCTAAGCTTTAGTAAGCATTTAATGAGACACAAAAAATAACGGTATAAAATAGTTGTTCGTTACTCCAAAGTCTAAAGCGCCCTCTATCGGAATTTTTTGAAACTTTTCTTTAAAATTTATTTTTAAGAAAATACTGACATAAAGAATAATTTTAGCAAAACGCGGCAGTAGTTAGAGCCTAATCTACGACACAAAGATCGGGAATAACTGATTTTTGTTCTGGGGGGAGAAGGGTTTCAAATTTCAAATTTCAGTTTACGCTACTTAACTACTCGTTAGGACTCAGATTTTTAGATCAAAATTTAAGTTTAAGTCTAAGCTTTCGAAATCATTTAAAGAAATACAAAAAATAACGTTAAAAAATAGTTGTTTGTTACTCCAAAGTCTAAAGCGCCCCCTATCGCCATTTTTTGAAATTGAACTTTAAAATTTTATTTAAAGAAAATACTGGCATAAAGAAAATTTTTTGCAAAAACCGCAAACGAATCGACCAATTTTTCCATGTTTTATAATCATTTGAAATTTCGGACCCTAAACTTTAATGCCCCCTATCTCCTTGGGAATACGTCTGGGACCCTTAGTCTCCTATTTAATATTATTTGTCTTTAAGTGTACTATAACCCCTTAAAGTTCTGCCCATCTTTTATGAATCACCCTGTATATATATATATATATATATGTATGTATGTACTAAATTTTGTCCGCACGATAAAAGTCGCAATTATGCACGGATCGTCTTCAAATTCGCCAACAACTTTGAGATGGGTAATATCTCGGCGGGGATTGAAAATGGGCAAAATCGGCCCAAGGGAATGGAAATGGGGAGGGTTCAAAATTCTGAATACCGTCTTAACATGATTCTGATAAAACCAGCTCTTTCACAACAATGACAGGAAAAAATAAATATTTTTCGTTATAGCTGTTGCCAACAATTAAAAAAAAAGCAATAAAATTATCACGACAACAATTGTTTTTCTAATGCAAGACTTTCACGTGAAAATTAAATTAAATAAACAGTTTGGCGAATTGAAAACAAATTGAATATTACGTCATAAATTTTCTAGTGCAAGATTTCCGCATGAAAACTCAAAATGAAATAAATAGTTTGACGAATTAAAAAAAAAAAATCAAAATATTGCGTCATATTAGAAATATAATGGACCTCAGCAGGTGAATATGTAACGTAATGTGAGTTTGATGAAACGTATTAAAACATGATAAAAACCCGACTATGGAAATATTAACATATTTTAACACTTTGAGGTTCTTTGAATTTGCTTTAGCCATTTTTAAACCTATTCCATGTACATGCATGTGTGTATTCGTGTATATTAGAATTTTCACAAAATGTTAACTCCCTAGAGCTCATTCTTAGTGAAGGAACTGGGTTTATCTCTAATCTTGATTTAAGTTTTGTTGGTGAATTTCGTACTTAACTTCGAAATCTACCTCCGCCTGTAGGCCCGAGCCGGCAGGGATTTTTTTTTTTTTTTTTTTTTTTTTTAAGTTGAAAAGTGTTACATTACTTCAAGAATAAGGAAATTTATATACATTATTGAGGTTCAAACAAGAAGGTTACTGAAAATATAACGCGCATAAAATTTATTTTTCATTTACAGGGACACATTATAAATTTCTATTACAGTACTCTCTATGAGCAATAAAACATGGTGGTGCATTTTTATGTTTAATTAAATTTCTAAACACTGTGTGATGTGTATGCATTCTATGGATCATACACAAAATAATTCGAAAGCATCAGTATATGTGAGCATGAATGCTTAAAAATGTTTTTCAATTGAGTTGTTAATTTTTCAGCTGAATTATATTTAGTATACAAAAAGAGTTTTGTAAAATATAAATAAATACATACACAGAGCTACGCAAAGAACTGGATAGTTGTCAAATAATAGTAATTTCTATAAACACAACTCCAGTTCCGTTGCGTGTTATTTTCCTGAATTAATTTTAGTTTAATATGAGGAGTGTATAAAAAATCTGAAGATAATGTTATGAGTTTTCCTAGTAAGCTAAATTTTAGCGCGGGTGAAGTATATACAAAGATCTGTAGATCATTTTCAGGGTTGCACAAAATAATTCCGGTGACTTTCAGATTATAGACGATAACTGCTGAAATCTAGTTTCGTCATTTTAAACAATGAAGTTCCGTTCCAGAACTTTGGGATTGTTAGAAAGTGCTTCAAAATCTATGTTTAAATCATTATTTTTATTTCATGTTCTTTTTGAAGTAGATAACTTCACAATTCTGAAATAAAACACACTTTAACAATCCACAATCATCAACAGTTAACCACTATCAACAAAAGTTAATACAAATGATGTGCTAGAAATTTATTAAATAAAAATTTTCTAGTACAGAAAATCGCAAATAAAATTATCTGTGCATCTTCGGAATAAAACATTGGTCGCAATGTCTTTACATATATATATATATATATAGATAGATATATATTGACATTGGTCGCAAATTTATTGACATTGGAATAAAACATTGGTCGCAATGTCTTTACACACACACACATATATATATATATATATATATATATATACATATATATATTGATATACTCACTAAACAGATCATACACTGTAAAAAAATCCGAACAGTATTCCTGTAGGAATCGGAAAAATAGTTGCCCTTATCGTACCGGAAAAATTTCCAACCCAGCTCGGAATAAAATCCGTAAAAAAAAGGAAACATTCATTAAAACGGAACTTTACGGATTTTATTCCAATTTTACCAATTTTATTCCGATTTTACTGATTTTATTCCGAGCTAGGTCGGAAATTTTTCCGGTACGATAAGGGCAACTACTTTTCCGATTCCTACAGAAAATCTGGTCACATTTTTTTTACAGTGTATTACAGTAGGTTGTTGACAATGAAAATAGGTCTACCAATCATTTATTGTAAGCATATTAATATTTTGTTAGCAGGTACCTCAGGCACTAAAATGCAGATATAAGCATTCTCTTTGAATGTTACAGCTTCACCTTTCAATGAATTTTGAAACTATATTTCTTTTAAACAAATTCCAATCACACCATTTCGTTATCTGTAGTTTAAATGTCATTATGTTTGGAGCAGTAGAGTAAACCCCAACAGCCCACAAATGTGGGCAATTTATTTTTTGCTAACCTAGTGTACATATAGCATTTTTCTTATATTTATAGGTATTATGATTTTAACATTGGTACTGACAAAGTTTAAATTTTTGAGATCAGAAGCAATAAAATGAAAAAACAAAACACCTAATGCCAGTTGATATCTCATTTTTAAAATAACTTAATGTAACAACAGGATGCCAAATCTTCATGAATTTTTTCAGAAAACTCATTTAAAACTAAAAATTGATTTAATTTTAGAAAACATTCAAGGAACTATGAATATGGGTTTTCTAGATAACATGAATAATGTGCGAAAGCATCTGAAGATTAGAGTTAACAAATAGTGGAAAACCGAACTTTAACAATAACTTTTCGTAGAATTCGTTTTGAATTTAATCTGACATAAAGAGGATAATTTAAATATTTTATATTAAGACTGATGTAATACATAATAATGTTAATATCTTTAATAAAGTTTTAAATATGCTATTTATAGTGCAATTATTAAAAAATTAATTATTATTAACGGGGTTCTTTTTTATCCTATTCATGCCTTTGGACACATGTGTGGAAGTTTGTTTATTATAATTATAATTACTGTTAATTATGAAAAGAACAAAAATGCAATAATAACTTATTTACTACAGAATCACTCAACAAGAGAAGTACAAATTTTATGGTTTGACTGCACCAATGTACAGTTAGAGATATAAAAAAAGCATGAAGTAATTTTTCGACTGTCAGTTTTGTTGGATTTTTCTTTTAACAAATCGTTAATATTTCATAAAAGTAGTATCAAATATATTAAACGATATATTAAATATATTTGAATATTTTGTAGAAATTTAAGAAAGAAATTTACAGTTAGTTTTTTGTTTTATAAAAAATCATTTCACTCCTAAAATACCATTGACGGTCAGCTACCAGAGATGTAAAAACTATTATTATTATTATTATTGTTATTATTATTATTATTATTATTCATTGTTATTCATTATTATTTATTTTTTAAAGGATAAAATGTATTTGTTTAGGTATTTGAATAATATTTAAATTCATTGTTTTTTTTTCAAATAAATAACACACGAATATTTTTATCATGTTTCAATCTGCAATTCTTATGACATATATATACGGACTATCTTAAAAGTTCTGAGAATTAAAGGAAATGAAAGAAGCAATTATTGGGAGCAGAAAATATCAGTGATTTTTTTTTTCAATAATTTAGAATATCCTATAAACAGGGGTTCCCAAACTTTTACACCAACGTATCACTAAATAGAAGTTCAAACTCCCGCGTACCAGCACGTGGCAAATTCAAAGCACAGAAAAACCTGTATAAACGAAATATGTCTAAAACGAAATATTTTCCCTGTCTTTTGTGCTTCTGTCTGGTCAGATTTTACTGTATTTAATTGCATAATTACATTATTAAAATTGTAGTTAGATTATCTGCTTTATGTTAACATTCAAATAAAAAGTATCACCATCATTACATTTTCATTATAAGTACATTATCAAAATACATTGTTTTAGCACAAAAAAAAGCTACAATACTTAACACGTTGAATGCCAAGTCTATTTTGTCTGTTTTTCCGTTTAGGTCACGAAATAAGACTCCGTTACAGAATCTATAAGTGTAACTCACCGATGACTGACGCTGCCTAAACGGAATGATCAGTGTTAATCACCGGTGACTGACGTATCATTCAACGAGTTAATGACTTATTGGCGTAAATTGGTACATATTCAGTGGGGTGACTCTATTAATTTCCATGTATTGTAAAGGATGTATTTATCATTATAAAGTGAATAATTTTTGGATGGCAATTATTATTTTAATCTATTAATAGATCTATTGAAATAGAGAACATAAATACTACATAGCTTTGTTAAACTTTAAAAATATATACACATTTACTGTCGCCCTTTTCGTCCATTTTTTGTTATATGAACACTATGTTTATAGCAGAAGTAAAATACACTTAAGAAAATTTAATAAATGAATAGCCTACACAAGAAATTCACATATCTTCTGAAAATAAACTACTTACTAATACGAGATAGAAGCTCACTGAAATAAGTATTATATACACACACAATATAGTAATAGAAGAAAACTTTTTCTTTTTTTCAGGTGGAATGAACGATCAACTAAACATCCAATTAAATCCATTTATCTAACATTCTAATCGAAATTACCTTAAAATAAGAGAAAGCAAAACGCTGACAAAGCAATAATATAAAAGAGTGATGGGCCGGTTAACTGGCCAAGGAAAAAGAAGAGTGGGTATTGAGCTGGGTTTTTTTTTATTTCACATACCGTATTAGGTAGCTTTCATTACAAAAAGCTACCTATTGCAGCCGTTCGGAGGAAAACGATTCCGAAAGATTTTGGTATATTTTCACTGATCATGACCCCCAGACCCCGAAACCACCCTCCGTTCCAATGTTGATATATATATATATATATATATATATATATATATATATATATATATATATATATATATATATATATATATATATATATATATATACAGGGTGCAAAGGAAAGTCCCTTTAACCTTAAAATACTTGCGAACGGAGAGAGCTACAGCTATCCAAGTGAGGTAACGGTATAGTATAGTGACTACCCCCGATTTATTGCAAACGAAAACAGCGCCCCTAGTGGCAAAATCTGGAAGAAAGCCATTGTAAATCGAAAACGAAAACTTTCTCTTTTCGTTTTCGATTTGGAATGGAGATCTTCCAAATTTCGCCACTAAGAAGCACTGCTGTCGTTTGCATTAGGTCAGGCGTAGACGCTTTACTATACCGTTACCTCACTTGCATAGTTGTAGCTCTATCCGTTCACAAGTATTTTCAGGTTAACGGAACTTTCCTTTACACCCTGTATATATATATATATATCTGATCTTTGTCACACAGTAACTCTCATATTTATGAACCGATTTGGATGTAACTTGGTGTGTGCATAGTACATACCAATGTCTCGGCCGAGTTCGTTGGCCAGCTTCATCCGCCATCTTGTTTCAAAATGGCGGCCATTTAAATAAAAAAAATAATTTAAAATGAGGGACAAAAAAATTAGAAATTGAAAAAGATTTTGTTCTTATGTATTTGACCTTGATGCGAAGTTTTCGGAGCATTTTTTGTTTTGCCTATATCTTATAAAATGGCTGAGTTATAGCACCTTGAATTTCCAGCAAGGCTGACATTTTGAAACGATTTGTTTTTGTCATGCGATAACACGCCTATTTATTAACCAATTTGGATGTGAGAAGGCATGTGCATAGTATATAGCAATGTTTCGACCAGCTTCTTCCGCCATCTTTTTAAAAAATGTCGGCTATTAGTTTTTTTTTGTATATATAAATTTAAAATGGGGTACAAAAAAAATTAAAAAATAAACATATTTCTTCCTTAAGTGTTTGACCTTGATACAAGGATTCCGGAGCATATTTTTATTTCTCTTTATCTTTAAAAATGGTTGAAATACAGCACTTTGAATTTCTAATGTGGGTGACATTTTGAAAAATCTGATTTTTTGCCTGCGACAGCACACGTATATAACAACCGATTCCAACGTGAGTTAGCATGTGCACAGGATTACTAAGGTCTCGACAAAGTTCATTCGTTAGTTTCACTCATCATGCTGTTTTAAAATGGCGGGTCCATCAAGATATCGCCAAATTTGGCGACCATATCTAAGTCACTTTAAATAAAACCAGTTTGGATACAGCTGACTAATTTCGCAAAATTCTCATTGACATTTAGTATTGACAAAAATTAGTATTGAATCTTCTATAATCGGGTTCCACGAATTTGAAATTCGTGTGTTTGAATAGTATAAGCTGGCTCTTTAAAAATAAGGAATACGAAATCTACCTCTTCCTCAAGGAATTTTTCTATTTCATTTCACGTGCCAGTATCAGATTTTTTCGTACCAGTAACTACAGTTTTACGTACCAGTAATGGTACGTGTACCATAGCTTGAGAACTCCTTATATAAACTATTCATTGACGTTTCTGAAATAACACAGAAAATAATTTTAATTTAAAATGTTTTGACGAAAGTGTTATCTATAAAGACCTCTTTTTCTAGTGATTATCAATAACGTGCTACTGCATCTACAGATTAACGGTTGCCGTTAAACGAATAGGGAGCATTTCAAATGACATTCAAAGAAATATATTTGAATTTAATCAAACATTGAGGAGAATTTGAATATTTCATTTTCCTTAGACATCATTGGTAAGAAAATGTTTAGAATATATTTATGTGTTTGAATAACGTCACAGTTAGGTAGAAGCCACTCTTATTAACAATATTCAGATTAAAATTACCTTTCTTTATCTTGAATTATTAAATAATAATTAAGATAAATTATGTTATTAGGAAAGGTAAAAACACATTTATTTCTTATTTTTTTTTATTTAATTGTTTCTTAAATATTGTGCTATCTGATATACTTCTCATGAAAGTATACAACTTATTTAACTTTCCTAAAATCATTATTGTTTTCTATCTCTGACAATGATAGAAAAAGTGGTAGAAAAAATCGGTTTGAAAACTAGTATGTTTTTCTTTCGTTGGTAATTTATGAAAAAAAAAATGAATTATCTCTAATAAAAAAAATAAAAATAAATATTCCCTCACAGAAAGTAAACTTCTATTTGTGGGTATTATTTGTCTTCAATCTGAATCACATAGATGGCAGTTATAAACATCCGAAAAAACAAAAATTTAAAAATGACCGTCAAAAGACAATTTTTTGAAATAGTATATATTGCTATTATTCATGTGAAAAACACCATTGAGAGCAAAAATATATTTCTATAAGTGGGTCTTTTTTATTTCAATGCGAACAATCTGAATTACCATTTATAATTGTAGAAGAAACAGATAATATGAAAACGACCTCCAGAAAATAATTTTGTTGAAAGAGTAATTCATATTTTTTTTAATGAAAGATATCATCAGTACCATAAAAGTACTGGCAATAGGTAAATACTTTTTGTTCTTTTCTATATCCATCCATTTCGAGACAATTCGATTTTTAAATGCACAAAAAAGGAAATATCTATAAACGACCTTCTAATATCATTTTTTTTAAATAGTATTTTTTAAATTAAAGATACTCACAATAGCAGGAAATTAGGGTAACTCTAGGACAGATGGCCATATAGGAGAGATGGGCAGTCTAAATATTTCCAATACTTGATCATAGATTGCAACTTTTTCGTATTTGTTGCAATTTGTTCGTATGAAATAATTCAATGAGTTTATTTATTGCGACATGCAGTTGTGTTTTTCGATTATAAAAAGTAAGTGTAATTGAATGTTTATTTAATTTAGTGGTTGAATATTTTTTTCGACTTAGGAATCTGGCTGTTTAGCAGTACGTACGTAATATATATTTTATACTATATGGACCATTAAGGAAAGTATATGAACTAGTCTTCACTTCTAAGCCTAAAACAAAGGCGTACAATGGCAATTGATGCTTTAAATTGGACGACCATCAGTCCTTCAATTTCAGGAAAGATGGCCACCTTTAATCAATATATCAAAGTTATACGGAGTGATGATTTTAACTAAATATAATAAAATTTAACATAAATATATAACGTTTATGTTTATAAATATATTAATTGATATAATTGTTTACATTTTAACTAATATAAATATTTTAATAATAATAATAATAATAATAATATAATAAGACCTAACGATTTATTTGTTTCAGAAAATACTGAAAAACGTCTGAAACTTTCACAACAAAAACTGATAAAGTTGATAAATAAACTAAATTAATGTAATAAACCTAAAATTAACTCTTCAGAAAAAAATACACGACACTTCCAGTAGCGAAGAAAATGAAATACGTTTAAAATTATCAGATTCTACAGATTCCGAGTAAATAGAATTCGATTAGAATCATTGTGTTGGTTGTACAAAACAATATATCTTATCCAAAAAGGATGTCTGGATACAATGCATAAGGCACCTGAAGTGGTTCATTGAAACGTGTACAAATTATCAAGACCTTTGCCAAACATGTGGTAAGATTTTACGAAAAGTAAAGTATTGAAATTATAGGGGGGACCGGGGCTAGTAGGCACAGTTTTTAGTTATTCATTTTTATTTATTTTTTGTTTAAATTTTTTATGAAACTTCAACTGTACTTTTAAAGAACAGACATTGGGCTATAAATACCCGGAGTTTTGAGTTAGTAGCTTCTGTAGTTTAGGTTTAGCGAAAGCCTAAAGTGAAAGGAAAATTCTGCGCCAACCTATCCCTTCAAGGGGCAAGTTGCCTATACCTACGGGGTAAGTTGGCACACGCTTTATAAAAATTTAAATGAAACTCAAATAAGACATGTAGTTAAGCGAAATCAATTTCATTATTACCAGTAAGTTTACGCAAAGGCGTTATAGCCGTACAACGTAAATTCTACATTATACAGACATAAAAATAATGAATAAAACATTAACATTGAGTAACGTCTATCCTACTCTATATACTCTCCTCGGCTTTAAGGAGAGATGGCCATCTGTCACTTTAATTTCAGTTTTATTTAACACTTTTTGTTTTCAATATTTAATTTTTTTTTTGCATAAAATATTATGATTATATGTATCAGAATTTTAAATATGCATAAACATTTCTTGTATTTGCATTCTAAGAATTTTTATTTCAATCTTTAAAAACTATGGAATCTATCCTAGAGTTATCCTATATTATAAAGTAATATTTTTCTATTTTTTATAACGCCACCCGGGCCATGATAGTTGAGATTTTTAAACGGAAAGTTTTTTTCTCCTCTGTGAGTATCCTGTTAAAAAACTACGTCCTGATATGGGTTGGAAGAAGAGATTATAAAGTCTGTGAATTGGAGAAAATTGAATCTCGTTCATAAGTGTTCAATTATAGTTTTTAAATAATATAGCTTTTAAAAGTTTACAAATTTTAAATATAGTTTTAAAATTTAAATTGTTTTAAAAAATTTTAATAATTAATCTAGGATAATTATAAAAAAAAATTAAAAATCAGACTCTCATGTGGGTGGGAATTGTATTCATCTACACGGAACAAAATTTGCAGTCTTCCACGTGTGATATGTTTCACTTGACATTGTCAACAAACAGTCAGTGAGAGACACGGATAAATATCTTTCTTTGATTAGTATAGATTTAATTGTATATTCAAATCTTTTTATAAAACTTTTTAAAAGCAATTTCTATTTCAGAAGAAAAGTGTATATGTTTAAAATATCTACTCTTTAATGAGGATAAAACTGATATATAATATTCTTAATAAATACTCTTTCAAAATACAGTGGTTTTTTTTTTTTCTATTCAAAAATATACAGAATTTTAATGACACTTTCGTTTGTTATTCTTTTAACATGTGTACTGAGTGTGTTCACAATTCTGAAAATGGAAGTTAATAAATAGAAGAATTAAAGAACAACAGATAGTGTACGTATTACATTTAAAAATACGGTCAATCGGGGTAACTTTGCATCATTTTCTACCTCTTCTTGTCTTTAAAAATCCAAAAATTACTGATACTTTCATTTAAACAATTCTACTTCTTTTTTTCTATTTTCAAGATATGAATTGTAATTTTTCAAATTCATATTTATTATTTTTTAAAATAAATTATTTAAAAGTGGTACAAAGTCACCACTGGTCACCTAACCAGGTGACTTTCTCTCATAACAACAAAAAAAAAATCTCAAAATAAACCTTGAAAAACTTGTAAAACAATACAAACCCACTATTATGATAGTATAATAATACTTAATAAAAAATACGTCTTTTACAGATTAAAAAAAAAAATACACAAATTTTGTACCAAAATAAAAATAAAAATGAAATTGTATTAAAAAGTGATCATTATGCATGACATATAAAATGAATTAACATTTAAGATGGTAAGACTAACATTTTTGAATGGAAAACAAAATTTTAGATATATTCACTTATTTCTGGATCTGAAATGTTATTTATTTTAAATAAAATGGCTCTCTGATTTGGGGAAGGGGGTTGAATTTTACCCCTTTATTACTACCTACAATATAGCGTATTAAATAACCTACTGGAGATTTACTCGCAGAGGCATTATTACACAAGTACCTGTACAAAACAATATTACATATGTAATAGCACAGCGTGTATATTTGCAGTGGATGTTTGCTTTTGTTATTTTATTTTTAGAAAAAATTAAATATAATAAATAAACAAAATTTGTGACGAGTTTGTTCGCAGACAATTTCACACCAAATTGACATTCAAAATGCTGGACGGGTTGTGAATAAACGCAAAGTAAAATCTAAAATATGAAATTAATATATATAAATCTTATTGATTTGTAAAGAAGATATGCTAAGAAAACTAGTATTTTGTGGCCATCACAAAACTTTCTGCTATATAAATCACGTCAATTGATTCATTTAAATAGTACCAGAGATTACATCTATTTATCACCAATTCATATCAAAGTATATCTGAATTTCAAATTTGATGAAAATTCTTGCATTAGTTCTTGAGATAGAGCTATAGCAGAAATTCTAAAAAATGTAGCATAGCAGCGCCACCTGTTGAGCGATTTACACCAAAACATAAACAGCACTACTTGATATCAAGGTATACCTGAATCTGAAGTTTGTTGAAAATCCAAGCATTAGTTCTTGAGATAGAGCTATTGCGGAAACCGCAAATAATGCAGCATAGCAGCGCCACCTGTTAAGCGATTTATACCAAAATATATAAAACGTCAATTCATGTCAAGGACTAACTGAATCTGAAGTTTGATGAAGATCCGTGCATTAGGTCTAAAGATTGAATTATTGTGGAAATCGTGAAAAATGCAGCATAGCAGCGCCACCTGTTGAGCAATTTACACCAAAACATAAACAGCACTTATTCATATCCAGGTATATCTCAATCTGAAGTTTGTTAAAAACCCAAGCATTAGTTCTTGAGATAGATCATGAGATAGATAGCGGAAATCGCAAAAAATGCAGCACCACCTTTTGAGAGATTTACACCAAAATGTACAAAACGTCAATCATGTCAAGGACTAACTGAATCTGAAGTTTGATGATAATACGTTCATTATTTCATGAGATAGAGCTATTGCGAAAATCGCGTAAATCCTGCAAAATGCAGCATAGCAGAGCCATCTGTTGGGCGATTTACACCAAAACTTTACCAAGACCAACTCATATCAAGGAATAACTGAATCTGAAGTTTGATGAAAATCCGTGTATTAGTTCCTGCGATAGAGCTATTGCGGAAATCGCGAAAAGTGCAGCATAGCAGCGCCACCTGTTGGGCGATTTACACCAAAAACTTATCAGCACCAATTTATATTAGGGACTACTGGAATATAAATGTTTACTAAATTCCGTGCGTTAGTTCTTGAGATGAAGCGCCCACAAAATTTGTGTCACATGCAGACAGACAGACACACTGAGAGACTTTTTGTAAAAACATGTTTTTCGGAATCTCTGACCACTAAAACGTGTAAATCCGTCGAAATTTTCATGAGTCCAATACTTTCTTCTTGTAAAGATAGAAGAAAGTAAAAATATGTATTTAAACTTTTACAGCCTCAAGTCAACTGTGCCAATCAAATGTTTCCTCCAGTGAAATCATGCGCGAAATAATAAACAAAACAACAACCAAAGTGAAAACAAACCCAAATTGTAAAATACTAAATTAAATGAGTTATGTGTAAGCTACTGCCACAATCTATCAGAATTCAGCATTAATAATTTGTTTTATTCTAAAAAAAAATATTACACATTTTGTCTTTATATGCGGGCTAGGATAGGATTCGTACGGGTACCGTTATTTTCAAGGCAAAATATCAGTATTTTTTTTTAAAGAAAAATAAATCTAGTTTAAACGCGCGAAATTTCGCGTTATTGAAGGAGCGGTTTTCTAAAAGAAAATACTGGTACCGAATAATTTCTTAGTCTGGAAATTCAAGGACACGTACGAACCCTGTAGGACAAAGTTACTCCGTTTGACGGTAACTTAACATATCAACTAATTGCAAGCTACTTATAAAGGTTTTTTCAATAAAACTGAAAAGAAATTTATTTTTGAACATATTGAACATTTTTTTAAATCTCTAAACACTTCTTTTCAAGTGATTACGAATAGTTTGTAAATGAATCTGAGTTTATATTTATTGTTTGACGAAAATGGAACAGTTGCAAAAATATTTAGAATTTCTTTGGAATTTAATCAGACATTAAGAAAATTCGAACGTTTGTATTTTATTTAAAAAAAATATTAACATATAAACTAAATACTAAATATTTTTGAAATAATTATGAAATCCTCTTTAGTTTAAAAATTTTTGACGAAAGCATTATTGCATTGTATGGATAGTTAATAATGCCCGTCTACATCTGAAGAATAATATTTATAATTAAAAGAAAGCATTTTTAATAACTTTTAGAAAAATTTAATTTGAAGTTAATAATACTAGGGAATCGTACCCGGGCTTCCCGGGTTAAAGAATATAGGGGAAAACATTTTTTTTTAAATTGAAAATTAATAATTATTTTTACATGCAATAAATTTTTTAGACTGACCACTTACATTAAAAAAGCATTTTTCATATGGAAAATACGAATTATACAATCAAATAAATTTTTGAAATTTATCAAAAGCGATATTTTCTTATTAGCCGCATGCTAAGAGTTATTTGACCAAGATTTTGCTACTTATGGCATCCTTTTATATTCTGATAACTTCAAAGCTTATACGTGTCTATTTAATTTGCGTTTTATTTCTATTATTTTATTTATTTATTCATAGGGAAGTTTTTTTTTAAATGGATATTTAGCCGTAAGAAAATGATGAACTCTTTATTTTGTTTTAAGGGCAAATGGATTAATCTTTCGTAATCGAGCTCCGGTTGATATAGATAAATTAAAAAATATTTCATGCTTTAAAATTGTTTTTAAAACCATAGACAATCAGAAAACTGAGATGAACTTTGCAAAAAAATTCCATTTGGAAAAAAAATTCTATTTGGTGATTTAAAAATTTAAATTGTACGATTGCAAATATGTTAGATTTGTGTTTTTACAATATTATTCTTTTATTTGTTTATAAAAGAAGTATTAATTTCGTTAATTTGTCTTTCACAAATATGTTAGATTGACAGCTTTTTTAATATTATTCTTTTATTTGTTTATAAAGGAAGTATTAACTTCGTTATGCAAAAATAGTCAGAAACAAATGCTGAAAAATGTTTGTTGCTTTTTGTGCAGAATGTTTATCATTATTATGTATTGAAACCGGCACGTGATAAGATAAACTTTTAAAAAAATCATGCTTAAAAATCATTTTAGAAAATATAATACATCAGTCAATTAAGATACAGTTTTTAAATAAATTGCATTTGAAAGTCAATTTTTTCCCTATGCCACGAAAATTGGAAAAGTATGACGGTCGGAAGATTAAAAAATTGCAGTAACGAAAATTTCAAGACCGAAATTTGATCGTGATGTGTTGCCATTCGCAAAATGACGTCAGCGTTACGCACAGATACGTTTGTTCTTTATAATATAGATACTTAATCAGTAAAATATAATAAAGATCAGTTATTAGGATGTGGTTATCAATTGCTCTTATGCTTGGTATTCCGGAATGAAAAACAGCAATTTTCACCTTCTCAAAATTTGCATACGCTCTTCTCATATCCATATTCATAATTTCTTTTAAATGTATTTTGCTTGATCATTTAAAAATCATTTTAACTCAAAACTTGAAATCACAATTCTTTTATGTGAACAGACGCACCCTTTACTTGAGATTCTAATCCCAATTCCGGAGAGTAAAAATCTCCGTAACTTATGTTTTTTAGACGCATTTGTGTTAAACTGTTTAGTTTTATCTAAGAAAATGATCGTTTTCTTTTCAATATGACTTCATTTACACTTAAATAAGCATTTCGCCTAGTGTCTGAAACTTAGTATTAGTACACATGTAGAAGGAAAAACAATATAGAAAATTTATGAAGAAAAATGCGTGTTTTCAAAAGCAGTATGTCATTTTCCGTTATTAATCCCCTAATATAATATTATGCTTCGAATGGAATTTTGCGCCTCTAAACGCTATACAACAATTTTCGTCAACAATTTTGAATTTTCATCAGAAAACAGCATGAATAAAGATAAAAGTACCTCATTATTTGTCTCTTGTCTGTAATAATTAAAGCTGTCTCATTTTCACCATTTTGAAGAAATTTCATAAAGTGCTTTTAAAATTAAAATATAAAAGTGGGGATATTTTAAAAAACAAAACAGATAGTGCGATCTACAAATGAACAGCTTTAAGTAAAAAAAAAAAAATTGTGAAATTGGTACAGCAGAAAGATCAGCGCAGATGACTAAAAAACACATTTGTGTTTTAAATATAGATTATATAAAATTATGAAAATTGTTATTTTGATGTTGTTTGTTGATGAATTAAGTTATTTTGATAAAATTATAGTAGAATGTCCTAAAGAATAGCATTAAAATTTTGTTATTCGGAGAATTTTGTACAAAAATTCAGGAACATGATATTATTTTAAATCTCTAATTATTTGTTTGCTTGTCTAACTCGGCGAAGCAAATCCATCCAGGCGAGAATAATCAATTTCTGTAGTATAAATCGCTATTATTTGCATGTCACCTCTCTTTTATAAAGACACTCGAAATTTTTGTAAAACATTGCGTTCTATCAGTGTGTGATTTCGATTACATTATTTTCAAAAATGAAACATTTTCACCTGTGAAGAATTTCAAATCAGCTGGGCTGTGAAAATGACGCACTTCTACAAAACATAATTCAGTTTTAAGAATTAAAATACACGCTTTTTTATAAAATGACGCCATTTGTATCCGCTAAAGCAATCTACTTTTACAATCCAGTTTTAAACTTCGTCTATAGAAAAGTATGCATATGACGTCATTAATAACAGACGATATTCTTGACATAGCCCGTATTTTAATTTCCACTTTTTTTTCCAGGTTTTATGAGAAAAAATGGCAACAAAATGATCCAGCAATTTCCGTTTTTCGGTTATTTTTCGTTTACTTTCAATAGAAATGGGATTCTTTTGTTGCCACTTTTAGAAAAATGGTATTAAAAACTACAAAAAAAATTAATATCTCAAAAATAAATTGAGATATAGATTTCAAACAAATTGCATTTAAAAGAGCATTTTTTCCTCATACGACGGTGTTTAAATTTAAAATGTGAGATGTTTAGAAGTTTAAAAATTTGCAGTAGAGAAAATTGCAAAACCGAAATTTTATTTTTCAAATTTCAAAGTGTTGCCATTCGCAAAATGACGTATGCGTTACGCACAGATATGTTTGTCCTTTATAATATAGATATTCAAAAGAAAATATGAATATTTTGTTTCAAGGTGGAAATAAAACATGTTGTAATTAGAAAACTTTTAAAGTACATTTTAATGATGAGATTTATAATAGAGTTAGCTGAAAGTCAATTTTATAAATAGCATCCTGTTATGAAATTTTCATTACCTGTCTTGATTTTAAAGTATAAAATAAGGCCTTATGAATTATTTTTTAGAGAAGAATGATTAACTTACATTCTTCTACAAAACATTTTATTCATAGATGTTGAGTAATTTCAAATATTATTTTGTGAAACGATCTAATTTGAGTTTTATTTATCATTACATTACATTAGCTAAATGTGTTAGTCATAAAAAGACTTTCGAAAGAAAAAAAAATAGTTTTAACAAATGTTATTTATGTTTAAAAAATATTTATTTAATATAAAGTTCTCGCTTATTTTTCTTGGTTCTTTAGAAAACCACTCACATTTTTTTTCTCATATACCCAGCAAAGAAAGAAACAGTGGGCCATCAGATGGAAAAAAAGATGGCAGCCAGCAGTGGTAAGGTGCAAGGTTGCCATTGCTTAAACCTGCAGAAAAGTGTCCAAGCCGAATGCAGCTGACCCATCAGTGATGGCCAACGGCAGGCATGCCATCACATTACTTCAATCTGACACTTTTCCTACAATGCTAGCATCTATCCCACTGCTATTCCTTTGCTGGACCAGCACTTTCCCTTACAAACATTTCATATAGATTTCTATAAAAACCAAAGTATTATGGCTCTGTTTTATATAAGCTAGTATCACCAAGAGCTATAGAAGTGTCTATAATAGAGAGGTCTACAGAAATATTTGAACTTTCATTGGTTTCCATGTGGTCACCCTTCTAAGTACTAACCGCGCTCGATGCTGTTTGGTTTTCGTGATCGGACATGAACAAGTGCTTTCAGCGTACGCTACCACTGCTCGTAGTTTTCAAGCTCTCATTACACTATTTCAAGTTTGTTTCTTTTGTGATTTACGCTCCCAATCATTAAACAGTATAGAAATTTTTTTATTGTATAGAAATTCTATGTATTTTATACGCTTTTTTTTATTATTATTGAATCTGAACTGCGTAAATTATGAAAACCGAAATCCTTTGCAACCTAGTAAAACCAGATTTAAGGAGAAAAAAAAAGTGCGCTGAAATAAAGAATTTATTTATTTATTCATTTACTTATTTATTTTGTTGGTGGCAGTGGTGCTATATTTTTTACAGTTAAAAAAAAAAATTAGCTTCACAGCTTAAATTGTGTTAAGATATTCATTTCAGATTTGTGTTCAAATATTCAATGTCTTCGATATTCGCAGCGCCACCTAGCGTAAGGATTCCCAGCAGTAATACGGCAAAAGTTCGTGCACTTCCATGTAGTGGTGGGCCAGCGCATGAGATAAAATGGATGCCCACCAGAATTTCATGTGATGATTTCCAACAGCAAATTTGACTGAATCTGTCCAGCAGTGGTCATGCAGTGGTAGACCATCAGCCAGCACTTCTCCATAATTGTCAGCACCTATCTTGCTGCTGGCCAGCAATTTCCTCTTTGCTGGGTACAAACAGTGTCGTGAAAAGAAAGAAAGAAAGAAAGAAAGGAACAAGATTTCTATTTACAGAGAAAAGTGTATCTAGTTCAGAATATTCATTCCAATAAATCTTAAGTCTATTTTTTTCTTATGAATTAATATTTATTTTTTACAATTGAATGAACAAGAAATTAATTAATTTGTTTAGATTTTGTGTTAAAAAACAAACATTGTATTTGAACTGCATAAATAACGCAATTTGTGCAGTTCAATGCATTTTGTTTCGTTGTACTGAAATAGTATTTTTGTTTAATAAATAGTTTATATTAAAAAGAAATATTTATATATTTACATTAGCGTAAAACCATTAGGTTGAATGATTCTTTAATAATTATTTTAGAATCCGATTGTTAGTTTAAGAACTATTTTCTATTTTTTCAATTCTTGTCTTTTATTTTATGAAAGATTAATATTTCTGTTGATATTTATCTAAAGCTATGTGTATATACATAAATAAATAAATAATTATATATATATATATATATATATATAAGAGAGAGTAGCCATATTTGGACTGCCGCTTTAATTGGACCGTTGCCATTCTGCCTTTAATTACAGGAAGAGACTCCATCTACCGCCGAAATCCTACCCATCAGAATGACGTCACTCATGATTAGAAGAAGCAACCGCCTTCCACGTGCTGTTTTCAGACAATTTAAAAAAACCTAAAGTTAGCTGTTTTGATCTAATTTTTTCCTACTAAACGAAAGTGAATACTTTAATACATATAAATTGTTGAATTGAATACATATATGTATTCAACGGTTTATTGCGCATATTTTTCTCGCGGATTTGTTTGATTTCGCTTTTGTTCTTAGTCTTGATATTAACTGTTTTAAAAAATGGCGCAGTTGTCGAAATTGGGCCAATTTAAGTTGCTTAAATTGGGCCAGATATGCGATCATAAATTTGAAAAGTAAGTAACGAATTTCGAGGACGGTACGCTTTGTACACTATTTTGTTTTAAATATTTTATAATGTATTACTATCTCCATACAAGTTTGTTATATATATATATATATATATATATATATATATATATATATATGAATTAATTTTTTATACAGTTTAGGCCTACATAAACATAAAAATATTTTTACATGTCTATGCATTAAATTTTGTTTGCAATGTCTTTTATCTTGTATGTAATTGTATTTATTTTCTTTGAATTCTTTATTCCTACGGCATATTTAATTTACAGAGTTGAATTCAAACCTTTTCCTCCTTCAGGATATTTGTGATGGAAGACTTTTTATTTCTAGAGGGTAGAATTATATTTTTTTGCCATTAAAACGCATAAAATCTCAAACCTTGATGAAAATGTTGAAAAAGACATAGACAAACTGTCTGGAAGAAAAACACCCGTGACAGCAAAAGCTGTTAAAGATATAGAAAACAAAAATCAGACAGTAAGTTGTGAAGAAATTGACCTGCAACAATGCTGCAGCTACAAATCCTCCCCAAAAGCAAAAAAAAAATATTAGAAATATTATTTCCCTTGCTAAATTCAGTTACATCAAAATATAGAGGGAACCAACAAACAGTTGTGTTAACATCATCGCCATATAAACTAAACCTCGAAATGAAAAAAACGACAAAAAGGAAGTTTTCAGAGCACAAAAGCAATTGGAACATCGAGTTTTAAAAAATAGGCGTAATGCAATTAGCAAGATAATGATGGAAGAGAAGAACTACAAACATAATGTAAAAAAAACTTCTGTTGCCAAAAAAAAAAAAAAAAAAAAAAAAAAAATAAGTCTGATAATTCAGAATCTAAAAAAAAAAATCTAGACGGTGATGACTGGTTTCGCATAATTTGTAAGAAAAATAAAATAGCAGAAAGGATTCAGTATTCAGATTGACATATACGGCTCCATGTTGTGTGCGCTGGAAAACAAAAACAATAAACAAAATTCATGCATAAGCTTTGCATCACTCCTTACGTGATATTCATGTAACAGACAATTAGTTCCATAATTTCTATTCTGAATTACTGATAACTTTGATTCATATTTTGAATACATTTTGATTTAAAACAATTACTCTTATTTTCAGATATTTGATATTATACTTCATTTTTGTTATTTTGTTTGATTGTTTCATTAATCGCAAACTTTGCTTTTAATAAAATTAGTTATAAACCCTAGTCATTAAAACAACCTGATATTATTTGGTCCAATTTTGGAGACTGGGGGTTCAACTTAGGCAACCAGTTGCTGAATTTGGACCACTTTTGACAAATTTTTCAAATTAAATTAAAATTTAAGATATTCAAAAAGAAATTGATATAAATATTTATTTAGTTAGTAGATGAATAGATTGACCCTGTGTAATGATCTTTTGCAGATATTCCAAAAATTAAGTGAGTTACACCTGAAAATAAGTGAAGTGGTCCAAATCCAAAATCAATTGATGTGGTATAAATTCCTATACGTATATATCTAACTTTTTACATGTTATAATATATTTTTAAATTAGCTCGCATTTTAAGTTTCAAAATTAGTTAAATGAGTTCGCATTTTAAGTTTAAAAATTAGTTAATCAGCTACTCTTTCCACAAAACACGAGTTACGTATATCTTTATTTTATATATAATTAATTTTCTTGAAATTTTCTTTGGCAGGTTTATTAAATTAGTAAATGAACTTTCAGACAGTCTAACCAGCAGTGCAGGTTGTTTTGTTTCTTTCTAAGGCACTTACATTTTGCTTTATTGAAATCTGTATTTCTCCCCAATATCATCAAGACAAAAAACTTGTCTGTTTTACCCCATGCATTACTCTAAAAAACATATTATAAAACATACTATAAGTACATTAACAATTATTTCGAAACTTGGTACTACTGCAGAATTTATTTATAATCTAGCTGTTATTCGGGAAAGAATTTTAATAAATAGATTTAAGGGGACCACGTAAGCGAAATTTGGGGGAAAAAATATATTTTTGCTTTTTCATATCATCAAATAGTTTAAATTGTTATCTTTCCAACGATATGCCACACTTGTTTATATATATATATATAAAAGAACTGTTGAAATTATTCTTCTTTGTAAGAGTACTGCACAGCTTAATTACCATTTAAATCTTTAATTGACTTTTTCTCAAAACTTGGTATTTTCATGTTTGTGTTACTTTTTTTCGATATCTATTAAACTTAAGAACTCAGATTTTTTTTTTAAATACTTATATTATGTTACATTGTATACTTTAACACAGGGATTTAATGATTTGTTGAAAAATATTTATTTTCGGCAGTGAAATCTTATCAAAAATGCTAATTTTAAAATGACTTTATTAAATAATTATTAATTAATTTTCAGTTTCACATAGAAAGAAAATGGTCTTTTAGAATACGTAAATCATGTTAGTCTAACTACTCTAAAAAATCTCTAGACCTCTATCTTTCATCATTTCTGAGGAAAGGGTACATAAAATTGGTGGATTTAATATGGCTGGGATAGGGCTTTCACGGTTCCCTTAAAATATATTTCAAATAAAACTTTTAAGTTATCTGTCTACGTTCAGGAACAATTTTTATTAAAATATTTAATCTAATATATAAAAATGAAAATATGTCTGTCTGTCTGTTATGCTATACAAATCCACAATTTGGAAGAAATAATTGTGAAATGTTACTTACATGTTTATTAAAAGACGGCCCAGGCAACTAAAGTAATCAGGAATCGGAATAACTTATAGTTAATTATTAATTAATAAAAAAAAAAACCACAAATTTAACAGTAATTTCCAATCAAATTAAAAAAAAATTTTGTTATAACTGTTGGCAACAAGTAAAAAAAAAAAAAAAAAAAAAAAATCTTATTACAACAATTATTTTTCTATTGAAAGATTTCTACGTGAAAAAATGAAATAAATGGTTTGGCGGATTTAAAAAAAGAATATTACGTCATAACGTTTCTACTGCAAGATTTCCACATGAAAAATGAAAATAAAATAAATAGTTTGACGAATTAAACACCAAAGTGAATATTACGTCATATTTTTTTTTGGTTTTATGATTTCCATGTATAAAATTATAAATATTTAATTATTTTGATTATAGGAAATATTAATGGAATATTACGTCATGTTGTAAATATAAAGGTCGTGGTGGATATATAAGTTCATATGCAAAAAAAAAAAAAAGTATTGGAGCATAATAAAAAATCGATTATGGAAATATTGGCATGTTTTGACATTATTGCTCCAATGATGAATGGAAATATGTTTATTTATAGCTGTATTATTTTTCCTATGTTATATAAATTTATACATTTTTATATTGGGTTTCATTTCATTCATGTGTAGAACATTCCGATGTTTCTTTTGTTTTATGTTGTATGTTAAATTTTGAAATTTGAAACATTCTTAAAATTACGGGTAACGTCGGGTGCTTTGGCAAGTATTGAACAAGTACGCATAGTTTTAGTTGGATTATAATACAAAAAGATAAAAAAAAATTAAATCCTAGCAATATCTTCATAACATTTTATAACATCCGTGTTTCCTTCCATTTATTAGCAAAATTCCGTGCATACGCCAGAAAGCGTACACTCAATTCAACTAAAGTTAATTCAGTTTCCTTTCTAATGAGTTCTACTAATACACTTACCTATGCACTGCACTGTAAACAAAATCTGTAGTTCTACAAATATAATGTTACATGCTTATTAAACTTTCATCTGTAACTGTACAAAAAAAGCTACAAATCTACAAAACTACTTTTTGTAAAGCTACAGAAATCTGCAACTTTACAAATGAATCTGCTAAAATTAAATTAATCTTACTAAAATTTTATCTGTAATGCTGGTTGCAGTTACATGAAAAGTTCTAGGAATCCCAGTTTCCAAAAAAATTCTTAGTAACCTTACAGATTTTTTTTTTTTTTTTTTTTTTTGCAAAAGTGTGTCTATTAAATTAATTTTTGTTGTTGCCATTACATAAAAAGTTCTAGGAATCCCAGTTTCCCAGAAAAACTTTAGTAAATTTACAGATTTTTTTTATTTATTTATTTATTTATTTATTTATTTATTTTATTTTATTTTATTTTATTTTATTTTTTAACAGTATGAACTAGAAGTTTTACAATATTTTCTTAATTAACGGAAATATTTCAAAACATACGGAAAAAACATATTTTATATTAAAAATTACCACTCTTTTATATTCGAGTACCTATAAAATAATTACATTATCACACAGAGGTTAGATTCTAGTTCAACAGAGGAAATAATATGGAAATCATTATGAGAAAATTTCTCTGAAATATTTTTAAAACATTTTATGCAATGAAGTTTATCCGAAGTAGAGATAACCTAAAAAAATTATTTTCCAGAAATTGCATTTAAAGGTTTTGTTTCTATATTTGAGATACATACAAAATTAATCTAGAAGTTTAAATTAAGGTTTATTAGAATTTTTTATTAAAGAAAGAAGAAAAGGACATATAGCTACATTGTTTTCCTTTCTGCCTTTCCTATGGCCATTTCCGCTTTTTGACTCATTATTTTATGTTTATTAAATTGGCCACTACTCCTCTCCTATTAATTGTAAGAATAAAATGAAAACAGATATACAATTAAAACAGTTGTTCTTTCAAATAAAACAATAAAAATAATTTCGAAAAAAAAAACGGCCATATTAATGTAAGGAGATTGATTTTCTTGATGAAGTACGTTAAGAATTGTAAAGAATAGTCCATTGCCCGATATGTCGAAGAACGTGAAAATTGAAGCCATCTGTAAAATCGTAATTATTCAAAATGTCAGAATAAGCAGGAGTAATAATTAAAGGCTGTCAATTGATACTTTCAAAAGCAACTATTTCCCGGTAACATTTATTTTTGGGGGTGGGGAGGGGGGGGGGTTCATCCGATACATTTTCAAGCTTTTACATTTATATTAAAAAAGAAAGAAAAATCATGCGTCCTGCATAGATTATGAAAGACATTCTAATACAGTCAGAATGCTTTAACAAAATTCCAATGCTGAATAATGTGTAAAATGTGCCTAACAAGGAGAGGGCCAACCTTGTTAATCACAGATTTTGATTATTTTAATATATGTTGTAGGATAGAGGCCCTTAGTGTCAGGTTCAACGGATTTTATCCAATGCTCCTTAGTTCTTGAGAAACCGGGGGAGTCTAATATTAGTACACAACTTAAATACATACTATGATTCGACAATGATAGGTTAGTCGTAGCTCAGTTGGTATGCTGTTTACCGGCTGATTCGCGGGCCCGGGTTCGATATCTGAATGCGCTACATTTGTTTTTCTCATTTTTTGTTTTATAAATTTACTTGTAAGTATAACTTAATAATCTCATTGTCAATTAAAATTTTTAATATTGTACATCAATTATAATTTTAACCTATTTAATTTTTTACTTTTAACTAAATAGTTGTAACGAAACATCATAAAACTGTTTCTTTTATCACTATTAAAATGTATTTCATATATTCTTTATCGATGCAATGATATTGAGCAATTGTGTCAATTCGTGATTTTAAAGAAACATCATTTACGCATTGCTTTAACAAAGGAAGTCAATGCAATAATACTATTATTCTGTTTTTAAAGTAATAAGCATAAATATATTAAAAATTAGCATCAGAATTAAATTACAGCCGATTTTTTACATATTAAAGATTTTTAAATTTGTAATAAGTATGTTTGAGCTTTCAATTATTTTGCTTCTCCCTTTATCTTCTTTCTGCTTTTATTTTTATTTTACTTGAATATTCTTTTTTTTATCATAACTAGATGGCACCACAACAGAATTTGTCACGATTTTGGAATTTTTATCATTCAATAATAGATCCAATTTCTTTTTAAAGCTCTGTAATGGAGGAGAAATAATAGTTTACAAATAAGAAATGATAAATTTAAGTTTGTTAACATTATAATTAATGTATGATGTTAAAATTTTTAATTGAAATTATTAAATTATAATTACAACTATATTTATAAAACAAAAAATGAGAAAAACAAATGTAGAGCATTCAGGTATCGATCCCGGGCCATCGGAGCAGCCGGAAAACGCCATGCCAACTGAGCTACGACTAACCTATAATTTTGGTTGCAAAGTAAGTATTTCAGTTGTGTGCTAGTATTAGACCCCCCCGGTTTTTCAAGAACTAAGGGACATTGGATAAAATCCGTTGAACCTGACACTAAGGGGTGTCTACCCTACAACATATATTAAAATAATCAAAATCTGTGATTAACAAGGTTGGCCCTCTCCTTGTAAGTGAACAATTTTGAAAACGCATAAAATATATGAAAACCTAATTTCAGCACTTATCATCGATAGTCGGAAGAAATATAAATTCATTTCTGCAGCCGTGTATTATAAAGTTTAGCTGAGTTATGAAACGCATATAACAGTTGAAATTTTCCCTTCTGAAATTTATGTTAATAAGCGGGTATGTTAATAAGCAATCGAATTCTTTTATGAGTCCCGGTTTATGAATGATAAACGGCATGCAGACCTTTTTCTATTATAAACATATTTTAGTTCACTTCAGCTATTGATATCAATTTTAATGTGTTGGAAACAGTGTAAAATTTTAAAATACAATGCGAACGATTTTTCCATAGTTCATAATGTAGTGACATATATGTTGCATTCTAGCAACATTGGATTGGCTTTATCGTTGAAAATGCCGTACTGACTGTCACGATAGTAGTTGTGGATCACACGCAGCGATAATGTCGTAAAAGAAGTGATCAGAACAGATAATTCGCATCTGTTATGTTAGTAGAACAAATTGCTGAAATGCAGTTTTCGAGTGAAAACAATGGAATGCAACGTTCCGTGAAGTTTCCCCAGAAGAAATTGAAACAACTCATAATATCAGTTAAGCACTTTATTAGAACATCTTGCAAAAAGTGCAGTTTCCACCAAGATAATTAGCCATCGCTCCGTAGTAGTA
This sequence comes from Maratus speciosus, assembly GCA_963932465.1. NCBI lineage: Eukaryota > Metazoa > Arthropoda > Arachnida > Araneae > Salticidae > Maratus > Maratus speciosus. The sequence goes on along the minus strand of OZ010799.1, from coordinate 352,431,763 downwards.
ATTAGGTTTAAACAAAGTTCCAGATAATTGAATAACAGGACGGTGACCAGGGGATGGATGAAAACTGGAAATACGACTCAAAGCTGCTGAAACACAGCGAGTATCAACTTTTTGTTCCTCACGTGTAAGGATACAAATATGACGTAGGTCGCGCTCTCAACCAATGAACAATTAAGAATGTCACGTGATATAAAGAGTGCGACCAGAACTAGCGGTTGAATTTGGAGGAAAAAAAGATAACATCAGAAATGCGCGGGAAAGTAAACGATGGAAGCTCTGGAAGAATAATCTCGAAAGAAAAAAGCGCGGGAAGAGGGAACATTTAATTTAAGAATACTAAAAGCGTAATATTAAAGCGATTAAGACAAGTGAGACATTAAATTAAAGGGAATTTAACAGAGTTAACGATAGAGATTATTTAATAATAAAGATTTAGTGAATATAAAGTAGTAATTTAGAATAAGATAAGGAAATCGCGGAATTAGATCTAATAATGTAACATATATTAGAGTAACGTATAAACGAACTATAATTGCTAAACATTTCATTTTCAATACATGCTATGGCAAACATCAATGACATATATATCAATTATATGGCAGTCCTACAATAATTACGTGAGATAGAGATGATTGTAAAACTCCGTGGCTAGTGGATTTGGGCCCCTCGGGACATGGCCTTTTACTATCAATGGAACAAACATTAGATTGTTTCCTTTTTCGTGTTCGTCTTTTATTCTGAAATCTATTTTCATGGGCTACATAATCAGTTGAAGACCTCGATTTTCATGGCCTACATAATGAGTTGAACACCTCGATTTTTGCTTTGCAAGACGATTTTAATTTCGGCGTCGCTCTTTGGCTTTGGGTTTTTCCATATCTGATAATTTGCGCCAACCCATTTTGTAACTTTTTCAATTTTTAACGATTATATGCCGTTCGATTACCTATTCTAACAATTTTTAACGATTTTATGCCTTTCTACTACCTATTCAAATAAAAATTCTTCTAAAAGTAAAGAATATCGTCGAATTTCGTTATAAATATAAATGCGAGCATCATTTGGCCCCATCCTCGACCGAAAACAACAACCATTTCCAAATGGTTAATAATACAGATATTCTGTTTGGCTGGGTAACCAATTGAGGTGTTTTACATATTAACAAAAGGTACCGTTTCTCCTAACACACTCATTCGATCATGATGTGCATAATTTTATTGTATCTATAATAAAGTAATTAAGGATTATTTTTTTAATAATAAATAATTGTATTTTATTGAGATTTTGAAAAAAAGTAATTGTTTGTTTGCAATTCCCTCAATTCAAACTCTGACAAACTTACAGAAAAAGATATCAAAATGGCTATTAGGGTTTTGGAGGAAAGCTAGAAATTGTGATACAAAATGTACTTTTCAGGAGAAGGAAAAAACTAAAAAGTGAATTTTACTCAGTTTTTTCAATTTACAATATAACCTTCAAAATCCGGCATCAACGGGACTGGGACCAAGCAGAATTTTTGAAATTTTCGAATTTCTGAAGTGTTGAATTCAGATACTATTCTCCCTGGGTGGATTCTTGTGGCTCCGAGGGGGACATTATAGAGTTCCGAGGAGGAAATTGCACTTTTTGACCATTGAAAGCACAGAATCTCAAATCTCAAGGGAAGGAATCTCATTGCTCCAAGGGCGGATATCCCCCCCGGCCCACTGCCTGAATTCAACACTCTTTCTGAAAGAATATCAAAAGTACTATTTCTAATTTACTTCACAAGCAAGTGATATATAGGTGAGTAAAAAAGAAAATTAAATGTTAAAATAAGTTACTTATTCTATTTACAAAAAAAATAATAAAGAGCGAAGTCATTTCTTCTTTTAAAATTTCCAAAACATCGATGAAAATTTGTTCATTTTTTCGGTCGCTCTTTAACAAGTTTTTCTTATATTTTATACAAGTGCTTAAAATCTATTTAGGAAATACAGTCTTGTTTCTGTATAGCAGTTATTAATTTTTCATTCAAATTTATGCATTTTTCCAGCGAGAATTTTTCTTTTGCCAGCTATTCGTCCTCATTCACCTGAGCTGCTACCAGCGTTATCCAGATCAATTTAGAAAAGCGTCGGCGGTGTCGTTGTCCGTTAATCATCGTTTTGGATCTCGAATTTTTTAAGGTACTTTTCGGTTAGCCGGGCCCCAATATTATATATATATACATATGTACACCGAAGAGCCAAAACATTATGATCTTTCCAACATTTTGCAATGAACTCGCCTGGATTTCCTGGAGGGCGCGTAATCCGGTGTGAGTGGTATTTAAGTGCTGCTAGGAAGTATGGGCAATAATTTTTGCGCTTACTTCTGCCTGTGATGGTAAAGGCTGGTGATATAAGCGACTTTAATATAGGGCAGAATTCAATGGCTCAACGGCTTCGAACGAGTATCTCCGAAATTGCACGACTCGTAGGCTAGTCGGGAAATATCATTATTAGTACTTATGCAAAATGGATGAATAACGTCGAAACCATCAGTAGACGCCATCGCGTTGGACGTTCAGGCGTTATCAAGGGAGAAAGACGTCCAATAATCTCCGACTTGGTAAAGTAAAATCGGAGAGATTGGCACAACTGACATACCAATACAATACAGGTCGAAGTAGAATTGTTTCGGATCACACATTTCAGCTGACACTGTTGAATATTACACTACGCAACAAACGTTCCACTCACGTGCATCTGTTAATCAGGCATCATCGCCAACTATTCTCACACTAGGCCCGAGAACATTATGATTGGACCATGGATCATTTGGAATGAGTTGTTTGTTCGTATGAATCACGATTCATCCTTCAACAGGTCGATTGCCGAGACAGGGTACGCCGTTTTCCAGGCTAGCTGTTGCTCCCTCTTATACAGCAGTTCATACACAGGCCAGTGGTGGCGAATTTTTGCTTTGTGGAACATTCTTATGGATGTCTCTTGGATCTGTGCTTGTGATAACAGACCACGAAGGCCGTGGACTATATAAATATCATTGCAGACCAGTTGCAACCTTACATGTTATCCGTCTTACCAAATAGAAATGGAGTCTTTGAGCAAGTCAACACTCCATGTCACAGGGCTCGAATTGTGATGGAGTGGTTCCAGGAACATAATACTGGATTCCAGTTAATATCCTGGTCGCCTAACTCAACGGACCTTAATACGATAGAGAAAATTTGGGGTGTCATTGAACTGCAGCTCAGAGATAAAAACAACCACGTCAGAACATCTTGCATTTGCGTGACCACTTCTTGAATATCTGGTAGAATCTGCCAAGGACTGGTGGCATCCATACCAAGACGGGTTGCAGCTGTTTTCGGGCCAAAGGTTGGCCAACGTGTTATTAGGTAGGTGGTCATAATGTTTTGGCTCTTCAGTGTATGTATATATACACATATAAACATATATGTCCACATATATATGTAATGATTTCACGCTATTCCCTTTGTTTTTATCTGTTTCGGTGTAGATCGTGCCGATGGGTGCGACGTAGGATTGCTTCCTTTGAGTTTCTATTGTAGTTCCGTGGTCGCAGGCCGTGATCCGGGAAATAAAAGTCAATTTAAGCGGGTAGCTGTTTAAATGAAGACACAGTGTTTTCGGGGACCTGATTTATTGATCTTCTGTACATCCTTTTGAGAGAAATCAGGCCCCTTTGACCTGAAAGCTGCTATTTTACATCTTGATGGACATCGAGATCGGGTGTTTAGGTGTATCGCAAAGCGATACTTGGAGAGCGAAGTTGCGTGGACTTAAGGCATTACTTAGATGATAAAAAAGCCCCTGTTGCCACCCATGCAGCGGTATAAGTACGTGGTATTTTGCATTATTCCTGCTAGGGGACGTTGAAGTCAAAAGAGGCGTATTTAAAATATAATTGGTCGTTAGCTGAATGATTGATTGCCCAGGACTTGGGCGCTGGCTCATGATAGACCGATTGAACGCAGCACGACTTTAAAATTGCACTTACCTCAGCAAAAGTATTCTTATGGCCAAAACGATCTTTGAATGTTATAAGATGCGATGCGGGAAAACTAAGTTAACAGGGACAGATGCATCCAATCCATTGAGACACAATTACTAAAGCATTTTAAAAGTTTTAATTTTAATTTATACATTTAAATTTTAAAAAAGGGCAAAAAAGGGGATTTTAAAAAGGGGTTTAGCTTCTATCGTTTCATATCCCTCCCCACTAAAACAAGAGCCACCGGGCTCGCCTGCAAGACCTGTGGGTCTTATCTTGTAAATTTAACCCGGGGTGTTTTTTTTCTTTTTTTTTCCTCACCGGTTTTAAATTCTTATTTTCTCCAGCTCTCGAGTCAAGTGGACCTATTTTTACATTTATATATCAAGTTTACATAATAATATTGGTTACACTAAAAATTGAGATTCTTTCAATGGTGCTGCAGAAAAATAAGGGGACAGTCTCGAGGCATATCTGGATTATAAAAAAAAATTGTGATAAAACGACAGCATTTTTGAAGTTCCCTTTTTTTTCCAGTTTTTGTTTTAAAGTCTCTTGTACAATTCGTTGGGAAACATCTTTTTGTGTATATTTGCAAGTTTACAACCATAAAATATATAGCATTCTAAAATATTCAAAGATAAACATACTGAAAGCTATACAACATATTCAAATGAAAAAAAATTTTCACAAATACAAAATATTCAAAAATATAAATGTTTTAAATAATACACAATATTCAAAAATATAAAATATTCAAAAATACAAAATATGCACTAATACTATCAACATTAATATACTGTCTACCAAAATGCAATTTGGAAAATTTGCATTTCTAAAAATACTGAATTTTCACACTGAGATAAAATAAAAGTAAAATACACTATAATACTAATAACAACAAACACATTAGATTTCTTCTTATTCTTCTTTTCTGTTTTGGCAGGGACTTTATTACTTCTTTGATGCAGCCAAGTGTTATCTTTATGAAAACAAACTAAGTTGTCTTAAAAGAAAAACTATAGCTAAAAAAACAAATATACACTTGCTATAATTTTCACCACGCCCAGGGTCAGTGTGACATGGGCATTAATACTCTGAGGTGAATATCATCCCAAAAAAGTGCCTCTTGCACGACCGAAAAAGGAAGGTGGGCAATCGACATTCACCTACAGAGGGGAAGCGAAGCGGTTTTGCCAGATTCTTCGTTTAACCTGGAAAGATAATCTGGGAAAACAGTCCGGCTAAAGATGGGTGGCCACGGAGCGGAGGACCCCTTCATATGTCACAAAATCATCATAATAATATAGTTATAAAAAAAACAAAAAATCTAACAGTACTTTTAAACATTCACCATCATTCTACGCCGCTGGGGGGTTGGGTTACACGCCCAGCTGGGTCCTCGTCCAAATGTTACGAGAAAGGGGGACGATAGAAAAGCAAAAATAAAAAATTGAAAGATGAAAGAGGTAGATTCCATCTTAGGTAGGTCTTATTCATGGTTGAGTTTAAGGTTTTGAGGAGGGTGGTAGTATCTTAACTTGGAGGAATGGACAATTTCGGAATTTCTCTTAAAATGTGGACTAGGTTTATCAATTTCAAAGGATACATCAGAAAGTTGTTTTAAAATAGTGTATGGGCCGGAATATGGCGAAGTCAGTTTAGGTGTATTAGGATAACGATATTCTTCATACATTACAATGTCACCAACTTTAAACTTTACAGGAAGGAACCGAGCATCATAACGGACTTTATTCTTTTTATGGTAAGCAATTGTTCTCTCTCTAGCCAATTTTCTAGCTTCCTCCACAGGAGGATAATAACTATTATTTGGTAAAGGAGGATCATATGGTAATTTTCCTAACAACAAATAACTAGGGGTGAATTGGGTTACAGAATGGGGAGTATTATTATATTCATATAAGTCTTCATCTAAAAGCTTAGTCCAGGGTATTTTCTTGGATGTAGAATTGACTTTACATTTTAATCTAGTGACAATAGTCTGATTTAGGCGTTCAATTTTCCCATTCGTTTCCGGGTGATGGCTGCTCGTCAATCTGTGTTTTACATTGTAAGTACGAAGAAATCTCTTAAACCTGGAAGCTGTAAATGCTCCATTTCTGTCGGTTAACAATTTATCTGGTACTTGCATCTGAAATAATTGTTTCAAAAAGTTTGTATAAGTTTCGGTAGTTAGACTTTTTGAAGGAAAACCCCACACATAGCGAGTTGCATGGTCAACGACTACATGCAAATATTTTTTGTAGAATTGTAATAGTTAATTCCGCCAACAGAGCATACTGCCAAACATTCAAAAGGTATATCTGTTTGGGGCATTAATTGCAATAAGCCAAATCTTTTTTGCCTACATTTTTTGTTTATCTGACAGGTGTGACAGTTTTTTACAAAATTTTCAATGTGCTGATTAACATTAGGCCAATAATACCGCGGAGAGATTAAATTTATCATCTTATAAATTCCAGGGTGGCCAAATTGTGTTGAGTTTTTCTAAGAGGAGTAGACGTAAAGACATGGGGACCACAATCTTATCCAAACTTTTCTTTTTAATTACAACAACAACATTTATCTCAGTGTACTTTTTACCATCAACTGTTACATTTTCTTTTTTCTGATTGTCTCTTACCTCATTCAAGTCAAAGAGATGTATAATATTGGGGAAATTTTCTGAAACAGGCTGTCTAGATAGCATATCAGCTTCAACATTAGTGGAGCCTTTTTGGTATTTAATTTCATTGTCAAACATACTAAATTTTAAGGACCAGCGGAAAAGACGCCCTCTTAAAGTTTTAACACTTTTGAGCCAGGTAAATGCTGCATGGTCGGTATGTATGACACATTTTTGACCGTGTAAATAATGATAAAATTTATCTAAAGCATCCACAATCGCCAAACATTCTAATTCAGTAATTGATTACTTTTTTCATATTCGCGAAGATTTCTAGAGTGATATGCAATAGGATGCAATGTTCCTTTTTCATCAACTTGTTTCACAACACATCCCACTCCTTGACTTGATGCATCTACAAACAAATGACAAGGTGTTTTTGGATCAAACAACTTTAATATAGGTTTTTCAATTAAAGCATTTTTAACTTTTCGAAAGAATTTTGACAATTTTGGTCCCACACATAAGGGACATTCTTCTTCAACAAATTGTTCAGAAGGTATCGAATGTTAGCATATTTTGGAATAAATTTGTGATAAACATTTGTAGATCCCCCAAAACGTTGTAATTCCTTTACATTCGTAGGTGGTGTTAATTTCTTAATGGTCTCTACATTAGAGTTGTCAGGCGTGATGCAACCATTCGAGACTTCATATCCTAGGAAATTAATTTTGGATTTAACAAAATTGCACTTTGACAATTTGAGTTTAAGGTTTTCTTGGACACAGATATTAAATAATGTCTATAAATGACACAAATGTTCCTCTTCATTTTCGAGAATACAATTACATCATCAAAGTAACTACAGGCAAAGTCAATTTTGTATTTATTAAGGATTCATCTGCGGGTACGGTTAAATCAAGCAGGGGCGTTTTTCCATCCGAATGGTAAACAATTCCACTCATATAATCCAAAGGTGGTGGCAAACGTCAGTTTCTCAGTGTCTCGAGGGTGGATAGAGATGTGCCAATATCCACTGGCCAAATCAAGAGTGGAAAAAAATTTAGCATGCGTCACTTTATCTAACAGGGTGTCTATTCTAGGTAAGGGTTCTGCATCTGTTTTTGTAATGGCATTTAATTTCCGAAAGTCAATACATAACCGGCTTTTCTTCCCTTCTTAACGTTTATACACCAAAGTTACGGGTGATGAATAAGGAGAATAACTTTCTTTAATGATACCGGCACGCAATAAATTTTGAATTTGTTCTTTAATTTCCTCTTCTTCAATAGATAAAGTGCGATATGCTCTTAAAGAAACGGGGAGGTCTGATGTTAATTGCATTCTCTGGGATTCAATATTTACACAACCTACATCATATTAACTTTAGCGAAAATACAGACATATTTGGCTAGAAGAGCAGGTAATTGTTCCTTGACAGTCTGAACATTTGGCACATGTTCAGTGGTCTCGAACAACTCTGGCTCAAAATTTTCTTCGAATATCTATGCATTTTCAATTTCTGGCTGGCTAGTATAGCTCTCTGATAAATGCAAAGTATGATGAGATAAATTTGTTGAAATATTGTCCATGAGAGGTACTCTATTATTCTCTTTGATATCTCTGTGTGATTTGCATTTTAAAACAGTCAATATTTAATTTAAACAGTTTACAGTGGGGTAGCCCAAGCAAAGCATAAGGTAACTGATTAATAATTACAAAAAGTTCAACATTCTTAGAGATACGTCCTAATTTCAAACTAACAAGGCATTTTTCTTTCAAAGCTAGAACACCTTGTGTTTGTGTGACCAATATACTCTGCTGAACTTTACATATTTTTAGGTTAAGTTTGTGGGCTAAATGACCCCGGAATCACACTGATTGAACTCCCTTTATCGATGAAACAAGGTAGTGAGTCTTCACTTTTTACATCAGAAATTTTTTGACAATTTCTATTTGATTTTTTATAGTCTTTTTCTTTTTGTATATGTCCGGACATAAGAAACCGTCTTTGATTACTAGATATATTTTCGGATCACTCATTAGCTCTATGATCTGAGTTGGAGTTTGCACCAGTCATATTGGGACTAGGGGTTGGAACTGCTAAGACTTGTTGTCGAAAAGGGCAGTCTCCCACCCAATGATACGCATTTGGCATTCCTATATTAAGGCAAAATTTGCATGGGGAGGATGGCAAAGTGGTCTGGTGATGTACATTTGGTCTCGGTTGAACATTTGACGTCTAAATGTATTTTGGGGATTTCGTGTTTGATTAGATGCAAAAGGTCGAATCGGGGGGTTTTGATAAGGAACTCTGTAGTTCCACTGCCGGTTATAATTCTGTCCTGTCTCATATGGGGGGGGGGGCGAAAGAGTCGCCATTGTCGGTATTAATTGGGGTTTTGTGGGCTTGCGACAACTTTGCTCTCATTTCCCTTTCTGTCCAGTTGCAGTTTGCAAATCCTGAACACTAATTAACGCCACGAATGTGTAGTCAAGGGGTTGCTTGCAATAACTAACTTTTGCATTTCTAACGACAACCCCTCCGTTAGCCCTTCCAGGATAAGTTTCTGTTCTAAGCCTATGGTCGTTTTTTGATAATATTCGTTCAGGTGCTCTCCAATTTTGTACCTAATACGGGAAAATTCAGTTAACGAAAGAGTTTCAGAAATTTCGTAATGTTCGTTGAAAAAAGTGACAAATTCGGACCAATGCAGCACATTTAGGCAATTATTAATGCACAACGTAAGTGCACTGTCCTTTAAGTATTTTTGTATGTGCCTAATTTTCCAGCAGTCGTCTTTTTCCTTTTCTATACAGACACTCTCGAAATAGGCTAGCCATGATATCCAATTCATACCAGATGTTGGCAAAAACTCAATAATATCAGATTCTACTGACATTTTCGGATCAGCAGTTATTGAGTTCTGACCAGACCCAGCTTGATCTGACAGGTTCTGTTCACCTAATGTTGTTACATTATGTGTCTGTGTGGCAACCCCGGACTTCTGACTACCTTTGTCTTCAGGACCTGAACTCCCATCGGGAGCTGATTTTTCTCGTTTCCAGAGTCACCTGACTTATTTTCCATGTCGTTAACTTCCTTCGGAGGGTCTGGGGTACTCATGTTAGAATACAAAATATCACAAGATTACACAAAAATATAAGGCATAATTAAAACACATAAGAATAAAAATATAATATTTTTCAAAAAAATTGCAACACAATATTTGTAAAAAAAATGGGCTTAAATCTAAATGAAATTCAAATTTAATACATCATTTTTTTTCTTCAAATTGAGACCGAAAAAAACGAACTTTAAAGATTTAAATGCTTTATAAATTTCCAAAAATTATCCTCTTTTTAAACAAAAATAACTAAAATAAACAGCTATTCTTACTATTAACGTAACAAACTACTAAAAAGAGTCAATTTCTTAACTCAAGAAAAGCTCTTCTTTTCTTTTTTTTTCTCTTGTTTAATTCAAAAATAGATTAAATTTCTTACCTTCACAAATCCATTCAAGCACACATAGCTGTACACACACACACAAACAACAACAATAAAAAATAATCTTCATAAAAATTTCAACGAACTCCGAATTTAATTTACTCTCTTCATAAAAAGAAATCATTTTCTCTTGTGAGCCTTATCTGCCGGTAGAAACTTTGGTTCTTCAACACAGTTGTTCATTTTGAGCTCGAAAGGCACTTTCTCCTGGATGAGTCACTGATGAATGCGAACTTGACCTAATTTCTCAGCTGATAGCATTTCCTCTTTTCAATAAATGTCCGATGAAACGAAGGGTATTTCTCTTTTTCTTTCTTGAAAAGATTGAGTTTGTATTTAATCGTCTTTTGTTTGGAAAAAGACTTGCTTTCAGGATCAGATAGTTCTTTTTCTTCTTATTAATTACTACGCAAATGAACATTTTTCCCGTTCTTTTTCTTTTTTAATGACCAGATTTTTTTCTTCTTTCTTAATTGCTAGGGAACGACTCTTTTTTCCTTTTTTTTTTCTTTTTCACTCATGGAGGGAAGAATAAAGGATTTGTTAAATGTCCTTTTTAGAGATTTCTTTCGTCCTTTTGCCACTTTTTTAGGACTATTGTTACACACCTCGTTATCGGATCTTTAAGGCTTTTTTCGCTGTGATTTTTGGATTTGTCCCGCGTCAATGCCCTGTCCAGCCGACTTTTCAATGTAATGATTTCACGCTACTCCATTTGTTTTTCCTCTGTTTCGGTGTAGATCGTGCCGATGGGTGCCTGGTAGCGGACAACCGACCCGTCCGTGCCGACGTAGATTGCTCCCTTTGAGTTTCTATTGTAGTTCCGTGGTCGCAGGCCGTGATCCGGGAAATAAAAGTCAATTTAAGTGAGTAGCTGTTTAAATGAAGACACAATGTTTTCGGGGACCTGATTTATTGATCTTCTGTGCATCCTTTTGAGAGAAATCAGGCCCCTTTGACCTGAGAGTTTTAGAAGACAACTTTACTTCTTGATGGGCATCGAGATCGGGAGTTTAGGTGTATCGCAAAGCGATACTTGGAGAGCGAAGTTGCGTGGACTTAATCCATTACTTAGATGGTAAAATAGCCCCTCTTGCCGCCCGTGCAGTGGTATAAGTACGTGGTATTTTGCATTAATCCTGCTAGGGGACGTTGAAGTCAAAAGAGGCGTATTTAAAATATAATTGGTCGTTAGCTGAATGATTGATTGCCCAGGACTTGGGCGCTGGCTCATGATCGGCCGATTGAACGCAGCACGACTTTAAATTTGCACTTACCTCAGCAAAAGTATTCTTATGAAATGGGCCAAAACGATCTTTGAAAGTTATAAGGTGCGATGCGGGAAAACTACGTTAACAGGAGCAGATGCATCCAATCCATCGAGACACAATTACTAAAGCATTTTAAAAGTTTTAATTTTAATTTCTACATTTAAATTTTGAAAAGGGCAAAAGAGGGGATTTTAAAAAGGGGTTTAGCTTCTATCGTTTCATATATGTATATATATATATATATATATATATATATATATATATGTGACGTTTTGACGGCAAGTAGTTTGTATTGTCGAAAAAAAAATGAGGATTTCCATTCCTACACAACACAGGTAGCAGCCGATTGGTTTTAAAATACTAAAGAAAAATGAAGAATTAACATAAGGCAGTCGCTTGGAACATTATTCACTTTATTTCCACACTCTCGATTAAATCTAGGGAAGATGCTCTCTCCTTCCTTCGTAAAAAGAATAAAGTCTATTCTTCCTGTCACAATTAGTTTAAAATCACTCCATCTCTTGACTGCGTTCTAGTCTTTAATCCGTTAATATCTAACATCTATCACCCATTACGATACCGTTGCTTCTTCATTCTACTCACATAATAAACAGTATTCATCCAACAACTACCTCCATCGAGCAATCACATTGAATATCCAGTTTGCTACGACTGCAATCCACCACGTTCACCTCTACATGCTAAAAACTAAAAAGCTTCTAAACTCACAGCTCCTCTACTATATGCTATATCATTTATGCCCTCTCTCTGGTTCCCGCCATTCGTATTTATACTCTGTTGAAAAGATTGTTCTAGAAAATTCTTATATCCTCGCACCAGCTATCTAAAGCATAAACAAATGTTAAAATCTGTAGTCGAGATTATGCAAAATAACCCTTTTTTCCCTCTTCAGACGATAAAAGAAATGAATTTATGTCTGCGAAGTTTTAATCTTTGAAATATTTTAATTACACCTGGATATTTTAAATAAAAGAATAAATTGAAATAAGTAGGTTTTTTCTTTAAGACAGAATAATATTTTAGCAGTTAAATAAAGATTTAAGGGGAATGTGATATACCGGGATTTAATAGCGGAATTTAATAGGAATTTAAATAATAAAAGTTTTATTAAAGAAATATAAATGAGCCATTTTTAGATTTACGCAATTTGGAATAAATATGAATTAAGATCTTAGAGATTAATAGACTAGGGTTTTAATTTAATAAGCCGGTATAATATACGGAATATTACTGAAAAAGGAAAATTTACATAAAATACTTTAAACTTGGCGCAAAAATTTAAATTTTGTAATATTATCCCCCCTCCCCAAAGACTTTGTATGAAATTTGTGGTTAATTAACTACAATTTCAGACAACAGACTTGTAATAAATTTGGAAGCTGATTTTTGACTATTGAAAATTTTAGAAACGTCAGCGAAGAGATGGAAAAGTAAAATTTAGCAATGCAAGAGAAAAAAAAATACTAGGAGCAATTTAAATTTAGCTGAGAGCATTTCCCCTGTAAAAGAATACAAATAATGGTTACAATATCACTTACCATTTGTAAGTGCATAGGAAAATATAAACACACTAATAAATAAAGAATAAGTATAAATACAATAAGAAATAAATAATAAGAAATAATAAAACTATAGTAATAAATAACAACAAATTCTTTTATCTTATGGAAATTTAGCGTATTTCCATTTCTCTTATCACAAACATATTTCCATTCCATTAATGCTTAACACTTTATTTACTTCAAGTAAAATTTTAAGTCCCATTGGCTTAATCAGTTCGTAGGTCATAAAAGTCCTTTAGCAAAAATAGTGATACATTCCTTAAGTAAAAAGTTCAGCTGCAATAAATATTTTTTACTAAATTTGTTTCGACTACTCTACCTACTAAACTCTTTACATTATGTTTAAATACTATTTGTCATCACAATAGTAGTTTTATTTTAATAAACAAATTCCTAGTAGTTATTCAACTACCTTTTAACATTTGTTTATCAACTACATTTTTGAGCTCCTTTTCCCATTCTAATTGGGACTCACCATCTTTTACAACTTCTCACTTGTTTTAGTAAATATCATAACTTTTCACTTATAAGTTATGTTCTCTTTTTCTTTAATAAATAATGAATCTTTCAATAAATAATATAATACTTTCAATTCACAATCATAATAATAAAATTTCAACAGTATACTTGAATAATAGCAATAATAATACTTAATAACAATATTATATTCTAAGAAACTATCACAGATTTTTTACTTATTGACATGGAAAATAATGGTTGAGGATAAAAAGAATACATAGCAATTAATAATTTTCTTATTTCTTACTTATATAAGAAAGTATTTTTGCCAGTCGAAACAAAAAAAAATAATAATAATAATTCCAAAGTCCAAATAAATTTAACTCTAAATATTTAGAAAGTGGACTCTCAACCAGTATTTCTTTACAATAATTTATCTCTCTGATACTCTTATGAATAGACGTGCATTTGATAAACTTAGAATGGTAAAATAAAGAAAATAAATAGGAATAAAAGATAATTTGTTTATATCCTTAATTTTCCCTTGCTACACAATCACTACAAAATCTCATCACAATTATCAATTTTCTATGTTTATATAATTATAATAATATTATCAATTCTTACTATTTTTGTAAACAATTGGTAAAAAATGGAATAAAATAAATATAGTTTATTTTGATATAAACTGGATATAGAATTAAAAATTTATTTTTATTTTTCAACATCAATCTGAAAACTGCCAAAATCAAATACACATCCTATGCCTGCATAGAGTGTCTACCTAATCCCAAAAGCTTCCAAACACAAGTAATATCCTCGTGGCGCCCCAAGGTCATACCTGGTAATGTTGAAAACTAATGTAATAAAGATATTTAAAGAATTAAAATTTAATCTATGGTTTTTACTTTAGTTTGAGTCTGTGATGGTAATTATTTGTCAAATATTAGGAATAGTAGGAATTGAATTACTAGGAAGAGTATCAGAGCATGTTGCATAACTTCTAAATAAACACTCTTGTTCCCAATGATATGCATTATTTACACCTTTATTTGTACATATTCTACATGGTCTAGAAGGATATGGTTTCTGAAAGTAATTATTTTGAAAATTCCTAGACCCCTGATTTTGATACTGTCTTTGTGGAATCCAATTCCTAGGTGCATTATTGGGCCTATTTGGCTGAAAATTGGGCCTACTTGGTTGAGTCCAAAGCCTAGGTGGTTGAAATTGTTGAAAATTTTGTCTAACTGGTTGTTGATTTATTGTTTGACTTGAAATTTGAGGAGTGGAAACTTCAACAAATTGCTTAACAAGCCGGTACCATTCAGTGGTACTATTTGGAGGGTTTACATTAATATTATTTCTATACTCTGGTTTTAATCCATCTGTCAACCCTTGTATTAGAAGAGTCTCACAAAGATGGAGTTTCCTCCCAATTCCTACTTTTTTGTGAAAATAATTTTCTAAATTATCTAATTTATCTAATTTTAGAGTTGAGAAATCAGAAAAATTTGGAACATTTAGTTCAATGAATTTTTCTATCAAGATTTTTGAAATCTGTTCATAACTAGTACAATTAACACAGTCATTGATATAGACTTTTAGTGCTTCACCCTTTAAATACTGTGGAATAGATTTAAATTTCCACTCTAAATCTTTATTTTCCCTAGTACTCATATCATCATAATAATTTAACCAAGCCTGAATTTCCATTCCAGTACTAGGATCAAACTCAATTAATTTAGGTTCAGCCATTATATCACTATTCATTAAAATAAAAGAAGCACTTCTATTCTCTTTAATACAACCTGACCTTAACAACATTTAAACCAATAAAGTTCTATTTTTCATAATAGATTAAGTACTCTTTCAGACTTTAATAATAAATAAATAAATAATTCTCATGACTTCATAATAAACTTTACAATAAATAAATAAATAAATAAATAAATACTCTTCACGAAATAATAAATAAACCTCATAAATGAATAATAAATAAATCTCATAAATAAATAATTCTCATAATTAATAATAAATAAACCTCAATAAATAACAAACAATAACAAAAATAATAACATAAGTGTAAAAATATTTTGGAAAAGAACTCACTCCAGTCATCTTGTCTCACAATCACCAGCACTATACATTGCTATTCACATTAGCGATGTAAATTTTTAACTTTCCGGCACTGATCTTTAGTAACTATCATAAGCTATCGTGTACCAGTACCACTACATTTTTGTAATTTTGGAGACACACTCGTTTTTATTGCCGTCACTTCTAAATCCTGTCGGACTTTTCTTTTCTCTGTGACGTTTTGACGGCAAGTAGTTTGTATTGTCGAAAAAAAAAATGAGGGTTTCCATTCCTACACAACACAGGTAGCAGCCGATTGGTTTTAAAATACTAAAGAAAAATGAAGAATTAACATAAGGCAGTCGCTTGGAACATTATTCACTTTATTTCCACACTCTCGATTAAATCTAGGGAAGATGCTCTCTCCTTCCATGGTAAAAAGAATAAAGTCTATTCTTCCTGTCACAATTAGTTTAAAATCACTCCATCTCTTGACTGCGTTCTAGTCTTTAATCCGTTAATATCTAACATCTATCACCCATTACGATACCGTTGCTTCCTCATTCTACTCACATAATAAACAGTATTCATCCAACAACTACCTCCATCAAGCAATCACATTGATCATCCAGTTTGCTACGACTGCAATCCACCACGTTCACCTCTACATGCTAAAAACTAAAAAGCTTCTAAACTCACAGCTCCTCTACTATATGCTATATCCTTTATGCCCTCTCTCTGGTTCCCGCCATTCGTATTTATACTCTGCTGAAAAGATTGTTCTAGAAAATTCTTATATCCTCGCACCAGCTATCTAAAGCATAAACAAATGTTAAAATCTGTAGTCGAGATTATGCAAAATAACCCTTTTTTCCCTCTTCAGACGATAAAAGAAATGAATTTATGTCTGCGAAGTTTTAATCTTTGAAATATTTTAATTACACCTGGATATTTTAAATAAAAGAATAAATTGAAATAAGTAGGTTTTTCTTTAAGACAGAATAATATTTTAGCAGTTAAATAAAGATTTAAGGGGAATGTGATATACCGGGATTTAATAGCGGAATTTAATAGGAATTTAAATAATAAAAGTTTTATTAAAGAAATATAAATGAGCCATTTTTAGATTTACGCAATTTGGAATAAATATGAATTAAGATCTTAGAGATTAATAGACTAGGGTTTTAATTTAATAAGCCGGTATAATATACGGAATATTACTGAAAAAGGAAAATTTACATAAAATACTTTAAACTTGGCGCAAAAATTTAAATTTTGTGATATATATATATATATACTTGTATGTAGACATACATATGTATATGTGACACTAGCACCCGGCTAACCGAAAAGTACCTTTTTTAATTCGTACAAAATTAGTATTTTTTGTTTCTCGTCAATTAAACCTATAAAAACAAAAAGAAAAAAAAAATGAAATGATGATTTTGATTCCGGATTTTCCATTTTATACTGTACAAATAAATTTAGCGTACATTCAGTGTACATACCGAGATCGCAATTTTTATATTTTTTGCAATACATAATGTCGAATAATATTATGCAAAAAAATATCATGGTTTTTTAAAATATTTTTTGAGTAAGTTACCATATTAAATCGATCGTCCTTCTTCTGACAAATATTCTTTGCAGAATAATGAAAAAAAATGACTTTTAAAAAAATAGTCCGTTTTCCTTAATAAAAAACATACACTGTAGAAAAAAAACAGATGTTTCTTAATCTAGGAAAATACAATATAACAAAGAACGAAATTATATATAGCCTCTTTGGAGTTACCCACGATTTTGTAAAGTGTATGTAATCTTTAGAAGTTATAAAAACTAACATATTTTCGAGGTTAAATGATGTATTTATATAAATAAAGTTTCTTTTGCTTTCACAGACTTTAGGAACACTTTGTGAGTAGTTTCTTTAGTGTTTTCATAAGTTTTCTTAACCCGGAATACAGGTTTTTTCTGCTGCTGTCCATTCTCAAGTAAATATTTTCAAGTCCATCAAAAACATTTTACACACATGATAAGATAACAACATTAACAATTTAATTAATGTTATTTTGTTACTCTTGCATGTATAAATTCTTTTATGTAGCCGATAATGTTTGATTAAAAATTGATATCATCCTAAAAGCCAATATTTCGGTTGAGAAAACCTTTAAATACACAATGAAAACCACTCTGAAAGGTTTAAAAAAATCAATTGCAGCAAGAAAAAAAGAAAAAAAAAACTGTGTTTGCAATATGCTTCTATAAATCTCGAAAATATACTTGTTTCTAGAGATTCTGTAAATAAAGA
Organism: Maratus speciosus; assembly: GCA_963932465.1. Lineage (NCBI taxonomy): Eukaryota > Metazoa > Arthropoda > Arachnida > Araneae > Salticidae > Maratus > Maratus speciosus. The sequence goes on along the minus strand of OZ010799.1, from coordinate 352,413,925 downwards.
ACGTTTTTAAGAATAACGATAATTTGGATAAGATTAATGTGAATTTTTGTTTGAGTTTCTGTTATAATTTCGTCGATAACAAAATGTTGTTCTTTTTAAAAATGCATACATTAATGCGTCATTTTGAAAAACTGTGTAACATTTAAATTTTATGAAAATCCCATTCTTCAATTTAACAATAACAGATTAGATGAAGAATTTGCATTTTCCTTACGGTTTCTATTTTCAAATCTAACTAATTTCGGCTTATTATTTAACTATTACTTTAGACATTGTGTAACAATAGTCATGGTCCCACCGTGGCTGAGTGGATAAGGCACCACGCTGCTAATCGCTTGAGAGCGTAGGTGGGAACGGGTTCGAATCCCGCCGTCTACGTTGCACACTCTTTGTGGAGCCCAGGATGTAATTTTCTCGACGATGATTTATAAGCGGGCACTGGTGTCAAGCACACAAATCTGATGTATGTGTTCAATAAAAAACAACAAAAAAAAGAACGATAGTCATACTGCACAAGTCTACAATGTTTGTATTTTTTTAACTTTTGAAAACTGATCTTATATAACTTTAACACTGAATTCGAAAATGATCTTAATTTTTTACCATCGCATCAGGATTTTTCGCAAATAGTAAATAATATTTCATTCACTTTTTTATTTACTCTATTTCCTAACCTTTACGCACAATTTTTTTCACTAAACAGATAAAGATTCTGATGAGGTAAGGTGGGTGGTGTAGGGGGAGGGGCATTGAACCGCTTGAGAGATAACCTAGAACGTGGCTCAAAGTGAAAGTAAACATATGTCATGCATAGTACAAGCCAAAAAGGAAAGGAATACATTATTATGAAAAAAAGCTTTACAAGTATTTTACAGCAAAACATTTTCAACTATTTTCACTTTTTAAAAATTAAAAAAATTGCTATTTGCAAAAAATTCTAACATGATGGAAAATATGAAGGGCTTTTTCGGATTCAGCGCTAAAAAATACACAAGTATAAAAGTTATCAAATGGTAAGAAACGTTACACAACCTAAATTTTGCAGGCTTGTTTAATTTCAACTCACACTGTTAAAAATTTGCGGCATTCTGGCAGGTCATTTGACCGTTTTTTCCGAAAACGGTTACACAACCGTAATTTAACACTATTCTGACCATATTATTGGCCATTTTATGATCAGAATATAGTTAAATTATGGTTATGAAACCGTTTTTTCAATAAACGGTCGAATGACCTGCCAGAATGCTGCAAAAGTTTTAACAGTGCAGTTAAATTTTCTTCTTAAGAAATATGTCAAATCTAAAATAATAAAACACAATCTCTTTATTTACCTTCCGTTTATAGAAAATTCGACATATAAAACCATTTCTTTCTTTTAAGATTAATTATGCTCATTAAATTAATTTAATGTTTTAAACAATATTGCAAATAAAATAAAACGGAATATCATGACCTGAAACAGGATTTTATGTACAATAACATAAATAGTTTGTCAAAATAATCCAAGAAAAACTACTTTTTCAGAGATCTTTGGAATTCGCTTCTCAAAATCATCACTACCTCGTCTTCTTTATATGTCATTACTGCAAAACAAAATCTTTACTAAGCAAATCACGTTCTATGCGAGAAGATTCTTTGATGGGCTTTTGTTTGTAATACCTCTTTAACAATGGATGGAGTGAAAAATATTGATGCTTGATTTCACATATAAGTATAGCAGATGATTATAGTTTGCTGAAAAATTATAATGAAAGAGATATATTCAAGCAGCATCAAAGAACAAGAAGCATCTTCTGAATATTTTTTTATTCATATTAAATATAATAGCTATATGTGTACTATATTTCACCAATTCAAATATTTAACTAACAGAAACGTTATACCATGAGGTCATAATTTACCAGAATCATTTGTCATGACTTTTAAAATACAGTCAAAAAGATTATCAGTATCTCATGCCTTTCCTTTTAGTTGATCCGAATTTATAAATTTGAGAATTTTAACAAGAGGACAATATTGAAAAACACCACGTTTTCTTCCTCCTAAATTAATATTTAGGAATTTCGACAATTTTCTCAAAGTTCTGTAGATACTTTATCTTGATAAAAACTATCACGATCCCATGTTAATAAAAAGGAACTTTACATTTTATAGAATTAATTCCCGCAAAAAATGTACTTCGGGTATAGGGCGTCTGTATTGTTAATAACCCAATCAAAACCAAAAATAAAATTTGCCCTATAATACGAACTATTGTTTATTTTTGTATTTATACATTGCAAAATAAGATTGAGTTTTTTAACAAATGAACTGTAGCATCACATCTAAAAAAAAATTGAATTTTATTCAGTTCCAGCACTTAGAGAATCAGAATTAAAAGTTAAATTATAATGTTGTACATCACAACTTTACTATTGTTACTTTAATATTATCCTGCTTCTTCACCCTTTATCTATTGACGGTTCTTATAAGTACCATTAAAATAACTTGTTATAAAAATCACTTAATACATCGGTTAGTAGTAATGAAGTTTAGAATGAGTTATAGATGCATTGTTCCAAAAGCATTATTGGTTACACACTGTAAAAACAAACTCCAGTAAAAAAACGGAAAAGGTACTGGCAGCAGAGTTGCCGTATCTTTTCCGTTAAATCACAGAAAATCAGTTACATGACTTTTCCGTTTCGTAGACTGAAAAGTTCCATTTTGGAGACGGAAAAGTTTCGTTTTGGAGACGGAAAAGTTCCGTTTTAGAGACGGCAAAGTTCCGTTTTGGAGACGGCAAAGTTCCGTTTTGGAGATTGCAAAGTTCCGTTTTGGAAACTGCAAAGTTCCGTTTTGGAAACTGCAAAGTTCCGTTTTGGAAACTGCAAAGTTCCGTTTTGGAAACTGCAAAGTTCCGTTTTTGAAACTGCAAAGTTCCGTTTTGGAAACTTCAAAGTTCCGTTTTGGAAACTGCAAAGTTCCGTTTTGTAGGCTGCAAAGTTCCGTTTTGGAGACTGAAATGCTCCGTTTTGTAGACTGCAAAGTTCCGTTTTGTAGACTGAAATGCTTCGTTTTTGAGACTGAAATGCTCCGTTTTTGAGACTGAAATGCTCCGTTTCTGACTTAAACGTTCCGTTTTTGAGACTGAAACGCTCCGTTTTTGAGACAAATATTGATTTTCAGAATGAAATTTTCCATTCCTGAAACAAATTTTAGATTTAAGCATGGTTATTTCAACCTTTACAAACTGACATTTTCAAATTTCTCCTTACTGATCGAAACCTATTGGCACATAATAGATTCGCATTTATGTCAGTAAATAGCTATTTGTAACCAATTTTTTCTGTGTAAAAAATGTTTGTCAAAATATTTCTAAAATTATAACTGTATGTATATCAAATCAAAGAAATACTCAAATAAAATTATATATTAGAAATATTTAGACAAAAAAAAAGAAAAAAGCTATTCAAGAAAACGTGCAGAGAAAAAAAAAAGTTGAAAATATTAATTTTATTAGAATGTATACATTACACATTCATTTGTTTAACATTAGAGGTAAAATAGGGATGTCACCAACATTGCAGCTGATATTTATGTACATAGTATTTACTCAAGAGCTAATTATTTTACTTATTTTTGGCAATATAATTTGAAATATTTAGATTTGGGAAAAAGATCCATATCAACTGTTTTCCATTGTCACAAATTATGTTGCCCACGGTGATTTTGTTGTGAATTCAACACTGCAGAAATGCAATTATGTGTCCGAAAGGGTTAAATATGTAAATTGTTGCCATTTTCTTTGTTTATTTATGTGTATATAAATATATATAAAAAATAAAAATGTTTTCACGCATGTGCTACAAATGTAATAAAATAACCAACGATTTTAATTTATTTTCATATTTAGAGAAATATTTTGAAAAATTATTAAAACTTTACATTTCAATTGCATATAACAGTGTAAATAATTTAAAGTATTTTGATTAACTGTCTATAATGCACTTTACATTTCCTTACATAAACAGAACTCATTATGAAGAAAAGAGGCGGGGGGGGGGGATAGCCTAATTGTTCTAATAATGAATAAGCTGTTTGGACATTTGTCCTTTAACACGTTGACGGACACTTGCATCTATAGCCGTCAAAGCGAAGTTCACTATGTGGCATAATAATTTATTGACACCAGGATTTACATGAAAAAAAATATGAAAATAAGTAAAAGCTTAACTTCACGTACATTAAATAATGCAAAATTTAATTTTAAAATACTGGTGCTAATTTAGGAATTAAGTGAACTTCGCTTTGACGGCTGTAGACGCAAGTGTCCGTCAACGTGTTAAAAAAACCCTAGCTTGAAAAATTATCGCTTTTATATTTAATACATTTTCTAATTTTTAAATATGAAATCTGATTGTATAAGTTTCTGTCTTTTTTTTTTTTTTTTTTTTTCAAATTTCTCCATAACAGAAACAAAATAAGTATATTAAACATTTTGACCATATATAACCTTGGCAAATTGAATGATTCAGACATATACACCAATAAGAATATGCTGCAATAACTACAGAAGGTATGCAGTTATCCAGATTTATGTTACATATTCAGTAGAGAAATGTATTTTACTTCCTATAAGAGAGTATATTTTCTTACACGGCAAGTGTATTTTTAGTTAATCTTTGAAAAACTTCACGTTATATAAGGTATGCCAAAAACATTTACTTAATAATAATAATAATAATAATAAACTCATTTTGATTTCTGTTAATTTTAAATGAGTCAAAACATTCCGTCGACATTTATGGATATGAAGAACTACCTTAAAAGTATAATAGCTCCAAATCTTTTAATTATTTTAATTAAATGAAAGCAAATTTTATTAATTTTTTTTGTTTCATTTTAAAAAGCAGCATTTCTTTATTATAGTCCATTCTGAACTAATTTTATCTTTGCATATTGAAAGCTTCAGGTTGAAATACCCATTATCAGAAAGTTAATATGTAAATATATATAAAGTAAAGCATTTTAATTTTATTTTAAAATTTCACTATTATTTGTATCACTGCTATTTGCAACTTTAAAATCAATATCAGATACAGACAACCAATTCATGTGAAGAAATATCAGTATGACACTATTTCTCTGCTGCTAAAACTGCCCGATTTTCAATTTGACACTTGAAGAACCCTGGTAAATGCAGACTTTATTATCAAGTAGTGAAAATTTTCTAAATCTTTAAAACTGTAAACAAAGAATTTTAAAATTGTTCTATCTTAAATATTCACCTACACACAAAAGAATTTTTACTGAAGACCATGTTTCTTAAATGCAATATTACATTTTCATTTGGTACATCTTAAATTCATGAAAACTCTAGATTGCTTAGTTATACATTAAGACAAGTGCTTATAATAAAGCCATAACAGCTGAATGTGTACAGATTAATATACAAATGAAAATGCAACTATTTCAAATAACAAAATTTAGACTTCTTGTATCACCGTACAAGATGACAAATATCCTGATAAATTCACTGTAATTTCTTTACTTCCCAACAGTGGCATTTGTGAGAAACAAGATCATAATCCCTGGTGAGATCAAACTACATTGAAAATATGAGATAAATATAAAATTATCAGTAAAGAAAACACTAAATAAAACAAAAAAAATTATTGATTGTTGTATTACAAATTAAAATGAATTTTAAAGTCTGTAAGTCCATTCACAAGATTTATAATTGGCTTGGCAACCATATTATTTCTTTTCCCTTTCATCCTAGGTGCTTTGCTACCTTTATCAGGATTAATATTGGCAAAGATTCTGAAAAATGAAAATACGAAAGTTTGTAATAAAAGACACTAATAAAGTTAAAAGATGTAAAAAGATATGGGTCATTCCATGTCAGTTCAGGCAGGCATGTAACCCACCATCACAGATTTTGATGAAACTGCGTGTGTTTGTTCCTTTTATTAAGATATGATTCCCAGTATTTTTTTTTACTCCTTGGTCAAATAGTTTCTGAGAAAAAAATTGTCAAAATTTTGAAAAACTGCCATCAGTTGGCATTCTTGACTGCTCGATTTTCAAATGTAGCATGACATAAATATGATCATATTTCAATATCTATTCCACAAATCATCTTCAAATAATTTATGCATAATATATAGGGTATGTATTTTATGAAAAAAAATATTGTTACGCTTATATAACATTTTAAGTGTGTCTAAAAAAATGTTTAATCTTTGAAGTCGTGATTTTTTTATGAAAAATAATGCATTAACTAAAATAGCATTATTAACAAAAGGCGGTATTTTTATTAAATTTATTTTTTGTGGGGGATATACTTAAAGGTGTCCTTTACCTGATTCTGAAATAAAAGTAGTGGGATTTTGGGTGTTTTTAGTAGTATTTCATATTTAAAAATATTTTGAGGCGTATTTCAAATCAAATCAAGCAGAGTCATTCCATGTCAGTTCGCCTAAGACATTTAATTCACTGTCACAAATTTCAATGAAACTGGGTATGTTTATAGCTCATTTTAAGACAGGATCAAGGAAATTAAAGGTGATTACAAGTAAAATATTTTTTAAGATAAAAAAAAAATCTAAATTTTGAAATTTTTTAAAAATGTTTTTAATGACAGATCTATATTCAAAGACTGCATAAAAAAAAGTCATTTCAATATAAAATCACTAAATAAGTTTCAAATAATTTATATGTGACAAATAATGTAGGCAGATTATTATTTATTGTTGTTTGTCATGTTTAAATGCTAAGAGTGTGTTTAATCTTGTGAATTCTTAAAATCAAGAATTTTGTGAAAAAAAATGTGTTAATCAAAAATTTATTATTAAACGAAGGCAGACTGTTATTACTTTTTTTAATTGTACGTAAAAATATCTTTTCAATAGTTATAAAATAAAAATAGTGAAAATATGAGCAATTTTAACAAAATTTTCATAAAATGTGAATGTTTAATGATAAATATTGAAGCTTTTTATGCTAAGATGTACTAAAATGACTACGATATCGTGTATTTCTACTCTTGCTTAAATATAATACATACAATAATAAAATAACAAATATTATTTACAGCAATAAAAATTAAATTAAATAGTACCAGTTTTTTTACCAACACTACATTGCTCAACAGCCGACTTAAAATCAACAACCCACCCTTATTGAAAAATACTTTCAACTGTTCAAATAATAAATAAACTGCATTTAAAAATTTTAATATCAACTTATTATCTTAAGACAATAATAATAACTTAACAACATGATGAATTTATAAATCAGCTTTTAATTGAAAAGTCATGAAATGGTCCCTTTAAATATTGTTGTTCATCGAGTCAATCAAAACGAATTATATAAAAAAAAAATAGTGAGCCTAATATGCTGACTGCAATGACACTTCTAACAAAACTTATTAATTCATTACCATCTGAAATCAAACCCGAAAGATCAAAAAGAAAAAAAAAATCATCTGTAGTGTGAATGTGACATACTCAGTGGTTGTTGAGGTAGGAATGTCTTTGTGACATTTTCACCTGTACTTCAATAAAATATAAACATGTAAGCTTTTTTCATTCATCCAAATTAAGTAAAACAATTATAAAATTTTGTTGTCATTACACCAGATGTTAAATTTTTCGTTACATACTATTAGATAAGTTCTTTACTTTTAGACATTATTGACATAATATCATAAAATTTACTATATGTATTTTCTATAAGTGTATAAACAATATATATATGCTTTATGAAACATAAATGAATAATTTTTAAATAATTTGTTTGAGAACAGGGATATATATACACACATATATATGTTGAAAATCCATCTTTCAGCAATATTGTGATGAAATAAATCAAATTACCGTAATTTCCGGTGTATAGTCCGCGGATCAAACAATCGTGTTTCGACCCAGAAATTTTTAAAAATAAAATGTAACTTTTTAGATCACAGTAAATATTGGTCTTCAAATACTGAATAAAATTTCTGGGTCCAAACTGAATTGTTTGATCTGCGGGCTATACACCCGAAATTACGGTACATATCATTAGAAACTGAATAAAGTTACAAAAGTGCAACTCATTAAGTTTTAAATATTTTTTTAGATATAGTTATTTGAAAGATATAAATATAATGGATTATGCATTTTTGCATATATTTAAAGCACAATACGTCAAAATTTTCTTCAAAAGAGTGAAATTTGGTATTTTTTTTTTCAATATTAGCAGCTCAATGCAAAATTTTCAATATTAACAGCCAAATATGAGTTTAAAGATTAGGACTGTCATTTTGAAAATATCTATTGGGCGGTGAGGAGCTAGTGATTTTTCTCTTTTTTGGAAAGGGATAATTGCTCTTCGCCCTAGAAGTTTTACTAAAAAACAATATTGTTTATTTTTTTCCTTAAGAAACGAACATAAAAGATAATTTGAAAAATAAAATAAATGTATAAATAAAAATATTTCCAGGGATGATACATTGGATAGGTTTTACATTTGAAAATATTGATAATTTTAAATATGATTTAAATACTACTAAAACCAACCAAAATCCCACTATTTTTATTTCAGATCCAGTTATAATGTAGTATTATGTACAATTTAAAATTAAAAAATTAGTCATAGAAACTCCGCCTCTGATTGATAAAGATTTTTTAATAATTTCATTATTTTTTGTAAAATATTTTTGATTTCAAAGATTATACAATTTTTTAGACACATTTAAATATTTTTTAACATTACAGCAATATTTTTTTCATAATCTACATACTTTATTTACCTTGCTTAAATTATTCGAAGAAGATTTCTTTATTAGTTATTGAAATATGATTTTATATATAAAATGAGGCCTTTGAAAATTGAACAATCATTAATGGCAACTCGTGGCATTTTTCCAAAATTTTCATAATTTTTTCTCATATGTTCACTATTTTTATTTTATAACCATTTAAAAGATATTTTTACGTACAATTAAAAAAAAGCAATAACACCCTGCCTTCGGTTAATAATAAATTTTTGATTAACACATTATTTTTGACAAAATTCTTGATTTTAGAAATCCATAAGATAAAAGACTGTCTTAGTGTTTAAACATGATAAAAAACAAGAAATAATTATCAGCCTACATTATTTGTCACATATACATTATTTGAAACCTATTTAGTGATTTTATATTGAAATGACTGGTTTTTTTTTTTTTTTTAATGTAGTCTTTGAATATCGAACTGTCATTTAAAAAATTTAAAACAATTTTTCAAAATTTTGATATTTTTTATCTTAAAAAATATTTTACTTAGGATCAAGAAAATTAAAGGTGATTACGTCTTAAAATAAGCTATAAACAAACCCAATTTCATTGAAATTTGTGACAGTGATTAAATGGCTTAGGGGAACTGACATGGAATGACTCTGCTTGATTTGATATGAAATGCACCTCAAAATATTTTTAAATAGGAAATACTACCAAAAACACCCAAAATCCCACTGCTTTTATTTCAGAATCAGGTAAAGGACACCTTTAAGTATATCTCCCATAAAAAATAAATTTAATAAAAATACCGCCTTTTGTTGATAATGCTTTTTTTGTTAATGCATTATTTTTCATAAAAAATTCACGAATTCAAAGTTTAAATATTTTTTTAGACACACTTAAAATGTTATAAGCGTAACAATATATTTTTTCCATAAGCTGCGTACCCTAAATATTGTGCATAAATTATTTGAAGATGATTTGTAGAGTAGATATTGAAATATGATTATATATATGACATGCTACATTTGAAAACCGAGCTATCAAGAATGCCAACTGACGGCAGTTTTTCAAAATTTTGACAATTTTTTTCTCAGAAACTATCTCACCAAGGAGCAAAAAAAATTACTGGTGATCATATCTTACTAGTAAGAACAAACACACGCAGTTTCATTAAAATCTGTGATGGTGGGTTACATATTGATATTTTACTGCCTGATTTGACGTGGAATGCCCCATATATGATACACGATTACCACACTTATACTTTTAATTTTATTTTACAGTAATCTTTTGTCATATAAAGAAATCTTGCATGCAATATAACAGACAAAAAAAAACTTAAAAGATGACTTACAATAACTCATACTCTCACATATAAGGATTAGAGTTCACACCATTATACATAAATTAATTTTTTTTTTTGGGGGGGGGGATGACTTAAAATTAATGACCAAGCTCAAGAGTTGATGCAGTTTTTATTCTTGGGGCTCATTTTGCGAAAAGTAGAAGTTACTTTTTGTGAATTTTATTAAACATTTTGTAACGTTACTTGAAATCCAATTACTCAAATTCGAACCAAAAATTTATTAACAAAAACTTCTTTATATCCCCTTGCTAAAGTTTTTGTTTTTAAATCGTTTATTTACAAATTACGCATTTTAAAACACTTTTTATGAAAAAGAATTTTACGAAGGGAGCCTATTTTATAAAAAGGAATTTTGTGAAGGGGTCTGTTTTATTAAGTTCATTTTTGTGAAAGGGTCCATTTTAATAAATTTATTTTTGTGAAGTGGCCCTAAATAGGCCCCAAATTTTGCCTGGATCGATCCCTGAAGCTGCACTGCATTTATAAAGAAATTAATTCACCATTCGGGATGGGTATTTTCTGATGTTCAAATTGATTCTTTGATGATTATTACAATGCATAACCACTCTTTTTACAATTAAATTCTTATCTTTCACTTTCTATATTTCACCATATGTTACTTCACACACACACACACACACACACATAATATATACAATCAGTATCGGATATATGGTCACCCATGCGGTCCTGAAAATTATTTCCATGCGGTCCATATAAGCGGGGTGACCTTATATGCGGTGTAAACAGGAATTTTACTTTGACAAAATATTATTGTGTTAGTTGTATTAGTAAAATAATGTACAAAAAAATATGAAAATATAATTTATAAGAGAAGAAGTATAAACTAGAATTTCTTTACACTTAAATTTTCGAATTGTTGAGCATAATATATAGTAAAGCTTTATTTTTTATTTAAAATAATCTTTTATGCAGATTTGTTTATTATCATGATTGTTAAAATTAGTTTTCTAATTGACGAACGTATTTAAAATATTCCTCTGTACCAACAGAATTGGTTAACACATTGAGTGCACGGTGACTGATACAGAAGCTGAAAAAATTGCAATGTTTTAAGTAATTTTAAAAAAAGTATAATCCTGTAATAAATAAAAGGCAAGTAAATTTGAAATTAATTTAAAGTAATTATTTAAAACAATGTATATATTTTTAGTTTTATGACATATTTTAGACCGTCAGTCATCAGTGAATGACGTGTTAAAAAGTATCTGAGGATATTTAGTGTTTTGAGAGCATTCTCAGCTCAGCTTCAGGCTCATTCTCTTTATCATAGCTTCCATCAGTGTTTTATTTAAAACTTCCGAAATAATTTACGGTATGGAAGCTTCACCAGTAGTAGTGACCTCATTGTCAATAACTGCACATGTCAGTTCGTCTTGTATTGTGCAGCCAGTATTCCGTAACTTTTCTGCAAGTAGGAGCACAGCATCATTTCATTGTTGTCGTCTTCGAACGATAATTCTTCACATTCTGGAAGCCAATCATGTCAAAAGCAATTTTCAATGGTTTTCTTTGATACCATATTCCAACTCTAGGCTACTTAATACATGACATCTAACACAGACACGTAAAAGTTATATTTTTGATCAATTGCAGCAAGGAAGTATTTTAGAAGCAGCTTTCGTATATTTTTCTTAAAATTTTGAATAATTCCTTGATCTAAGGGTTGTGCAACACTAGTGCAGTTTGGAAGCAATAAAACGAATTCAATCTAATTTAAATTGCGAATAATACAATGACCAATATAGTTGTCTGCGATGATGGAGAAATTCAAAGAGCCATAGAAAGTTTCTCTTATCTCCTGCGACAGGAGTAGCCATATCAATCTTCGATTATGGAAAGCTTTGACGCGGAAAATGAGTTCTTTCGTCCTCTCCCGCGTCTGCCATATTTGACTGACCGTCAGCAGTCAAATCAGCAGTCTCCAATGCAAGACTCGGTTAAATATGACGGGCGCAAGAGAGCGGTATGAACGGCATCAAGTGACGTCATTTATGACTGCTTCATCTTTTGGAATCCCCTTTGCTGCAACCCGCAAGAATAGATATTATTCGGTCAGCTGTGCCTTCTTTTCCACAGTGTGTATACACTCAGCGAAGTCAAGTGGTATGCAATATTATCACAATGCCTAATGGGTGTATGTCCTGTTTTGTTTGTATCTGATCTGTTCATCTGTCAAAAGGTAGAACCTCACTAGAAAATGAAAAGTAACAGTTCAAATATGAATAAAATAGGACAAACATGCTGTACGTCTGGTATCATCTACAATAAAATCAGGACTTACACCATACGCTCATATCACAACTTTTATAGAAACAATGTATCAAATTGCATGTATTATGATCCTCTCTGTAAATAAATTTTTTACAGTTGAAAATGTTTCATGGAAACTTAATAAATACTTAAAAACATATTTATGTAAATGATTTAGAAAATGTATCACCTTTAAAAATATATTTTTTAGCTTTAACCGTTTTCTCTACGCTTTCTAAATTTTACTGAGCAGAGTATTTTATGTGTAAAGAAATATAGCATTATTTATAGACTGAGTAAGTACATTTTAGCTTAAATTTACTTCAATGGTACTTTAAAATACTATTTAACTGCGAGTGCATAAAGGGTTTACTCAAAAATAGAATTATTTACTCGCACTTAAAATAATTGCATATAGAATGCAGCCGTTTCATATCTATCTACTACATGTGCGGCTGGGGCTAACGAAAAAGACAGGCTATGGTGGCATTACATTTTTTTTTTTTTTTTTTTTTGAGTTCGACCAATAAAACTCGAGGTTTTTAAATGCCAGAATGACGAACCTCACAATTTTCTTCTGTGATCTATTGAAAAATTGTGATTTTTTTTTCAGTTATTAATCAACGAAATTCTCAGGCCACAAGTTAACCCCTCATGGGCCACTTTACCTAATTTACAAACAATTGCAAATGCTGTAATCAATTAGTGTTGTATGTTATTGCCAGGGTTTGCCCAAGTGGGATTACCGGGTTTTTTCGGGCGGGCCCCACTTGAAAAAATCCATTGTGGGTTTTTCAAATTTTCTCGTGCTTTCACAACTGTATCATTATTTAATCTAAGTAAAATATTGAATATAATTTTTACAAGAGTTTATTAAAAGAAATTTGATTTTTAATTGATTAAAGAATATTTTTAATTAATCAATTCTTGATTTAATTAATTAATGTTTTAGAGAATAAAAGATAAAAGCAAATTTCAGAGTTTCCCCTTGATTTAAAAAAGGGCAATGTGCTGCCGGTGAGAAAAGGGCACTTTTTTTATTCTTAAGGGCATGTTTTGGATTCTTAAGACCACTTTTTTGATTTTTAACCACTTCACTGGCTGCCCTGAGTCGGGGGTAAAAGCATTGTTTCTCCATACCTGTCGCCGGTGAAGTGGTTAAAGCCACTTTTAATATTTAAAACTTAGATATAGTAGCCTCCCGCTTAACCGGCCTAAACGGGACCGAGGGTTAGCCGGTTAAGAGAAAAACCGGTTAAAGTGGAGAAGTAAACAAGTATCTGCATAATTTAATCAATTAAACCCGTGAGATGCATTAAGTTTTTTCAGTTTGTGTAGTTTTAAAAAAAGTACATATTTTCTGAAATTAATACTATTTATACTTAACTGAATTGACAGAAAAATTATCACTGATAACAAATAATGCAAAATATTTAACACAAATTAAATTGTTGAAAATCGTATCACATACCTTTATAAGAAGTTGAAATTATTCTACATTATGTATATTTAAGTTAATCAACCATAAAAAAAATCAGTGACCTTCTTCTGTTGAAGGCAAGATGGCAAACAATTTGCAGCATAATCTCTCCATTTCTTTAGCATCACAAGTTTAACCGAGGAAGCTGTTAGCCGCTGCTTAACATAGCGTAACGCCAACTCCAATGCTATTATCCCTTCCGTATGTGGAAATTTAGCTGTGTCAACTTCAACTGGATCATCATAATGATCGTCTTCGTATTGAACAACATCAGTTACAGTCCTCATTATATCCTCGTCAAATAATGTTTCATGATTGAAATCTTTATCAGACTCAAACAACTCTTATACATCTTATACGGTGATCTGTTCGCATCCCTCAAGCTTTTTAAATTTTTGTATAAAACAATGCAAATAGATCAGACATTATAGAGTTCCACGGGGGGGGGGGGGTGCACTTTTGACTATTAAAAACACAAAATCTCAAATTTTCCGGGGGGACATCTCATTGTTTCTGGCAGGGGGGAGGGATGCCCCCTCCCCGGGCCGCACCCTGAATTCGACGTGTATGCATTTAGAACCAACGTTCTCCTTTCTGAATTTTGCCTCCCTCCACTCGGGATTCCACTTCAACTCGAAAGCGTAAGCTGAGTTCCCGAGGCCGTCATCCCGAGAAAAAAGTCGTCCGGTTAAAGCGGATTTCCTGTTAAGAGAATCCGGTTAAGAGGGAGGTTACTGTATCTCTTTTCAAAACAACATTGAGCCAGATTTTACTATGTAAGTAAATTTTTTAATGCAAAAAAAGGCCCTTTTTTTAATGGAGAGGCAAGAATGGTGTTTTTTTGTAAACCAAAGGGCAGGCAGGGTGCAGCACCTTCCTGAAACTGCTTGGGTGAAACTCTGCAAATTTAAATGTATTTCATATATAAATTTAAATATATTATCATAATTTATGATATAACAAATTTAATTATTAATTTTTTTTTACAAAATGTTTCTGTATCCAAAATCATAGTTTTTTCTTAGTTTTAAAAATTACCCATTTTTATTTGTATATTAAAACTAAATTTTGAACTCCATTGGTTTTTCTTAACTTTTCTATATTTTGTTGGCATTTTTATATGCTAAGTAAATAGTTTTATGAATAATTACATATCTTATACATTTATATTCAAATAACTTTTACAGATCAGTTATCAATTGCTTTTGTCTTCAATAATGATAATAAAGCTTAAAAAATGAAATTCTTACAACTACTCGGTATTTAACTCGGTAAATTGGTTTAGTATGCAGGGTACCGAGTAAGTACCGAGTACTCAGTACAGTCCTAGAAAAAATCTTTTTCAAAGGGTTGTGGAAAAAACAAGAACAAACTGCCACAAGAAAATGTGAACAGCAGATGGTCACGAGAAAATGCGATTTTCATAAGCGCAGTGAATTTCGTCAAATGGGAGATGCACAACCTGTGGCCCGCGATGGGTTTAACTAATGACACAATTAACTTTTGCCAATTAATAACTGAAAATAATCAATTTTTGGCAATAGGTTGCAAGAAAAAAGTGCAAGGTTCGTTGTTCATGCACCAAAAAATCTCAAATTACATAAATCGAGCTCGGAAAATTTCCGAGTTTCGGGATGGGGCTCGGAAAAATTGTGAGGTTGTTGATCAGGTGCGAAAAAATCGCGAAGTTAGTTGTTCTGGTTCTAAAAAATCACGAGGTTCGTCAATCGAGTTTAGAGAAAGCACTGGTTGGTGAACATTTTGCAAATCGGCAGTTGAAAATTACTGCGAAATTTGTCAATCAGTCATTAGTAAAAAAAAATTACCCTGAATTTTGTATAATCATGTATCCTTGTCTACTGAATCGGGTAAGCTGACTGGCTAGAATTTAGAGGGTAAAACTATCCCACCTCTGAAATCATATTTTTAGTCTTATTACACCACAGATTCCCCTTCCAATCCTAGAGGGCCGAAACTAAAGAGGGGACAGAGGAGGCATGGCGTCCCGGGCACCAGTACATGGATGCAAGAAGTATATATCAGTCAAGGCTGAAAACTTTTCTGGGTATTAGAAATAACCAAATGAAAATGGGCTAGAAAATTTCTATGCCTTGCAATAGGGCTAACAATTGATCTCTTACAATAAAAGAAAGTGATTAAAAACACTTGATAATAAAATTGCTATTTTTTAAGTATATAATGTAGAATTTTCTATCAGACAAAAATCTCTTCAGGACAAGGTCTTGCACCCAAGGCGCCAGAACCAAGGAGCGCCAAATGAAGATTTTGTGTGGCGTTATTTCTCATATCTATATTTAGCGCAGTATTGTTAAAATCGTCCTGTCTGAGGTATGCCAAAGCATAGAAAAATCTAAGGATAATATGGCATAGGGATACTGTATAAAGCGGAGTTGTTTTTCGATTCTTTTTGATTTCGTTTGCAAGATTTTGATGAATCAATATTTGACAAAGCAGATTACGTAGTTCATTATTAGGGATTGACCGAAGCAGCAATTTTGCCGAATACCGAAGTTTCGGTCAAAGTGTATACCGAATAAATTTTCAATACATATTTTTGCATATATTAACTTTTTTTATAAACTTAATTAAAATCTTAATAATTTAATTCAGTTACATTTGTATTGTTAAGTGTAATTACTTAAAAAATTTAACGACTTCTTTCCACTAACCAATTCATTAACTCATCACCTATTTTTTGTTATTTTATCACTTGTCATTACCCAAATTAACCTATAAAAACTAAACTAAACTCTGTGGCTATACAATCCAAGAAGGATCTGGGCCGACAGTGCCCATCTCTGTTTTCTTGACCCTGGGCCCCGAGGTGCTATGCAGTATGCGTCCCGGCCAGGTGGTCAACCTAACGCGAGACCCTCGGTGTTTAGTTCCCAAGCAAGCAAATTAACCTATGAAACTATTAAACTGTACAGTCTATTAATAAGGATAAGGATTGTCAGAAAAAGAAAAGTTCGTTCAAATAAAAAGAAAAATGTTGTCATTAAGCTGATTTACTGATTGTCTAAGTCTAATTATAAACATATTGAATTGAATAGGAATGTTCTCAAATACAAAAGGTATATCAATTTGTACATTTAACTATTTTCTCTCAAATTATTGATACATATTTATATTTTGATTAACCACTAACTAATGTTACCGGTCTCTCAGACCGCGGCTTTTTTCAATTTTTATAGTTTAACTTGCAATTTTCAGTTTAACTACAAACACTACCGAAATTTTGTTCCGCTTCGAACTTAAGTACTATCACCAGAGACTTTTGAATGGGTGAATTGTAATTATAAAAGTCCTGTCCAAAAAGTTTAGTACAAAAACACAATCCTATGAGTTAATCGTGCCTTTTATTCATCTTTCGACGGAGCGGTCTGACAGACCGCTTCACACTAGTTATGTGGCAATTTCTGTGACATCAGTTAAAGGTTAATATTTTAACATTGTGGTGATGAAGATAACAAATCAGAGTGATTTTAATTTAATGGTTATAAAAGCTAATAGGATAGGCATATGAGTATAATTTTACTTGTGTATTTTTTAATATACACCTTAGATATACAGAGATGAACTTTGATATACTTATTTGAAATATATATTAAAGAAAATACACATTAAATAAATTTAAATTAAGAAAACTAATGTAGAAATAATTAAAATTAAATGATAAGGGAAAGATACCCATATTCCTTATTTTTTTTATCTATCGTAGACAGTTGTTCCGATTTCTCGCTTATGTAGACTATTTTAGGTTGTTTTTTTTTAATTAAAAATGGCTTTGTCTTGTTTTTTTTTTTTTTTTTTTTTTTTTTTTGCAGTGCAGCTGAACTCTGAACTCATGCACATAATATTAAAACTCATCATTTAGCCTATTCTAATTCTAAGTAAAAGAGAATTCTTCTACTTCTAAGAAAATACTTATCCGCAATTATTCGGTTCGCAATGCCGAATCACCGAATATCAAATCGACTATTCGGTATTCGGTCAATCCCTATTCAGTATTACATATTTTAAATTTTAAAATAAGTCGGCTATTAAAAATGAGTAAATTTTTCTTTGTAAATATACTTTGCGGAAGAAGGAGGGGGGGGGGGGGGGCAAAATCCATGTTTGCCCCGGGTGCTAAAAAGGTTAGTTTCGGCCCTGCACCCATCTACCCGAAATATAAATTGATGTGGCTCTCGACAACCCAGACATATTTGCAAGTGGCCCTTCTCTTGAAAGGTTGTGCATAATTAATTCCGATGAAAATCCTCGTGATTGGTTAATTTTCTTAAATAATACTTTACAAACAACAAATAAATAATGTAAAAACATTATCTTTTATTTAAATAGGATTCTGTTTCTAATTATTCTGAATATCTTTATAAGTTAACTGTTAAACGTAGAAGTTGTATGAGATTTTTAAAAATATGTTTTAAAAGTTTTTTTTTTTTTAAGTATTTGGCAACATGGCCGAATATCGAATATTCGGTGCATCCCAAGTATGTTTTAAAAAATATATTTTGCACTTCTTTAAAAAATGAAATTGCACTAATATTTCCCCGTGTTTTTATTTTTTATTCCGAGAAAACATTTTTGGAACAAAAACGTTTATTGCAGAACATTGCAAAATATTCTGCTTGAGGAATAGTAACAAAACTAGTAAATCTGCAAATCAGTGGTCCTAAACATCAGTTCTGGAATGTTATGAAAGTTAGTACACAAAAAAATTCAACCTGCAAATACTTCTCCGCCCCCCCCCCCCCCCCCCAAACACCAAACACCGTCTCAGTTTGATAACTTCCTATCATATAGTATTTTAAACCTCTATCTGAAATAATTTATTGATCTCGAGACAATCTGAATAATTAAATAGTGAATCATTCGCAAAAATATAATTTCAATTATTGATATTCTAATTGTTAAATATATTATATTTGAAAATAATTTTACTAGTGTACTTTTATTAAATTCTGCTAATACAATCATAAAAACAATTCGGTAGTACTTTTCATTGGATGTTCCATTACTGCAATTTTGATGTATTTCTGGAAATGTATGTATTTGATATATTAATGGAAAATTAACTATGAGAATGGCTAAATATTGATAGATTAATATAATATAGAAAAAACTGGAATATGATAATTATAACAGTAATTAAAAAATAGTTCTGAAAAATTCAATAAACTTAAGCGATTAAAGAAAAAAGTTTTAATTTATATTTCAGTAAAAATTAGGGGAAAAAAGCTTTTTCGGGGAGGGGGAAAAAAGAAAAAGAATAAAAAAAAAGCTTATCTTATAAAAATGAAAACACGTGTCCCACTTTACATTAAACATGCTATAGGCTAACAAAATTCATAGTCTACTACTATAAAAACAAAAATATTGCAAATAAATAAAGGTATAAAATGGTTAAGTAAAACTAATTCTCAATAAAATTTTCATCGAAAGAAGATTAAACATTTTCTGCTTCCTGGCTGGTAAAGATTGCTAATGATAACCCAAATTAGTAAACATCCCAGAGAATCTTTTATACTAGCGTTAACCCTTTTTTTTTATACGTGTAGAGAAAAAAAATATTTGTCCCTCCTAAGAACGAAAACATTATACCCGCCGATCTTGGATACCATGTATCGGTGTCTTAAAATGTATGCTCTATAGGTCAAACGTGCAATCGCAGAAATAAACAAAGTTTTATGTAAAACACTTATTTAAAATAAATACAACGTTCATTATAAAAAATAATTACAAAATAAAGCTGAATAACTTACCTCTTTTTCACAAAAGTAACAGAAACATGGAGCAGATCAGGAAATAAATGTAAACAAAACAACGTGTTTAGCGAGCGCGGAAAGGCAAGACAAACTCCTTTTTCAATGATTTCAAGATGAATCAGCTTCTTTTTGCTGCAACTAAATGTCAGAATGACATCAAGTGATCGCAGAAATTCCTTCTAAATGTAGTCCGAACATTGATAACCGATGATAATATCTACTAAAAAACAACTTTTCAAAAGTAAAAAAAAAGCCAAGCAAAAAAAAAAAAAAAAAAAGAAAAGAAAAAAGGGGAAAGTTGTGGCTAAAAAATAGTGTGATATCAAATTTCCAAGCTAATATTATGGTACTTATTTAACATTTTTTATTAAAAATTTACCATATGTAAGTCGAGTACCTAAGTATGCGTTGATGGAAAGCCTTTTCTCCTTTACTAAATACATCATAACGTGTTTCTGAAAATTATTTTTTTTTAATTATGCATGATGGGCTTGGCGGCCATCTTTCCATATTTTACACAATTTTCTAAGCACACAAGTACATTGTTAAGATCGGAAATTCGAAATTGTTGCTAAAGAAAACATTTTATGCTTTTAATTTATGGAAATGAGTGCCTAGAAATTTGTGTCTTAAAATAAAGTTGAAGTAACTTCAGGTTTCATCTTATGATTCTCTTTTTTCGGAGGGGGTTAATTAATTAGTTAAAGCAGTAAAAATCAATTTGTTTTTTTTCTTCAAAATAAAAGACTTTCTTAATTTATCTGTCTGTAGCCAAAACTAGAAGTTCAAAATTCTTAATAATGCAAGCATATTACGAGCTTATCTGCTTAGAAATTTGTGTAAAATATGGAAAGATGGCCGCCAAGCCCATCATGCATAATTAAAAAAAATTAATTTTCAGAAACACGTTATGATGTATTTAGTAAAGGAGAAAAGGCTTTCCATCAACGCATACTTAGGTACTCGACTTACATATGGTAAATTTTTAATAAAAAATGTTAAATAAGTACCATAATATTAGCTTGGAAATTTGATATCACACTATTTTTTAGCCACAACTTTCCCCTTTTTTCTTTTCTTTTTTTTTTTTTTTTGCTTGGCTTTTTTTTTACTTTTGAAAAGTTGTTTTTTAGTAGATATCAGTTCTTTTTTTTTAACCAGATTATATATAAATTGAAATAATTCTACTCGCTAAAATTAGTACTTGTATAGCCTTTATAAGCAGGGAACAAACACAATAGTATACACTTTGTTTACCTATCATTCATTTTTTAGAGTAATTAATAATTTAAAAGTAACGAAAGTCAATTTCTTCTTTCAAAGTATCAGTCTTTCTCAATTTATATCGCCTTAAAATTTTCTATGAAGGATGAAAATTTAGTAAAAATCAAATAGAGTCAAAATAAAATATATATTTACAGTTAGTCTGTCAGTTAATTGTTTGTTCTAACTTTTTTTTGCTGACGGTTTTGCAAAATAAATTTATCTTTACAAATACCTACGGAAAATCCGAGAATGAAGCCCCGCAGTCATCTAAAGAATCGAAGATCTGTCTAAAGAAGTAAATCTAGCAATTCTAGACATGATGATGAAACATTTTTGATAAAAAAATCTAAAAATTTAAAGATATAAACTGTACATATAACTTCATCTTCATTTAGATCGTGTTATAGAGAAGAAAGAATAAATATGTAATTTTACTCAAGTCTGTTTATCCATACCTATTTGCATAAATGTGAGAATATAATTTCGTATAGAAATTCCCGTAAATTGATTATATTTAATAGTCTATTATTAAAGCCGCATAAACATTAGAATAAAATTCTTTTGCAGTTAAAAATTGCCTGAAATCTATAGTCTTATCGTTCGTCAAATTTGTTATATGTTTTTTTTAATACCCAGACACCTTTTCTAAACTCTGACAAAAGATCACAGAAATTCTGAAATTATCCAAATACTTATACCTTTCTATCGTATTTCTTTTTTTGAGTGGGGGGAGGGGTGAGGAAGGGCGCTTAAGAACTTCGTTTTGTTCTTAGAATTCTGAATTAATCATTGAAAAGATCTACCTACATAAGTCTTGTTGCAGAATTTTCATTAGGGAAGAGTTGCATCAACTTATACATCATGTGAATATATTAAATTACTTTCGTAAAATACTAGATGGGAGCCATTGATATTTTCAGAGCATTTGCCTACATTTTAAACTTAAATCATTTACAACTATTCATTAATTTTCTATACGAATTAAAGAAGTCGTTGTTTCCATGGCAACTGTACCTTTCACTATTTCTTGTTTGTTTGTTTGTTTTATTGAACACATATATATCAGATCACGTGGGGATCACGGCGGGATTCGAACCCGCCCCCACCTACGTTCTCAAGCGATTAGCGGCGTGGTGTCTTATCCACTCAGCCACGGTGGGCCACTATTGTTTTATCTAATACCCAGATACTCAAATTTAACCAGCTGCGCTTAGAATCATGCTCATAACAGAGTACATTTATATGTAAGACAAGGTGACACATATGCACAAGTCGTGTACTCATATTCAAGTTTCTGTCCAAAGTACAGTAACTCAGTTTTCATTAATAGACGTGGAAGATTTCGATTAAACTAACCAAAAAAGTTTAAAAACATTGGCTTTCTGATTTGATTTTATTCAAAATCGTCTTAACCAACCAAAGTTAATGTCCGGGATCCAGAGTGTTTACTGCAAACATAAAAAAGTTTTCAAAAATGCAGGCTTCTGATTGATCAATCTCATCGCGCTAATAGTGTAAAATCTATCTTGATCCCGACCTATTCAACATCCTTTAAATATTCGAGAAAGCCTTGACAAGTCAGGAAAATATCACACAAAGCAGGCAAAACAAAGAAGAAAAATCATTCATTGGCTCGTTCATATCCACGAACCAATGAATGATTTTGTTCCTTTGCTTTGCCGGCTTTGTGTGATGTTTTTGTGACGCGTGTCAAGACTTTCTCAAATATTTAGGGGGAGTTTGTTTATTTCACCACCATGAAGCTATGAAAGGAGAGGAGCAGACATGTCAATCTTCCCATGTGAAAAACTGCATAAAAAAACGAGTTCTTTCCCCCTCTTCTGCCCTTTTCTCTCTTGATTTTGACCGATAGCAGCCCATTTAGCAGTCTCCAGTGCAAGATGCAGCTATATATGGCGGACGCAAGGGGGAGGGTGTTAGCGTGACCAATGACATAATAGGCCAGTTCATGACGTTTAAAAGTCACACGGAGTTGGATCATCTTTACACGATGATTAGTACAAAGCGGTGCGCCGATTTTTTTTTTTTTGTGTCCATTGCCGTGTACAGATAATCAACTCCGTGTGACGTGATGAGCTGGCCACACTTAGGAACAGCTTCAAATGACGTCATCTACTTCGAGGCAAACGAAAAAGGACAGGCTACCGCGGCGCTACAGTGTCTAGAATATATAGTGTGGAAATCCAATCAGTCGATCACAGCGATATCTGCAGGATATTTCCCAAAACTCCAAGACAATTTGGTCTAGACGCTGTAACATTTTTTTTAACGTTTTATTAACTTACATTTGACCTGTGTGCTTGGCGTCAAACCCGCTGTAATAATACGATGTTTACTTTGAAATTTGAAAATATATAGCAGATGTCGCTGCGATAATCTCCCTGGATTTCAGCGTCAGTGCACATTTAAGGGATACACTTTTTAGCGGTTCTTGGATAGCAAATTTCCACATTATGTATTCTAGACGCTGTAGCGGTGCATTACACATGTCTCTTTCTTCTTTAAAAAATATCCTGCAGATGTCGATGCAAATGACTGTTTGGAATTCGACATCGTTGTACATTTAAGGGATTCAATACTTCCGCGCTTTTTTAAGTATTGCTGGGATAGTCGATTTCTACAACATATAATCTACACGCTATAACGGAGCTATAGTTTCTAGAAGATATAGTTTAAAAATCGGCTTATTAAAAAAATGCTAAAAATTGTCTCCCATAAATGTTGAACGAGGCTGAACGACGAATGTCGATTACAGTGACATATGGTAATTCCAACATAACTATTTCAAAAGAAAACGTTTCGCTCAGAGAAGATCTAGAAAATGTTTCTCCTATCGACATTTGTCATTCAGTATTTTTCAATATTTATGGGATTCAATTTTTAGCACTTTTTAAAAAATTACTGGAATAGCCGGTTTCCACACTATGACCGTGATCTAGGTAGATTTTTCTGTGTTATCGTAACGAGATTCACCAATCAGAAGCCAGAATTTTTGCTAACTTTTCACTGTTTGCAAAATTGTACCTGGATCCCGGCCTATATTTCTAGACGCTATAACTGAGCTCAGGAATAGTACAGAAAGCAAACTCCGTATTTTGATACATTAAGGTCGGGATCTAATTAGGAACAAGTGTGTCTCTATAACGAAGTAGCGACATACGGCCAATAAATGTTTATTGGTAAAAGTGATAAAAACAAATCGTTAAAGTTCTTTGCGAGCATGCCATTATCGTCAGGTTAATGCATGCTGAATTATTTCCCCAGTCTAATAGAGATCGTCCATGCGAGTATCTTCTAATGGAGGATATTCCAAATATGGGTTCGAGGCTGAAAAAGTCACGTGGTACCGGTAATTTACCCAAAGAATTTCTAACTGATTAGAAGGGAAACAGGAAACTACACTGTTAAAAATATCGTGAAAAATTACCTTGGTTCTTACATGTTCTCTATTTCTGACCAATGAGAACGCTACATAAACGCCTATGAAGCGTTCTCATTGGTCAGAATACAGATAGCCTTTAAAAACAGAGGTAATTTTTCACGATATTTTTAACAGTGTACTACTGCTTTCTCCCATGAACTGTTTCATTGGCTAGCGGGGATTTACATTACGTAGACGGAGCCTTCCCTTCTTTACGCTAGACGTTCTTCCCTTGACCATGTGATCATAACGTAGATTGAATATCCTCTATTCAAGAAAGCGGATTGCCGTACTTTCGACAAAACCTTGAAATGAGCATGCCTCCTGTGCATATATCACCATTCTTATGTATAAAGGCTCTCTGTTATGGTGTTGTTTCTGATACAGCGCCTATAATACCTAGTGTGGAAATATGCTATCCAAACAGTTCTAAAAATTTGTATCCCTTAAATGTGCGATGATACTGCTAAAATTTCAAGTGTCGATCGCAGCGACATCTGTGGGATTTTCGTATTACTATTATTACATTGTATAGACTAGTAATTTCTTGCAGTTGTAGAAAATATCCTGCAGATGTCGCTGCGATCTGCATATTACAGCAGTATCATTGCACATTTAAGGGATACAATATTTTAGCGCTTTTTTAAGTATTGCAGGGTTAGCCGATTTCAACACTATATATTCTAGGCGCTATAGTTTCTGAGCGCTGTTGGTTAAATTTCGATATTCGTGTTTTAGAGTGAGCAATAGAGAAAAGTACTAAAACTATTGAACCAACAACTTCTTTAATATTGAAATGTATAGCAAAGGAGTTCAGAATCAATGCCTTAAATAGTTTCGAAATACGCACTGTTGTTATGACATCAATACCCTTCCTGGATGTGGAAATGCAAAATTGTGTTCAACATAATTGGTCGCAATCTAGAAAGATTTTTCGCTGTTAGCGAAACGAGATTCATTAATCAGAAGCTTGCACTTTTGCGAAATTTTCGCTGTTTGCAGCATTGCAGGCTATTGATTGTTGAATCTCCTTTCGCTAATAGCGAAAAATCCATCTGGATCCCAACCTAAATTTTGTAAACATTGCACTTCATCCATGGCACTAAGAAAATGACTCAAAACTTTTATGACATAGGTCGGGATCCAGAAGCTGCAAAAATTCTCAAACATTCTGGCTTCTGATTGGTCAAACTCATTTCGCTAACAGCGAAAAATCTATCTGGATCTCGGCCATAGTTTTCTTCGATGAAATCAATGCAAAAGGATAATATAAAAAATTTTAAAAGACTTCTAAAATGATTTGGCGGGTTTATCGCTGTTTGGCATAATTTATAACCTTTAGAATTAATTAGCAGTTTTTCGCTAATTAAGAATAGAAAATTTGTGTTTTTAAAGCTGAATTTTACAAAAGCACGTAGATTGAGTAAATATCTGTCCAAAAATGCAATCCTTACTTTTTTATGTCCATTATTTAAGTCTCTACCTTGATTGAACCATAAATTGTGACGAAGAAAATAAATCGGTCATTTTCAGTATCTCGACGTTATTTTAAAAAATCTATATCTCTGTTAATAATTAATTTATGAGGATGCATTTGATTTCAAATTGAAGATCTTTTCCATTAGGTCCTTCTGGTTTTGGTTTTATTTTTCTGCGATGATTGGTTCTTTTGATATGGGAAATTTTACGCTGGCATGTTTGGTTGATTTAACATGGAGAAGTTGTCATCAGTATAATAAGCAGTTACGGTGTCTTGCGTTTTATTCTTGGCGTTTGTTTGTTTGGCGAGGTTAGCATTTTTTTTTCAGCTTGGCTTGGCAGAACGACCGTCCTGCTTGATAAAATCAACATGGCTGTCGCCGGAGTACTTGTTTAGATACGGAGAAGGAGCTATACCGTTTTTAGTGCG
Organism: Maratus speciosus; assembly: GCA_963932465.1. Classification (NCBI taxonomy): domain Eukaryota; kingdom Metazoa; phylum Arthropoda; class Arachnida; order Araneae; family Salticidae; genus Maratus; species Maratus speciosus. The sequence continues at coordinate 352,387,647 of OZ010799.1, read as the reverse complement.
TCTACTGCCAGATATGGAAACTCTGAGAGTTCAAGGCCAACAGAAAACGGAACATTTCCTGGAATTCCAGGAAAAGTAAGAGTTTTATCTAAAACGGAACTTTTCAGTTAAAAAAGGGAAAAATCACAGAATAACACCTGTTAATTTCAGGACATTTTTTTACAGTGCATAAAAGAAAAATATTTTTAAAAGATGATTTATTTTGCCCTTGCATCTTCTCAAATTTCTTGGATTTGGGGGGAGGGGACTTTTCAATTCGGAAGAATTTCTAAATTTCTATTGTAAAAACATTGTATTTATACATTTCATAATTCTAAAAATACTAAGAAAATTATTTAAGGGGGCCTTGTACCTTTTAAACGCGTCGAAAATTAACGAAAAACTTCAAAGTTTGAATTAAGCTATCTTCAAAACCTTTTTATGTATAAACATGAAATTTTGGATATTGATTAAAGAGATTGTGCTTTGTAATATACTACCAACAGAAAGTTATTAACCCTTTACAGAATTTGTGTGTTGTTGAAATCAAAATAGTTCTTTTTTTTACACCATAAGTCATTGCGCGCATGATATCTTGAGAAAGTATGTATGGATTGTCATGAAATTTGGTAAATATACTAAACAAATACGTGTGTTTAAAATGATCTACTTTTAAGTATTTACAATGGCAATATTTTTAGTTATGACTATTTTTATTCATTAAAAATACAAAATTTTTATTTTTTTTAACGAAAATATTTTTTTATATAGTTAATGAAATAATTTTAGCCTAAGAGTAGGTCATTTTAAACACACATATATGTTTAGTATCCTTACCGAATTTCATGCCAATCCATACATACTTTCTCAAGATATCATGCGCGCAATGACTTATGGGGTAAAAAAAGAGCTATTTTGATTTCAAAAATACACAAATTCTGTAAAGGGTTAATAAATTTCTAATGGTAGCATATTACATAGCTCAATATGTTTAATCAATATCCAAAATTTCATCTTTATACGTAAAAAGGCTTTGAAGATAGACTAATTCAAACTTTGAAGTTTTTCGTTAATTTTCGACGCGTTTAAAAGGTACAAGACCCCTTAAAATAAAAGATTTGATGACTCGTGATGACTGATTGCGTTTTCATTGGTTTCTACTACACATCTCCTCTCCTTCCAGAATTGCTGTCAAGACATGCTGTGGTCCGGCATTCATATATGTGACTCTGAACGCATCGAAAAACCGAAGAAATAGCGAGGAACATAATAAAGACAAAAGAGAGAAACCGACGAACGAACCAAACAATACTTACAATTTTTGCTCAGTTATACGCGAAAAGGCTATACAAATCGCCTAATTCAAAATACACATAACTAATAAATAATAGATAATCAGAGCTTATTTAACCATTTCGTACACTAAACAGTACGTTTCAAGTCAATCCAGCAAAAACAAATTTAATTTAACATTTTAAAAATTTTTGCAAAAGAAGTTCAAAAATCAGCATTTGAGAAAACTTCAAGCCATTTGCGACTAATGAAGGAATTGTCCGAAAAATCTCACATTTTTGTATAAACTTAGTGCCACCAGCGGCAACTTTTCCGCACTACTCATCATCGAAAATCGAAAAAAAGTTTTTTTTCGGCCCGCCCTATTATATAATAAGAGGGTTGGTTAACCGAGTGTGTCGGTTAATTGAACGTCGGATAATCGAGAGTCTATAGTAATTTTAAATAGGGTTAATTATTTTATATTCATATTATAATTAACTGCAATGAATGATTTAACCAATAGAAACTATGACTGTGTTGATTATATATCATCCAGCCGGTATCGCCCCCCCCCCCCCCCCCCCCCACCAAACGAGTCTCTGGATCCGCCCCTGCCTCTTCGTATCGTCGTCGGGTATTTGTCATTTCCCCCTCAGCTACCGCTGTGTGCAGCTCTCCTAATCCAGGCGAAGCGAGGCATCCAAAGGGCCTTTTTCAAGGCCATGGTCTGCGCATGTCAGGTGGAGTCTGGTAGCTTTGTCCTTCCTTGGTTGCTTAGTGCGCCGCGTTGGATCGAGCGTGGGGCCACACGGCTAGTTGTTTCCCAGCTTTAAGTTTAATATTTTTAAATTTTTTACTTCTCTTTTTATTTGAGTAAATTTAGAAAACTTTGTTATTTATTTTTCATTTGCTCAGGAAATTGTTTTTTGTTCCCCATTTAATTTTAAGTTTTTTTCCCAGTATTGCCATGATTCAGTTCCTGTTAGTATTTCCATTGTATTACTGTCGGGGATGTGGGGCATTTGGTCCCAGGCTCCTCAAAAAACTTTCAGAAGTCTCTGTCCGTTTTCTTATTGTAATTTTTTTATTTAATTGAACACCAATAAAGATCAATGTTTTCTAACAGTTTTTCTCTTTTATTTTATATTTTAACAACAATTTTAGTTAAAAAAAATTTTCCAACATTTCTCTCTAACATTTAAATTTAGTACAATTATCGATGTATGGACTAATTCTTATAAATACCTTTATAAATTACATTGAAATTTTACACACGTAAAAAATGAAGATGCTTTTTCACGTAAACAATGCTACTGTTTGGTAAGGGAATCACAAAGGCTGCATATTTTCATATACGTAAAAAAAAAAAAAAAAAAAAAAAAAAAAAATTAAATAAAAAAAAAACGGGCAGGATTTTTGCGAGAAAACCAGATGTCATTGTTAAAAGTTATCTATATTAATTTCTCTCTGTCACAGTCGTTCGGGTAGGTCAAATGGCGGGGCACCGGTAATTTAAGTCTTATATCCTGAGATAAATCTTTCTCTCAAAATTTTTGCCTCAATTGGAAAAAAAATACATTTTTTTTTCATTCTCCCAGCACTCTGTTAAATATTTGGAACAAACTGCCCAGTAATTTGACCGTTTTTATTGAGAATGGTTACATATCTGGAATTTTACTCCAGTCTGACCATAATATGAGCCAGAATATGGTCGTATCTGTTTGCCGCAAATTTTTAACGGCATAGAATTGTTACAAAAAATTTGTATGAACATCACTAAACCCTTCACTGCACGATTTTTTCTATTTTATGAAAAAAATTATTTGAAAGCTATATATCTGTCTAATACTGGGAATAATAGTAAAAAAAATTAAATTTCAAATTTTTAGCTAAAATTTGATATTTTATGACGCGTACCCTTTGTACACAATTGGGATTTTAAATATTGCATTGCTATATTTTCCAAGTACATAAGCTTAAATTAATTAATTTTAGCTGCTTAACACTCTGCAACTTTTTTTATATTAATATTTTTAAGTATTCAGTAAAAATAATGAAAGTAAATTTTACCTTAATAGCTTCATCGATTTTTTTTTTCTGAAGTACAAATTCTAATTTTTTGTCAAATGCAGCCATCTGACATGGACAAAATAAAAGTAATTCCATTCTTTGGACTGTTCTTGATCCCGGATAGAGATCATATTGGCCAAATTCATGGCACATAATAAGAAATACAGTGTTTTTAGATATGTGCCAGATATGGCACGTCGTGCAGTGAAGGGTTAAAATAATCCAAACTAAGATAAAAATGGCTAAAAGTTTTAAAAAATACACTTAAAAGGCATGCAAATACCTTTATTCAGATCGACATATGTTTCATCGTTCAAACTGCGGCAATCTCAAGATCTCTGTGCAAAGATCGCCGTTTGAGCGTTTAAACATACATATCATTCATTATACTCGTGGCATCTTTAATTTTTAATTAAAAAAGATATTTATAATGAATTTAAAAAACATATGCCAATTTTGAGAGATCAGAAGACCACGTCTTTTTCAACGACATGATTGTACACACACACAAAAAAAGGCTTTTGAACTCTGTTTGAACAATTGATTCGAAGGACGAAGTTTGAATATGAGAAAAAAAATAATAATGTCATTTGGCCATTTCCTTCATACATATTTAATAGCCTGTAAATTTGAAGTGGATTTCTTTAAGTTTTTCAATTTTATGTCTTTCCTCCTGTCTTTTTGAAGCTAAAACCTAATTTTGTAACAAAAAATATTTAAAAAATTTGTAAACATGAAATACTAATTAAATTAGTCGAATGTGTTTTTTTTTTTCACAATGAGATACATTTTAAAACCAGGTACTTTCAAGCAACTTTGGAGGAACACGACAGTACCCCCCCCCCCCCCCCCCCTATCGTTTCACTTTCAAGTTCGGATGAATCCATCTGGCATAAAGGACTCAACGTCCGGGTGTTATCGTTTTTAACCCTGGTAATGAACATGAAGATGCCTGAAAATACTTGGTTTTAAAATGTATCTTACTGTGAATTAAAAAAAACACATTTGAGTAATTTAAATAGCATTTACAAACGTTTTAAACTTGTTACTGTTACATGAATTTGGATATTTCAAGAAATTGATATGTTATATATTTTTTTTAACTTAAAAAGTATCTTTTTTAATACTTGATCAAATATAGGTTAACATTAGTGCAGACAACTATTTTAAAAATTCTTGTGTTTCAATTTTTATTGCCAAATCAAAGTAAGTTATTCAAATTGTTCAATTATAAAAATATCTCAAACATGTAAAAATACTCATATTTGAAAACAATTAAATTCATGAACTACGAGTAATTTTTTTAACTTTAAAACTAAACTTTTCTTGTTTAGAAAATATCTAATGTTTATTGCAATTACTAATCATTTTCATTTAAAATTTACTTAACGCCTAACGAAATTCAACTATAAACAGTGATTTTTTTAATTTCATGAAACTTATTTTATTACTTAAACAATGATCAATTATAACGGAATATGAACTGGAATGGAATATAGAACACTGTGAAAAATTACAAATTCTTCTTTATCTATAATTATGTGAAAGAAGTTATGAAAATATTTAACAAACATTTTCGAGTTATTCACTGTTTCGAAAAGAGCTCTTTAGAAACCTCATGAATCTTATATCTTCGAGATACAACGAAACATTTATAGAAACAAAGTTTCATTTGCTGCAACTGATTTTTGGAAACATTTCTGAGTTGATTTATAATGTAGTAATCAGTTTAATCAAACCGAAATTTCGGTCTTTATGACGCTATGAATTCCTGAGTAACTGATTTTATATATAGAAGAGTAACAAAATAACATCAATTTTAATGATAATGCCATTAATGTATCCCATTTTGTCTCTAATACATGTTTGTTGAATCTGACGATGTTTAAATAATATCATAAGACGAAACGCATTTTTTCACATTGATTCAACGTAAAATAAATAATGTGAATATTAAAAAGGTCCACAATCTTACTTAAAAGGTGACTAATGTAATGAAAAGATGTTTCAAGTTTAAAATATACATTTTATTTAAAACTTCTTAGTACTTTCAAGCCTTCCAGGCTCATCATTAGGGAATATCCTAATAACTAAATGTTGTTTATTTATACAAATACGTCACTTTGTTTTGAAAATGAGAGAGCCAATAATTACTAGAGTTGAAAGTAGCAGTTGCAGTAACTGAAATTGAGAAAGATGGAAGTTTACCTTTTCTCGACGTTAATTTAATTAAAAACAACGAAAACCTCAACAGTGACAGAAATGTATATAGAAAACCGTTCAGATCAAATAATACGATCCCATATAATACTTCATCCCCATTTTTAGGCAAAATTGCAGCTTACAAATTTTATATAAGACGAGCTTTTAAAGTATGTACAGAAAGATATTTAGAAAAAGATCTTAATACCATTAGAGATATCGCTGAGGAAAACGGCTTTTCAACAATCCTCATCAATAAACTTATCTATGAATTCAGTTTTCATGACAATATCAAAAAAGAAAACCAAAAAGAAATGGTATACAAAAAGGTTAACTATTCCCCTGGTCTGTACGAAAAATTAAGATATGCTCTACTGAAACACAATATAAATTTAATAGCCTGTCCACCAAGAAAATTAAAAGAGTTAATTTGTACGAAAATAGATCCAACACCGAAAGATGAATTAGCTGGAGTACATACCATTCCTTTTAGAACTGACAGCAATACACTAATTGAGTACATTGGAATGACCAAAAGAAAACTCAAAGAAAGAATAAAAGAACATAAAGCAGACATAAAATTTTGTCTTCAATCCACAGCTCTCTCTCGTTTAAGTTTCAATCAGAATATTGCAATAGATTTTGATCAGACAAAAATCATATTCCCAACATCCAATTATTACGCATCCATTATAAGAGAATCAATAGAAATCCTGTGTAAAAGCAATCAAGTATGTAACGACGCACTGTCGTACAATATCCCCAGTTGCGGTTCAATATCCTGAAAATAAATCCAGAAAAACTGAGCAAAGTGATGTATTAAAATTTAAAGTACAGAAGTTAAATATTTTCCTCGATCCATGGAAAGTGACGTATGAGAAACAAAGTGATGCCATAAAATAAAATGGAACTGAAATTAATAATAATAATACATATTTCCTCTAATTAAATTCAATCCAGTAAGCTACTACTGTTACTTCTACTTTCAATTCTAGTAATTATTGGCTCTCTCATTTTCAAAACAAAGTGACGTATTTGAATAAATAAACAACATTTAGTTATATTAATACATGGAAATTATTTCAGAGAGAAACATTCGCCTTGGATACAATATTTCAAATGAAAATCAAATTTCAAAGTTATTGCTTAAAAGGCGCAAAGGCCAAACATATGTTGGCCTTTGCGCCTTTTAAGCAATTACTTTGAAATTTGATTTTCATTTGAAACGTTTAGTTATTAAGATATTCTCTGATGATGAGCCTGGAAGGCTTGAAAGTACTAAGAAGTTTTAAATAAAATGTATATTTTAAACTTGTAACGTCTTTTTCATTACATTAGTCGGCTTTTAAGTAAGATTGTGGACATTTTTAATGTTCACATTATTTATTTTCTGACGATGTTTATTTGAAAATGAATATGTTCAAGGTTGCAAAAACTAAATAATACAATATAAAAATTATCTGATCACGTTTCCGACTCGATAATTGGCAAAAAAACCTTAGTTTTTATAAATGCTTCTTTAAATATCGACACAATATTAATTTCTGATTTTCTTGAAGATAAAGAACTCTTTACTGAATCGTGGTGCACTTGGAAGAAGTTTTTGTATACTTTCGTTTTGTAGTATATTACATTTTCCTAGATAATGACACACTTGTGCTTTTATACGTTGGATAATTTACTGAGATAATACAGCTCATATTCAAAATATTAGAATAATTACTTTTTTTTTTTTTTTTTTTTTACAAATTGAAAATATCGTTTGGTAATTTAATTTCAATTAATGCAAATATGCAAACGATATTTGGTACTTGTTAGTTATCCCGTCGACCAAATTACTGTCGCCAAATTGTAAGATTAAATGCCAATAATGGTTGATCGTAAATGTCACATTGACTTGACAACACGCGTTTACGTCATCAAATGATTTTTATTTCGACGTTTTATTTGTATTTTTATTAATGTTACATTAATTTTTTTGTTTTTTCGTTATTTAAAATAAAAATTATGTCAATTTGTATAATTTGGTGAGGGGTTGCCGATTTATATAATTTGGCGCACTTGGTCGACGGGATAACTAACAAGTACCCAATATTTTTATTAAGAACTTATTGTTGATTAAACTTATTTATTATCTTAAAATTAATATCATTTTTGAATTGAAAATAAATTATTTTGAAAAGTCAAAATATTAGAATATTTATTCAAGTGTTTCAAAATATTAGAATATTTCACATTAATTATCCATTAATTATCACCTATTCATATCTGGTGACATCATTGATTAAATTCAGACGGTTTTATTTAAAATCAGTAATCTTTTTGCAGTTTGTTTGCATTTTCTTTTTAAAATGGTTCGTGTGAGTAATATTCCTGAATCTATTAAACTTCGTATGGTTGATTCGTATCGGTACGGTAAAAAACGCTGTTATATAGAGAATTATTTACATTGTTCGCAATCAATCGTTAGTAAAATACTAACACAATATTAAAAAAATGTAAAATTTCAAAATAATTACCAAAATGCGCCCGAAAACCAAAAACATCTGCTAGAGATGACAGGAAACTGAAGCATATAGTTAAGAAAAACAGTTTTTAAAAAGTGCGATTCTTGCACCGAAAATGGAAAGAAGAAGGAATTGAAGTTTCTACACCTACAACATTAAGACATCTCCATAAATATAAGCTTGAATCTCGTGCGTCGAAAAGAAAACCTCTCATGACTGCAAAACAAAAGCGTATAAGATTGAATTGTTGTAAATCAAGACGTTTACGGAGCAAAGAAGATTGGAAAAATATATTATTTATTGACGAAAGTATGTTTTATCTTTCATATGGTAATAAATATATTCGAGTTTGGAGGATGAAGCAAGAAGCTTTTGATAAAAAATGCCTTAAACGTTCCGCAAAATTTGCTTCTAGTGTCATGGTTTGGAGATGCATGAGTGCAGAAGGACCTGGAAAGTTATGCACGTCTACGAAAGGGTCTCAGCTATATCAAGAAAACATGGAATATTACATGATTCCATCATCAAAAGATTTTTTTGAAGATGATTTCATCGTTCAGCAAGATTTAGCGTCACCGCATACCTCGGTGTCAACTAACAATTGGTTCCGCCAACGCAACATTAAGGTACTTCCTTGGCCACCAAACTCACCAGACCTTAATCCCATCAAAAACGTATGGTGTATAATGCAAAAAATCTCCAAGAAAATCTTCCTTCAAGTAAAACCGAGTTAGTGTCACGTATAAAGTCAATTTGGGCTAATATTGATAGAAATGTTTGTAAACACCTTGTATATGATATGAAAGATCGATTGTACGCTCTTATGAAAGCTAAAGAGGGTGCTACAAAATATTAACTGCCATTTACTTCATATTCATAAGGTAATATTGTTGCGCAAATAAAATATTCTAATATTTTACTTTGCGCAAACAATCTAAATGGTAATCTTGCAAACAATCTAAATTTTATTCTAATATTTCAATGTTTTTCACAAAGCTGTATAAATAATTTATTGTACTGTTTTTTATATTTTGTAAATGCTAAATACTTATCTAAACATTCCAGATTTAATTTATAAGAAATTTAATTGCATTTAGTTAGTATCAAAAATAAATAAATGAAAAATATTTTTTTCTTATTACCTTTTCTCAATTATTCTAATATTTTGAATATGAGCTGTATTCAAAATATTCAAAATAGAAGTGATTTTCTTCAGAGAATTATAAATTCCAATCACAAACAGATTCAGTAAATCTTGATTGTTATAGTATGTCGTTATTGCCAAACACAATTCTTACTCAGAAAATCATGTTCATCAATATTCTGCAAGAGTATCTCTAAATAGACTTATTGTTTGCAGACTCTGTCAAACAATGGAAATAGGGGGAAATAATTATACTACATTCAACAAAACAGTACAGCAGCTGACTCTGTACTTCGTGATATTTTATTCTGATAAATATATTACTAATCTAGAAATATGCAGCAACTCCCGAATTTAAAAAGTATCATAGAAGAAACCAAAAAGAAAATAGTCATATGTTTATTTTAAAAAGAAGTATAAGAATCCAGTTTTTGATTCTTCTAATGAATTGACGAATCCTTCTAATGTAATTTAACGCCAATACAGATCAGTGTATAAAAAATTTTACTTTCTTTTCTTATTATTTTTAAATCAACTTATTTTAGTTAATTTATTCAAAAATTCAAATATTTGTATTTTTAAAACCATTTAACTAACCATTTAAATATTTTCATAAATTTTATATGTGCTACAATCTTATTTTTGTTTTGCTTGGAATGCAAGTTTATACACAGATTTTGTCTGAAACATATATTTCTTAGGAAACACATATGATCTTTTTTTTTTTTTAACATTCTTCTGCTTAAAATTAAAATTACAAATAATGTGCTTTATTACATGAAAGATGATAAAAATTATTTATAGGTGTTATATTACATTAATTGCTAGTTCTATTAACTATAAACATAATCATTCTCTGAGAAAAAATACAAAAAATACAAAAACCGTTGTTACTAATGTCTTATTTTTTAAATAAAAAAATCAATTTCTAAATTTGAAATATAACACTTTAGTAATATCAGTTTTTGTATTTTCTTTATTTTGTCCCTGAGGATGACTATATTTATAGTTGAAAGTACTAAAGTACTAAGAATTAATGCAATTTAATATCTTTTTTATCATATTTTAAGTAATAAAGCACATTATGTGTAATTTTAATTTTAACTTTTTAAAGATGAAATTTAGTATTATACTTATTTATTTGGTTATAATTTGGCTTGTATTATACATATGTATCAGTATTTCTCTTTTTGAATTATATTCCTTATATAGAATATGTGATACAAGATGTCAATAAAATAATTTAAATTCGAGTATTCTAAATTATACTGAGCAGAATTTCTCTTGACGAAAAACAAAAACACTTAAAACCAGTCAAAGTAGTTTTACTAAATTCGTTCTTTGTACATCATTATTTCAAAGCGCCATTCTGAGTAAACAAATCACTTTCTTCAATAATATGTAGACATGCTTATATAGAAATATATATAGCATATCTCTTCTAACATTTCCGTAAATAATTTAAATTTAAGTCTCCAAAATTATATTCACAGTATTTCTTTACACCAAAAAAAGTAAAGTTCTCGTCACACATATTTTTGCTAAACTCCTTATTTGTACACAATTATTTAAAAGCGCATTTTTGAACAATTAAATCACATTATTCCACATCACATAGACATAAATTTAAATAACAATATAGGGAATAATTGATGCTATATTGCAGTAAAATACTTAAAATTTGACTCTTCGCAATTTATGCCGAAAATTATTTATTTTCACCTAACAGAAAGAAAATTCTCTCCACATATAGTTTCACTATACTCGCTCTTTGCATATCGTTAATTCAATGGGCATTTCTCAGTAAACAAATCACTTTCTTCAACATTATATAGACATCCTTACATAGAACTAGGATGAAACATCAAGTAATTGACATCTTAATGAATCTCTTTAGCTCAAATCACTATTGCAAAATTTTAAATCTATTTTATACTTATCTTTGTTTTTGAACGCATAAAAGAGGTGCATTAAAAAAACCTTCCGGCTCGGTCTACAATCAGCGGTTGATTTTGAAATTTAGTACTCATTTCACCAACAAAAACTTCATCAAGATTAGAGATAAACCCAGTTTAAGAATTTTATGCGGCTGCTTTTGACGAATTTTTAATTTCATTTTTCTGTAAGAGCTCGTTTTATGATAATCATATTAAGGTGGTATTAAAAAAATATATAATTTTTCCACGCTCAACAACTCGAAATTTTCTGACGCATTTTTAGACTTATCTTTAAAAATAAAAACATGAAACTTACTGACATGATTTCTGAAGAGATTTATAAGTGACCTGTGTTTTAACTTAATGTTCAATTAATTAGAACTTGATTTACAATTATTTTCTCAGTATGACCATTTTTTTCGTTCACAGCACTATCGCATCGGGGAATTCGTTTCAAAATGCTGAAATTGACAGCATTTTTTGAAATACATTCTATGCATTTATCAAAAAATCTACCCATTCAGCATATTATATAGTTTCTGAATAAGAGAACCTGCCAATTGGATTCGTTTGAGAGCGAAAATAAATTTAAAAATGAGACAGAAAATAAGCCGTTTGGATTTGAGTATACCATTAATACGTTAATTTTTTCGTCAACCCCTATTTTTGTTTATTTTTTATTTATTTTTTTTTTTAATTTTATTTATTTTTTGCTGTAAGTGTTGATCCTATCAAAAACTTGTCAGTATCAAAGTTGTAGATAATATTGAGAAGATGTATAATAAATTTAAGCGGATTGGATATCTTGTGAATTGACGAAGTTATGAAATTTTATCTCCCTCAACCCCCGCATTTTTTTTCAGTAAGAGTTAGTCCTTTTAAAAAAAATTGTCAATATAAAAGTTGTAGATAACATTAAGAAGATTTATAATAAATTTAAGGGGTCTCAGGTCTCTTAAAAATTGGAAAAAATATAAGACCATTTTCAACATTTAATATCTTAAAATGTATAGGATTTTAATATACAATTTTTATTGAGATAAAAGGTATAAGTACGTTCTTCCATTTTATGCATTTAAAAATTTTTAAGATGCTAAATTATCATTTACAGGGAGATCCAAACTGTCAGATATGTGACTAGCAGAAATTTGGTATAACAGCTTATGCGCACGAATAGAAAATAACTATTGCAACTAGAATGAAACTTTTGGCACCTACTTATACTTCAGATTATAATAATTGGTCTGAACCTAAATAACTTTGTGTTTAAAGCATTTTTGTATTTTTAATACAAAGGTGTATTTAGCTGATAGAAAATTTTGAAAATTTCAACGGTTAAATTACCTAAAAAATTATTTTTTCAACAATAAAAAGGAAATTTTAGGTTCGGTGTATGAAGATTAACATGAAAAGTATGTTTTGAAAATTTTACGAAATAATATTCAAAAGATTTCGAGATATCCTGCGTGTTATGCCCAAAAACGTCATTTGGAGAAAAATGACTTCAAGTTCCGGAAACACCGCTTCAGCTATTGAGCCTGTATAATTCTAAAAGTCATAACTTCAGTTCTAATGAGAATATCAAGGAAGCAATTATACCAAAATGTTCAGAATAGATAGGCGTTTAATATATATAAAAATTAAATTTCGAAAGATTTGAAGCTTTAAGAGTCCTGAGACCCCTTAAGTGAACTTCATATCTTAAGAATTGAAGAAGTTATGAATTTTTTCCCCCTAAAACCCAATTTTTTGCGTCCCTTAAGCCCATCTTTTATTTTATCAAAAATCTGTGATACATAACTTTTTGGCCATTTTAGTAGACGTAATAGTAACTTTAAACTGGTTTGATATGTATACATGTATAATAATCACTTATAAACAGATTCAGTTAAATAACGCTATAAAAAGCTATAAAATATCTTTATTAATATTGACGATCGTTTCGTCGCAGAAAAGGCGACATTTTAAAAATCATTGACGATAGAAAATATTTTCACATAATTTAAAAACAATAAACAGAGTAAACTATGTTTAACGTTTTTAAATTATGTGAAAATATTTTCTATCGTGAATGATTTTGAAAATACTATGTTTATTGTTTTTAAATTATGTTAAAATATTTTCTATCGTGGATGATTTTGAAAATGTCGCCGCTAGTGCGACGAAACGATCGTCAATTTTAACCCCTTCGGGACGGGAGCCTTTTACGAAATTTCTAATCTTTAGTCACCGTTTTCTTAAAAACATATATTTGTGTTTTCTTGAATCGAGAAAATGTGCTGATTAAATAAGGTAAATTTTACAGTAAAATTTTACTGGTGAGGAAAAACAAGGATTCTGAGCGCTTCATGCGGCACGTATACGTGCCGCTCGTCCCCAAGGGGTTAATAAAGATATTTTATCGCTTTTTATAACATTATTTAACTTAATCTGATTTGATATGTATAAAAATTAAGAAGTTATAAGGTTTTTTCGGTCTGTACGCTGAAATATTGTATGAATTTATCATAGGCGTAACTTGGGCTCTAAAACTGCGGGGGCAAACTTCTTTAAAGACTTTTGTAAAAAATTATACCCCCCCCCCCCTTCCTTCCAATCACCGCGGGAACATGCAGGCACTGAAATTAAATACTTAAAATATTTAATATTTAAACAAAACTTTAAATGTTCAATCATATACGAAATATAAGGGAAAATTCTAAATTACACGTTTCATGTTTTTAAAGAAATATTTTAAAATATTGAATGCACAAGTAGTATATCTCTTATGTCTGATGCAATTTTCAAAAGTTCAAACAAACGTAATAAAAATTTGTCAAAGCCTTGGGCTTTCGAAGATTTTATTAAATGGTGGTGATGGTAATACGCAGGTGGTTAGGATAAATGTTTAAACCCCTTCATTGAAGGCGGCAACAAATGATAAAATTGTATTTTAAAAAAATCCCTAGCTGGCGTTTTGATTGGAATGACTCAGAAATTTTGCTGTGATGCATTTTAGGATATATGGAATAATTTTAACTTAAGTATTTAAAAATTAATATTGTCTTTAAATTTTGAACTGTACCTCTTCACAGCGTTTCAACTGAAGAAAATCAAGAACGAAAGATTGTTCATGGATTATAGATTACGAATCATTTTCTCACATTTTTAGAATACTGTTAATAATACAGTGAAATGAGATATCTAAATAAACAATTAAAACACACAGAACACAGCTATAAATCCCTTTTCAAAAAATTTCTGCCCAGATCATATAATATATGCATATTATTTTGTGCAACCCTGTATATGATCTACAGATCTTTGAACGTACCACATAGTCAAACTAAAATTTAAATCAACTGACAAACGCAAAAAAACAACTAAGAAGGTTTTTCTATGGAGTTACTATTTAGATATGACAATGTATCAATATATGAATAATGTAATAAAATTTAGTTGAAAAACGCGCAAAACAGTTGAAAGTACATTTTCAGAAAACTTTTCTATAGACGTTAATGCGATTTTTTTTCTTTCTTTCTGTTTTTGTAAACCTGTATTTATACGCTTTATGACATAATATAATGAAATTTATCTAAGCCAGAAAACGCGCTATACAATTATAAATGCATTTATAGTAATTGCCATCCATAGGTGGCGTTTCTTTTGCGCTGCCATATAAATTTATTTATATTGTATAAGTATCTTTTAGAATAATAAAACATATATAATTCAGCTGAAAATGCCTAACATAATTGAAAACATACATTAGGAATTCACGCCCATTAACTTTCTTCCACGCAGCTCTGTAAAAGATCTGTAGAAGTTATACTCACCACGTAATGAACTAAAATTTATTTAAGTTTTAAAATGCCTCCCACAGCTGAAACCGCACTTCCAGCAATTATGGTTCATAATCAGTCCTGTAAATTAGTCATATATGATACTTTATACTCTTTAGAAAGAATACTGTAGCCAAACTTAGTGACACATATTGATATCTCGTAACATCACTAACATGCACCGCAAACGATCCCCCCCCCCCCCTCGCCCATAGAAATTTTTTGTCTATTCCTGTTAACGAACTATAACAGTTACATACTTCATCTTCAATAGGTAATATTTTATAGTAGGTTATTTGCATTAGTAAACCTCAAAAGCATATATTTATACAGCGGAAATTCAAATATAATTACTATAGAGTCATAGAGCAGAAAAACGGAGAAAAAGACGGTGAGGCAAACAGAAGTGAGAAGCCACAAATACTTTTAAACTTTGTTGGAAAGCGTTAACAACTATTTTAAAACCTTATATTATCAAACTTTACCTAATGGTTCTTGAAAAACAACTTTATAAATTTTGTTAACAAGATTAGTTAAAATTTTTAATAAAACAGGTTAAATTGATTTCCAAAAAAAGTTACATTTTAAGCTTTAACTCTACAGAAACAAGTTAAATCTCTCTATTCTAAAAAAAAGTAACTACCGCTGTCACCGCCGCCGCCGGTTTTGATTTTTTTGTGACCGGAGGCCTTTCTTCGTTAATATTAACAAAAATAATGCATACAAAAATATGAAAATCGGTGGTTTTATACAGAAATGTTTGATAAACACGCTGATGAAGACAGTTTTCAAATCGAAGAATTATTTTAAGAGTTATTTAATGCTAAAGTTGGTCAAAATCGTTCCACTAAAAAAGTTTTATAGCAGCAAAAACTATACATGGCAGTGTAATCATTTTTAGATCATTTTATGCGTTAGAATTTGCCGGAGTGCAGATTGCATTAATTTTTTTTATTTTGACTCATTTTTTTAGGTTTTATTTCTATTTTAAATTCAAATTTTCAGCATTTCTAGAGATATTTTTTACAGATTTCAGAAAATTGTACTAATTTAAACTGTTGCCAACTGTATAAAAAGCGGAAGCAATAATGTTTGCTTCAAATTAAAAGTTTATTTACACGTGACTATTATAAACAGGAAAAAAACTTTCAAATTAGAATTAAATAATTACGTATAAAAAGCAGGAATTTATTAAAAATTACGTCATAAAAAGTATATACGTGAATTTTAAAAGAGAAAGGATATTGTAAAATAATAAATTCATTAACATGCGTTAGAAGTCTTAGGAGAAATTACGTCATATTTACGTCACATTATAGTTATTACATAAAATGAACACAAAATAATATTTCAAAAAAGTTTAAATTTAGAAATTGCGCTAGACATTTATTTGATATTTTGAGAATTAATTTAAAATGTCTCATTTAAAAGAACTTTCTTTTCGCTTTGTTAAAAAATACCAGGAGACAAAGACTCTCTTTACTTAATTCCTTTTATATTAGCTTATTTTGAAATGTTGTTACACGTGTATACGTCATCAAGTTATTTTTATTTCGACGTTTTATTTGTGTTTTTATTAATGTTGTACGAATTTATTTGTTCTTTCGTTATTTAAAATAAAAATTATATCAATTTGTATAATTTGGCGAGTGGTTTGGTGATTTATATAATTTGGCGAAATGGGTCGACAGGATAATCAAGTAGTACTGCAGCGGATTTGGCGTTAAAATTCCCCAATCAAAGAGAAATGAATAGAAATTCGTTTATATTGAGATCGCCACTTTTTTTTAAATTATAATTCAATCTTTCGAAATCTTTTTAAAGCCGATCAAATTAGCGTGCATTTAGAGTCTGCGGTGTCTGGACGGGGGTTGGCGAGCATAGCTCGTAGGGGGCCGAGCCCCCTAGTTACATAAAAAAAAATAATAATAAATTATTTTAGAGGGATGATGTAAGTTGTAATTAATTTTCTCTTTTGATTTAAACGTTCTACGAGTTATGGATGGCACGAAACATCACCCATTATCGTTTGCATATAGTATTCTGAAATAAAGTACAAAAAAATTTTTAACAAAAAAAAAAACGGCTTTTTACATAAGCATGATGCATAAAAATTAATTTTTACAAATGTTACATGCAATTTCTGAATGATTAAACACCAAGATTATTTTAATGCCGTTCTCACAAAAATATATTTCCGCTCAACAACGCGAAACTTTTTGACACGTTTTCTTCTTTCTGACTCATTTTTAGCTCACAGGCTATCAAAGCCTGAGAGCTAATGTGCCCGCCCGTTCTGTATGTATGTATGTATGTATGTATGTATGTACGTATGTACGTAACGCGATAACTCTTGATAGAAACATCCGATTTGCTTCAAAATTTTTTCCTAGGTTCACCGTGATAAGGCGCTTCCCTGATTAGTTTTTGGAGTTCATTGGTTAAGGATAAAGGGGGAAAAACGGGGTTAGTCCACACCCCACCCCCTTAATTCAGATAAATGGGTTTTTCATGCAGAATGATTCGATTTGCTTCGAATTTGATATACCGGTTTATTATGTTAAGGAACATCCCTGATTAGTTTTGGGAGTTCATTGGTTAAGGATAAAGGGGGAAAAACGGGGTTAGTCCACCCCCCTTAATTCAGATAAATGTGTTTTTCATGCAGAATGATTCGATTTGCTCCGAATTTGGTATAGCGGTTTATTATGTTATTAGCTCACAGGCTATCAAAGCCTGAGAGCTAATGTGCCCGCCCGTTCTGTATGTATGTATGTATGTATGTATGTACGTATGTATGTATGTACGTACGTACGTATGTACGTAACGCGATAACGCTTGATAGAAACATCCGATTTGCTTCAAAATTTTTTCCTAGGTTCACCGTGATAAGGCGCTTCCCTGATTAGTTTTTGGAGTTCATTGGTTAAGGATAAAGGGGGAAAAACGGGGTTAGTCCACACCCCACCCCCTTAATTCAGATAAATGGGTTTTTCATACAGAATGATTCGATTTGCTCCGAATTTGATATACCGGTTTATTATGTTAAGGAACATCCCTGATTAGTTTTGGGAGTTCATTGGTTAATGATAAAGGGGGAAAAACGGGGTTAGTCCACCCCCCTTAATTCAGATAAATGTGTTTTTCATGCAGAATGATTCGATTTGCTCCGAATTTGGTATAGCGGTTTATTATGTTATGGAACTTCCCTGATTAGTTTTAGGGGTTCATTGGTTAAGTGTAAAGGGGGAAAAACGGGGTTAGTCCACCCCCCTTAATTCAGATAAATGGGTTTTTCATGCAGAATCATTCAATTTGCTCCGAATTTGGTATACCGGTTTATTATGTTAAGGAACTTCCCTGATTAGGTTTGGGAATTCATTGGTTAAGGATAAAGGGGGAAAAACGGGGTTAGTCCACCCCCCGTAATTCAGATAAATGTGTTTTTCATGCAGAATGATTCGATTTGCTCCGAATTTGGTATAGCGGTTTATTATGTTAAGGAACTTCCCTGATTAGTTTTGGGGGTTCATTGGTTTAGGGTAAAGGGGTAAAAACGGGGTTAGTCCACCCCCCTTAATTCAGATAAATGGGTTTTTCATGCAGAATGATTCGATTTGCTCCGAATTTGGTATAGTGGTTTATTATGTTAAGGAACTTCCCTGATTAGTTTTGGGGGTTCATTGGTTAAGGGTAAAGGGGGAAAAACGGGGTTAGTCCATCCCCCTTAATTCAGATAAATGGGTTTTTCATGCAGAATCATTCAATTTGCTCCGAATTTATTATACCGGTTTATTATGTTAAGGAACTTCCCTGATTAGTTTTGGGGGTTCATTGGTTAAGGATAAAAGGGGAAAAGGGGGGTTAGTCCACCCCCTTAATTCAGATAAATGGGTTTTTCATGCAGAATCATTCGATTTACTCCGAATTTGGTATACCGGTTTATTATGTTAAGGAACTTCCCTGATTAGTTTTGGGGTTCATTGGTTAAGGTAAAGGGGGAAAAGGGAGGTTAGCCCGCCCCTCTTAATTTAGATAAATGGGTTTTTCATGCAGAATGATTCGATTTGCTCCGAAGTTGGTATACCTGTTTATTATGTTAAGGAGCTTCCCTGATTCGTTTTGGCGATTAATTGGTTAAGGATAAAGGGGGGTTAGTCCACCCCCTTAATTCAGATAAATGGGTTTTTCATGCAGAATCATTCGATTTGCTCCAAGTTTGGTATACCGGTTTATTATGATAAGGAGCTTCCCTGATTAGATTTCGAGGTTCACTGGTTAAGTATAAAGAGGGAAACGGGGGCTAATTCCCCTTCACTTATTTTTTTGAGGGGCATTATCCTTTAAAATAAGAGTATAATATACAATTAGTGTGAATAGTCTGTGAGCTCAATGCCATCAGTTTAGCTGGGCACTTTTCTTTTTTATTACTTTCTGCTATCTTTACAAGAAGAAAGTATTGGACTCCTGAAATTTTTCGAATTCCGGTTTTCGACGGGTTTACACGTTTTAGGGGTCAGATATCCCGAAAAACCGATGTTTTTACAAAATGTCAGTCTGTCTCTGAGGGTGAAACAAATTTTGTGGGCGCTCTATCTCAAGAAATAATGCACGGAATCTCTTCTCTCTATTCTAAAAAAAAGTAACTACCGCTGTCACCGCCACCGCCGCCGCCGCCGGTTTTGAATTTTTTGTGACCGGAGGTCTTTCTTCGTTAATATTAAGAAAAATAATGCATACAAAAATATGAAAATCAGTAGTATTATACAGAAATGTTTGATAAACACGCTGATGCAGACAGTTTTCAAATCGAAGAATTATTTTAAGAGTTATTTAATGCTAAAGTTGGACAAAATCGTTCCACTAAAAAAGTTTTATAGCAGCAAAAACTATACATGGCAATGTAATCATTTTTAGATCATTTTATGCGTTAGAATTTGCCGGAGTGCAGATTGCATTAATTTTTTTTATTTTGACTCATTTTTTTAGGTTTTATTTCTATTTTAAATTCAAATTTTCAGCATTTCTAGAGATATTTTTTACAGATTTCAGAAAATTGTACTAATTTAAACTGTTGCCAACTGTATAAAAAGCGGAAGCAATAATGTTTGCTTCAAATTAAAAGTTTATTTACACGTGACTATTATAAACAGGAAAAAAACTTTCAAATTAGAATTAAATAATTACGTATAAAAAGCAGGAATTTATTAAAAATTACGTCATAAAAAGTATATACGTGAATTTTAAAAGAGAAAGGATATTGTAAAATAATAAATTCATTAACATGCGTTAGAAGTCTTAGGAGAAATTACGTCATATTTACGTCACATTATAGTTATTACATAAAATGAACACAAAATAATATTTCAAAAAAGTTTAAATTTAGAAATTGCGCTAGACATTTATTTGATATTTTGAGAATTAATTTAAAATGTCTCATTTAAAAGAACTTTCTTTTCGCTTTGTTAAAAAATACCAGGAGACAAAGACTCTCTTTACTTAATTCCTTTTATATTAGCTTATTTTGAAATGTTGTTACACGTGTATACGTCATCAAGTTATTTTTATTTCGACGTTTTATTTGTGTTTTTATTAATGTTGTACGAATTTATTTGTTCTTTCGTTATTTAAAATAAAAATTATATCAATTTGTATAATTTGGCGAGTGGTTTGGTGATTTATATAATTTGGCGAAATGGGTCGACAGGATAATCAAGTAGTACTGCAGCGGATTTGGCGTTAAAATTCCCCAATCAAAGAGAAATGAATAGAAATTCGTTTATATTGAGATCGCCACTGTTTTTTAAATTATAATTCAATCTTTCGAAATCTTTTTAAAGCCGATCAAATTAGCGTGCATTTAGAGTCTGCGGTGTCTGGACGGGGGTTGGCGAGCGTAGCTCGTAGGGGGCCGAACCCCCTAGTTACATAAAAAAAATAATAATAATAAATTATTTTAGAGGGATGATGTAAGTTGTAATTAATTTTCTCTTTTGATTTAAACGTTCTACGAGTTATGGATAACACGAAACATCACCCATTATCGTTTGCATATAGTATTCTGAAATAAAGTACAAAAAATTTTTTAACAAAAAAAAACGGCTTTTTACATAAGCATGATGCATAAAAATTAATTTTTACAAATGTTACATGCAATTTCTGAATGATTAAACACCAAGATTATTTTAATGCCGTTCTCACAAAAATATATTTCCGCTCAACAACGCGAAACTTTTTGACACGTTTTCTTCTTTCTGACTCATTTTTACTTTCTGCTATCTTTACAAGAAGAAAGTATTGGACTCCTGAAATTTTTCGAATTCCGGTTTTCGACGGGTTTACACGTTTTAGGGGTCAGATATCCCGAAAAACCGATGTTTTTACAAAATGTCAGTCTGTCTCTGAGGGTGAAACAAATTTTGTGGGCGCTCTATCTCAAGAAATAATGCACGGAATCTCTTCTCTCTATTCTAAAAAAAAGTAACTACCGCTGTCACCGCCACCGCCGCCGCCGCCGGTTTTGAATTTTTTGTGACCGGAGGTCTTTCTTCGTTAATATTAAGAAAAATATTGCATACAAAAATATGAAAATCGGTAGTATTATACAGAAATGTTTGATAAACACGCTGATGCAGACAGTTTTCAAATCGAAGAATTATTTTAAGAGATATTTAATGCTAAAGTTGGACAAAATCGTTCCACTAAAAAAGTTTTATAGGAGCAAAAACTATTCATAGGAATTTGATCATTTTTAGATCATTTTATGCGTTAGAATTTGCCGGAGTGCAGATTGCATTAATGTTTTTATTTTGACTAATTTTTTGAGGTTTTATTTCTGTTTTAAATTCAAATTTTCAGCATTTCTAGAGATATTTTTAACAGACTATAGAAAGTGATATTAATTTAAACTGTTGCCAACTGTATAAACAGCGGAAACAATAATGTTTGCTTCAAAAAAATATTTATACGTGTAAATAAATTAAAAATTTGTTTACACTTGACTATTATAAACAGGAAAAAACATTTAGAATTAGAATTAAATAATTATGTACAAAAAGCAGGAACTTATTGAAAAATACGTCATAAAAACTATAATTAAACGTGAATTTTAAGAGAGAAAGGAATTTGTAAAATAATAAATTGCATAATAACATGCGTTAGAAGCCTTAAATAGGAGAAATTACGTCATATTTACGTCACATTTCAGTTATTACATAAAATGAACACAAAATAATATTGCAAAACGGTTTAAATTTAGAAATTGCGCTAGACATTTATTTGATATTTTGAGAGGATACTTTTCAACTATTTTTGTTAGGAAAGCGCAAATAATATTTAATTTCTAACACAAGTATTTTCACGTGAATATTAAAAAGAGAAAGAATAGTTTGGTCAAAATTACGTCAGATTAAGAACGATTAATTTAAAATGTCTCATTTAAAAGAACTTTCTTTTCACTTTGTTAAAAAATACCAGGAGACAAAGACTCTGTTTACTTAATTCCTTTTATATTAGCTTATTTTGAAATGTTGTTACACGTGTCTACTTCATCAAGTTATTTTTATTTCGACGTTTTATTTGTATTTTTACTTTCTTCTATCTTTACAAGAAGAAAGTATTGGATTCGTAAAAATTTTCGACTTCCGGTTTTCGACGGATTTACACGTTTTAGAGGTCAGAGATTCCAAAAAACATGTTTTTAAAAAATGTTTGTCTGGGACTCTGTGAGTCTGTCTGTCTGTCTGTCTGTGTGTATGTGACACAAATTTTGTGGGCGCTCTATCTCAACAACTAATGCACGGAATTTAATAAAAATTTATATTCAAGTAGTCCCTAATATAAGTTGGTGCTGATTAGTTTTTGGTGTAAATCGCCCTACAGGTGGCGCTGCTATGCTGCATTTTCGCGATTTCTGCACTAGCTCTATCTCATGAACTAATGCACGGATTTTCATCAAACTTCAGATTCAGTTAATCCTTGATATGAATTGGTTTTGGTAACGTTTTGGTGTAAATCGCCCAACTGGTGGCTCTTCTATGCAGCATTTTTCACGATTTCCACAATAGGTCAATGTCCAGAACTAATGCACGGATTTTCATCAAACTTCAGATTCAGTTAGACCTTGACATGAACTGATGATTTGTACCTTTTGGTATAAATCGCTCAACAGGTGGCGCTGCTGTACTGCATTTTTTTTGTGATTTCCACAGTAGCTCTAGCTCCAGAACTAATGCACGGATTTTCATCAAACTTTAGATTCCGGTATACCTTAATATGAATTAGTACTGTTTGTGTTTTGGTGCAAATCGCTCAACAGGTGGCGCTGCTATGCTGCATTTTTTCAGAATTTCCCCTACTGTTCTATCTCAATATCTAATGCACGAATTTTTTTTCAAACTTCAAATTCAGGTATACTTTGATATGAATTGGTTCTAAATTGATGTAATTTCTTTTACTATTTAAATGATTTAATTGACGTGATTTATATAGAAGAATGTTTTGTGATGGCCACAACATACTTTTTATTAATGTTGTACTAATTTATTTGTTTTTTCGTTATTTAAAATAAAAATTATGTCAATTAGTATAATTTGGCGAGTGGTTTGGCGATTTATATAATTTGGCGAAATTGGTCGACGGCATAATCAAGTAGTACCGCAACGGATTTGGCGTTAAAATTCCCAATCAAAGAGAAATGAATAGAAATCCGTTTATAGGGAGATCGCCACTGTTTTTTAAATTATAATTCAATCTTTCGAAATCTTTTTAAAGCCGATCAAATTAGCGTGCATTTAGAGTCTACAGTGTCTGGACGGGGTTTGGCGAGCGTAGCTCGTAGGGGGCCGAGCCCCCTAGTTTAATAAAAATTTACATTCAGTCAGTCCCTGACATAAATTGGTGCTGATTAGTTTTAGTGGAAATCCCCAACAGCTGGCGCTGCTATGCTGCATTTTTTACGATTTCCACAATGGCTTTATCTCAAGAATTAATGCACGGATTTTTATGAAACTTCAGATTCAGTTAGTCCTTGACATGAGTTGGTGTTTACTACCTTTTCGTATAAATCGCCCGACAGGTGGCGCTGCTACACAGAATTTTTCACGATTTCCGCAATGGCTCTATGCTCTATCTCAAGAACTAATGCACGGATTTTCATCAAACTTCAGATTCAGTTAGTCTTTGATATGAGTTGGCACTAACTACATTTTGGTGCAAATCGCTCAACAGGTATTGCTGATATGCTGCATTTTTCTGATTCCCGCAATAGTTTTATCTCAAGAAGTAATGCACGGATTAGAGATCTGCACGGGCCGGAATATCCAGGCCCGGCCCGAATGAAAGCTATCTTGGCCCGGCCCGGCCCGGTGCAAAAATTGAAAGTTCCGCCCGAGCCCGGCCCGTATAAAAATCAGTGAAAACAGCCCCGGCCCGACTCAATTTCTACAAAAAAAATCCGTTTATTCTCGCATACAATTAAGATTCTTTTAATTAATACTACATACATTTTTATACACTGTAAAAAAAAATCTGTAGTTCTACAGATGTAAAGTTACATGCTTACTAAACTTTCAACTGTAACTGTACGAAAAAAGCTGCAAATCTACAAAACTAGTTTTTGTAAAGCTACAAAAATCTGTAACTTTACAAATGAATCTGCTAAAATTTCAGTAACCTTACTAAACTTTTATTTGTAACCCTGGCTGCAGTTACATGAAAAGTTCTCGGAATCCCAGTTTCCAAAAAAATTCTTAGTAACCTTACAGATTTTTTGATTTTCGGCGCAAAAGTGTGTCTGTTACATGAAATTTTGTTGTTGCCGTTACATGAAAAGTTCTAGGAATCCCAGTTTCCTAGAAAAACTTTAGTAACTTCACAGATTTTTTTTTACAGTGTAGGAATAACATTACGATATATTTTAGATTACTATGTGTTCGGAAAACAGTAAACACACAATAGTAAACATTAACGATTACTTACAGTGTTTTAGTCATCGTCTCTACAGACATTTCAATATTCAAATAAGGATTCGTTAAAAGATTAATGTAGTTCAGAATAAATGATTAAAAACATGATAACATTTAAAGCTGTATAATAAAAAGTAGATTTTAGAAAATATTTCTCTCATTTTTAAGGCTTTTCTCAAATCCAAAGGAGCTACATTTCGACACATTTATGAATTCATCTCTTTTCGGAAACGCGTAAGATTGGCAGGTATTCTTATTCAGAAACTATGTAAATGCCGTTTTTTTTTTTTCATAGATAAAAGCAATATATCTTTCTGAAAATACTGCCAAAGTTAGCGTTTTGAATCGAATTTCTGGAAGCGATAGCACAGGAAAGGAGAAAAACGTTCAGTCACTTGACAAGAATCTCTGTAATTAATTTATCAAATATGGAGAAAGCTATTCGTTTCCAAATGCCTTCAATAAGTCAGGCCTGTCAATTTTATGCCTTTATAGTTACAAATGAGTCAGAAAATGTGTATGAAAGTTTCATATTGTTGAGCAGTGAATATGAGAACCACTTTAAGGTATATTTCCAAAGATACTATTAACAGAAGTTCATCATCACTATTAATACATTTACAAAACATAATGCCTGTCCTACACATCCTGAGATCGATTAAGACCTGTTCCGTCCCGGCACGAATCTGCTGAAAAAAATTAAACCCGGAGTCAGACATCTAGTAACTGTACGATGTCGATCTCTACGATGGACATGTTATACATATCTGTATTGATTTTGTTAAACTCGCATCGGCTCGTGACACACATTTATACTTCTCGAGAAAATCACATTCATTGAAAATGGCTCGTATTTTTTCTGCTTCGCTTGAATTCTTATATCGGGCCGATAGGCCCGATTATTTTTTTTATCGCTCCGACCCTGCAGGCCCGTTTGAAAATTCGCCTTTATTGCGCCGGGCCGGGTACGGGCCTTGGGACAAGCCCGAGCCCGTGCAGACCTATAGCACGGATTTCAAATAAATTGTAGATTCAGTTACCAACTTGACTCACGTTGTTGCTTATTAGGTTTTAGTATATATCGCCCAACAGGTGGCTCTACTATGCAAAATTTTCCACAATTTCCGCTATAGCTCTACTCAATAACTAATGCATGGATTTTCACGAAATTTCCGATTCAGTTAGAAGTTAACATGAGTTGTCGCTAATTAGATTTTGGTGTAAATCATTTAACCGGTGGCGCTGCTATGCTGCATTTTTCAGAAAGTATTAACATGTATGAGATAGAAGAATGTTTTGTAGATTGCCACATTCAACTAGTTTTATTTACATAAAGGCTTGATACTTGCAGGCGCATGATTATTAAAGGGATTTGCAATCAAACAGTTTTTCTTTTTTCATTTTCCAATAAATAAATTAATTATATCTTGAGTTACAACCGATTATTTTCTAAGAGTAGCAGTTTTTTCCTTTCCTGCTCTGCCACGTCTCGAAATTCAACTCAAAACGCCTACTTTTACTGCATTTTCTGGAAATCCTCTGCCTTTACTGATAAATGGCAAAGCACTTAGAATACATATAATTTCTTAATAAGACCACCTGCCTATTTGATGCGTCTGTGAACAAAAATAAAATTAAAAATGCGCCCGAAAGAAATCAGTTTGGATTTGAGAACAGCTTTTATAAAAGCAATGCTCCTAAAAGTGTTCGTGTATATGTATCGTTTTTACATTCTTATCAATTAGTACAACAATATTTACCTTTTACTTAATATTATAAATATATTTTCTGAAAATTGGACAAGCTTTCTTGATATTTCCCCTTTATGGCATTTAGTGACATTTGATAATTAAAATTTTGATGTGCATTCCATGTTTTTATTACGGATACCCATTAAAAGAAAAACATACTTGAGAAATTTGAAAGGGTTTGGGGAAAAATAATGCGTATGGGAAATTTTAAACATTGCTGAGATTTTAGAACTTCATAAAATAATTTAGTTGATAATTTGATCAGATTTAAATCCCCTTCATACTGGTTTAAGATGAATCCAGATAATTTATCAATATAAACATTTAAATCAAACAACTATTTTTACTTTGTTTATTTTAATTGAAACGTTTATAATTTTACACAATCTTCATGGTGGACTCCGTTTAAAGATCCAAATAAAAATACTTACTTTTTTTATATTGTTTTTATTTTCAAAATGTTAAGTGCAATCTTTTATAAAATTTATAGTACTTTGATGAAAAAAAATGTCAAGTTTCTGGTACTTTTGTCTCGATTTCACTGAAGTTTCATTTTTTTTTTCAATATTCTCCAATTGTGCTTGAGTTAAAATCCGAAATACATTTATAAATATGTTTTTACGTTTTGAAATGACATAAAGACAAGTGAATATTGAAAAACTGAATACGATGACAGATTTTCCTATTCTTTTTAAAACTAACTGCTTTACGCTACTTAATTGCAAATTTTCTGCGTTATAAATAAAAAACGTATTAAATGGGGTTTTGTTTTAAAAAAAGAAAGTGTTTTTTATATTTCTGTATTCAATTAATTTCCTCAGTGAAACCCATTGTAGTTCTATGAGCACCTCGAATTAATAATGTGTGACTTGTACATTGAAATAGAGAACGATATAGCGGGGTGGATCAGGGAGTTTTGTTCATAATATCACACACAAGTTTAAAAAATAGCAATGACCAGAGTCTAGAGACATAAATCAAGAGACCTATTTCAAACACGTGCATATAAACAGCTTTATAAAGGAAAAGGGAAAATAAGTTCCGCGTTTCTGAGGAAAAAAAAAAAAAAAAAAAAAAAAAAAAAGACAGAGCAGGAGAAATATTTTTATGTCAACATTGATTACTGTATTAAAATTTTGTGAAGACACAAGACGGAAATTACCGATATGAACATAAAGTCGTTAATTCTGGGTAGTTTCAATTATCCAGGATTCATTCTAGTTCGGACCAAAAGTAGCATATTAATGGTTAAATTTTATAAAAAGAAGAGAAAATTGAAATATAAAACTGACCCTTAACCACAAAACAATACAAAAAACTGGAGGGGCAAAAGTTCAGTTTTGCCCTGCTCTTGAAAACTAGGGGGACATATGCCCCCGCCAGATTACGCCTATGGAATTTATGCCCATCCATAATGCCTTGGAAGATGAACCCGAAACATCCTGGTTCATGCAAGATGGCGCTAGGGATCATCGAACATCTGAGGTTTCCCCTTTTGAAGAGGGATACTTTTACAACCGCGTGATTGCCTTAGATTACCCGAAATTAACCTGCATGGGTGTGAATTGTCCACCTTATTCACCAGATTTAAATCCGTGTGATTTTTTTTCTTTGGAGCCATCTGAAAGATGTGGTTTACTGCCAAAACCCCACTTCGCTAGCTGAGCTCCAGCGATTAATCTCTTAAGAATGTGCAGACATTCACCTACAAACGCTGCAGAAGGTGTGTGCTAATTTTATTCTAAGACTCCGACATGTTATTGTGATGAATGGAGGGCATATTGAAAATATTGTCATTTAATTTTCAACTATTGATGATGAATGCAGTAGCCACAGAGCCATCTGTCGGTAAGAATTTTAACAAATATAATAAAGTACTCTAAACAAAATTCCAGACTTCAAACATCGGTGTCCTGCAAGAATTTCTTTTTAATATCTTTATTCGTTTGTTTCTTATTCATTTTTAAAAATAGGCACTCCTTTTTGGGACACCCTGTATATATATATATATATATATATAATGATACTCTGATTGGAGCTTTATTGGTATAAAAAGACGATCTATTATATATATATCCGTACTTATATAATGAAATAAGGGCTCCTGGTAATAATTACGTCGATCTTATATAATGATAATCTATCATTAGTGATTGTCGGTGTAAGATTATACATTATGTGAAGTAATGGATGTAGATGAATGTAGGTGTAACAACTTCACTGATTCAATCTTTGCAGATGTTCATCATTTTCCATTCAGATGGGTTTCAGTCGATTGGCGAATGGTCAAAACAATGATATGATTATAAGGAATTTCTCCAGGAGACAAGGAAAGAAGCATATCTGGTTACAGGTTTTTATTTAAAAACATCGAGCGGCAGTTCTCACAAAAATACGATGCAGTGCCATAATAAGTTCTATGTGTTCAACATCTTTAATGGTCAAGAATCATTTTGATTGCATCAAAGGCAAAATCTTTAGAATGAACTACATAGTGTCAGACACACAGCCAGGGGGCAGTTTACACTTCGAAAAATCAGCAAATTCTGCCGGAGAATCGTGTGTAGCCGCTTTTTATTCCCTAAGCGTAGGAATACAAAAATGACGTAGTACGCACTCTAAACCAATTAAGACATACAGATATACGCCATGAAAAGAGAGCTGAGAGAGGAGCAGATGGATAAGAAAGCAAAAAGGAAACCCCAGAATTA
Organism: Maratus speciosus; assembly: GCA_963932465.1. Classification (NCBI taxonomy): domain Eukaryota; kingdom Metazoa; phylum Arthropoda; class Arachnida; order Araneae; family Salticidae; genus Maratus; species Maratus speciosus. Next base: position 352,358,285 of record OZ010799.1, on the reverse strand, counting down.
AGCGTGGGAAAGGAAATTCTCGGCTGGAATAAAATGGCTACCAAAACGAATATTTTAAAACACGAAAGATCGAAAATGGAACATTTAATTTAAGAATACTAAAAGCGAAATAATTAAGTGAATTAGACAAGTGAGACATTAAATTAAAGGGCATTTAACAGAGTTAACGATAATGATTAATAGTAAAGATTTAATGAATATAGAGTAGTAATTTAGAATAGTACAGGGAAATCGCGAAGGAAGATTTAATATCATATATATCTATATATATGTATATACAAAACAATTTCAGAAAATCCAACATCAGGGAGCTTGCAATAGGTAGTATTTCATACAATATCTACCTCAAATATTGTCGACAAAAATTTGAAAGTAATGCTTTTCGTTATTACTTATTTTTTAAGTATGGTCAATAACTCCACTAACGGACGCGATCGTTATTTTGGAAAATAAATAACTTATGAATAATTTTTAACAGTTAAGACAAATACGTTACAACTAAAAGACATTACTTTTCGGAATTTTAAGGGGACACAGGATCTTTGATTTTCTCAAAACGATAAAAAACATTGCCTTTTTTAAACTACCAAAACACAAGTAATATACAATTAAGATCTTTTATTTTAATTTCTGGCTAAAGTATATATTCTTAACTATATTATCCAGAAAAAGAAATGTTGTATTTACAAAATTAATATTTAAATTTTAAATTTATAAATCCGTCTCACAAATGGGTGAATTAATTTCATTAAGTGCTGCGCCCATGACAAAATTCAAAATTATGCATATAGAAAACAGTTTTTTTTAACAAAATAGAATCGTAGTACACCTGCTTCCCAGTTAAAACCAAAATATACACTAAGAGTTTCGTTCAAAATTTAATTTTAGCACAAAACTTAAAAAAATATCAAAATTTTCAAAAAAATTCAAGTTTTTCAACAGAAAAAAAATATATATACATATGTAACTAGATAACAGGAATTCTGTTTTTTCAGAAATTAGTATCGCCCCCGATGAAAAAAAAATATATATGTATATAAATATAGATAGTTGATTTTTTAGACTACAAACACGCGCTTTTATTTTACATAAAATGACGTCATCGCAGCCGCTAAAGTATTCCTCAATTACGATGCAGTCTAAAACAACATCTACAGTAAAATATGATAGGACGTGACTATCCATGAATAATACATGAATCCAAAAAAAAAGAGGTTTCGTCATTCAAGAAACTGGACAAAAAAAAAAAATCGGCTATTTCATGATTCATATGCCTTCATTTGTTTGTAATATTAATATGGATACTTAAAATTAAATTTAGTTTATAATAGCTCCACGTTTTATCAGAAATCATCCATTTATATTTTTTCAAACAAGCACGTACTTTCATTACTTTTGTTTTTATTTTTTATGAGAAAATGGCAACAAAACGATATAATTGCTAATTTTCAACTATTTTCACTTTACTTTCCACAGAAGAGGAGTACTTGAGTTATTAAAATATTAAAGAAATGGTGTTAAAAACTACAAAAAAATTAATATCTCAAAAATAAATTGAGATGCAATTTTCAAACAAATTGCATATAAAAGTACTTTTTTCCCCAATACGACAGTATAAAAATTGAAAATGTGCGATGCTTAGAAGTTAAAAAAATTGCATTAGAGATTATTCCGTACAATGATACATTTGCTTTGTTTTATGGCTGGCTTATACAACGTAACGTTAGTTTTTGGTTAATAGGTTGGAACGTTAATAGGTTGGAGAAAGAAATAGCATAACGGGGGCTAAAAATATATGAGTTGTTTTGGTTTTAGCATAAAGACTACAGAAAACGCATATTTGATTAATTGTTTTTAAAGTTGTAGCTTATATAGTTAAAAGTAATATTGTTCGGAAACTCCAAATTTACTAACCACATAAAACGTGTTTTTAAGTTTCAGTATCTACGGACCTTCTATTGTACTTACCGTCTATAAATGATTATAACTCAAGAAATAATGCAGATTTATGAATGGGCCTATTGTTGAGAAATTTTAAAAGATTCAGAATAAAACAAAAACCGAAAACTAATTTTTTGAAAATTTAAAGGTCCTGTGCCCCCTTGAAAGAAAATTCTTATTTGAGTTACATTTTACTGTAGTGTTAGCTACTAGTTAGGTATAAATAACTGGGTGTTTCAGCCTATATCAAGAATATCTATTGCAATATTTCCGTAAAATAATTTAAAATCAAATCTTCAGTATTATACTAAAAATGTTTTTTTTTCTTTTTTATTGAAAGGAGTAAAATTCCCATCACACATAGCTGCACTAAATTCGTTCTTTGTACACCATTTCTTCAAAACGCATTTCTAAATAATTTAATTACATTGTTCAATATTACATCAACATAAATATATAGCACAATTTATAGTATACCTGATGCGATAATTTTTTAGTAAAATACTTTAAATTCGACTCTTTGAATTTCATACCGAAAACAATTTCTTTTCACTAAAGAGAAGCAAAATTCTCGCCAAAAATAGTTTCACTATCTCGGCCTTTGTATGTCATTACTTCAAAGGGCATTTCTAAGTAAAAAAAAATCACCTTCTTAAACATAATATAAACCTCCTTATATAGATCTAGAATATCTCACGCAACATTTTCCTAGAATGATTTAAATTCAAATCTTCGATATTATACTGAAAATATTTCTTTTGAACAAAGTACGTTCATTGTATTTCATAGCGTATTTCTGAACAATAAAATCATATTCTTCAACATTACATGGACGTAAATATATAGAACACAATAGGGAATAGCTGATGCGACATTTCTGTAAAATACTTAAATTCTACTCATCGAAATTTATACCAAAAATAATTTATTTTCACCAAAGAGAAGCGAATTTCTCGCCACAAATGGTTTCGCGACACACGCTCATTGTATATCATTAATTCAATCGGCATTTCTGAGTAAAAAAAATCAATTTCTTCAATATTACACAGAAATCCCTATATAGAACTGTATAGAATATCTTTCGCAACATTTACAAAAAGGAATTTATTTTCACCAAAGAGAAGCAAAATTCTTGCCACAAATACTCTCGCTATATTCGCTCTTTCTGCATCATTACACAAAAAGGCGTTTCTGAGGAAAAAAAAACTTTTTTCAACATTATACAGACATCCTTATCTAGAACTATTTCCAGAATATATGATGCAACAATTCCGTAAAAGAATTTAAAATCGTCTTCAATATTACACAGCAAATATTTCTTTTGACCGAAAACATATTTCTTTCGAACAATGTACAGTCGTGAAAAAAAAAAAAGTAAACACCCCCTACTAACTTCTCAACAAATTATCGTAGAAGAAAGTTACTAGTACCGAACGATTGGAAATAAAGTCTACTTTTAAATGATGTATATAAAATTTGTTTAAGGGGCCATCTACATATTAAAACGGACCATAACTTTGTTTTTTTCAATAGCAGTACACAATTCTGACAGCATAAATGAACTCTACACCTCTGAATTAGCCTATAAACAAATTTTTATGCAATTCGTGCCATACGTTTACGAGAAATTAATTATTTTAAAACGAGCGTATTTTAAGGACTGTATCCAAATTGAAATTCCGAACTCGGTTGTTAACCGAGAGAGCCGCCTTCTTGATCAAGGCACATTTAAGCGTCAATGAAAACTGTTTCATTACAGGATAGCAGAATAAATTTCAAAAATTTACTCACTTCTATCATAGACGGCCCCAACCATCATTTTGCCGTTTTTTAAGCATAATTTGAAAACTACTTGGAAGAAAAATGTGAAATTTTGGATTTCCATAAAGCAGGACTAAATAAATCTAAATCCATCAGAAAAATTGTATGTTGCATTTCATAATTTTTTCGAATATTAATTTCAGAAATCATAATTCATATCATAAAATTATAAAAATTACAAATTCAACGTATTTATGTTTGGGTATATTGGCATTATAGCTATACAAAAAATTAGCTCCTTAGGAGCATAATTTCATTAGATATAAATAAAAATATGAAAATGTAATTTAACATTAGAAGTACTAAATTTTGAATGTCTATAATTCAAAAACGTATCATTCGAATAACTTAAAATTTAGTTTCTAGGCATATTTTGTATCGACAATTTGAAATATTTCTTTAAATTTGGGTACTGCCTTTGAAAAAGATGAAGTTTCGATTCGTTTTAATATGCATATGGCCCCCTAAGCAAATTTTAAACACACCATTTAAAAGTAGACTTTATTTCCAATCGTCCGGTACCAGTAAATTTCGTCTACGATAATTTGTTGAGGAGTTAGTAGGGGGTGCTTACTTTTTTTTCCCACGACTATACGTTCATTGTTCTTCATCGCAAATAATTGATTAATTAAATCACATTCTAAACACATTATATGGACATAAATATATATAACAATATTTTTTTAAATATAATAACTGATATACTACTATACTGCTATTCTAACTGAGAATAAATGATGCAACATTTCTGAAAATACTTTAAATTCGACACTTCAAAATTTACACCGAATATAATGTATTTTCACCAAAAGGATGCAAAATTCCCGCCACATATCATTTAACTATACTCGATATTTGTATATAATTACTTTAAAAGTCATTTCTGACTAAAAAATCTCTTTATTGGACATTATATAGACCTCCTTATATAGAGTTGCATATAGAATATCAGACGCAACATTTAAGTAAAATAACTTACATTCAGCATTCAGTATTGTAATGAAAATATTCATTTGACCGAAAAAAATAAAATTCTCATCATACATAGTTCAACTAAACTAGTTCTTTGTACATCATTATTTGAAAGCGCATTTCTGAATAATTAAATTACATTCTTCAACATTATACAGGCATAAATATATAGAATAATATAGATAAAAACAAATGCATCTTTTCAGTGAAATAACTTAAATTCGACTCTCCGAAATCTATACGAAAGGAATTTATTTTCGCCAAAGAGAAGCAAAATTCTCGCCACAAACACTCTCAATATATTCGCTCTTTGTGCATCATTACTTCAAAAGGCATTTCTGAGGAATAAATAACTTTTTTTACACTATGCAGACATCCTTATCTAGAACTATATCTATATTATCTCATGCAACAGTTTCGTAAAACAATTTAAACTCAAGTCTCCAATATTACACTATAATTTTTTTTTTTTTTTTTTGACAGAAAATATATTTTTTTCAAAAAATGTGCGTTCAATGTTCTTCATTGAGTTTTTCTGAATAATTAAATAACATTCTTCAACATTACATGGACATAAAAGATAGAAGAATATATTGTTCTATATATTAACTCATATACTACAATACCGATGTACTACAATATATATTAACAAAGAATAACTGATGCGACATTTTTGTAATATAATTTAAAATACGACTCTTCGAACTTCATAATGAAAATAATTTATTTTCACCAAAGAAAAGCTAAATTCTTGACACAGACAGTTTAACTACACTGGTGTCCAAAATTAAGGACCAATCACAAAATGCTAATTTTCAGGTACGCGAATACTCAAAAAGAAATAATATAATTCGAATAATTACTATCTCTACAACACAGCTAGTTCATATAACATCTCATTCATGTTACACATGGTCACAAGTGTCACAGTCACTACGGTGAAGCAAAAAATAGGAAATTTCATACATCTCATTATGAGTCTCAAATGATCACTATATGTGCCTCCACTGAGGCGTCAATGTGACTGCTGATTTGTGACGAGTCATCGGATGACTTTACAATGTAGTTACATTCTGACTCTCATGTGACTGTCATCTGCAGACTCAATTTTAATGTCATTGTGAACGCTGCAATGTGATAAGTTACCAAATAATGTCACATTAAAGTCACATGATGACTTTCAGGTGACAGAGAGACTACTCTGAAGTCACCATTGTGCTCTTTTGTGAAAAGTCACCATGTGACTATAATGTGATATTATTTGGTGACTTATCCTAATGCAACGTTCATGATGACTTTGAAATTGAGTCTAAAAATGACAGTCACATGAGAGTCACAATGTAACTACATTGTAATGTCACCTGGTGACTCGTCACAAAGCAGCAGTCACATTGACGACTCAGTAGAGTCACATATAATGATCATTTGAGACTCACAAAGAGACATGTTGAATTTCCTATTTTTTGTTTCACCGTAGTTACTCTGACACTCGTGACCACGTGTGACATGAATGAGATGCTATATGGACTAGCTGTGTTGTAGGGATAGTAATTATTTGAATTATACAATTGCCTTTTGAGTATTCGCTTACTTAAAAAATTAGCATTTTCTGACTGGTCCTAAATTTTGGACACCAGTGTACATTCGCTCTTTGTGCATCATTATTTCAAAAGGCATTTCTGAGGAATAAATAACTTTTTTCAACATTATATAGACATCCTTATCTAGAACTACATTTATAATATCTGATGCAACAGTTCCGTAAAATAATTTAAGCTCATGTCTTCAATATTACACTACAAATATTTCTTTTGACCGAAAACATATTTCTTTCGAACAATGTGCGTTCAATGTTTTTCATAGAGTATTTCTGAATAATTAAATCGCATTCTTCAACATTATATGGACATAAATATATAGAAGAATATATTATTCTATATATTAACTATTATACTACTATACTCATGTAATACTATGCATATTAACACAGAATAACTGATGCGACATTTCTGTAAAATACTTTAAATTCGACTCTTAGAAATTTATACCGAAAATAATTTATTTTCACAAAAGACAAGCTAAATTCTCGCCACGGACAGTTTAACTACATTCGCTCTTTGTATGTCATTACATCAAAGAGAATTTCTGAGTAAACAAATCACATTCCTGAACATTGTGAGAGAAAATCATTTCATGTGCTTTTATTTGCAATACATCTTTAACTATAGAATAAGATAAAATGATGATACACTTAAAATATGAGTATAAATTTTTTCGCTGTTTCTTTGTTTATAGGGACCTCGTTTGTACATAGCTTTTTAATTCTGTCTTTCATTTATGTTTAAAAACCAGAGGAGCGAACCCGTTCAATCGTTACAATAATTTAAACATTAATTAATGAATGAAATGTGGTTAACTTTCTTTAACTCATGAAATCTTCCTTTTCGGATCTATTTAAAGATAATTTATAATCACTCTTTTTTATTTATACAGGGTGTTCAAAAATTCGACAGACAAATTCAGAGGGTTGACTGTAGGCATCAAGAGTATGAAAAATTGTCATAGAACATGTAGTCACAAACCACTTATTAAGTCACAAATACATAGTATTTCATCCTAACTGAGCTGGGGTTAACGGTAATGATTTCGAGAATGATAAAAACATTCTAATAAAAATGCAACGATATCTGTGAAATGTGATAACATCCAGAAAAGATCTAGAAAAAGAATGTTGCTCAAGCTATCGATTATACCGTATGAACAGTCTAAAATGTGGGGTGTCAAATGCATACGGTTTGCGCATATAATGCAAATTTCTACCACTTTTGTTTGGTGTTATAACAATTACAACAAAGCTGAGAATGTTTATTAAATGTTTTATTATAATATACTTCAATTTTCTGAAAGTTATTACCGTCAACCAAAATTGAGTTAGGATGAAACATTCTGTATTTTTGATTAAATATGTGGTATGCGACCCCATGTTCTACGGCAATTTTTCATCATCTTGATACCTACTATCACACTTCTGAATTTGTCGGTCGAATTTGGAAACACCTTGTATATTTACTTTCGGTTGAAAAAAACATTACATTCATTTTTACTTTCTTCTATATTTCCAAGAAGAAAGTATTGGATTCATGAAATTTTTCGAATTCCAGTTTTCGACGGAATTACACGTTTTAGGGGTCAGAGATTCCAAAAAATATATTTTTACAAAATGTCTGTATGTGAGTCTGTGAGTCTGTCTGTCTGTCTGTGTGTATGTGACACAAATTTTGTGGGAGCTCTATCTCAAGAACTAATGCACGGAATTTAATAAAAATTTATATTCAGTTAGTCCCTAATACAAATTGATGCTGATTAGTTTTTGGTGTAAATCGCTCAACAGGTGGCGCTGCTACGCTGCATTTTTCACGATTTTTGCAATAGCTCTATCTCAAGAACTAATGCACGGATTTTGATCAAATTTCAGATTTCGTTAGTCCTTGATATGAGTTGATGCTGATTACGTTTTGGTGTAAATCGCCCAACAGGAGGCGCTGTTATGAGGAATTTTTCAGGATTTACACGATTTCCTCAATAGCTCTATCTTAAGAACTAACGCACGGATTTTCATCAAACTTCAGATTCAGTTAGTCCTTGATATGACTTGCTACTGATTATGTGTTGGTGTAAATCGACCAACAGGTGACGCTTCTGTGCTGCCTTTTTCACGATTGCCTCAATAGTTCTATCTATAGAACTAATGGACGAATTTTCATCTAACTTCAGATTTAGTTGTATGTTGACACAAGTTGTTGTTAATTAGATTTTGGTGTTAATCACCCAATAGGTGGCGCTGCAATGCAAAAATTTTCCCGATTTTCGCAATAGCTGTATGCTCAAAAACTAATGCACGGATTTTCTCCAAAGTTCAGATTCAGTCAGACGTTGACATAAATTATTGCTGATTAGGATTTGGTATAAATCACCCAATAGGTGGCGCTGCTAGGCAGCATTTTGCTGGATTTAGACGATTTCAGCGATAGTCATATCTCAAGAACTAATGGACGGAATTTCCTACATTTAGAATCCTCATGAGATGCATACATTGCCATTTAATTTTGGCAGTGTGATAGCGAATTTTGAAGTGTTAACATGTATGAGATAGAAGGAAGTTTTGGGATTGGTACATTCGACTAGTTTTATTATATACACTTTATTATTTTATGCTTTGTTGAGCTGAATAAATATCTTTAATATTTTAAATAATGTTTCAAATCAAACAATATCTAATACAGTCGAATCCCATAAAAAAATTTACTGTATCTGCGATATCTGTTAATTACAATAAAATTTCTTCAAAAAAACCTTTTGTTTTCACACTTTTTTCTTAGCGGTCATTTTTTGAGTTCTGGAAAGTGCTTATGACTTTATATATAAAATAACAAGGTTTTTTCTTAGTGAGGGAACCGAAATTTATAGCAGGATACTAATTTAAAGCTACCAACACTTTAAAATGGATAACATTTTAAACTTTACAATTTTTTTTATTTAATAAGATTTTTAAATCATAAGTACGGGATTTGAACCAAAATTTCGTATCGATTCAGGAGCTTTTATTCATCATATCCTTTAGTAGGATTGGTAAATAATTTTAATTGTGGTTACACCAGTATTTTCAAATAAGGTTAATTTTATTATACACTACTTAAAGATATATCTGACATTCCTTTTCGATTTTTCTGAAAACTTCCAAAATTTTGTTATGCCGTTTCATTCTATAGAGTTTGCTAAAAAAAAAAAAAAATCTGCTGTATTTCTTTCTTATACTCGATTTCTGAAAATATTTCCAGCTATCCCACTTAATTTGGCATCAATATTTTTTTGATAAATTAAAATTGAATGCCACAATAAAAATGTTCATATAAATTAGTAAAGATAAAAAGACAACTTGGCTTTATTATTGCTGCAATTTCATTAAGTTTTCACAATCCCAAAGATAAACAATGTAATTTTTAATACTTACCAAGCATGTTCTTTATCTATATTTTTTTTCTAAAAATACACTGTAAAAAGACAAATGTTTTTTAATCTGCGAAAATATACTGTTAAAAATATCCCTGTAAAATTATGGGCAGGGGCCGGCAGCAGAGTTTCCAGTCATATCCCGTAAAAAAAAAAAAATCCATGTCCATCATTTTGTGCAGCTCGTAATTTTACGGGGCAAAGTAACACAATTCCTAACTGGAATATTCTGGCCATCACAAAACTTTCTTCTATATAAATCGTCGTCAATTAAATCAATTAAATAGTACAAAAGAAATAGATCAATTTAGCACCATTTCATGTCAAAGTGTATCTGAATTTGCAGTTTGATGAAAATTCGCGCATTAGTTCTTTTGATAGAGCTATAGCTGAAATTCACAAAATTGTAGCATAGCAGCGCCACCTGTTGAGCGATTTGCACCAAAACATAAACAGCACTAATTGATATCAAGGTATACCTGAATCTAAAGTTTCATGAAAATTCGTGCCTTAGTTATTGAGATACAGCTATAGTAAAAATTCTGAAAAATGCAGCATAGCAGCTCCACGTGCTGAGCGATTTCCACCAAACCATAAACAGCTGTAATTCATATCAAAGTATACCTCAATCTGAAGTTTGATGAAAATCCGCGCATTAGTTCTTGAGATAAAGCTATTGGGGAAATCGCAAAAAATGTCAACTTATGTCAACTTATGTCAAGGACTAACAGAATCTGAAGTTTGATCAAAATCCGTGCATTAGTTTGGGAGATTGAGGTATTGTGGAAATCGTGAAAATGGCTGCATAGCAGCGCCACCTGTTGACCACAACACCAAAAATTTTTGCACCAAATTGATTTACACCAAAAACTAATCAGCACCTGTTTATATCTGGACTAACTGAATACAAATTTTTATTAAATTCCGTACATTAGCTCTTGTGATAGAACGCCCACAATATTTGTGTCACACACATACAGACAGACAGACAAACAGACTCACAGACAGAAATTTTGTAAAAACATGTTTTTCGGAATCTCTGACTCCTAAAACGTGTAAATCCGTCGAAAACCGAGAGTCGAAAATTTTCCCGAATCCAATACTTTCTTCTTGTAAAGATAGAAGAAAGTAAAAAAAGGATGTAATGTACGTTAAAACACAATAACACTTTACTTACTGTTCCGTAGCACGTAGCACATTAGATAATCATCACAGAATCGCTATTTTGGCGGGTTAAAAATATGTTACTTTCGCGGTTAAGTGACATTATTTTTGGAAACACGACAGAAATAATACTTTGAACTCTACCTGAGGAAACTGTATGGGCTCGTACCGTATTTTTGTTAACAGGTGGGCTAGAACTTTAAGAATATGTGGATTGCCCATAAATGTCTGAGGCATAAGGCTGCTCATTTAATGGATCAGACCGTTTTTCATCAAATAAGGCTGTTGCCCGTGAAAACTGAAGGGCAAACGCTCATAAATTTACAGTTTTTTCTGAGAGTGTAATACAACCACATACGAAAATACACACTACGAAATACAAAGTTCTTCCGAATTCCCCAAGATTTCAAGAAGCGTCATTTATCTTAAGAACGTGGTGAACCAATAGATTTTCGAGATTTAAAGAAACATTTATAAACATAAAGTTCTATTTTTGCTAACAGCGCTATTCGGAAACGTTCGAAAAGAGTTTTTATAATGTGCTAATCAGTTTAGTCAACTGAAATATAGGTCTTTAGGCTGCTACCAATTTTCGCACAAATGGAAAATTTACGAAATGTTTTAGTGCTTTATTTGACGTAGCAATTAGTTATGATTTCTTCAAATTTCCCATCATTCTGTTGTACATATTAACCTATTTATTCAATATTGTACATTTTTTTAGAAAAGCTCTCCGAATGTAGCAAAATACCTTAAATATAATTCATACCGTAGAATATCAAGAAAATTTCGAAGGTCTCTTCTGCTTTGAAAGCAAGAATTCGAATACACATTGTGAATTTATATGGGAAATTTAAATTATTTTTCATTGATATTCGAAAATGTATAATACATGGTTTTTCTTACTTAGATAAATAATAATAAAATGGTATAGGTAATACCCAATCAAATAAATTAAAGTATGACATTTTGATAGTCGATTTATTTAGTATAATTTTAAAAGATTTCAAATTATCCTGAAAAGAATTTATTTTTTATCAGAGATTTCGAAATTCTCTGCACAAACGGAATCAGAAATCTTGTTCTTCATACGTCATCATTGCAAAGTACAATCATTACTAAGCAAATCACGATTTTCAATATTCTCCCGGAGGATTTTAAATGGACTTTTCTTTCTTGTGTTTCTTTAACTATCAAAAGAGGGAGAAAGTAATGACGCTATATTTAGCATATAGATATATTTAAAAGAATACATATATAACTATATCTAAGTATATTTTTTATAGTACTGATTCTTTGTAAGTAGACATCTTTTTCTGGTAAAGGAATATCTTATGAAGGAATGATTGAAGAAATTTTGGAACACATGTGTTGTCTATCACATTGGACAATATATTTCGTATACGCATATTTAATACATATGTATAGAATTTAAGTTTTATTTCTCATTGTAAAGAGGTATACATAGTACGTAACGCGTATTTCTTCTTTATTACATTGATAATATCAGAAGAAGGCATTAAGAAAATTACTGACGTGAATCCTTGTAGTTATGTTTTTAAATTTGTTTAAATTATTTCTTCTTTATTACATTGATAATATCAGAAGAAGGTATTACAGAAAATTACTAACGTGAATCCTTGTAATTATGATTTTAAATTTGTGTGGGTAGCTCATTTTTACTTTCTTCTATCTTTACAAGAAGAAAGTATTGTATTCGTGAAAATTTCGACTTTCGGTTTTCGACGAATTTACACGTTTTAGGGGTCAGAGGTTCCGAAAACATGTTTTTAGGAAATGTCTGTCTGTGAGTCTGTGCATCTGTGAGCCTGTCTGTCTGTATGTGACACAAATATTGTGGGCGCTCTATCTCAAGAACTAATGCACGGAATTTAATAAAAATTTAAATTCTGTTAGTCCCTGATATAAATTGGGGCTGATTAGTTTTTGGTGCAAATCGCTCAACAGGTGGCGCTGCTATGCAGCCTTTTCCACGATTTCCTCAATAGCTCAATCTCCAGAACTAATGCACGGATTTTCATCAAACTTCAGATTCAGTTAGTCCTTTATATGACTTGATGCTGATTACGTGTTGGTGTAAATCACTCAACAGGTGGCCCTGCTATACTGCATTTTTTACGACTTCCGCAATAGCTATATCTCAACAACTAATACTTGGATTTTCATCAAACTTCAGATTCAATTATATTTTGATATGAATTAGTGCTGTTTGTGCTTTGGTGCAAATTGATCTGCAGGTGGCGCTGCTATGCTGTACTTTTCAGAAGTTCCATTATAGCTGTATCTCAAGAACTAATACAATAAATTTCACCAAACTTAAGAATCAGTTAAACCTTGACATGAATTGGCATTTTGTACATTTTGGTGTAAATCACTCAACAGGTGACGCGGCTATGCTGTATTTTTCAGAATTTCCACTATAGGTGTATCTCAAGAGCTAATGCACGAATTTTCAACAAACTTTAGATTCAGTTAGTCCTTGACAGGAATTAACATTTTATACAGTTTCATGTAAATCGCTCAATAGGTGGCGCTTCTATGCTGTTTTTGTGATTGCAGCAATATCTCTATCTCAAGAACTAATGCTTGGATTTTCAACGAACTTCAGATCCATTTCTACATGGATATCAATTATTGCTGTTTATGTATTGGTGTAAATCACTCAACAGGTGGCGCTGCTATGCTACATTTTCCAGAATTTCTGCTATAGTTCTATCTCAATAACTAAGGCACGAATTTTTTATCAAACTTCAAATTCAGATACACTTTGATATGAATTGGTGCTAAATTGATGTAATTTATAGTACTATTTAAATGATTTAATTGACGGGATTTATATAGAAGAAAGTTTTGTGATGGTCACAACATACTAGTTTCTTTTAAAATACACTTGAGCTTAAGAAGTTGAATAAGCAGTCGTTTATGCTTAAAAAGTTTCATTGATATAGAGAAAGGTCCGGTATTATAGAGTGGTCGTATAATATGGAATACTGCAATTTCGGGAGAATAGGGCATTGCAATCATGCATAAATCTGCCATACGACGCTCTAGTTCTCCCATGATTCACTGCACTCAATTCTGTATGGATATCTGTTGTTGGAGCGACACAGTAAAGTTCTAATAATAAGCTTGAAGCAGCAGCGGTGGCTCGGTAATTTCAGCTTTAATTTGTGTAATTTCCCTTTTTAATTTTTTTTAGCTTGCCTTTCGCGAGAGTCTCTTATACTTGGGACGTGACTGGGGACCTATAAACCTGGATTCCGCATATGAGTCGGAATAAGAGAAGAAAAGCGTAAATGACCGCGGACAGAAAGAGGCCTCTCACCACGGCGGTTGACCCGCCCACGCGCCCCCGACCGACGAACGAGACTAATTATAAGCTCGACGCATTAGCGGTCGTTCGGTAGCTTCAGGTGTAATTTCCCCGTTTAAATTTGTCCGGTTTTATTTTTTTTTCAACCTGGCTTCTACTAGAGTCTCTTATACTCGAGACGTGGCTGGGGACCAATGAACTTGGCTTTCGCTAGATTCTCTTATACTCGAGACGTGGCTGGGGACCTATGTACCTGGCTTCCGCTAGATACTCTTATACTCGGGACGTGGCCGGGGACTTATGAACCTGGCTTCCGCTAGGTTCTCTTATACTCGAGACGTGGCTGGGGACCTATGAACTTGGCTTCCGCTAGATTCTCTTATACTCGAGACGTGGCTGGGGATTTATGAACCTGGTTTCCGCTAGATTCTCTTATACTCGAGACGTGGCAGGGGACGTATGAACCTGGCTTCCACAAAAGAGTCGGAATAAGAGAAGAAAAGCGTAAAGGACCGCGGACGGAAAGAGAACCGGCAATCTTACAAGGGAACCACTTTTGGTGTTGCTCGCACCTAGCATTGAGACCTGGTTCATTTTAAAGCCCTATATTATGAAGTTTGAGAATCTATAAAATTTTTCTGTTAAAATAATATTTCTTGATTATACAGCAGCATAACTTTCTGAAAATGCAATTTTCGAGACCACTTATCGGACTATTAAGATTGAATATTTTTTAAAGGAAATCATTTAAAAATAAAAACTAGTTAATAATAAGTATAAAATATTGAAAAAGTTTGAAAATTCCTTCAAAAACCCACGAATTTGATTTTGAAAATTTGCAACTTTATATTCATATTTTTGGCGGGGAAACAGTTGGCGTTTATTTTCAAAAGTAGAGCTTTCCGGCAACCCTAGCCAAATGTCATAGCTAAATTTGTAATAGCTAGAAATTGCAATGTCTGACCTATTTCTCCACAGTAATTTTTTTAAATTGTGTAAAAATATTAATTTACTTTATGATTACTTTTACCGAAGGACCATTTAATACAGCAACATTTCATTTTAAACATTCGAAACTTTATTTCATTCGATTTCAAAAGAAAATAGTTTGGTTATTTTGTATTTCACTAAAAAATAATTTTCAATGATCTTCGAAGCTTTTATAGAATTATATTTATTACTTATATATTAATCGTCTGAATAGAAAAAAAATAAAAACATAATATTTGTTTATTATGCTATCAATTAAAAAAAAATCGCAATCTGATATAATTCTAGTAATATGTTCTGTACATTTTCTCTTTGGATAAAGCGGGCGGAAAAATTGTAGCGCCATATTTGGCGACTTAACTCACTTTTGGCGTGAAATAAACAAATAAATATGTAATAATAAAAAAATAAAAGTATAAAAAAGTATATAAAATATTATTTTAACAGAGAAATTTTTTCGGTTCTCTAACTTTTATGTATAGGGCTACAAAACGCACCAGGTCACGATGGTAGGTGCGAGCAACACCAAAAGTGGTTCCCTTGTTAGTTGCAGTTTTTTGCAGGTAATTTTTATAAAATTCGTATTAATTGTAAAATCTCATTGTCGGTAATGTTAAACAAGTTCAGTATAAAGTTGAGCAGTTATGATTATTGCTGAGTTAGTCAGTTTTCCTCTGTGCTAGCTTGTTGACGAGTGAAGTGGCTATGTTTATCAAGTTTGTTTTTCTGCTAGATATATGATAATATTCTGCTAATATTAGTAGACAGGTGTTTTAAGACGAATCAAAGAATTTTGGTTGTTTTTTAAGGGGGTCTCAGTACTCTTAAAGCTTTAAAAATTTCGAAATTTTAATGTTTTTAGATGTTAAACGCCCATCTTTTCTGAAGATTTTGATATAATTGCTTCCTTGAAATTCCCATTAAAACAGAAGTTATGACTTTTAGAATTATATCCGCCCAATAGCTGAAGTGGCATTTCCGAAACTTTGAAGCTATTTTTCTCCAAACGACGTTTTTGGATATAAAGCACTGGATATCTCAAAAGCTTCTGAATGTTTTTTCATGAAATTTTCAAAACATATGTTAAATATTAGTCTGTATAAAAGGAACCTAAAATTTTCTTTTTATTGTTTCAAAAAACATTTTTTAGCTGATTATACTGCTGAAATTTTCAAAATTTTTGTAAAAGCTAAATACATCTTTGTACTAAAAATATAAAAATGCTTTAAATAGAAATTTATTTAGGTACAGAGTAATTTTTACAATCTGAAGTATAATGTTCCACAAAAAATTTCATTCAAGTTGAAAAATTTATTTTATAATCTTGCGCGTAAGCTGGTATATCAATTTTCTGCTCGACAAATTTCTGACAATTGGAGCCCTTTTTAAAAACTAATTCTGCATCCTACCGTTTTTTAAATACATGGAATGAAAGAACACAATTATATCTTTCATCCCAATAAAATTTTGTTTTAAAATCACACACATTTTAAGATATTAAATGTTGAAAATGGTCTTTTAATTTTCATTTTTTCAAAAGAAAGTTTAAAAACCATCTATGTATACTACGGGGCTCTGCCCCCTGCAAGCTACGTTCGCCAACCCCCGTTTAGACACAGCAGAATCTAAAAACACGCTAATCTGCTGGGTTTTTTAAATATTAGAGAAGATTGAATTACACTGAAAAAAGCTGTGCAGATCTCCCTGTAAACGGGTTTCCATTCAATTTCCTTTGATTTCAAAAAATTAAGGCCGAATCAGTTGCTGTTAAGACATCCAATGGTTGTTTCCGTTATTGATTAAAGAGGATGTGTTAAACATGTGAAAAGAAGCTAAAATAAAATGAATGAAGTATACAGAGTCTTTGTAGTTTTAAAACAATCTCTATAACAATAGCCTAAGTCACGTGACTACCATCAACAGTTCCGGGCGGACTACTTCGCGTTTTATATCCTAGGTGCCATTTTGGTACTTAAATGTTAGCCAGGCACAGGTGATAAGTCGTCAAATATTATTCCATCGCCATCATTTCAGCTATATTATAATAGTTCAAGTCATCAACTGCCATAAACAAATACGGTCTGATCCCTTCGCTTTCATATGAAAGTTTGGCACAGATGTCATATACGCCAATACCCAAATATTGGTGCAATTTTTTCCGACGCCAATTTGGGAAAGCATCAACAGCATTAACAACATCCGGCTTACCGTATCAAGCAAAATAACGATACTTTGGTGCCTGTTAAGTACCCGTTACGTATATGACATTGGCGTCAGAAAAGAATCGCGCCAATATGGGGCAGCATATGACATCTGTGCCGAAAGTTTTCCATTTTGATTAAAAAAAAAAAATGAATAAAACTACATAAAGTTGCCATGGAATCTTTGGTACTGTTACGCTAGCCGGGGGTAAATCTCGGGAATAGCTTTTTTTTAACTCGCCAGTTAGCTTTTTTTTTTCCAGTGGTAAATTTAAACATTGATTTGAAGTTGAAATTAAATGTCATGGTTTGTTGCATTATTTAAAATTTGGCCAGATGTCATATATGCACCACAGGTTTGGCGTGATTTTTTTTTTTTTTTTTGTACGAAAATTTGGCGAAGTTTTCGAATACCAGTTACATACGTATTTTTGGAACTATTTAGTTATCCGTCGACCAAAAATCTATCACCAAACTATAAGATTAAATGCCAATAATGGTTAATCGTAAATGTCACATCCACTTGACTTTAAGCACGTTACATCTGTTTACGCCATGAAGGGATTTTTATTTCGACGTTTTATTTGTATATTTATTAATGTTATACTAATTTATTTGTTCTTTCGTTATTTAAAATAAAAATTATGTCAATTTGTATAATTTGGCGAGTGGTTTGGCGATTTATAAAATTTGGCAAAATTGGTCGACGGAATAACTAAGTAGTACCGCATTTTTTAATTATTTTCTATTATTTTAAAAAGGAAATAACAAAAAAAAAATATTTGATAACTATAGAACAAACTAATTTATATAATTTAAAAAAGAAATAAAAGTAAATAAACATTATTATTAAATAAACAACAATATCCGGGTTACCATGTCAATCAAAATAATGCCATTTTGGCGCGAAAGAAGTACCCCGGTGCGTATATGACATCTGTGCTTAATATTTTTCTTTTCGTTTTGTTAAAAAAAAAATGAAAGAAGTGAAAACCATCAATTTTAAATGTTTCAGTTTGAAAATACAGAGTTCTTGATTTCTCTATCAGAATCTTTCGATTTGGCGAAAGATTGTTCAAGTAAATTGAATTATGAATAAAAGTAATATGATGCATTTCTTAGCATACATTTAAGGGAGGCCAAGCTGGTCGTCAAATTATATTAAAATAATAACCTTTTCTGAAATATGAAAAAAATATATCAGTTATGATTATAATTTGACTTGCCAGCATTAGGAAAATGTATTTAAAATTAGAGAAAAATTAATATTTCGAAATCTTATTCGAATTTTAAAATTATAATACCAGTTTTGGGATCTGTGGATCAATACGGATTTTTGGTGTTAATTTCATCGCAAAGTATTCCATATTTTATGAGAAATCGCCGTGAAACATAATCAGTTGTTTAATCAGTCGCTTCATAGAATCCTTACATAATTTTTTTTCAGTTCAGTCGTTGCATAAATTCGTTTCATTAGGATTTAAATATATAGGGTAGATATGTGTGTGAGCATGTATATGTGTATGTATACATGCTTATATATTGTATGGATATATATTTAGAAAAATAGGGGTATCATGCATTTAACATCATAAATCTTTCATTAATTTTCACATATTGACACATAATGCAAGGCCATATTTTAATATCTCAAAATAATCCTAATTGTTTCTTAAATGTTATTTATATACTCATTTTTTATTTCATAATATTTGTTTTATATTAGTTAATTTAATCAATGCATTTTATTTATTTATTTTTATATATTTATTTATTTTATTTTAAATTTACTCGGTACTCATTAATTTTCCTCCTATTTTTTTATTCTACTTTAAATAAATGTTAATTTAAATCATTTCTTGATTTCTTCAATTAATTTAATTCTTTTCATGGGTATAGATGGCAGCACTAAACATTTAAAAAAATCTAGTTGCAATATTCTTTTCTTTTTTCACACCAGATGGCAGCAATGTTTAGGTTTACAGTGACTCAACTGCTGGCCACATGTTTTAATAGACTTAAATGTGATTGCATCCTCACATGCTATAATATAATGAGTCAAAATTATGAAGTTTTGGATCCTAGTATATAATTGAGGTATTGTGCTCTAATATTTTTTAATATCGTGTATGGGGCGTATCTTACTTTAGATCTCTTAGTTTTTTATCATTTATTTTCTTTTATGATGCGCTATTAGGAGATAAAGTTTGTCATTTAAGACTTAATGCCGACAAAATTGGACGAAATAATGCATCTTCATTATGTATTAACCTGCAAGCTCCTCTGATGATTCTGTGGGTTATTCATAGTTTCTTATTTTACATACTGATTTTCTATGTTCATATCTTGTCCCTCTTTGAATTTTACCAATTTGTTCATATATTTGTGATTCATCTTTATGATATATATATACATATATATATATATATATATATATATATATATATACGAGGTATATTAAACATCTGAGTAATAAAATTCCTTTCACATCTTATTCAGTAGAGATCAACAAGATATCCGATATTTTCACTTGCAAAGCAATTTCCTGCAACATCTAAAAACAGAGAACTAGAAAACGTGACGTGTGTCACAACCAAATGTCGGGGTATATTATTCTCTTAGCAAATAGATAGAAAACAGAGTTTTATTTTTCTACTGTTTGAGAAATTTTTACGTTTATTGTACATTGTAGGCATAGTGCCAAAATAACATAATTCCATAACATAAAATTGGCACTGAACAATTTTCGGCAACAGATTTTTAAAGAAATAAATAATTCAAAGCCTTCAAAAATCATTGGAAACATGCCGGTTATGTAAATTTTAAACTTAATTTTATGCGAATAATTGTATAAGTAATTATATGAATGATGTACTTGTTTGCTATTAAAAGTATCTAAAATAGTATTTTTCGTGACGACTGAACAGTTTTCAAGAACAAATAGCTGATATTAAGGAAATATTTATTTTCTTGAAACACACATTTTTCGTCTTTATTTTAGCAAAGCAATGAAATAACGTAGTATGTAACATAGTTTAAATTTTCAATTAAATACAAGCAGGTATGACGTAGAATCATCGGTGCTAATAAAATAATACTGTTTGTCTGTTTATGTGTGTGTCTACGTACGATGAGTAAGAAAATCTACCGTTGAAAGACGAACATTTTTGGTGAATATAGTCCAAGGCCTCTCCTGTTGCACCTGAGTCTCAGATTTTTCTTAATGAGACAGAATATTAATTAAAAAACGCAATTAAACATGCAGCGCGACAACAGTATAGCAGGATGCTAATCGCATCTTTGGATCTCCTTAGAGCATAACCGAAGGTTGGTTTCCCTCAGAGTTATATTAAAGCGCGCATCCGCAAAACCGTTCCGGATACGGAAAAACGGAAAACATATTCGCAAATTTCGTATTATTATGTTTAAAACACCACGTTCAGTTTAAAATATATTAATGCTTACCCTTCAAAATTTTTGAAAAACCTCGATATCACGATTTTATTTTTTTATTTCGCTGATGCTCACAATGGGTTCAATTTTAAATATCTTCACTCACTCAAAAAACCCGATCACTAATGTTAATCCTATTGGAGAAAATGATTAAAAAATCTCGGTCTCTTTTGAATATTTTTAAATTTTTTTGCATTAGATGGCTGTCGTCGATTTCTAAAAAGCCGTTTTTTAATTTTTCGTTTTTTAAGGGTATTTTGTATGAGGATAATTTCACTTTTGGATTAGGTTTGGAAAATTGTATTCTTCAAGTATTACGAAAATTATATACAGTGTTAATACAAATTACAACATGTTTTTATGACGTGCATACCATTCACAGTACATTTACAGGGGCACTCAAAACAATTTGAAAGGATTAGTCTCATTAGCCAGTGTTTGTCTTCAGCACTCATAGTTAAGTTTATATACGTTGTTCGTGTGTACAAATACGTCTTTCGCTGGAAAAATGTAATATGCAATATTTTATGTTCTTCTACATGTAGCACAAAGAGAAAAAAGGCACTTTTTCGTTTGTGACTAATAATAAAAGAAGTACGTTTTCCATTATATAATGCAATTTGAAGCTTTAGAACATATTAGTAAGTTGTATGATAGACATTAAATTTACAGGGGATATGGAGAATTACAAAAAGTAATATGAATTAAATTGCTTGCATTCATGGAAGTGGCTGAAAATGCGTTTGTTACTCATTTTTATTACTGAACTCAATTTCACCATACTATGTGGTTAGATATAATTAGTTACTGAAGTTTTTTAGTAGGTCTGTTCCTTTTTTAATTAAGTATCTCACAATTTTAATGAAACAACTGTACTATTGATTAACATTATAGCATAATATATTATTTTTGTAGCCTAAGAACAGTAATATAAAATTCGAATAATTTTCGTGAATAGACTATAATGTATTGAATGAATGAATTCTTTTATGTGTCCCTGATAAATTTTGTATATTGGTTACGACACACTTATTTTCCAATAATGAACATGACATGGTAATGCTAACAATCACATATCAATTACATTGAACCAGAAGCATATTTACTGGAGTTTGAGCAAGGGCAGACAGACGAACCGAAGAAAACAGACATAAACTCTTTTCAGATATGTTTAAAAGTGTTAAAAACGTTGATTTACTTAAATTCCTTTAATGATATTCATTTTTGATATGTACTTGTGTATTGAATGACTCTTTCATTTCCATTAGCTATATTTCTGTACGACCTTTTTGTTACAATTATTTGTATTGCTTTAGAAATTACAGTTGTTTTTTTTTTCAAAATTCTACATTTGCTCTGTCTTTGTTTCTTGTAAAATAGTATATTAATTGTAATTTTAATTTCACTTTTAAAATATAATGGGATTTTTTTGTACGGACTTTTCAGTCTGACCTTCTTTGATTATGTTAAGACAAGTAGCTAGTATAAATATAATGTTTCTTAAAACATAATAAGTATGTGAACAATAAAAGGACACTAAATAAAAACTCTCCTTAAATTTAAGAAAGACTACATCTTATTCTTTAGTCGCAATCGGTGAAATTATTTTTGTTCATTAATTTGAGTGTTTTTCTGTTAAATTACTTCTGAAATTATCATTAATTATTTCCAAACATCTTATAAGGCATCTGTTGATTTTTTTCTACTTATGCCAAAGCATATGCTTTGTAAGTAAACGATGAGCATGTTTAGAAATTTTTTTTGTCAACAAATTGCCATTAATTTTGAGTCTTTAAAAAATTTAAAAAAAAATCTGAAATCTAAAATTTCAAATTCATTTTCTGTTTAATGAAATAACTTTGAGTAAGACATATTACAAAAAACTACTCGAAGAATAGTCAAAATTTATTTCTTGAACTTTTTGAAACTTTTTTTTTAATCCTAAACTTAAGAGTCTGCTTTAGTAATGCGAGCATACTCACAAACTAATGTTAAATCAATAACAGCGTTCGTTTTCAAATCTCTCTTTTATATTTCCAATTTTTTATGATTTTGTTTTTTACATAAGCTAACTATGGTCGATGTCAAAATGTATATTTTCATTGTTTCGCCATTTTTGTTGCTATTATTTTAGGGCACTTTCAAGTTACTGTAGTCCCTTTCACTTCCAACCGGTTCCGAAACAGAAAGGATCCTAGAAAAACTAGTCGGATGTACCAATCCCAAAACTATCTTCTATCTCATACATGTTAAACTTGAAAATTCGCTATCACACTGCCAAAATTAAACGGCAATCTATGCCCATCATGAGGATTCTAAAGATATGAAATTCCGTGCATTAATTTTGAGATATGGTTATCTCTAAAATCGTGTAAATCCAGCAAAATTCAGCCTAGTAGCCCCACCTATTGGGTGCTTTACACGAAAACCTATATTACATCAAAACCACCAAGCATCCACTTATGTCAAAGTCTAACTGAATCTGAAGTTTGGGGGAAAATCCGTGCATTAGTTTTTGAGATAGAGTTATTGTGAAAATCATGAAAATTCCAGCATAGCAGCGCCACCTATTGGACGATTAACATCAAAAGCTAATTAGCAACAACTTGTGTTAACATCTAAATAAATCTGAAGTTAGATGAAAATCCGTGCATTAGTTTTTGAGATAGAGCTATTGCGGGAATCGTGCAAAATGCAGCACAGCAGTGCCACCTGTTGAGTGATTTACACCAACACGTAATCAGCATCAAGTCATATAAAGGACTAACTGAATCTGAAGTTTCATGAAAATCCGTGCATTAGGTCTTGAAATAGAGTCATTGCGGAAATCGTGAAAAATTCAGTATAGCAGCGCCACATGCTGAGCGATTTGCACCAACACGTAATCAGCATCAAGTCATATCAAGGACTAACTGAATCTGAAGTTTCATGAAAATCCGTGCATTAGTTCCTGAGATAGCCATTGCGGAAATCGTAAAAAATGCTGCATACCAGCGCCACCTGTTGAGCGATTTGCACCAAAAACTAATCAGCATCAATTTGTATCAGGGACTAACTGGATATAAATTTTTATTAAATTCCGTTCATTAGTTCTTGAGATAGAGCGCCCACAAAATTTGTGTCACATACAGACACACAGACAGTCAGACTCACAGACAGACATTTTGTAAAAACATGTTTTTCGGTTTCTCTGACCTCTAAAACGTGTAAATCCGTCAAAAACCGGAATACGAAAATTTTCATGAATCCAATACTTTCTTCTTGTAAAGATAGAAGAAAGTAAAAAGGGCAACCAGAATAGCAAAAGTGAGATGATTAACATGTTTACATTGACCTGTAATATCCCTGTAATATCCCTTCCCCTCCCTTTAAAAAAAAAAAAAAAAACGTAAAAATGTTGAAATGCAGTCAATAAATTTCAAAACCCCGCTGCGTTTCGATTAACATTAGATTCCCATATAGAAGTCTAACGTTTCTTTAATGCCACAGTGGCCTCACATAATGACCACAGTAGTTTATGCCGTTACAGGGTTTGTACGCATGAGGGAATTTAGTGGATTTTATGTGTTTTAGTACCAGAAATTCTGTAAGGTACTTGTCGCTATATCTGAAGATAGATTTTTTTTTGTCCATTAATTAAGCCAAATATTACTTTACGAAAATTCTGGTGAAAGGTCGTTGAAAGTTCTTGAAGAGTACGAATCCTGTGTTAATGTGATACGACGTGATTCGATGTAAAGTCGTTGTGACCACTTTGAAGCCTTTATGTGACGTCAGGTGTGACGATTTGGTATGAGTGTGATATTTCGTGCATCGGCTCCAGTGGCAAGATTATAAGAGAATTCTCAGTGACATTTTTTGGGTCGACTGTTTTCCTTCTGTATTTAAGATTCATATTACAATCCTGCAACAGGTCAAGTAACATGATTTTACTATATTTTAGAGAATTTAATTCGACATTTTTGTGAATGCGGATTTCATTTATTTATTTTTGTCTCTAGGTAGAATTCAGATTATAATCTTGCATCCTGTTATATCCCCTGTTGTTCAAGAACACGGCACATGTCTCGTTTTGATAAAATAAGGTTACTCGATCGATGCCTTCCAGATTCTAATCTGAATACGGCCTGCAGCGAAAAGAGTATATATATGAAAAGAAACAGCTGTGTCAATAAGTCTGACTACGTCTCGGTAAAATGAATACACGTGACCCGTTTTAGAATCCTCAGTGTCACTTTCTTAAAAAGTAAAATAGCTTTAAGATAACATCCTTTCATTTTCTAAAAAACATATGCAGCAAAGTTTTCTGCGTGTATTTTTGCGATATAAAATAATAGAAAATTACTTCCATTTTGTTTAACTCACAACCTGATATTTAATGACCATATGACAAAATCTAATGATTTATTATTTTTTTGTTTAATTTTAATTTAGATTTAAACTTGGAAAATATTTTCGTATTTACACTGTAAAAAATAGTGGGAACGTTTACTATTCTAACAGGAACATTTCTGACTGTATCGGATATGTGAGAGCTATTTCTATTTTCCGTAACAACCGGGAATGTTCCTGGGTGTTTCAGTTTACTTTCCCTGAAGAGGTGAAAGCGCCTGTACGCATGCGCTCCAAGTATTTCACCACTATTTCTCCTTGCGCTGAAACCGTAAGCAATCGCCAAAAGTGAAAGTAAACTCGTATGTAAGAGATGGCGACGTAGGGAACTTTACCCTTTACCACGTGTATTTGAATTCGTTTTATTTTGAAAAAAAAAACAATATTATAATATTTTTGTTATATTTTGTGGGTACTTTTTATTGCATTTTAAAATTATGCGAGAAATGTACCTTGGATATTATCAGTGATAATATTATTATTTATTATCAGTGGACCTATTTATTTTTTAATATATCAGACTTTGTTTTGACTGTTTTTTTATTATAATATATATACATGTGTATGTACATGCAAATAAGATAATATAGTTAAACTTGATGTTCATACTGATTGAGGTACCGTATTCTCCTTTTTACAGCGTGTACTTAACAAATTATTAAATGCGTTATAACTTAAAAGAAAATTTACGTATTATATTTTAATCAAACAAGTTGAAGGTTCATTGTCATTTTACTTCTTTATTATTGATTGCTTTTATGTAAAAAATACAGTATTGTGAGTAAAAATAAGCAGTAAACTATTCTTACAATTATAGGATTTATTTTTATAAATCATTACAGTAAATAGAATTGATTCATTTGTTTTGCTGTTTCCTAAAAAGCTTTCCAAAATTCATTTTTTATATTCACCTTTTTTCTCCTCAAATTTTGATAGAAAAATAAAAAGAATCGTTTTAAGATCATTAACTTGTTTAGTACTCAGGTTCAGATATGTAAATCTCCCGCCCCCACACACACACTTTTTTTTTTTTTTTTTTTTTTTTTGTTAATGCTTAAAATTAACCTTTGCATTTTTTGCGATTTGAATTTTACTTTTACATCTAAATGTTCTTGCTTGAAAAGAAAAATGTTTTCTTCTGATTTTGCAAGACTGAATTGTGAAAAAAAAAATACTATTGTTGTTATTTAACTTATGCACTTTACAGTAAACAAAATTGAAAATTTTTAGATTATTAACCATCAGCTTATTTTATGAAAATATAGTACACAAGATTTCTTGCTTTAAGTTATAAGGCATTTTAATTTATTAATATTATGCTGTGATAAGCATAATACGATATTGAATCAACAATAACATAAATTGCAATCATATCTTATTTGCATGCACTAATAATAATATAATGTTATGCATTAAAATGTCTGTCCAACAAAGAAACGCCAATAAAGAACTAAAATAATAAGTAAAAATAATGCTGTAAATGATTAAAAAAATAAATTAAACGCTTTTCGAAAGAATTTATCATTCCATTTTCAATAATAATACAGTTCAGGAACTTTAATGTTACTTGTTAATCCGCATGGTTAAAAAAATATCACTGCAAGATGTTAAAACGCAATAAATTTTATCTAAATTATGAAAAAGGTATAGTAATATTGATTTTTTTTCAGAATAAATCCAAGCAGATATATATACCGGGTGTCCTAAAAAGGACTGACTGATTTTAAAATTCAATAACTTGTAAACGGTGACAGATATTTAAAAAATTCTTGCAGGAGGGTTATGCATAAGGCCAAAAGTTTTTTTTACAGTGATTTTCAATTTTAGTTTGAATTACAAACAATAGATGGCGCTGCGATCAATAGACGCTAAATTCAGGCTAGATTTTTGGTACTTCGTGGCCCGGATAATACATTTCCATCTCCTTTTTCTGCATGGAACAAGATAAAGGACCAAAAATCGAGCCTGTATTTAGCGACTATTGCTTACAGCGCCATCTATTGTTTGTAAATAGAACTAAAATTGAAAATCACTGTAATAAAACTTTTGACCTTATGCATAACCCTCCTGCAAGAATTTTTTTAATATCTGTCACCGTTTGCAAGTTATTGAATTTTAAAATCAGTCAGTCCTTTTTGGGACACCCGGTATATAAAAACTCAGAAAAAGATCATTCAGAAATGAACTTCCATATAAGACTCTTTCATAAAAATTCATTTAATAAAACTGGCTTCTTCACAAAATCCATTTTACTAAACTAAGCCCCTTTCACAAAATAGTCTTCAATAATTGAATGTTTAAATACTAGTGATCAATTCAACTTGAGTAAATAATTAAAATTCATGTAAAAAAGCTCAAATAAATGTACTAAAACTACTTGCAGGTGCATTGCACATAATATAAAATTATTTAAAATATATTAAATATCTTAAAAATACATTAAAAATTTTAAGGTACTTTTGAGATATCTCTAATGTATTTTAAATGATTTTATATTATATGTATGCACCTGCAAGTAATTTTAGTACAGTTATTTGTGCTTTTTTATGTAACTTTTAAAATAATCCTCGTCTTCAGAAAGGTTCCATATATATTCAAAAACCTTTCCGATTCGTAATAAAAGGTTTCCTATACATTCAGAAACATTTCTTAGTCTTCAGAAAGATTTCATATGTATTCAGAAACCTATCCGATCAGTAATGAATGGTTTCCGATACATTCAGAAACCTTTCATTGCGAATCGGAAATGTTCCGTATTATATGCGAAACAGTTTTCTGCTCGAATCTGAAACCTTTCCGTTAGTATCGTGCAGCACAGGTCTCCGTTACTTTCGGAAACGTTTCTAAAAATTTTTTACAGTGTAGTAACGAATTATGATGTAGTAAGAAGTATTTTAAATGATTGTCTCATAAATCTTAATACTAGTAGACTTTAAAAATGATTTTTCATTGCATATCTTATTCAAACAACATTTTGTTTTACAGAAGTGCTGCCATAGAAAAAAATATTCGGAAAAACTATAAAATTACTGAAACTTGATAAATTTATAAATATATTTAACAGTTTTTAAAAATATTTTAAAATGCCCTATGTGCTCCAATTTAAAACTAGAATATACATTTTTTTCATTTTAATACTTCTAAAGGCTTCGTTCTAGTGGTTCTTATTTTTCTATTCAATAGTCTTTGTTATACATTTTGTAGATTGTCCACCAATTACATCAAAAAGCATTTATTAAATGAAAAATAGCATAATGTATTCAAATGAAATTTGAAATTTAATAAAAGCGATACATTCGTATTAGCCAGGAGTCTTTAGCCAGGATTAAGTTAGTGGACTTTAAAAATGATTTTTCATTGCATATCTTATTCAAACGATAATTTTTTTACAGATGTGCTTTGTACCATAGAAAAAAAAATATTGGGCTAAAATTTTAGCTAAAATTAACTAAAATAAAGTTAGCCAGGAGAAATCATTTTAAAGTTCAAAGCCAGGAGTCAATAGCAGAAGAAATTGCAAAGATTTCATACTTACAGCACCCCTTTTTATTCCATTAATTTCAGCTGTTTAAGTATGTATCTCAATTCCTGTTAAATTTATGTTTTATGTATATTCATTAATTAATATGTTGATGAAGTTTTACTTTTATTATGGAATATTAGCCTGAAACAAATACTGAACTGTTTATATTGTTTTGATTGCATTCGGAATAATCTTTCGCAATCGGGCTGCATGCGAAAGAAATAAAAATTCCTTCTTGAAAATTATTTTAAATAACATAAAAAATAGCAAATTAAGTATAGTATTCAACCAAATTACATGCGAAAGATTCTTTTTTCCTTATTTGACAGTTCAAAAATTAAAATTGTGCGATATTTGATATTAACGTATTTGCATGTTTGATTTTTTTATTAATAAGGGCGATTTAATTCACTGTACATTGTACCTGAAATATAAACATAAAAATATATTTAAAAATATTATAACAAACAATATGATCAGTTTTTAAGGATTTTAGTATTTTGGTAATAAATTATTGTAATAACATTTTTTTAATAAATACTTTTTAAATAAATTTTTTTTTTCTTTCTTCTGGTATAATCTTAAGACAACTGTAATAAGCATTATAATGAAAAAATGTCGATTGTAAAATATAGGAATTAAAACATCAAATTCCTTACAAAACTAGTTTTGCAATCTTAATTTTCTTGTACAATATAAAAAGTTTAAATTTGATTTTTACTATTTAACAAATATTTTTTTTTTATATATATAAAATAAAAATTAATAAATCTAGAAATAAATGTAAATTAATAGCATCAAGCATTTTAATTCATTTTCAAACGTCCGTGAATTTTCTTAATTTTTTTTTTACCTTTTGGTTCTGTATGAATTTTCCTATATTCAGAAAATATTCATTGTATAGAAATGTTAATATAATGAGATAATGCAGGATGTTTAATTTGAAAAGGATGCTTTATTATTGGGATTAAAAATTGTTTTAATATTTGCATATTAAATTTAACTTTTAGTAATGCTTTTTAATGATCGTGATTTATCCTACTTAAACAAAAGCGTAATATGCATTTATTAAATTAATTCTTTTACATTGTTTACTTTCAAGATATAAATTTTGACACATTATACATAATAAATAGATTTTGTTTAAATTAAAATCTCACACCTGCATAATTATCTGTTACGATTAATCGAAAGCGAGTAATTTAGATAATGATTTGAAATTTTAATTATACTTCATTAATTTAAAGGAAAGGTTATTTATGTTATCTTAGCAAATATTATTTAAATGTCGCAGAATTTAAATAATTCATTTGATTAATACAGATGATAAAGTTCTGAAAAATATATGTACTTCAAATAATAAGAATAAATTCATTCAGTTTACATTTTCCTTTCAGTTTCTTTGTAGTGGACTAGCAACTGACTTATAAAGAGTCTCTAGCATTTTGAATGTGAATGTGACGTCAAACATTTAACATGTGCGCGCAACAGAGACATCTATACTTTCTTTTACTCTAATTTTCGGATGTGTATTTGGATCTCTTGAAATCTACGGTTTCGGGTTTTCGCAAATTTCTTCGCTCAATCTGCAGAGCATGAAAGATGAAGAGAAAGTTTGTGACATTGGATTTAGGTCGAGTCATGCCTCAATGGAAGATATTCCAAATATGGGTTCGAGGCTGAAAAAAGTCACCTGATACCGGTAATTTACCCAAAGAACGTCTAACTGATAAGAAGGGAAAATACTACTGATTTGCCTCATGAACTGTTTCATTGGCTAGCGGGGACTTACATTACACGTCTACGAAGCCTTTCCTTCTTTACGCTAGAAGTTTTTACCTTGACCACGTGATCAAAACGGAGATGGAATATCCTCCATAGAATACAAGACCTGTATTGGTGGATAGAAGAAGAAGTTTGCGGCACGTGTAAGAGAATGGAGGATATTCCATCTACGTCATGATCACGTGGTCAAGGTAAAAACTTCTAGCGTAAAGAAGGGAAGGCTCCGTAGACGTAATGTAAATCCGCGCCAGCCAGTGAAACAATTCATGTGGAAAGCAATAGCAGCCTCCCTTCATATCAGTTAGAAATTCTTTGGGTTAATTACCGGTACCACGTGATTTTTTTCAGCCTCGAATCTAAATTTGGAATATAGTCCATTCAGAACTTGTGGTATATGTAATGGAGGATATTCCATCTACGTTAGGATCACGTGGTTAAGGTAAAAACTTCTAACATAAAGAAGGGAAGACTCCGTAGACGTAATGAAAAACCGTCGCCAGCCAGTGAAACAGTTCATGCGGAAAGCAGTAGTAGCCTCCCTTCTTATCAGTTAAAAGTTCTTTGGGTAAATTACCGGTATCACGTGACTTTTTTCATCCTCGAACCCAGATTTGGAATAAAGTCCATTGCTGGTTGATAAGACATTTTGAACTGTAGAATGATAAAATAAATGTTTGTTGTGTTGTTAACCCATTCGTGCCTGAATTTTTAATTTCTTAAATTTGTTCGAAAAATCACTTTAAAATATTGCAAAATGAACTGGAAAAGTACTAAAAAAATGACGCTAAAAATTTTGGTATTTATTTCATAAAATATAAACGTACTAAATATGGGAATATGCATAATATATAATATGCATAGCTGCCAACTTGTACGGATTTTTCATACCACTAAAATTTAATAGAAAATTTTAGCTAATTGAATCGCCGAAATTCAAGCAATTTTAACGTTTAATTAAGTCAAGAATTTCTATAATATATATTTCTATAATATCTTCTAATATATGTATAATAGTATAATATGCATAATTATATGTTTTGCATAAATTTATATAAAATAAGCTTTTAAATTGTATATTATATACTATAATTAGTACTTTTACGCATTACTAAAAAAATATGTTTATTTCTTTACAGAGACTAATAACATTATAAGTATTAGTAAAAATAAACTAAGAAAAATCGTATTTCAGGCTTAAAAACAATTTTTTTATAATCATCTGGAAAATGTCTTTACATAAATAACTGTCCCCTAAATGGATCATAAAAATATGTACCAATTCGTGTCTAGTGCCTTATATTTTGTACGTTACAAAAATGTATAAAAATATGCTTGAACGTATAATTTCAATATTTAAAAAAAATACGTATTTCAAATAATTCTACAAGCTAAGATTATAACATTTATTTGGATAATTGATAGAAAAAACAAAAATAAACGTACTTTTTACATTTTGCCATCTTGAAAAATGAAAAATCTATAAACTCCGAAAAACGCCCTCATTTTAAGCAAATAAATATCCATCTTATGCTGTCATCTTTCAGTAACAGATAATAACAGTACAGATAACAGATAACAGAGTTCAGTAACAGATAGATAATTACTTTATACAATTTTCATGTTATAAAATAGAAGAAAATTACATAAATTTATTAAAATTCGAAGCGTCTCAAAAATGCCACTCTAGGCATAAATGGGTTAGTTACATAGCACTTAAATATTTGTGAAATTTTCAATCTCCAGCTCAAAATGACACATTTGATTGAAATAAATTGCTACCGATTTCGACTTTATGTAATTTGTATTTCATGTAAATTGTATGTATTATAGAAATTTCTGAAAGTAAATCTGTAAAATTTTCGTAATTTATTAGTTAGTGAGTTAGTGAGTGATCATGCTTAGTCGCTGAGTAAGATTGGCCAAATTGGTGAAGTAGCCCTGCCACACCCATGATGGTTTAGCTTAAATAAATGTGTTTTAACTTTAAACCTGAGTTATTAATGATGTTTCAAGTAGCGGCCTGGTCCGAACCCGTTACATCTTTCCACATAACAAACTCTCCGTTTTCTGTAATAAGTAATGAAGAGGAAAAATTAAGAGTCCTCTATTTGTTTTATAGAAGGGCCACAGCTCTCTGAGTGCTAGCCCTACTCGCTGACATAAAATGTCGGATGTCGTAGGCGGGAATTATTAAGAATTTATAAAGTCTCTTGAATTTGAATACCTCCTATTTCTCAAAATATGCTTCGAGTTATTTTTATGAAAATAAACAAAGGCTAAAAAAACCTTTTTTTAAATACTGTTGTTCAAATTCATCCGACCATACAAACAGTAAAAAAAAAAAAAAAAAAAACACCAGCGACAGACGCTATTTTTAATGCAATGTATAGGCCTACGTTCAGAGACCTGTACCAAGACCCAAACTAGCCATATGTCAATATGCTAACTGTGAATCAATCTTAAAATTCTCGAAAATGTATTTATTTTGGCGAAACAAAATTTCGGTTCATATATAAATTTTTCATCACTAAGATATTTTGGAATTTTTGCATTGATAAAGAGGTCAATAAAAATAAACAAATTAATATTTGATTTTCCTGAACAAAAATGCAAATGGAAATGTGCGATTCCTATACCAAGACATCAAAATAGTAAAAAAGATTAGAGATTTGATTGTTTTGTATTCCGTGAGAGCCCAAGTATGAGGAATGTTATTTTGATAGTAATAAGAATATATAATAGAAATAAGAAGAAAATGGCAGTTTTCGGAATCCGATGAAACTAAATTGCTTCCTTCCAGTTAATTAAAGGTGTTTTTCATAAAAAGTCAAGAATTTCTTTATCTATGTAGCATTTATTTTTTAAGTTCTTTAAACTGTAGTTATTTATACTATAGGTTTCTTTTAAAATATATTTGGGTCTAATTGTGATTAAAGTGTAATATGGCATTCAAATATTGAATAAAAGACTAAGCATATTTCCGATATTTTGTTGATAATGTTGGCTAATATTTATCAAATTTGATTAATGATGTTCTGGAGTGGCTTATGTGTCGGGTAATAATGCAAAATTCCTAATTCGAACCTTGTTTATACGTAAAACAAGATTCTTGATTTCTTTTAAAGAATTTTGAACAGTTCTGTCACATTCCAATCACAGGATAATTCAAAAAGTTTGACAAATTTCGAATTCAGTCCATGAATAATGAAGGAACTATAGATGCGTTGAAAAAGTTTATGGTTAAAACATCGCTAAATCTCGTCTATCCTTAATAGTAGCTTCATATACGCTGGTCTGCAAACTGAAAATTAATTTTAGGAATGGAAACTGTAATATTTGTATTCCCTTTGTCCACTCCGTTCTTCATTCAAAACTGAGCTGCTCTCCGTGAATTTATGTTTCCCTTCACGAATTGATGGACATAGACACGTTGAACCGAACAGGGCGCTCTATCAAAAAGTTTTAGCTGACATTTCTGACAATTGGGAAATTTAACTGCGACTCGCAAAGAAACAGATAAAGCATCTGAAAACGAAGAACCTTCCAACCAAAACTTCGTCTGTATCTGCCAAGACGGAAATGATGGGAGTTCCCTTCGCCTTCGATGAAGTTAATTTTGACAAATTAGCATTACGCTGACATTATCTTGCAGAGAAAATACCTAAATAGGATAAAAAACAAAATAATATGCAATAATTATAATTTTCCATATCATACTTCTGCAGAGCCTCACCATAGCTTGCTTATAATTCATAAGAATAATAAAATAAAAAATGCTATAATACAATTAAACTAATATATTCAAAATTTTTACCATATCTTAACAAAATTAATTAACAAAGATTACTCAACTTATCACAATGTGCATACACTTTCCCAAGTACAAATATTTACAAAAACTATGATAGTCTTTCCTGTCTTCCTCCTTATTCTAACTGTTCATGTACTTTGACAGATTCTTTAACATAAGTTCTATAACTTTCTCTCTTTCTCTGTCTCTGAAGAAATTCGAGTAGACCGACTCATTATTGGATAAATCAAGGAGTGTGTGAAAATGTCTATCATGGGAAAACATCGACGATTATCACACTGACATGCTTCTTGCAACATATAGAGGTTTATTAATTGATGTAAACAAAAAGTTATATATGTACGCTTAATATTGCACTAATTTTCATACATGTATCTCTAATGTGTGTTTTTTATCTATTTGGGGTTTTAATAAAAGTTTGAAATTGTAATGAGACTTTGTGGACACCCTGTACATCATAAAGCAAAAACATGTCCGTGAGTAATGCTGTGGTCATATTTAGTTGTGAACGCTTGAGCAATAAATCTCGTGCTTATAATAATTTACTAAAGCTTAAACAATACAATTTCAACTTTCGCACCGTTAAAGTTTTAAAAAAAACTTTCCTCCAAAAGCAGTTTGTTAGATAACTGTAACTCTATTTAATGAGCTTTACTTTTTAAAAATCATAATCAAGAATGATTTTTTTACTCCACTTGATTAAAATTTGCCTATTGCAGAAGATTGATACTTGACATAATGTACTTAATGGGTCGAACGTACTAATTGACTTGGTATAATATAAATAGTCATCATTTATTTCAGGCTAATATTACGCAACAAATATAAAGAAAATCACTAAAATATAAATAAATATATAAATAAAACACAAGTTTAAAAGACAAAATACACACTTAATAACTTAAATAATCAAAATTAAAATGTTAGCGAAATCATTGCACTTTCCGTGGGTGTTAACCGCTGACATGTGACTAATATGAAAGTAATGGTGTTTTTAGTAAACATAAAAATTTACATTTAAATGCATAAATGATATTTCTCACATGACCTTTTTAAAGTGTAATAGTTGAGCAACATATAATGTATGTATTAAATATGAACAAGTAATATAAAAATTTTGTTTTTAAATTCTATTCCTATTTAGGTCATTAAAGAAAAATTTAATATAATCCCTTAAGCTAATATTATTTTTTGTTGCATTAAAGTATCTCAATTGGTTGATTTTCTATAAGTAAGTAGGTTTACAATGGAACTCTATGGGAATTTGGCGTAATATTAGAGATATCGCCAAGTTGGCGTCACTTTCGGCGATTCATTTTGGTCGACAAATTTGGCGATATATCACCAAGTTGGCGACAAACTTGTCAGTATTTGGCGACAGAACAGGGTCCCCCATATGGTAACCCCCATATAGATATGAAGATGCATTAAATGCTTTAATAACCAATGGCCGCCATTTTGTCTCCCCTGTAAAACTAAAATTAATTAATTAAAATTTAATTAATGAATTAATATTTAAAAAAAACTGTATTAACATCAATTGTCATCCAGTACAAGTTTAAAAAATTTCATTTCAACTTGATAGGGTGAATAATAAGTATTTTATTAACGATTGAAAATTTGAACAAGATATATATAAATCTGAAGAAGTTTTTGAAACCACTTAGCATTCACACGTCCTTGATCCCACAGAAACCACCTAAGAATCTTTTCAGCAATTTTAAGCATCGATATCCAATCTCACAGTTCAAAGATGTTATTTATGGAATTCCGTGCAAACGGTGTAATGCAGCCTACATAGGTGAAATTAGCCGTACACTTGAAACAAGACTTAAAGGAGCATAAACATGCTTTTAGAAATAAAAATTTAAATTCTAAAATCGTTGACCCCGCAATGAAAACTGATCATTTTCCGAGTTTTGAGAATGCGTATATAATTAGATCAGGCTGCATCATTTATGCAAGTCGTATGTTTTTTGAAGCTTGGTACACGAGAACCGCTGATTTAGCAATTAACGAGGCTGCATCTCTACCAATAGAATATTCAGTTTTGTTTTAGCTATAATTTTTTGGTAACTTGATGTAATGTTTTTCTACCTGTTGAACTTTAAAATCTAGTATGACTTTTACGTTAGGAATTAGCTGATGAGGGATTCA
Organism: Maratus speciosus; assembly: GCA_963932465.1. NCBI lineage: Eukaryota > Metazoa > Arthropoda > Arachnida > Araneae > Salticidae > Maratus > Maratus speciosus. The sequence goes on along the minus strand of OZ010799.1, from coordinate 352,321,731 downwards.
GAATGAATCCGAAACGTCCTTTTATATTGTTTTTAGTGTTTTTATCTTGTAATGTAATGTAATGTCTGTTATTTTGAAAAGCTTTTATAAAGATATATATATATATATAAATAAATAAATAAATAAATATAGGGAGAGTGTGAACTAATATTAGGAGTTGGAAAATGTATTAAAGTCTTCAATTAGAGATTATTTTCCAGCGTGCTCTGCTCATCGGGTGCGATGTTAAGTAACCCAGAAAACCCGGGATGTGTCCCTTAGATGTTTAAAAACACTATTTTTCGAAGAAAATAATAAAGAACTTTTAATATCATGTGTCATAAATCATTTAAAGAAAATGCCATTAAAGCATATTGAACTATAAAAAGTGAAATCTCTAAAGCGAAGAAAAACAGCTGATAAAGACATCATAAAATACCTTTTTATAGGACACATCAAAGGTGTAAAAAGATATATATCGGATTTTGTATCCCATAAATTCTTTTTAAATTTATTACTTGACAGTTTTTATCGAAAACTGTAGCATGAATATATTTGCACATATAAATTAAATGTTTTACAACGTTCATTTTTATGATAAAATAATTATTCTTTAGTCTATAGTGTAAAATGTTTATTTATCGTAAGAGAAATATTTTCTCAGCCATGAAGTGAAGTAAAAGAGTAAAGCAGCCACTCTAAGGTTTGATAAATTTTTATGATATCTTTTTAATCAGTACTACGGGGCTCTGCCCCCTACGAGCTACGCTCGTCAACCCCCGTACAGACACCGCAGACTCTAACAGCACGCTAATTTGATCGCCTTTAAAAAGATTTCGAAGATTGAATTATAATTTGAATTAACAATTATAATCTGACGTAATTTTCACCAAACTTTTCTTTCTCTTTTTAATATTCACGTCAAAATACTTTTGTTAGAAATGAAATATTATGATCATCTTAAAATATCAAGTAAATGTCTCGCGCAATTTTTAAATTAAAACTGTTTTGCAATATTATTTTTTGTTCATTTTACGTAATAAGTGTAATACCTGTATGACGTAAATTCTCCTATTCAGGACTTCTAACGCATGTTACTGAATTTATTATTTTACAATATTCTTTCTCATTTAAAATTCACGTGTAACTATAGTTTTTATGACGTAATTTTCAATGAGTTCCTGCTTTTTATATTTTTTGTTTATAATAGTCACGTGTAAAATAAATTTTTAATTTAAAGCAAACATTACTGTTTGCGCTGTTTATACAGTTGGAAACGGTTTAAATTAATACAATTTTCTAAAATTTGTAAAAAATATCTCTCGAAATGCTGAAAATTTGAATTTAAAATAGAAATAAAACCTCGAAAAATTATTCAAATTAAAAAAACTAACTGCAATCTGCACACCGGGAAATTCTAACGCATAAAATGATCTAAAAATGATTAAATTCCTATGTACAGTTTTCGCTCCTATAAAACTTTTTTAATGGAACGATTTTGTCCAAATTTGGAATTAAATTTCTCTTAAAATAATTCTTCGATTTGAAAACTGTCTGCATCAGCGTGTTTATCAAACATTTTTCTATAATACTACCGATTTTCATATTTTTGTATGCAACAGTTTTTTTTAATATTAACGAAGAAAGACCTCCGGTCACAAAAAATTCAAAACCGGCGGCGGCGGTGACAGCGGTAGTTACTTTTTTTTAGAATAGAGAGAAAGTTCTAGAAAAAAGTGCAAATAGCAATTATAATAACTTCTGTGTCAATTACTATTTTACTTTAAAATGTACACATTACATTTAAAGAAAAATTACAAAATAGTCATTTTGCTCGCCTAGGTTGGGTAAAATGGCCAACATAGGTAAAAGAACAAATCACATTGATACAGGAGGTATATTATTTAATCAAGACAAACAAAATTATTTTAAGAGTTAAATCGTTACAAGATAAAATAATCAAGAATGTGTATCATTTTGACGAATAGAAGAAGGGGGGAATACAAGTGCCCTCAGCATACATGCAGACTGCAGATGTGGAGCGTAAGCATTTCTCACGATATTCATATAACTTGTTTCTCTGAGGAAGTTATTGCACCGACCTGTCATCTTTTTGCATAGTATTTTGTCACGAATAATGAACAAAATATCCTTTCCGGGCAAAGTAGCCATCCGGCAATTTTGCCCGATCTCTTTCTGGCTACTTTGCTTGAAATGGCACCATTATAAATTAAAAAGAGAAAACAACGTTTACAAAACACAAATGTAAGTAATTTAAAAAGCATATAGCTATTTCGAAGCATCTAAGGCCTCATCATCAGTGCTTATAAATTACAGGTAAAATAAAATAGAACTGAGGAATAAAAGAGGGGGGGTGGGAAACAGAGTCAGAGAATCACACCTCACATCCCGACCATCAACGGTGAAGTGAAAATCACTGTTGATAAACAGCCACGGAGTCTGTTTCACGCGCACACAGGGAGACCGATCAAAAACCGCCCAGATGCTCCGGGAGATTTCAAACAAAGCGTAGAAAAAAAAGGGGGAGGGAGGGAAGAGGACGAATTAAAGAACCTCTTATTAATATTGCTATACAGTCATGCACTGGAATGTTTTCCAGTATAAGGAAAAAAAAAACAAGAATATGTACCAAAATGCAAATTATTATTCAGGGACTTAAAGACAAAATTATGTAAGAATGCCTCATATACAAATTCTCACAACATTTTATTATAAAGCATTTAATTTAAATAATTAAGAAAGTTAATTAATTTCTAGTCCACACTGCTTGAGAGCGATTTGCAAACTCAGATGAAAATAATACTTATTTTATGAGGAAACCAGCAGTGATGTTGTCATTTATTGGTTTGTATTTGTCATTTATTGGTTAAATGTAAAATAATCAAACAGTTTACTTTTTATGAGAGAAATAATAAAGATCCACATAATGTGAACCTAGGCAGCGAAGAGATATAGAGCCTATTCAGTGCGAATTATTTAAACATGTGTAATTATATCGCGTTTATCTGTTTAAAAAATATGCTTTAAGAAGTGTTATAAACAAAACTTAAGGATTTGTGAAAAAATATTTTGAAAAATATCGTTTGTTTATGCATGTATAGTTTCCCAGATACTAGATATAAAAGATAACATGATCTAAGAAAAATAATAGATTTAAATTTATTTTTGCGAAACAGCTGATGTCCATAAAATATTTTTTTCTGTAAAGAGAAACAGAAGATGGTTCAAGAAATAAATAACAGTGACCCAATTTTAGTTTTATGCCGCGACATATTTATAAGAATAAGATAAATGAGAAGAAAATCGAAAATAAAAATTAAAATATAATACCAGATATATCATATAAACTGCACATTAATCTGGAATAAAATATCACTTTAAAGCTATAAAAATGAGCATATTTGCATTTGAAATAAGAAAACTTGTCAAATTTTACATGGGAGTGTTATGCATTTGGCATAAGAATGAAAACTTAAGAATAGCCTCTTCGCTACCTGGGTCCACATATATATGTGGACCTTTATTCTTTTCCTTATTAAAAAATCTGTTTGATTATTTATTTTCATTTTGACTTAATTTCTTAATAGCTGCATGTTTTTTGCGTTAACATAAACCAATAAATGGCAACAACTATGCTGATTTCTTCATAAAATAAGTATTATTTTCATCTACATTTGCAAATCGCTATCAAGACAGTGCGTTTAAGAAATTCAGAAACTTTCATAATTATTTAACTTAAATCCTTTACAATAAAATGTTTGAGGATTTGTATATCATTCACTTGCTTAAAGACTGTTTGTGATTGTGTGGATTTAGGTTAGCGATAATTAAATTGATATTTTAAGGCGATTTGTAATTTTAGATCCCTATTGGTAAACCAAAATTACCAGTGCCCTAAAGTATCAATTTCCGAAAAGTTCTTCTTTTAACATCTACACTGTTAAAAATATCGTGAAAAATTACCTCTGTTTTTAAAGGCTATCTTTTTTCTGACCAATGAGAACGCACTATAGGTATTTATGCAGCATCCTCATTGGTCAAAAAATAGATAGCCTTTAAAGAAAGAGGTAATTTTTAACGATATTTTTAACAGTGTATGATGTCATTTTGTTTGTTTAAAGCCAATAAATGGGTATTTGTAGTACACTGCTCAAAACAATTAAAGGGTATTGCAGTTTTAGGTGGATTTTGTATCTGGTAAACTGTTTAGCTGATTGATACATGGTCGACAGACATAGTAGGTTATATGAGAATAAATTACACATGTTTGGCTGAAAAAAATGCATTTTATTGCGCATTTGTGTACTAAAGGAAAAAAACACAATTTGTGCATATGAGAAAAAAAGAATAAGAAAAGGTGTTTTCTTCAAAGAAAATCATTTTCAGTAGGGGGTATGGTTTCCACGGGCGGCCAGCAACGTTGAACACCTTTGAGGCATGGACTCAATGAGGCTATTAATGACGAGTTGGGGTATTCTGCCCCACTCTTCCAGAAGAGCTCTTTCCAGTTCTTGGAGAGTTTGTGGGGGTTGTTGGCGGCCAGAAACTCATCTTCCTAGAGCGTCCCAAACGTGCTTGATTGGATTCATGAATGGAGAACACGCTGGCCATTCCATTCGAACGATTCCTTCCTCGAAAAGGAAATCCTCCACCAGGTTTGCACGATGTGGCCTGCAGTTATCTCCGATTGCTGCAGCGTAAGGGACTACAATAGGTCTGATGATCTCATCCCTATATCGGCGACCAGTCAGAGCTCCATCTCGAATGATGTAGAGGTCAGTGCGCCCGTCAATGGAGATGCCACCATACACCAACACTCCTCCACCGCCAAATCTGACACTTTCGTGCACGAACGCAGGATTATTCCTACTGCCACGGTCCCTCCAGATGAAAATACGCCTATTATCCGGATGCACAGAAAAACGGGACTCGTCAGAAAACAGAATATTGCTCCATTCATTTCTCCTCCAGTTGACATGCTCGGTTGCCCACTCCCTGCGGTCGCGACGATGCCTTGATGTTAGTCTAACACATACCATCGGTCGGCGAGCATACAGACCTACAGCATGGAGCCGGTTTCGGACAGTCTGAGTTGAAATCGTGGTGCCTGTAGCCGAGCGAAGGTGTTGTTGGAGAAGAGTAGCGTTCATGGTTCGGTGTCTCCGAGCTGTTAACGCTAAATACCGATCTTCATTGGGCGTTGTTGCCCGTCTACGACCTTGCCCTGGTCTTCGGCCTGCACATCCACTCTCCAAAAAACGGTTCCAGATCCTGGAAATGACACTTTGTGACACTCCAATGGCTTGCGCTACTTCGGCTTGAGTTTGGCCCCCTTCTAATCTACCAACAATTCTCAAAGCTTCTGAATCTGTCAAATGACTTCGCTGAGACATCGTACTCATCGAAACAAAGCAATCACTGAATGCCGATCATCCTTGTCTTCACTCTCTTTTATCCAGTTGAAAGTCAAATTCATTCGCTGCCGCTGAAGCGACGTTTTTGACGTCGAACTCACAATTTGCATACTCCACAGTTTGAAAACCAGAAAAATTTGCATTTGTGATTCTCTTCTTCTATTTTCGGCAAAAAAAATTTCGTTTATATCTTTATTTTATATAAAACTTCAAATATCCTTTAATTGTTTTGAGCAGTGTATTATTTTAGCTTCGGGATCGAAGAGATTACAGATCCTCATATTAACGAACAAGAAACTAAGTATAAAAGTAAAAATAGTTTTTAAACAAGAAAGAAAAATCATGCATCAAGAATAGATTATTAAGCACTTTCCTGAACTTCTAGAATTCTTTAACGAACGAATCTTCGATGTTTAATAATGTAAAAAAAAATGTAAGGTTAGTAAGGGTAACTGGACCCCTGAAGTAAATGGGCCATAGGCTATTTTATAAAAAACTGTTGGTGTTTTTTAAGTTTTAGCTTTTGTGAACAATGCCCCTTAATCTGTACTTCTTAAACAACCTGTATCAATTCAATCATAACAATCACTTTGCTGTGATAGGTGTCAAAAATTTACGTTTCTTTTTTTAAAAACAACGTCAATATGGTTGAACTTCCTCGGCTTTTTATTAAAATACTGTAAGTACTTTTAGCAGCCTACAGCAAGTACGTTATAGTAAACCTCAGTAACGTATATCAGTTTCGTTATATTTGAAGTAGTGTAACAGAAGTAAAATATGCTGCAAATTGTTTTTCCCGTAGACCATTATGTAACAAAATTATTTTTTGCGACCTTGTATGTGAATAATAAGTGCTTTGCACCCCATATTCTACACAATGCATGTTTTACTGCATTTCTTAAATGCATATTAATTTGATTATGTTTGAAATGGTCTAACATCATAAAAATGAACTTGAAACGATTTTTTCCAGCTAATAGATTCTGTTTACGTAACTCAAATATTTATGGATAGACACCTTATGTTGTCTTTCATGATTTATGGAAGCATTATTCAGCATTTTTTTTATATTTATGCATGCCGTATTATATCGCTTTCATCTATTTAAAAAATGAATTTTGAGAAGTAACACAAAACTTGAGATTTTTTTCACGAATTTTGAACGAAAATTATTTTTTTTACATATATATACTTTATAGGTATATCTTAAAAATGTAATTGTACATTTTGAGGAAAAAATCACATATTTTTAAATTTGCTTATACGAAACAAATGATGTTTTTAATGTATTTTCTCAGTTTGTTTAAACAAAAACTGAATATGGTTAAAAATACATATATATAAGAAATGCTTGATCTATTTTTAGTCTTGTGTGGAGAAATTCTAGTGAATAAAGTAGTAATGCATTTCCAAAGCTTACATATATAATATAATAATAGAAACATTTTAAAAACATGTACTACACATATTAATGTAATATACCGGGAGTTTGTATACTGTTTTAACAAAATGAAAAGCCTGATAAAACGTATCAAAAAGAATTTTTTTAAATAGAATACGGGTTCGTAATCAACTGATTCAATTAGAAAATGCAGGGTGTCATTCTGTAAGCTCAACCCGTATTCTGTTTTTAGTCTTGTGTGGAGAAATTCTCGTGAAAATAAATAGTAATGCATTATAAAAGCTTATATATAAAATATAATAACAAAAACTTTTTAAAAACATACACGACACATATTAATGTGAAATACTGGGTATTTGTATACTGCTTTAACAAAATTAAAAGCGGGATAGAATGTATCAAAAGAATTTTTTTTAATAGAAAACGTGTTCTTAATCAAATAATTCAATTTGAAAATGCAAGGTGTCTTTCTGTACGCTCAAACCATATTTTTTACTATAAACTTTATGAATACTGAATATATTTCCTGTACATTTTATAGGTTTTAAGTGTCATCTGGTGATATTACTAGACTGTAAATTGCTGCAATTCATATTCAGGCATCACGGATCAATTCTTTCCATAATTCAGACTGTAACACTAAACATACCACATTATAGTGTGCATAAACTTCAAATGGAATGTTATGACAGTTGAGGTCAGTTTGTTAATAATAAAGCTAAATTGTCTTCAAAATTGTTAAATTTGTATTAGATAAAACCGGTTTTCTGATTTGAATAAAAATCCGAACTTTTGAATGGATAAGAGGATTTTTATTGGGCTCCTACATAAAAATTATATGCATTAACCCATACTGGACAATTGCCCCATAAAATATAATAAATAAAGACACAATATTGCTTAATGGTACACAAAAGGGGAACATTAATAAGTTAAAAGTTAATTTCTACGTTTTGAGCTGTTTCTACAGCCGTCTTCAGGAAAATATGATGGTAAAAAGGCTCAAAGTTCAGAGACGAAAGCTTCCTGTGCAAGAGAAAATTACTCGAAACTTGACCAATGATTTGAATACAAAAATGTAGTGTTACCTATTGTAGTGTTAATCGCCGCGGCGAGCGGCCTCTTTTCGTCCGCAGCTCTTTTTTCTTCTACTTATTCCGACTCTTTTGCGGAAGCAAGGTTCATAGGTCCCCAGCCACGTCCCGAGCAAATCATTGGTCAAGTTTCCACTAATTTTCTCTTGCACAGGAAGCTTTCGTCTCTGAACATTGTGCCTTTTTACCATCATATTTTCCTGAAGACGGCTGTAGAAACAGCTTGAAACGTAGAAATTAGCTTTTAACCTATTAATGTTCCTCTTTTGTGTACCATTAAGCAATATTGTGTCTTTATTTAATTATATGCATATTCATGGGTTATGTCACCAATTCTATTTTATAAAAACTGGTTAATAAACCATGCGTAGTGTGTTTGTAGATACTATGCAGGGTGTTTAAGAGCATATGGTCAGATTTTTAAGGAATTTTATAACACCGTACTTCAGACATTGATTTGTGTAGGAAACTAGAATCTTAGTCCGCTCACTCAGTCGAAAATACAAGACTATCCAATGCCAGCCGAACTTGAATTTTCTCTCATAATATTACTGAAGTTTCTTTCGCTGAAGTTTTCTACAGTTACTTTCTCTGTAATTTGACGACATAAAGGCAAATGTTTGCAATGACGCCGTATTACCGTGAGCTACATTTTGAATTATGGAATGTTTAGTTCAGTATTGATTGAGGATATTATGCGTGTTTTCGACACTTTTCATAAGGCGATTACGTTTTACAGTCATCAAAGTAATTTTAAAAATACCCCTACAATATCTTGATTTTATTAAATGTTTCAAACGAAAAAGTTCGGTTAGGAATAAGATATATTTAGTTTTGACAGATTTAGCAGATTTCCACCCGATTTTAATTTAGAAATGCCTTTTAAGTTATTCTGTACACCTCTCCCCTCTACCGTGAAGAGTTCACAATCAGTTTTAAATCTCTTTTTAGTTAATAGTGGTAAACATTAAGACAATTTTGATTTAAGATTTCTTCATAGCTACCTTTAAGTTATTGTGTTACTTAAATGGATCTGATTTTAAATCTCTCTCGTATCTTTCTCTGCATTTTCTACACCTTATATAGTATATTTCTTAGGGGGTAACAAAGGTTAACCACAGCAGATTTCTTTTTCTTAAATATGATCGGCTCCATAAACTACTATATGCAACAGCAATATAGGCAGATTTTTATGCATACGCTTACAAGTTTAAAATTTAAAATAAATATGCTAGTAAATAAATAAAAATTTTATTTCAGTATACAAGCGATTCCCTGAGTATCACAGCAAATGAAAACAATAAACAGCAATTTTTTTAAAGGAAAAAAATGCAAAACTAAAATTTATGTTTTATGTCCATGCGCATATCTTGTATTTCAAGACCTGAAATATGGATCGTCATTAGCTCTAATGCAAAATGTTTTACTACAATTTAACTGAACTACGAAACAGGGAAGAAAAACATCATGCATCAAGCATAGATTAAAAATCACTTTCCAACACATTCAGAATATAGTAAAGCGAGGAGAGTTCGCGCGGTAGGAGAGATTGCGCAGAAAGAGATTCGACGGGAAGGAGTAGAGTGCGCGCCCAGCGACTCCAGGTAGTTGTACAGTAGTATTAGTGCAGTGTCTACATGAATGCATATTTATTGTTTCAAGCGTCTTGGATAAAGCAGTGCTATTTTGGTATTTTTTCCAAAGTAAGTGCTTGAATTTTCATAACTGTTCGTCATAATTTTTATAGAGCGTCAATAATACAAAATATTTTGAACTTAAACAATTTCTTATAAACTACTAACCTGGCCTAAGTATGCGAACACCAGAAATTCATTTTATAAGTGGCCGTATTTAAATAAAAGACCGCGCAATCTCTCCTACCAAAATAGGAGAGTTTGCGCATCTGCTACTTAGGAGAGATGGCGCATTTCCCCATAAGTTTAGTGCTAGGAGAGATAACACAGCTTATTGATAAATTTGTATGAATTGCAAATTACGCGTAAAACATATGAATGAATCAATTTTGAAATAATTTCGGAAAACACAATTATCAAAACTAAATTTGGCAATAAATTAATTTGCAAAAAAAAAAAAAAAAAATACTTTTGCAGATAAAAATTTTATTAATAAATTAATAATACAGTTGTTACTAAATAAATTTTATGTAATTATTTTTGTTAATAAGTTAATAATATATTTGTTAATAATTTGATTAAATATATATAATTTATGAGCAATTAATTTGCTAATAAATTAATTTTGTTAACTAAAATAAATTTTCTAATACAATGTTTTGGAAAAGCTTTCACCCATTCCAAGTAGTGTAATGCCATCGAAATCAAAGGAAACAGAGTGCAACTAATGTTACTCATCCCCAAAATATATATGAAAAAAGATTTAAGAAGGATGCCGCTACAAAGAAAAAAAAAAAAAAACGAAGATAAGGTGTTTTTACAAAAAGTGGGATAAAAAAACTCAAGGGGAAAAAATGAAGGTCAATGAGGATGAGTGCACTGAGTATCAGGAACTGTACCAGGAGACAATTTCGACAGCTGACTGGATTCAATGTACTGCTTGTTGCAGGTGATTGCACGAAAGATGCACGTTTTACAATAATAAGTGAATCGATTGTGGACGACGACAACTTCGGTTAGCAAACAAAATACAATGAAACTGTGGAAATCGAAATGAAGTAATTTTCAAGTTAAACATGTTATCTACTAGGTGAATGGTTTTTTTTTTGTATCTTAGTAAGACTTGCTTTTTCTGATATTTTAATCTTTTTAAATTAAAAATTTTAACTGTTGTTAAAATTATTTCTTTTATTTATTATTTAAACATTTGGTTGAAATATTCACTCCTAATACAAAAATATTTACTCACAAAATGTCAATTAAGTGTAATTATTATTGTTAACAATTTAATTGTAGTTATTATTAATAACAATCTCTTCTACCTATGTGCGCAATCGCTTCTACCTATGTGCGCAATCTCTCCTACCCATGTGTGCGTTCTCTCCTACCCTGTAAGGAGAAATTGCGCAAAATAGTTTTCTTGGTTTTATTACTGCTGTTCTATTAATTTACAGTATAACAACAAAATAACAATGGAAATGCATAAAAAACAAATGAAATCAAAATTATTCATGCATAGTTTAGCAAAATATTAATATTTAGATTTTTTATTATTATTCTTTTGAAAGTGCGCAGACTCTCCTCGCTTTATTATACTCTCCTAAATCATATCCCTCGCAAATACAATGAAGAACCACCAAGTAGCTGACATTAAATGTTTCTCCACCACCAGGGATGTAGTGGTTGGTATACAAAGGTATACACCGTATAATCTCTGTTTCTCAAGAAAGCTATAGTATATATACACCAGAGTATACCCTCTGCCTTTAGCGTATATCCTCTGCTTAGAACGTATACTCTCTAGTTTTTTTTTACAACTACACCACAGTCCACCACCATAGTGAAGTAACAAGACATCTCTGTTTTTCCTTCAGGTACATTTTTACAAGCAAAGCTGAAATATGTGGGAAAGTCTACGCAATGATCATTAGTGTCATTTTTACAATTCCAAATCTCATGAATAGAATGTATAATTTTAGTAAAATGCAAATTTATAACCTCAATTAAATGTAATATTAGAATATAAGTGAAAAAGGTTTCTTATTGTGCATTTTTTGTATGCGGGAAACCGGTGGCAAAAAGACCGAGAACTACTAATAACGTTATATAAAGAGACGCGGCTACTCTCGGGTTAGTAAGGAGGAAAATGATGTTTAAATAGAGATATTTGGCAAAGTCATATTACATTTGCGATTTCGATTTCATCAATTACCATCAGTAGTCAGAAAAATATTCGAAGTAATTTGAGCAGCATTCTATACAGATTTATAGATTGGTGAATATGCCCTATAATATGTGAATGAGTTCAGATAAGTTGTAAGACAGTTTAAATTTCCTTATCAGTAATTTCCGTCAATTAACTAAAACGAATTTGAATTCTTTTTAGCAACCCTGTATATTTTCTATGAAATTTGTACACATCAAATAAAATGCTAAATATTAATTAAATTTGAAAACGCTTACCATACTTGACAACGCCTTTACAGCAACTGCCATTCACCAAGTACTGTAACCAAGTACTTTTTTGTATCTCTCCAAATAAATGATAACTGCTATGCACACTGTATTCTAGAATAAGAATCTTGTATTGCTTTATTGCACCTCAGCCGATGTATATCAATTTCAGTATGTTCGAAATAATGTAACACCGTTAAAATACACTGCAAACAATTGTTCTTCATGGATCATAACTTAAGGGAATTATTTTCTGCCTTTGAAATCGAACTACAAATGCTACACACTTCTTTTTTTAAGACCGAAATCCCATGATGAACCTTAATCACATTTACCTATTGCATGACAACACGAGTGAAGTTATGTAATGCAGAGTGTGGAAAAATGGGAAGACCAACCGAATTCATAAATAATTTTGAACTATGTTAGAAAATGTTAAAATTTGTATCTGAAAAAGATACAAAAAATTGTTTTACGACTCAAAAATGAGTATTTACATTGATTTTGCTTTTTTATTCAGCAAAAATAAGAGAACTGTTTCATGAACAGAACACATCGTGAGAAATGCCTGAAGATGTATTAACAGAAATTCAAGAACAAATTCTGTTTAAAAAATTTCATTCTGACAATTTTTATGTTAAAAGTTAAACCACTTCCCCGAAGGTCAGTTAAAACTGTTGGTTATAAGTTAGAGTCATAGATGGTTTCAATTGCTATAATAAGAATATTTATACAGTGAAGAGGAACACACATTTCAATATTTAATGTAAAATATTTTTAAAATACATAAAAATCCCTTTATTGTTTTTTAATGTGAAGTTAATTCCTCAAAACTCAAAAGCTTGTAATTTATTTTATTCTAACGAGGAATTAAAATTGTTTTTGTACACTATTTTTGTAAATAAATAAGGAATTTTCCACAAACATTCATTTTCTTTTAATGAACTATTTAATAATGTCATAAGATAAAGTTACTATTAATTAATTCAGAATTAATAAAGGTGTTAAAAAAGTAAAATATTTTAGTTAATGAATATTTAATTTTATGCGATATAAAAAACATTTTTTTTTTCTTTTTTTTTTTTTTACAATTATAAAAAACATGTTAGGAAAATATAAGAAATTATCCCACTTAAGCACTTTCCCTAAAATTCACGAAATGTTTATGGAAAATCTCATGATTTATACTTTTTAAAAAGATTATTTCGTCTAACATTTAGAGACCTATTTCGTAGTTTTTCCGTAATAGTTGAGTATTTATGTTAAACATCCATGCCTTTTCTAAGTTTGTAATACTTTTTTTTTAATTCAAAAGCATCGTAACTAATGCAGTAAATCCAAAAAACATTTAAACTTTATTCTGCGATTGTATTTTAGAAAAGTTCAATGCATTTCACAGTGGAACTTTTGCAAACTTTCAAATACCAAAGAGAAGAATAATATCGGAAAATTGATATCTAGAATCGCTTAGCCGTTTCTTTAAAAAATAATATATTTTATATTTGTTTTAAATAAGCATGAAATATTGAACGACAAAATTTTGTAAATCAAAAATTTGTTGCTATGAACAAATCGCGGTATAATTATTTTAGCGTAAAGTACAGCTATATAGAGCTCTGGATGAAACTTTAGACACAGGAAAATTCGTTAAAATAGTTAAAAGTTTTCATTGAATTCCACTGACATTTTAGAAACATCTGAAATACAAACCAAAAATAAGTCCCTGAGTTAACGCAGTATAGATAAATAATTTTTTATTTTACTGCAATTATTTTTAACTTCTAATGATATCATAATTTCAATTTTGACACCGACGGATAGGAAAGAAAGACACTTTCAAATGAAGTTTGTTTTAAAACTGTATGTCAATTTGCAATTTTTTTATGGCTTTTAATTTTAATGTATGATTTTTTATAAATCTATCTTTATCGTGTGCAGACGATTATGAAAATTTGATCAGTTTGCACTTAAAACAATATCAATAATTCAGCATTTGTTTCCGGCTAATATTCCATAACGAAATTAAAAGTCCATCAATAAATAATTAGAAAAATAAAATGATATGTATAAAAAACACAAACATAACATACATGTAATTGAAGTATGCAGTCAGACGAATGAAATTATCGGAATCAAAGGGGAAATGGCTGATACGAAAGTATCTATATTAAGAGGGCAGTTTATCTGTTCAACAAATTTTTAATTTTAAAATATATGGTTCAAATGGTAAACTCACTGCATTTCCATATTCAATTTAAAGTGCATTTAATATTTTTAATTAAAATTATATATTATATTTAATTAAAATAAAAAAAATCTTTTAAAAAATTTAATTCTTAAAAATTCCTTCTACTTCTTTAAATATTAATATTTTTTCTCAATTTTCTTTTTGGTTTTCAGATGTTTATTACACAATATTGAGCATGAATTTTTAGATCCATCGAATATTACCTTTAATATAATTTTCACACATCTCATAAATAGTGTAAAACGATGAAAACTAAACGCATCTACATAAACTTTTATTTAAAAAAACACTTTGAAGGCTAAATCCATGCGCAGATTTATCACGTATATAATGAAGAACATGTACAAATAAGTATAAATATCTATCTCAAATACAGAAAAAAACCTTAGCATTTTTAAAACATGAAATGAAAGAAAATAGGAACACGACGAAAAAGCCATTTTAAAGTTATAATTTGTGTAGGTAAATGCGCTGGGCGTATTAACAAAATGTGCAATATTTCGCGAAACAATTGTCGTATGAATAAAAATGAGGTGTCAAAATATTCACAATTAAACAGGTTTTCATTTAATATTTAAAATCAAAAATCAATTTTTGATTACTTTTAAGGTAAACTGTCCCCTTAATAAGTTTCAAAACTACATTTGTATACATTATTCACAGTTTTCTAGAAAAATGCCTTTTTGTGTTATTAGTGGGCAGTGTAAAGAATATTTTAAATGTAAAAGATGTATTAGAGTTTACAATTAAAAATATATAGTTCTTCTTATATTCTGTAACTCACGAAGTTCGGCTTAGATCCTCTAGTATTCTTAAAACAAACAGTAAAAATATTTGTTTAAACACCTTTGTAAATCTTTCGATTTACAAAGGTATTTAAACAAATATTTTACAGTTAAACATGGTTTGTTACTTACCATAAAAGTACAGCAATGTTTCTGAGATTTCTGAAAATCTTATTGCAAAATGATCACATTATAAAATTGACGTACTTTAATTTTATTTTTCAATCCCCGAGGTTGTTTTGAACACATAAAAAAATATTGGATCAACACTTTTTTATGGCGATGTTACGGCCAAAAATCTGATCGAACGACATAGGCGGAATGTGTGATAGCACTCATGTGAGTGTCTTTCAAAGGAAATCTAAATTATATTTACACTTTTGAAATATAAATGGGGCATTCTCACAATCTTTTGAATTTTATGTCCTTGAATAATAATTTTTATTTTAGTACATATTATTGTGTTTTTTTTTTATTTCATATACTGGGGAACATTCCATTGCATGGTTGTATAAGAATATTAACGAAATAAATATGTTTTCGAGTATACTGGGTGTCAAAATACCAGGAAAACTCCTATACCGTCCCGTGTCTGCAATGCTGATTTTTAAGTTTGGAGCTATCTGTATAAAATTATTTCAATAAAAGTAATTCAATGTAATTTTTTTCCGAAACTGGGACAATTTTTTTATATAAATATGTAGCAAAACATTAAGCTTCACACATTTTTACGGTTGATAATATTTTTTTAACTCTGTACCTAGGTTTTAGATTCCTTACCATCCCTCTTGCTAAACTTATACAGAAAATCTCTTCAGATGCAGCCACAGATTTTTTTTTCAAGTTTCTTTTCATGCAGAAGTATGCTAGAGAAAGAATGTCTAAAATTCTTTGATAGGAAATGATAGAATCATATTCTTTGATAGGATCATAATCTTTGATAGGATCATAAATAAAAATTTAGAAGAAAATAGAAAGTTATAGTGGTAAAATGGTAAGGAAAATTAAACTCGCAAGTTTAGCTTAAACCTCACTTAAGTAAGAAGTTTTTCGCTGCTGACGATTTTTTCTTTATTTTGAATCTGTAAGGCATTCGTCTATTAGATTAAAATGTTGTTTTAGCAAGTTTAATTTCACCAGATTTTTATTCCCGAAAGTCAAAGGATTGTGAGAATGCCCCAACTATTTTTTTTATTGATTAATAAGACTATACTTTGTGTAATATAATAGAATTAGAAAAAACAACGTTAGTATAGCTTGAACTTTATATCTTAAAGCTAGTTTCGGTAGTAAACTTCGGTTGTAAAACGTGGTAAACTTGTAATTGTAAACTTAAAAAAATAATAGCCATGAAAAAGTGCTACGTGCTTAAACTACTGAAATGATCAGGAGAAAAGAAACTGCTGTAAGTAACAAAATCTTCGTTATTTATTCGGCTATTCTCCAATACAAAAATATTAAATTTTGAAACTTTATTTGAATGGAAAATTGATGCTTTTTAAATAAAAATGCTTTAAGGTGTTGTTAGTGGGCAATATCGAAAAAATTATTAATAAAAAAAATGGTTGTGCCTTGTATTCTGTAACCCAGGAGTTGCTTGTTGGATCCCTTAGTTAATAGTAATTTCTGAAATTGTGTTTTCAAACGTGTTATACGTTTTCAGTATTGCTTATTTAGTCGTCATATTTCACCTCTGGTTTAATTTTTATATTTTTTATTGATAATGAAATATTAAGTGTTAAGAAGTTCTTTTTGAATTAAATTTCCTCTTTTCAGCTTATTTTATAAAACGGTATCATTTTTTAAAAATTATTATTAAAAATAATTTCTGCATTTTATTCTTTAAAAGCCGTTTAGGTATCAGATTTAATTAAATGTTTCTCCACTCTACTTTAAAGCGATATGTTCTTGCAGATAAAGTTAAATAAAGTTCTGTTTCATATTGTTGTTAAAACCGGTAATTATTATGATTTGTACTTTTACTAATGAGGTACGAGATTGCATGGTAATTAGCTGCAAAGTTTGGACAGAAACGGATTAAATGAATTCTATTACTACTATCTTAATTATGCAGTTTATCTCTTCTAGTTTACTTGATGTCATTTTCAATATTAGGATTTCAAAATTTTCTATTATAACATTCAATATAAAGATTTAAATATTATTAAGCAAAATAATAAAGAAACAATATAATATAATCAACGATTTGTAACTAACTAATATTAAGCAATTCGGAGCACAACAGTAGAGCGTAATGGCGATTGTAGCAAAATAATTCATTTAATCCGCTTTTGTTCAAACTTTGTAGCTATAAAAAATGTCTGATATGAGTATTTTACCCACTGTAAGCAATTTGTAAAACGTATAACACATTTGGAAACACAATTTCAATAATTACTATTAATTAAGGTAACCAACCCGGACCTTTCATTTCAGAACCAACTGCTAATTTTTTTTTTTTTTTTTTTTTTTTTTTTTCAATGTGTTACAGGTTTTACGTATTTCTCACTCAGACATCATATTTCACCTGTGAAACACGTCTCTGATTTAATTTTTATATTTAGTAAAAATAATGAGTTTGAATGATGCGAAGTTTTTTTTAAATTACCCGTTCTCTCATCAGCTTATTTTATACAGCGGTATAATTTTTTTTTATTATTATTAAAGATAATTTCAGCTTTTTATTTTATAACGTTTAAAATCTAACCTAAACAATTATGTAGGTGATCTTAAAGAAATAGAAAAAACGTTTTCCTATTTTTGAGCGTTTTAAAGTCAAGTCTGCACCCACAGAATTTCGTGGATCTCCCCTTGGCCTAACATGACATAAGGTGTGTTTTAAATATTCTTTTCAATCAAATATGATCCTATAAATTAGGGAAAACCATCAAAATTTTTCTTTTCTATCATAAACCTTCCGGTATTAAAGGGTTAACCCTCTCGTCACCCCGAGCGTCATGTGACGCTCCTACTTCGAATTGCAATATTTGAAAGTAAAAAAAATATTTTTAATTCCAGCACCTAATAGTGATAGCATATGGCGATACATTTACCATTATGACTTTACTCATGTTTCAGCATTTAATAATAACAATATTAATAAAAGTTTTATTAATTATTAGTAAACTATTGGCGTTTCTTTTAATTCAAACACATGTTTCACTCTTTAAATTTAAATTAGGTACTCTTTTCCGAATTAGTACTTTGTGATAAAAATTCTACTAAAATTTTATGTTTGTTTAATCTGGTTGTAATACGACATTTTCCAAACGTCTTAGAAAAATTCTTCCTTAGACTATTTTTATATGAAAAACACGCAACATAACTGCATTCGTTAGGTTTCTCTAAAAATCCCATTCGTTAAATTTCAGTAAACTGTAACTTCTGTGATTTCGATTGCTACTTTTAATTTTGTTAGCGTAACAGTAATTTTTCCCAAAATTGGAAAAAAAAATTCAGTGCCGAGAGGATTAAAAGGCATTTAGGTATTAGACTTTATTAAATTTTTCTCCAGATTTGTATTTAAAATCTGTACACTCTTGCACATAAATTTAAATAAAGTTTTGTTTATTTTGTTGTTAAAACTTGTAATTATTGTAGTTTATACATACGCGAACGAGACAGACGATTACTAGGTGATTAGCTATAAAGTTTGGATAACAACAGATTAAATCAATTCGTTTGCTACTATCTTAATTATGCAGTTTATCTCTTCTAATTTACCCAATGTCATTTTCAATATTAAGAAACTAGGATTTCAAAATGTGTTATTAGAATATTCAACATAAAAATTTAAATACTATTATAAGCAAAATAATAAAGAAACCATAAAATGTAATCAAGGCTTTGTAACTAACTAGTATGGATTTGGTTTGTCCATCCGTTTGTGTGCATGCGCTCAAAAATGTACTTGGACTTCCATGTAATTTATGTGTTATTGGAGTTTACAGTCGTATGTTAGATATTGAAAATGAAGTGTGTAAAATTTATTGTTCGTTTACAAGAACATTCGAAAGAATCTTGTTGACTTATGATATATGCAGAAAAATCGTTGGCAATGAAACGTAAGGATGTTACACTATTTCAAACATATTGAAAATAATATATGTTACTGAGGTACACCACAAGATGCTTACTGTAGAATATGGTGTTCATAGAATTATCGTTCTCTTAGAAAAACACACAATTAATTTTCTCGCAGTTCTGTGAATAAGCGACAATTGCTGTAAGTGGTACTCGATTTTAAAATTAGCTAATAATTTTAAATATTATTCAGTATTTATAAATTCTATAGATGACATACAGGACTTCTCAAAATAATTTTACCAATTATAGGCGAAAATTGCTAAAGAGGAATTTACAACAATGTTATGCTTTTACTAACCGAATTAAATACCCCAAAGTTTTGAAAATTAGAACACCGTGAAGGAATCATCAGAATTAATTGAAATTTAATACATAAACTACTGGTATTGGCACAAACAAGTGATTACATTTTCAAACCAAAAAAATATTAAGTGTCCGAACATCGGATGTCCCAATCGGATGTGATTCGGATTAGTGTAGCCAACACGCGCTGCAATAAGTGCTGCTATACGACGTGGCATAGAGTCAAACAGATGTTGAATGACTGCCTGGGGAAGAGCATTCTATATTCTTTGTGTGCGTACCTAAAGTTCATCTGTAGAAGCTATAGGAGTAGGATAACGAGCGAAACACCGATCAACGAAATCCCCCGCAAGTTCAATGGTTGACATACCCGGTAAATACGCAGGCCACGGAAAAAGCTATATGTGTTCCGCTGACAAGAAGTATTAAACTTTCGTTGAAACATGCGGACGGGAAATATCCTGTTGTAAGATATATCCAGGAATGCCTTGAAAAAAGGAACAACTTCGGGCATTTAACTGATGTGCCTGTTGCTGGTCAGATTACTCACAATTCATAGCAGCTGCTGCGCAATCGCATCCCAGACCATAACTCCCAGTGTTTGTCAACCATGACGCTCGATAATGCACTCCTGAATGTACCGTTCACTGTCATAGAATTTAACACGAATGCGGCCATGATGGTACCACAAATTAAAGCGTAATTCTTCAGATAAAAACGCTTGTTTCCGACGTACATTCCAGTCTC
Source organism: Maratus speciosus (assembly GCA_963932465.1). Classification (NCBI taxonomy): domain Eukaryota; kingdom Metazoa; phylum Arthropoda; class Arachnida; order Araneae; family Salticidae; genus Maratus; species Maratus speciosus. The sequence continues at coordinate 352,301,564 of OZ010799.1, read as the reverse complement.
TATGTTCATAAGCACATTACAGACGCAGGCGTAGATGGTTTTGTGGGAGGAGGATACTGTATAAAGGAGGTCTTGCACGCAGTCCACGGTGAATCAGATTTCGAGGAAATGACGATCCAAACAGTGATACAGACCAATGTTCTGCCAACTGTCTACATGAAGTTGTACTATTCGTCAACGCAATTCGGACGATGTGTCTATCATAGCACGTTGACGTCACTGTTCGGGATCACTCTCACATTTCGGGTCGACCGACTCCACTGCTACCAAACGCGCATCACTCTTCTGCTGTTACGCTGAAAACGAGCTGCTATTGCACGATAGGAAAATACTTCTTCAGGAAGTCCGATGATTCTACACCATTGAAATTGCGTCAGTTGTTGAGATGCCACCCTCTTTTGTTGAAGAGGCATAGTTACATCTCACCTATCGTTTACCATTAGCAAATAACCCTTTACAATCCTCAACGTCTCGCTTTTGCCCTCTATTTATATGTTTCAGTCTACATCTAGAAGGCGCAGCTCATCACATGCATGCTTTGTGACTCTGAAATTGGTATCATTTGCATAACACACTATACTTTGCATTCTCTGAAATTTTCAGCTATATCGCGCCATTCCATCATAGTGTTGCAATTTTGAAAAACATGAGTGTATTAAATATGATATAGCATGTGCACGAAACTATCTGCAAAACACATTGCTACACAAAATAATGAGTAGACATTTCTAATTGAAGATATGCTCTTTGTTGAAATTTGATTTGGATTTCAAATGTAGTATGCGCATTTCAAATTGTTTACTTGTATATCATATTTCACATTTTTAAGCAACAACGTTTTGATATACTACTCTTAATATGTTGGAAAGTGTTTGATAATCTATACTTGGTGGATGATTTTTTTTGTTCTTCTTAAACTAATTATAACTTTAAGTGTAACTATACTGTAATGTTTTTAAACAGTAACTATAAACATTTAAACTAAAATAAAACGTGCTAATGTACTGTTAAGCTCATTATGTTAAAAATTTAATGGAATCACGTTATGTTTGATTTACATAAGATTTCTTTTCGTGGATTCTTAAACAATGAGAATCTGAATATTGAAAATTCTCTTTAATCTTTCAAACATTGCTGGAATATAAGAAATTTTTCTGTAAGTAGGACGAGTTAACTGGGCGCTTTGGGGATAACTATTGAACTTCTCAATTAATTTATTGATAACCTGTGGGTTATATCCGTGATCTATTCCAATCTTGACAATATGGTTCAGTTCATCTTCCAAAAATTCATCCGAACAAACAATATGTGCCCTCTTAATAAAAGAATTAAACGCAGACATTTTATAACCCCATGGGGTTGAAGCAGTACCAGGAATAATGCAATCTATTTTCATTGATTTTCTGAAAACTTTTCTTTTAAGCTTATTACCAGATTTTATAACTAAGACATCTAAAAATGGGAGGGTGTTATTGACTTCATTTTCTATGGTGAATTTAATATTGTCGTCGAGATGATTCAACTCCTCAAAAAATTCCATTAAAGCTGGTTTCCCCTCTTCCCAAACTACAAAAACATCATCCACATACCTTAACCATAATTTGGGTTTATGTTTGAAAGTGTTGAAAATCAAATCTTCCAAGGGTCTAAGCTTAAATTTGGCGAAAATACTTGAAACAGGTGACCCCATCGGTGCACCTTTATCTTGCTTATAATAATTACCTTTAAAATAGAATACATTACTCTGGTTAATTAAATTTAAACCTGCTTCTAACGAGGTTTTAATTTCTAGACTCAGATTATTTAATTTATCTATAGACTGGTTAATAGTATTCATAACTTCGGAAATATTTATGGAGGGGAAAAGCGAGACAATATCAAAACTAGCTAAAATAGTATTATCGTTAATCTCAACATCTGCAGTCCTGTTTATAAATTCATCAGTAGAAGAAATAGAATATTTTGAAGATGGGATAACCGTTTTTAGGAAACCAGCATAAGCTTTTTCAACATAATAAACTGGGCCTTGGCATCTTGTGACAATCGGTCTGAATGGAAAATCTGGTTTATGATCTTTTATTCTAGCTGTAATCCTAGGCGTAACACCTGTATGGTTAATTTTAATTTTATTTTTCATTTCATCGGGCCACTTACTATTTATAAGAAGTTCTTGTGTTTTTTTTTTAGATCCCAGTGTTGGGGTCTTTACTAAGGACATGACAGGACAACTTTTCTATACATTTTCCATTTTACTTATATAGGTATCTTGATTCATTACTGCCAGTTTTCCAGATTTATCAGTTTTCATAAAACATAAATTCTTATCCCTTCTTAATCTAGAGATTATGCCAAGCTGTTTTTTATTCGCGTTACTTTGTTTCTTAAAATACTTTTTGCTTAAATTACATACCTTTAATCTCACAATCTCCTGTTCATTAGTAAGAATATCTTGAATAACGGCCTCCAATTCTGTGCAGATGTCCTTTGGATTAATGGAACCTTGAAAGTTATATTTGCCACCTAGAGATATCACTTTCTCTTTCTCTTTTGAAAAAGTTCTATTTGAAATGTTTACGAACTGAACAGGTTTGACTTGAGGGGGGTGATCAATTTCTGAAAGCTTTAACAAAAAGTTGAGATTCCTCTTATGACGTTCTGTAATTAAGTTCTTTTGTTTAAACCTGAGTCCTTCTATAGAATACAATAACTTACTGAAATGAGCTGGTTCAGTGACACTGGCTAATTCAAAATAAACCTTATAAGTCTGACTAGAAAAACTATCCAATACAGCAAACTTCTTACGGATGTAGAGGTTAAGGCAAGTCCGTTCAAATTTCTTTTTAGTATCACCAAGTTGATTTATCACATTGTTACTATTAAATCTTAAAAATTTCGGAACTACGTTTAAGCGTTTGCATAACCGCAGAAATGTTATATTTAACCATTCACGGTCTAAACGTAAACGGGAAACTTTATACTCCTTAAAGGTCGTGTAATAGTCCATCATACCCAGTGTCGGTAAAGTTACAATAAGAAAAACTTGGACTTACGCTGTCAAAATTTAATAATTAAAAATCTTACGATACTCATCAGCGTACATGTAAATAAAAACTATATTAAAAATACATTACAAATTATTCCCAACGTTTCGTGCTCTTTCTAACGAGCCATCTTCAGGGGAGAGAGTCCTTGACCTCCTCGGAGCGAAGTTTCCAACTGCACTTTCACGGCATCACAACTAAAAACATTACGGTAACTGATCATTAACACAACCAAAATCAGTACCGCGTTGGATATGGCGCCATCTATTGTTAGGCTAACACACTACAATAAGAAACAAGGAAAACTCGAAATAAGCACTACGAATGTATATCTTTTAAAATATTCAACCAAACATTAGAAATTTGAAATGAAATATTGTCATTGCATACCTCGTTTTTTCTTAGACTTATTTCTATGGATTCACGTATAAGGGATTTAAGTGGGTTGGAATATTTAGAGATAATTTTTACATTGTCAAAATAAACTGCTTTGACACTGCTTTTAAATGCAAATCTAGATAAAGCTGTAGATAGTCTATTGAATTTTAAATAACATTTATGTTCTTTAATCCTTTCAAACAGGCATCGTTTTGTCATTCCAATATATGAAGTTAATAGACCAGTATTGAGTTGAATAGGGATTTCGTAAACTCCAGGATGGAATAAAATTGGTAGAGGATCTTGCTTTCTGGTAATAGCTTCAAACAGATTATTTGAGGGGGAGGCAACAAGAAGAATTCTGAATCTATTGAAAATTCTCTTTAATCTTTCAAACATTGCTGGATATAAACCACAGGTTATCCATAAATTAATTGAGAAGTTCAATAGTTATCCCCAAAGCGCCCAGTCAACTCGTCCTACTTACAGAAAAATTTCTTATATTCCAGCAATGTTTGAAAGATTAAAGAGAATTTTCAATAGATTCAGAATTCTTCTTGTTGCCTCCCCCTCAAATAATCTGTTTGCAGCTATTACCAGAAAGCAAGATCCTCTACAAATTTTATTCCATCCTGGAGTTTACGAAATCCCTATTCAACTCAATACTGGTCTATTAACTTCATATATTGGAATGACAAAACGATGCCTGTTTCAAAGGATTAAAGAACATAAAAGTGATTTAAAATTCAATAGACTATCTACAGCGTTATCTAGATTTGCATTTAAAGGCAGTGTCAAAGCAGTTTATTTTGACAATGTAAAAATTATCTCTAAATATTCAACCCACTTAAAGCCCTTATACGTGAATCCACAGAAATAAGTCTAAGAAAAAACGAGGTATGCAATGACAATATTTCATTTCAAATTTCTAATGTTTGGTTGAATATTTTAAAAGAAATACATTCTTAGTGCTTATTTCGAGTTTTCCTAGTTTCTTGTTGTAGTGTGTTAGCCTAACAATAGATGGCGCCATATCCAACGCAGTACTGATTTTGTTTGTGTTAATGATCAGTTACCGTAATGTTTTTAGTTGTGATGCCGTGAAAGGGCAGTTGGATACTTCGATCCGAGGAGGTCAAGGACTCTCTCCCCTGAAGATGGCTCGTTAGAAAGAGCACGAAACGTTGGGAATAATTTGTAATGTATTTTTAATATAGTTTTTATTTACATGTACGCTGATGAGTATCGTAAGATTTTTAATTATTAAATTTTGACAGCGTAAGTCCAAGTTTTTCTTATTCGATAAATTTTAATAAAGTCCAGATCTGTTACCCTTCATTTGTTGAGTAGCATCACAAACTTTAATATTTTGAACTTTTAAACTCCAAATTTTAGAAACATTTACATAGTTGCAAACAGTTGCAGAGAATTTACCGTTGCGAGACATCTTTCAACTGTTCCAGAATTGAAGAACTAGCATTGATTTTACATTTCGAAGCGGTTTTGACACATGTACAGAACGCAGGCTATACAATTTGTTTTGATACGGTGGTGATGAAAGCGATACTTTCCATTGTTCATATATTTCTGAACAATATATTTTGAATTTTTATTTTTTTACAAAGAAGCTGTGATATAAGTATAATTTTTCTGTATTGCAATAAACTTATGTTATGATGGCCTACGCTAATTATATTTTTCGTGATTATTGTTTCATTTTTTGAATTGTTTTTTCAAATAATCGCCTATCCATATTGTTTTTAGACGCTCTGTGTAACTCTACACTGAAAAGTGTGAGTTCAAACATATTCCATACATAGCCGAAGGTACAAAAAAATTACACTAGTATTTATCTTAAAATTTGGAAAAATAAATCGAAGCTTTAATAATTTTACTAATCATAAAACTGAAAGTGTTAAGTAAGTTTTAGGTACGTTGTGTATGATGTTTATAAAATTCTTATTCTTATTTTTTAAAGTTTATTACATTTATGTTAACGATTGAATTGGATCACGTTAAATTTTATTTATTGTCCCATGCATAGCAAATATATGCATTGGAAAACGAAACTAACTCCAAACTTTAAAGTATTCTAAATATGAAAAATATCGGAAAATCGATAGATAAAATATGTATGCTGCATTATTTCTAAACAGAATATGATACTTTGCATTTCTTTTCCTTTGAGTAAACAAAAAATATTGCAGTTTTTTTTTTTTTTTTTTTATTTATGCATAGATTTAAAGAAAAACATGAAAACACGGAATATAAAAAATATAAGGCAGATTTTTGAACATAATTTAGTTTATAACAATTTTCTTAACATTTATATTAAAAATTCTAATATTATTATTATTTTTTTAGTATAAATAAAATCAATGCATAATCCAATGGAGTAAATATTACTGTAATAAAAGGCAGATGTTTCTTAATTTATGAAAACGTATTATAAACACGAAGGAAAATATACAATTGCCTCATTCGAGCCACCCAAAATTCCGAAAAGCGCTCCTTTATCTTTAAAAACTTCATAAAAGAATTTATCTTTGAAATTAAAAGAAAAATTTAGAAAAATGAATGTATATTAGCTGCTTGTAGTTTTTCTAAACTTTTCCGATTAGCTTTTAGAGTGCATTAATCAGTTCTCTCTAACCAGAAAACTGATTTTTCGGATGACATGATGTCTCAAGTTACTATTTTCATATTCAGCAAACATGTTTAACTGAAATCATATAGAGTTACAGTATTAATATTAACATTATTAACATTTGTTTGTAACAATTGCATGCAGAATTGCATGCAATGTTTAGTTGATGTTTTATAGCAGCCGAAAAACCGATTTTCCTGGTAGAGAGAACTGATTAATGCATTACAAAAGCTACTCGGTAACGTTTCCGAAAAGTACAGGCAGCTAATAAAAATTAATTTTTATAAATTCTTCTTTAAAATTTTGTTATAAATTCTTCGTTAAAATTCCAAGAAAAGTTGTTATCTGAGGTTTTTAAAAATAAAGGAACGCTTTTTCGGGATATTAAGGGGGTCGTTCATTTGTGCAAAAATCGACACAAAAATCGAAAATAATTTTTGTGCATATTATTATTCTCCAGTTTATTCTGAGACATTTGCGGAACATCGCATGCAGATGCGATTGTTTTTCGCAAAGTTACAACTGTTTGAATTTTGTACACAAAAATTTTTTCGGATCTTTAATATATACTTTAATACTTTAATATACTAATTTAGCCCAATGGTTAGGGGGTTGAATTTGGAATTAATTATGGGAAAGCTGGAAATTGTTTTAATCCCTTCAGTTTAGGCCTAGAATGAATCTGCTATGTTTTCCCCCTCGTACTAGGTGAGCGTTAGGAAATATGTATAGATTTATAGTCAAAAAACACGTTTTTTTACATACCATAACAGTATCTCCAAGCAGCTAACTCTGTCAAAAACATTGTCAATACAAATGTTGTAGAGCTTAAAATTCTGAGTAAAATCAGTACCTTCAGTTAATATTTTTGTTGAACATTAAGGTCACAACTCCAGTTTAAAGCTTTAGACCCGTGGTCAGGGGGTTGAACTCAGAATTAATTAGGAGAAAACTGGAAATTGTTTAAACCCCTTCAGTTTAGGTCTAAAATGAACGTACGATGATTCCTTCCTCGTACTTGGGTGAATGTTAGAAATTATGTACATATTTATTTTCGAAAAACACTTTTTTTTTTAATTACCTTAACAATATTTCAAAACAGCTAACTCTATAAAAAACGTTGTCAATACAAATGTTGTAGAGCTTAAAATTCTAAATAAAATGAGTACCATCATTAATATTTTTGTTCAACATTAAGATCGCAATTCTAGTTCAAAATTTTTCAAATCAAGGGCCTGAAGAGACCAAGTTAACTTAACAATATCTCAAACTGCGCCCTTAATATTAAACAAAAATATTAAGTGTAGGTACTCATTTTACTCAGAATTTTAGGCTCTACAACTCTTGTGCTGACAATGTTTTTGATAGAGTTAGCTGTTTTGAGATATTGTTAAGTTAACTTCGTCTCTCCCGGCTTCAAGCTCTTGATTAGCGATTAAGGCAAAATTTTGAAATAGTATTGCAACCATAATCTTGAAGAAAAATATTAATGATGGTGCTCATTTTATTCAGAATTTTAAGCTCTACAACATTTGTATTGACAATGTTTTTGACAGAGTTAGCTGTTTGGAGATACTGTTATGGTATGTAAAGAAAACGAGTTTTTTTACTATAAATCTATACATATTTCGCGCTCACCTAGTACGAGGGGGCAAACATAGCATATTTATTATAGGCCTAAACTGAAGGGATTAAAACAATTTCCAGCTTTCCCTTAATTAATTCCGAATTCGGCCTTTTTTTGCTCCCCTACCACTGGACTATTTCTGTTTTTCTCAAAACTGATTTTTCAACGTTTTTAGATATTTGAAATGCTCCACGCGTCTTAATTTTTTTTTTATCAAAAATCATGAAATCGATAACAAACAATTCTGATATTGTTTACAATGAAACTGTGTATGCATTTTAAAATACGACATCATGAAGATAGTTAAATTTGATTTCTAACTTATTAAATCGCAAAATTTTGATGAAAATCGATATGGAAATCAGAAAAAAATCTCTAAAAAAAAAAGCATTCAAGGAATTAACAAATTGATACAAAGATTTATTTATAATACAGTTCAAAGGGATAAAAATGCAAAATCAAGGAAACGTCTTATAAATTAAATCGCATAGAGCATTTTAAAATTTCGTTTTAAAAATTTAAATTTTTCAAAAAATCACAAAACTATTATAGGAATGGAAAATTCTTTTAAGGTTTTCAGTATATTTACATTGAAATGTATGTTTAAACAAAATTTCATACATCTATGACGAAAATTAAAGATTTTTTATTAAGTCTACCGTCCCATTAAGGGACTTGGAAGCGGTTATCAAATATTTTCGTTCGTGATTATAGTAAATTTTGTAGTTTAAGAAACATCTCTCTTTTTATAGCGGAAAGGTATCGGTAAATAATATGAAGTATTCTAGGGGAAAATGTAATATCATTTGGTGTATGCAGACAGTGAAACATTCAGTTTCGATTTCGAATGAAAAACATTACCACAAATATTCGCCGCCAAAAGAAATTTTTGCGCTATTTAAATAAAATGAACAGATTTGCATAAAAACATGTGAAGTAGAGCTAACATTAAAATGAAATGGAATGCTCAAAAAAATTTTCTGAACATTCAGAGACAATATTCTTTTTGAAAACACTTAATTTACGAAAGCAAGCTTTATTAGTCAAGCTATTTTATTAAAATATAAACTTGTGGCGTTACGATCCATTAAGTGTCAGGGCCTGCGTTGACAAATTCTGTTTTCTTGACCGTGTTGCTGAGGTGTTATACAGTATATGTCCCAGTCAGAGGGGCAGCCTAACACGGATTCTAAGTGCAGTGTTGCCAGATTGGGAGCTTTTTCGTCCACAGACTTTTGATTGTCACCGCTTTTTTGAAAAAAAAAATAGAGCTATTTAAAAGTAGATTAAAAAATCTGAAAAATAAGCGAATTATACCATTAAAAAAAATGGTGACAGTCAAATAATGTGAATTAAAAAAGTCCCCTATCTGGCAACACTGCCACAGTGTTTGGTTCCCAAGCAAGCTTGATACTCATTATATCGAACCTGTGCTCATGAATGGCTAAGCGGATCTTACCCAGACATGAATTGACCTGCTGCGTGGCAGTCAGATGCGCTGACCACTAACCCGCTGGTCTACCATACTGTATTATCGACAGTTGAATCTACCAGATTGCCTAATCTTATTTTTTGTAATTTTTGGTTTTAAAAATATCTTAAAATCATTATGTATCAATGGAATGTTCCTGATGTTGAAACTTTAAAAGATCAAATAAGATATTTTAGACCATCAGTGCTTATGTTCCAAGAAAAATGTCTTCTATGAATTGCAGCTACTGAAACTTTAGAGCATTAGTCACATTGCACCACAATTGTAGCTTACAATAAAGTCGCCATGTAATTATAAGAAATATTTTTTTTACCTTTTTCGTCTAGCAATTACGATTTCATTTACTTCACATATTAATCTTTAAGCGAACCTATTTCCCCTAAAGTGACTTTCGCTACCAATATTTTTTTTTTAGAAATCTAAACAGCATGCTTCTTTTTGCATGTATATCAAATGGTGTTAAATTTCGACCAATGTATTTCTTGCTAGATCTCATAAAATTCAATTTTCATCCTGAATTTAAATGTATTAATGCAATACCTTGTTGACTATTCCATGGCACTTCCGTATTTTATAAACCGAAACAAATTTTAGTTTATTTAACATTTTTTGCATTCACAGTCGAAATATTTTTTTTTATTTACTTTTTTCAGCGTCAGTTTTGAATCTAGTGCAATAAATGTAAAAAAGCACTTTTGTCACGTAGAATTCTGCCAATAAAAGAAAAGAAAATGTACTTTTCTTTTCTTTAAGGCATGAAATAGCCAAAACATTGCTATGAGATGACGTTCAGAAACAGCACAAAATGCAATTTATTATCATCGAAAGAAAAAAAAAATGACATCTTCTAGAAAAAAGACATTTTTCTCTTTTCAGTTTTACTTTGTTGTTATAGTTTTTCTATAAAAAATGTCGATGTAAGCTTTTATTTTTCAATCTTACATCTACGATATCAACTGTGACAATGTAAATGAAATTTGTGAAAAAGAAAGTTCTAAATTTCAGCCTACTAAATTTAAAATGGATTTATGTAAAATGCAAGCTTTTTAAACTACAAAACGTCTGTTTTTCAAAACTTTGACATTTTTATGATCTATGTTCAACTTTTATATTGATAAGAATACTAAAATAATGACGTCGTGTCTTAATCATAAATAAATCTTAAATTATCCGTTTATATGTATAAAAAATAAACATTTATACTGAAATTTATAATATTTATATTTAGTGTTATGTTTAATATAACTACAGCTCATATTCAAAATATTAGAATAATTGAGAAATAGTAATAATAAAAAACTATTTTTCATTTATTTATTTTTGATACTAAGTAACTGCAATTAAATTTCTGATAAATTAAATCTGTAATGCTTATATAAGATTTCAACATTTACAACATATAAAATACAGTACAATGAATTAGGTATACAGCTTTCTGAAACATGTCAAAATATTAGAATGAAATTTAGATTGGTTTAAAATAAATATTTTATTTTACGGAACAATATTACCTTATGAATATAAAGTAAATTATAGTTAATATTTTGTAGCATCCCCTTTATCTTTCATAATAGCGTACAATCGATCTTGCATACTATATACAAGGTGTTTACAAACATGTCTACCAATATTAGCTCAAATAGACCTTTTACCTGACACTAACTCAACTTTACTTGAAGGAGGATTTTCTTGATTTTTTTTATTCAATGTACACCATTTTCTTAATTATGTTTTCGATGGGATTAAGGTCTGATGAGTTTGATGGCCAAGGATGTAAGTACCTTAATGTTGCGTTGGCGGAACCAATTCTTAGTTGACACCCAGGTATGCGGTGACGCTAAATCTTGTTGAAAGATGAAATCCTCTTCAAATAAATCTTCTGATGATGGAATCATATAATATTCCAAAATTTTTTGATATAGCTGAGCGTTAACCTTTTCGTAGACGATGCATAACTTTTCCATGACTCCTTCTGCACTCATGCAATCCCAAACCATGACACTAGCAGCAAATGTTATGGAATGTTTAATGCATTCTTTATGAAATGCTTCTTGCTTCATTCTCCAAACTCGAATACCTTGATTACCATATTAAACACAAAACATACTTTCATCACTAAATAATATATTTTTCAAACCTTCTTCGCTCCATAAACGTCTGGATTTACACTAATTCTTTTATACGCTTTTGTTTTGCATGAAAAGTTTTTGTTTTCGATACACGAGATTCAAACTTAAATTTATGGAGACGTCTTAATGTCGTCGATGTAGAAACTTCAACTCATTCTTCTTTCCATTTTCGGTGCAAGAATCGCAAACTTTTAAAATGGTTTTTCTTAACTATACGCTTCAGTTTCCTGTCATCTCTAGCAGAAGTTTTTGGTTTTCGGCCACCATTTCGGAAATTATTTTTAACTTTCTATTTTTTAATATTGGGTTATTATTTTACTAATGCTTGATTGCGAACAATGTAAATAATTCGCTATATAACATAGAATTTACCGTGCCAATACAAATCAACCATACGAAGTTTAATAGATTCAGGAATGTCATTTTAGCACAAAAAAGCCAATAAACTACAAAAAGAATACTTATTTTAAATAAAATCGTCTGAATATAATCAATGATGTCACCAGTTATGAATTGGTGATAAATAAAGGAGAAATAATGTGAAATATTCTAATATTTTGAACCTCTTAAATAAATATTCTAATATTTTGATTTTTCAAAATATTTTTTTTCGATTAATCTTTTAAAAAATGATATTCATTTTGAGATAATAAATAAGTTTAATCAACAACTAGTTCTTCATAAAAATATGGTTTGCATATTTGCATTAAAAGACATTAAATTACCAAACGATATTTTCAATTTGTAAAAAAAATAATTATTCTAATATTTTGAATATGAGCTGTATTATATGGAATATAAATTTATAGTTTCTATTTATTCTTAAATAAATTCGATTAAGTCAATTGTAATTTCGATTTGCTTCTAAAATGACTCACTTAAAAAATAATAAAAAAAAATTGGTATTCCTATGATTTTATACGTACAGCATATCCATTAACACAAGTGCTGCGGCCGTTCATTATACCTAAAATTGCGACGGTGGATGAAATTGACGCAGAGGTATATGAAAACACATTTAGGACAAGAATTGCTGGGTTTCTCGTATTCTTAGAAACAACGGGGTGGGTCATAATTGACCCATGGAATTCAATAATGTTTTTCTAGCTACGTTTGGGAGATACCTACATACAATAATCTTTGATAGGTAACAAAATGATTTTTAAATAATTATTAATACAATTTTGGATTCTAGAATAATATGGCATTTATTGAATCGATACCGTTTAAGAAAATTTAAATTTCTGAGTTCGGAATAAGTACTTTGAAATTTTGACAGCTCTTTATTCGTATGAAATGAAAAATAAGAAATATATTTCGAATAATATGTATTTTAATTATCAGGTTAAATTATGTCATCATATTCCTGCAGATTAATAAAATATTAAAAGTCAATGAAAATTAAATATATATAGCTACAGGATTTTATTTTCCGTCGAAACAATTTACACAAACAGTTGTGGTCTTTGTTTCTTTTTATGCTGTGCATAATTCACACACAAACTTATTTTTTTTTCCACACACAATATTAGCTTATTATCTTTACAACGATTTATCTGGGAACGTTTTCGTTTGTTTGAAATTTCTCGGATGGTCCATAGACAGGCAATTTCACTTTCTTCTGCAATATATTTCTTCATTAGTTCCTCTGTTAATTTTAGGATATGGCCTCTTCTGCTCGTGTTCTAATCTGTTTGTCTCTTTAAAAACCTTCCATGCATTTACGACCGCTAGATCTAAAATAATAAAATAACATACGCTGGCTACTACTTAGATGAAAGGCTAGAAGGAAATGAACAATGTGGATTCCTTTTCCATATATTTTCAGCCTTGCAAGTGCACGGCAAATCACGCACCCCCTCCCCTCATTTTGAAAAGACAGCGCGATACACCTCGTTACATTACCCTTATCTTACTGAAAAATATAGCTTTGAAAAACTGTTGCAATAAAAGAAAAAGCCATTATGTTGATCGAGTCAGCGTTGATCCCTCCCCCACCACGATAATTCCAAGTGTACAGGATGGTAGATAAAAAGTATTCGTTGGAATTTAACAAATTCGTATTAAGGAATTATTCTGAATATTTAGGGAAGTCAAATAATTTCAAAAACAACAGTGATATAAGTGAAAAATCACATCTTGGGTCACACACAAACCTCCTCGGTAATTCTAGTTTTAATACAAAAATACATATTGTTCTTTATTTGTAGAATCGTGAGACTTATTTTGATATTGTCACAAAAATATTACAACAAGTATTAAATATTAATATTGAAATACTACAATATGAAAACAAAATCCCTTGCAAATTAAATATTTTGTCTTTCACGACAACATTCTTCTTACTCAGTTTATGAACAGTTTAGGTAACTTATCTTTCTATATTCTTTTCATTTTCCATTTTGTGGCGTTATCTAGTCAGTACAAATATTTCTAGATTTATTTATACACTTAGAAATTTTGGCAGAGATTTCATTTGAGAAATTGTGTTAATTCATCCTAAATATACTGTAAAAAGACAATTTTTTCATAATCTACGAAAATATATAAAAACCTCTTCCTTGTTACGAAAAGTTTTCTTTATCTTTAAAAACCTGAGAAACCAATATATTTTTCAGATATAAAGAAGTATTTATATTAATAAAACTAGTATATTGTGACCATCACAAAACTTCCTTCTATATAAATCACGTCAATTAAATCATTTAAATAATACAAGAAATTGCGTCAATTTAGCACCCATTTATATCAATGTATATTTGAATTTGAAGTTTGATGAAAATTTGTGCATTAGTTCTTGAGATAGAGTTATAGCGGAAATTGTGAAAAATGTAGCATAGCAGCGCCACCTATTGAGCGATTTGCACCAGCACATAAACAGTACTAATTGATATCAAGATATACCTGAATTTGAAGTTTGATGAAAATTCGTGCATTAGTTATTGAGATACAGCTATAGTGTAAATTCTGAAAAATGCAGCATAGCAGCGCCACCTGTTGAGAAATTTGCACCAAAACATAAACAGCAGTAATTCATATAAAGGTATACGTGAATCTGAAGTTTGTTGAAAATCCAAGCATTAGCTACTGAGATACAGCTATTGCGGTAATCGGAAAAACGCAGCATAGCAGCGCCACCTGTTGAGCGATTTACACCAAAATCTATAAAACGTCAATTCCTGTCAAGGACTAACTGAATCTGAAGTTTGATGAAAATTCGTGCATTAGTTCTGGAGATTGAGTTATTGTGGAAATCGTGGAAAATTCTGTATAGCAGCACCACCTGTTGAGCGAAAACTAATCAGCACCAATTTATATCAAGAACTAACTGAATATTAATTTTTATTAAATTCCGTGCATTAGTTCTTGAGATAGAGCGCCCACAATATTTGTGTCACACACAGGCAGACTCACAGAACCACAAACTCACAGACAGGTCTTTTGTAAAACCATGTTTATTGGAGTCTCTTACCCCTAAAACGTGTAAATCTATCGAAAACCGGAATTAGAAAATTTTCATGAATCCAGTACTTTCTTCTTGTAAAGATAGAAGAAAGTAAAAATTTGGTACCACTGATTTTCGGAAATGTTTCAGGCTAGTTTTTCTAGTGTATTAATCAGTTTTTTCAAACCGGAATATCTGTTTTTTGGATTCTGCCCAGTCTCAATTAAACATTTTCAGCTGCCCAATTGAATTTATACATACAATATTAACAAAATAGTACTAATTTTAATTTTAATGTAAATGCTGTTTAAATTATCATATTTGTCTGTAAAACCTTTTCTTGAATGTGAAGATGTTTACTTCAAAATTGATGCAATCAGAAAAAGCTACACGCCAGGTAGCAAAAGCTGTTTAATACACATAAAAAACAATTCGGATACGTTTCCAAAAATCAGTGGCGCCTGATCTTACACACACACACATATATATACGTATATATATATATATATATATATATATATATATGTATAAATTCTTCTTTAAATCGTATAAATACATTAGTTTCTGAAGAAAAAAATGATTTGTGGCATCCTAGGTAATTTAGAAGGTGTTATTTTATATTTTAGTTTAAAGTTATACTATATTTTTCTAGACTAAAGAACATTTCTATTTATAACACTTTCCAACATAGCTTAAAAGTGTATATGAATTCGGTCTGTCTATTTCAAAAACGGTTTTGTTTGACAAACGGTTATGGATTCGGTTTATCTGACAACCAACTCTCTTTTTCATCTGTCTATCTGTCCAGCTGCCGTCTGTCTAACTCACGTAACACGTACTAACTCACGTAAATATTCTCAAATTGCCATGAAACGGCTGTGTAGTATTTATGGTTCGTTTTCAGGGACACTAAAAATATTTCCCTTACACTACGGTCTGAGCGGAAAATCCTTTGCTGTGTATGTTTATGATGTTATATTATTTTGAACATATCGAAATTTATATATGTTTTAATGTGTACTGCATGGTGCTTACAGTAAAATATTATGTGCCAATAATCTATCTTTCATTTACAGAGATACATAAATGAATTTACCTACAATACCGCGTATGAAATTATGTTTGCTAAAAGTGCGTTTTAGGTAGCTTTCATTACAAAAAGCTACCTATTGCAGCCGTTCGGAGGAAAGCGATTTCAAAAAAATTTGGTATATTTTCATCGATCATGACCCCCAGACCCCGAAACCACCCTCCGTTCAAAATTGATATATATATATGAAATGATAAAAAAGCCCCTTTTTAAAATCCCCTTTTTTGTCCCTTTTTAAAATTTAAATTTAGAAATTAAAATTAAAACTTTTAAAATGCTTTTGTAATTGTATCTCAGTTGATTGAATGAGGTTGCCCCTGTTAAGTCAATTTTCCCGCATCGCATTTTATAACTTTTAGAGATCGTTTTGGCACATCTCATAAGAATACTTTTGCTGAATAAGTGCAATTTATAAGTCTTGCTGCATTCGATCGGCCAACTCAAACCACAGCCTGTATCCCGGGCAGTCAATCATTCAGCTAACGACCAATTATAGTTTAAAGACGCCTCCTTTGACTTCAACGGCCCCTAACTGGAATAATGCGAAATACAGCATATTTATACCGATGCACAGGTCCCCGGACAGGGCTTTTGACCATCAAAAGAATGCCCTAACTCCACGACGCTCGGCTCTCTAAGTATCGCTTAGCGGTACACATAATTCCCAAGCCCGATGTCCATAAAGTAAATTAGCAGCTCTCAAGCCAAAAGGGGCCTGATTTCTCAAAAGGATGTAACAAAGGAACAATAAATCAGGTCCCCGGAAAAACTGTGTCTTTATTGGAATAACTACTGTCTGAATCTGACTTTGATTTCCCGGATACCACTCGCGGCCTGCGACTACCTAAAGATGATAGAAGTTCCGAGGATTCGCTCAGAAATCGGCACGCACGCGTCCGCGGTTCGCGCCCCTGCCCCCAGCGGTCGGGCCTTGGCCGACGACACGACAGAAGATCCATAACTTGAGTAGCGACGAATTCGTTACATTGAAAAGTCGGCACGACAGTTTATTTGCGCGGCTCAAATCCCAGAGTTCCAGCAATTAATTCCAGCAAGAACAACAACGAGATGTGTAATGAAGTCCTAAAAAATGACGTATCTACTGTTTATTTAACCAGCAATTAATTCCAACAAAACTCAAGAGGTGTGTAACAAGTGACGAAAGAAATCTCTAAAAAGAACAGTTTTCAAATCCTTTTTCTGCCTTCCATGAGTGAAAAAGAAAACGAAAAAAAAAGAAAAAAAAAAGTGTCGTTCCCTAGCAATTAATTAAAAAGAAAAAAATCTGGTCATTAAAAGGAAAAGACTGGTCAAAAAGAACGGGAAAAACATTCATCTGCCTAGCAATCAAGAAAAAATTATCTGTTACTGAAAATCAATTATTTCTCCAACGAACAAGCCTCTGAAACAGTCTTTGCAAGAAAGAAAAATAAAACTCTCCTCCCAGCCCAGCCATGGACGTTATCAGCTGAGAAAGTGGGTCACCAGGTCAAAATGAAGAACCGTGTTGAAAAACGAATTTTCTACCGGCAGATAACTCACTGATTTTTGTTAAGAAGAAAAAGAGAAAATGATTTCTTTTTTTTTATGCAGGGAGTAAATTTAATCCTGGAAATTTTTATGAAGATCGTTTTTTTTTTTGTTGTTTTGTTTGTGGATATGTAAGGCTGTCCTTGAATAGATTTGTTGAAGGTAAGACCATTTTAATCTATTCTTGAATTAAAAAAGAGAAAAAGAATACAGTTTTAAAAGGTAGTTTTTTAATTGTTTGTCATTTTAATAGCCAAAATTAGAATAAGACAACGTTTATTTTATTTATTTTTGCTATAAGAGTAATTTTCTGAAATTTAGACAGTATTTAAATCTTTGGAATTTTAAAATTTTAGTTCAAAGTTCGTTTTTTTTTTAAATCTCAATTTGAAAAAAAAAAAAATGATGTATTAAATTTGAATTTTATTTAGATTTAAGCCCATTTTTGTTACAAATATTGTGTTGCAATTTTTTTGAAAAATATTCCATTTTTATTTGTTTTAAATTGTGCCTTATATTTTTGTGTAATCTTGTAATATTTTGTATTTCAAGATGAGTGTCACTCCCCCTCCTGAAAAGAATGACTTAGAAAACAAATCAGATAAAGAGAAAGATACTCAGAAGTCCGAGATTGCCACACAGACACATAATGTAACAACATTAGGTGAACAGACCCTGTCAGCTCAAGCTGGATCTGGTCACAACTCAGTAACCGCTAGCCCGAAAATGTCCATAGAACCTGATATTATTGCGTTTTCGCCTAATTCAAATATGAATTGGGACGCTTGGCTGGCCTATTTTGAGAGTGTTTGTGTAGAACAGGAAAAAGACGACTTCTGGAAAATTAGGCACATACAGAAATACTTAAAAGACAGTGCACTTACGTTGTACATTAATAATTGTTTAAATGTGCTGCATTGGTCCGAATTTGTCACTTTGTTCAATGAACATTACGAAATTCCCGACACTCTTTCTTTAACTGATTTTTCCCGTATTGGATACAAGATTGGAGAGGACCTGAACGAATACTATCAGAAAAAGACTAAAATAGGGAGAACCTTAGGGTTAGACCAGAAGCTTATCTTGGAAGGATTAACGGAGGGCTTGCCGTTAGAAATGCAAAAGCTAGTTATTGCAAGCAACCCCTCAAATACACATTCATGGCGTGAATTAGTATTCAGAATTTGCAAGCTGCAACTGGACAGAAAAGGAAATGAGAGCAAAATAGATGCAAGCCCACAAAACCCCAATCAGTATCGACAATGGCGACCGTTTCGCCCCCCATATGAGACAGGACAGAATTATAACCGGCAGTGGAACTACAGAGTTCCCTATCAAAACCCCCCGACTCGACCTTTTGCTTCTAATCAAGCACGAAATCCCCAAAATACAGTTAGACCGACGACAAATGGTCAACCGAGACCAAATGTACATCACCAGACCACTTTGCCACCCTCCCCATGCAAAGTTTGTTTTAATATAGGAATACCAAATGCGTATCATTGGGTGGAATACTGCCCTTTTCGACAACAAGTCTTAGCAGTTCCAACCCCTAGTCCCAATATGAATTTTGCGAACCCCAACCCAGATCAGAGAGCTAATGAGTCATCTGAAAATATATCTAGTAATAAATGACGGTTTCTAATGTCCGGACATGTACAAAAAGAAAAAGCTAGCAACAAAAAATCAAATAGAAATTGTCAAAAAATTACTGATGTAAAAAGTGAAGGCTCACTACCTTGTTTGATCGATACAGGGAGTTCTATCAGTGTTATTCCTTATCATTTAGCCCACAAACTTAACCTAAAAATATGTAAAGTTCAGCAGAGTATATCGGTCACACAAACACAAGGTGTTCTAGCTTTGAAAGAAAAATGCCTTGTTAGTTTGAAATTAGGACATATCTCTAAGAATGTTGAACTTTTTATAATTAATAATCACTTACCTTATGCTTTGATTGGGCTACCCCACTGTAAACTGTTTAAATTGAATATTGACTGTGTTAAAATGCAAATCACGCAAGAGAAAAAGAAAGTACCTCTCATGGACAATATTTCAACAAATTCATCCCATCATACCTTACATTTATCAGAAACATATACTAACCAGCCAGAAATGGAAAATACAGTTAAAAATGCAGAGATATTCGAAGAAAATTTTGAGCCGGAGTTGTTCGAGACCACTGAAC
Source organism: Maratus speciosus (assembly GCA_963932465.1). NCBI lineage: Eukaryota > Metazoa > Arthropoda > Arachnida > Araneae > Salticidae > Maratus > Maratus speciosus. The sequence continues at coordinate 352,281,997 of OZ010799.1, read as the reverse complement.
ATGTGCCAAATGTTCAGACTGTCAAGGAACAATTACCTGCTCTTCTAGCCAAATATGTCTGTATTTTTGCTAAAGATAAATATGATGTAGGTTGTGTAAACATTGAACCCCAGAGAATACAGTTAACATCTGACCTCCCCGTTTCTTTAAGAGCATATCGCACTTCCCCTAAGGAAGAAGAAGAAATTAAAGACCAAATTCAGAATTTATTGCGAGCGGGTATCATTAAAGAAAGCTATTCCCCTTATTCATCACCCGTAACTTTGGTGTATAAACCTGAAGAAGGGAAGAAAACCCGGTTATGTATTGACTTTCGAAAATTGAATGCCATTACAAAAACAGATGCAGAACCCTTACCTAGAATAGACACCCTGTTAGATAAATTGGCACATGCTAAAGTTTTTTCCACTCTTGATTTGGCCAGTGGATATTGGCACATCCCTATCCACCCTCGAGATACGGAGAAGCTGGCGTTTGCCACTACCTTTGGATTATATGAGTGGAATCGTTTACCATTCGGATGGAAAAACGCGCCTGCTTGGTTTAACCGTACCCTCAGAAGAATCCTTAATAAATACAAAATTGACTTTGCCTGTAGTTACTTTGATGATGTTATTGTATTCTCCCAAAATGAAGAAGAACATTTGTGTCATTTAGAGACCTTATTTAATATCTGTGTCCAAGAAAACCTTAAACTAAAATTGTCAAAGTGTAATTTTGTTAAATCCAAAATTAATTTCCTAGGATATGAAGTCTCGAATGGTTGTATCACACCTGACAACCCTAATATAGAGACAATTAAGAAATTAACACCACCTACGAATGTAAAAGAATTACAACGTTTTTTGGGATCTATAAACGTTTATCACAAGTTTATTCCAAAATATGCTAACATTCGATACCCTCTCAACAATTTGTTGAAGAAAAATGTCCCCTATGTATGGGACCAAAATTGTCAAAATTCTTTCGAAAAGTTAAAAAATGCTTTAATTGAAAAACCTATATTAAAGTTGTTTGATCCCAAAACACCTTGTCATTTGTTTGTAGATGCATCAAGTCATGGAGTGGGATGTGTTGTGAAACAAGTTGATGAAAAAGGAACATTACATCCTATAGCATATCACTCTAGAAATCTTCGCGATTATGAAAAAAATTATGCAATTACTGAGTTAGAATGTTTGGCGATTGTGGATGCTTTAGATAAATTTTATCATTATTTACACGGTCAAAAATTTGTCATACATACAGACCATGCGGCACTTACCTGGCTCAAAAGTGTTAAAATTTTAAGAGGACGTCTTTTCCGCTGGTCCCTAAAACTTAGTATGTTTGACTATGAAATTAAATACCAAAAAGGCTCCACTAATGTTGAAGCTGATATGCTATCTAGACAGCCTGTTTCAGAAAATTTACCCCATATTATACATCTCCTTGACTTGAATGAAGTAAGAGACAATCAGAGAAAAGAAAATGTAACAGTTGATGGTAAAAAATACACTGAGATAAATGATGTTGTTGTAATTAGAAAGAAAAGTTTGTATAAGATTGTGGTCCCCATGTCTTTACGTCTACCCCTCTTAGAAAAAACCCACACACAATTTGGCCATCCTGGAATTTATAAGATGATAAATTTAATCTCTCTGCAGTATTATTGGCCTAACATTAATCAGGACATTGAAAATTTTGTAAAACACTGTCACACTTGTCAGATAAACAAAAAATGTAGGCAAAAAAGATTTGGCTTATTGCAATTAATGCCCCCAACAGATATACCTTTTGAATGTTTAGCAGTAGACTCTGTTGGCGGATTTAATTATTACAATTCTACAAAAAAATATTTGCATTTAGTCGTTGACCATGCAACTCGCTATGTGTGGGGTTTTCCTTCAAAAAGTGTAACCACCGAAACTTATACAAACATTTTGAAGCAATTATTTCAGATACAAGTACCAAATAGATTGTTAACCGACAGAAATGGAGCATTTACAGCTTCCAGGTTTAAAAGATTTCTTCGTACTTACAATGTAAAACACAGATTAACAAGCAGCCATCACCCAGAAACGAATGGGAAAATTGAACGCCTAAATCAGACTATTGTCACTAGATTAAAATGTAAAGTCAATTCCACAACCAAGAAAATACCCTGGACTAAGCTTTTAGATGAAGTCTTATATGAATATAATAATACTCCCCATTCTGTAACCCAGTTCACCCCTAGTTATTTATTGTTAGGAAAATTACCATATGATCCTCCTTTACCAAATAATAGTTATTATCCCCCTGTGGAGGAAGCTAGAAAATTGGCTAAAGAGAGAACAATTGCTTACCATAAAAAGAATAAAGTCCGTTATGATGCTCGTTTCCTTCCTGTAAAATTTAAAGTTGGTGACATTGTAATGTATGAAGAATTTCATTATCCTAATACCCGTAAACTGACTTCGCCATACTCTGGCCCATACACCATTTTAAAACAACTTTCTGATGTATCCTTTGAAATTGATAAACCCAGTCCACATTTTAAGAGAAATTCTGAAATTGTCCATTCCTCCAAGTTAAGATACTACCACCCACCTCAAAACCTTAAGCTCAACCATGAATAAAACCCAATCTATCTCTTTCATCTTTCAATTTTTTATTTTTGCTTTCCTATCGTCCCCCTTGCTCGTAGCATTTGGACGAGGACCCAGCTGGGCGTGTAACCTAACTCCCCGGCGGCGTAGAATGATGATAACAGTTTAAAAGTACTGTTAGAATTTTTGTTTTTTTTATAACTATATTATTATGATAATTTTGTGACCTATGAAGGGGTCCTCCGCTCCGTGGCCACCCATCTTTAGCCGGACTGTTTTCCCAGATTCTCTTTCCAGGTTGAACGGAGAATCTGGCAAAACTGCTTCGCTTCCCCTCTGTAGGTGAATGTCGATTGCCCACCTTCCTTTTTCAGTTGTGCAAGAGGCACATTTTTTGGGAGGATATTCACCTCAGAGTATTAAAATCCATGTCACACTGACCCTGGGCATGGTGAAAATTATAGCAAACGCATATTTATAATTTTTTAGCTATAGTTTTCCTTTTTTTTAAGACAACTTAGTTTGTTTTTCATAAAAATAACCCTTGGCTGCATCAAAGAAGTAGTAAAGTCCCTACCGAAACAGAAAGGTAGAATAAGAAGGAATGTGTTTGTTGTTGTTAGTATTACAGTGTATTTTACTTTTATGTTAGCTCAGTGTGAAAATTCAGTATTTTTAGAAATGCAAACTTGCCAAAGTGCATTTTGGTAGACAATATATTTGTGTTGATAGTATTAGTGCATATTTTATATTTTTGAACATTTTATGTTATTGAATATTTTATACTTTTGAACATTTTGTAGTATTGAATATTTTATATTTTTGAATATTGTGTATTATTGAACATTTTATATTTTTGAACATTTTGTATTAATGAATATTTTATAATTTTGAATATTTTGTATTTGTAAATATTTTTTACATTTGAATATGTTATATAGTTTTCAGTAGGTTTATCTTTGAGTATTTTAGTATATGTTATATATTCTGTATATGTTAATGTTACAATTTTACACCAAAAAAGGATGTTTCTCAATGGACAATACCCAGAGACATTTACAAAAAACATCCAAAAGACTTGCTTTAGAGACAGTTTGGTGTAATTAAAGGTCCCATGTCTCGAGACTGTCCCCTTATTATTTTGCTGCAGCACCATTTAAAGAATTCCAATGTTTTAGTGTAACCAATATTTTTATGTGAACAATATTTTTATGTAACTTGATATGAATGTAAAATAACCTCCTCCTTTTTGAAGTCGGTAAAAAATAGGTCCAATTGACTTGAGAGCTGGAGCCAAAAAAAAAAAAAAAACACCCTGGGTTAAATTTACGAGATAAGACCCACAGGTCTTGCAGGCAAGCCCTGTGGCTCTTGTTTTAGTGGGGGGGGGGGATATGAAATGATAAAAAAGCCCCTTTTTAAAATCCCCTTTTTTGTCCCTTTTTAAAATTTAAATTTAGAAATTAAAATTAAAACTTTTAAAATGCTTTTGTAATTGTATCTCAGTTGATTGAATGAGGTTGCCCCTGTTAAGTCAATTTTCCCGCATCGCATTTTATAACTTTTAGAGATCGTTTTGGCACATCTAATAAGAATACTTTTGCTGAATAAGTGCAATTTATAAGTCTTGCTGCATTCGATCGGCCAACTCAAACCACAGCCTGTATCCCGGGCAGTCAATCATTCAGCTAACGACCAATTATAGTTTAAAGACGCCTCCTTTGACTTCAACGGCCCCTAACTGGAATAATGCGAAATACAGCATATTTATACCGATGCACAGGTCCCCGGACAGGGCTTTTGACCATCAAAAGAATGCCCTAACTCCACGACACTCGGCTCTCTAAGTATCGCTTAGCGGTACACATAATTCCCAAGCCCGATGTCCATAAAGTAAATTAGCAGCTCTCAAGCCAAAAGGGGCCTGATTTCTCAAAAGGATGTAACAAAGGAACAATAAATCAGGTCCCCGGAAAAACTGTGTCTTTATTGGAATAACTACTGTCTGAATCTGACTTTGATTTCCCGGATACCACTCGCGGCCTGCGACTACCTAAAGATGATAGAAGTTCCGAGGATTCGCTCAGAAATCGGCACGCACGCGTCCGCGGTTCGCGCCCCTGCCCCCAGCGGTCGGGCCTTGGCCGACGACACGACAGAAGATCCATAACTGGAGTAGCGACGAATTCGTTACATATATATATATATATATATCCATATATATATATATATATATATATATATATATATATATATCTGACCTATGTCACACTGTAACTCTCGTATTTATGAACCGATATCTATGTAATTCGGTGTGTACATAGTACATACCAATGTCTCGACCGAGTTCGTTGGCCAGCTTCATCCGCCATTTTGTTTCAAAATGGCGGCCATTTAAAATTTTTAAAAATATTTAAAATTTGAAATGTTGTACCAAAAAACAGAAAATGGAAAAATATTTTTTTCTTATGTATTTGATCTTTATACATAGACTCCGAAGCAGTTTTTGTTTCGTCTATATCTTAAAAAATGGCTGAGTTATAGCATTTTGAATTTCTAGCGTGGCTGACATTTTGAAACGTCCTGAATTTTGTCACGCGATAAAAGGCGTATTTATGAACTGATTTGGATGTAACTTCGTTTATACATAGTACATACCAATGTCTCGACCGGGTTCGTTGGCCAGCTTCACCCGCCATCTTGTTTAAAAATGGCGGCCATTTACATTTTTAAGAAAAATTTAAATTTGAAATGTGGTACCAAAAATGGAAAATTGAAAAAATATTTTCTTTTTATGTGTTTGACCTTGATAAAAAGATTCGGGAGCAGTTTTTGTTTCGTCTATATCTTAAGAAATGGCTGAGTTATAGCATTTTGAATTTCTAGCGTGGCTGACATTTTGAAACGTCCTGATTTTTCTCACGTAATAACAGGCGTATTTATGAACCGACTTGGATGTAACTTGGTGTGTACATAGTACATACAAATATCTCGACCGAGTTCGTTGGCCCGCTTCATCCGCCATCTTGTTTCAAAATGGCGGCCATTTAAAAATTTTTAAAAATTTTAAATGAGATACCAAAAAATTGGAAAATGAAAAAGATTTCTTTTGTATGTGTTTCACCTTAATACAAAGATTCCGGAATAGGTTTTGTTTCGTCTATATCTAAAAAAATGGCTGAGTTATAGCATTTTGAATTTCTATTGTGGCTGACATTTTAAAACGACCTGATATTTGTCACGCGATAACAGGCGTATTTATGAACAGATTTGGATGTAACTTGGTCTGTACATAGTACATACCAATGTCTCGACCGAGTTTGTTGGCCAGCTTCATTCGCCATTTTGTTTCAAAAGGTTTGCCATTTAAAAAAAATTAATTTAAAATTTAAAATGAGGTATTAAAAAATTGGAAAATGAAAAAGATTTTTTTTTATGTGTTTGGCCTTGAAACAAAGATTCTGGAGCAGTTTTTGTTTCTGAAAATTTGTTCTTTTGTTTATATCTTAAAAAAATGGTTGAATTATAGCAATTTGAATTTCTAGCATGGCTAACACTTTGAAACGATCTTGTATTTGTCACGCGATAACACACGTATTCGCCTATTTCTATGGAAGAAGGCATGTGGATAGTATACATCAATATCTCGACCAAGTTCGCTGGCCAGCTTCATCAGCCATCTTGCTTCAAAATGGCGGCCATTAAATAAAAAAAAAATTATATTTAAAGTGAAGTGCAAAAAAATTAGAAATTGAAAAAGGTTTCTTTCTTAAGTATTTGACCTTGATATAAGGATTCAGGAGCATGTTTTGTTTTTCTTTATCTTAAAAAATTGCTCAGATATAGCAGTTTCAATTTCTAATGTGGGTGACATTTTGATAAATCTGATTTTTTGCCTGCGACAGCACTCGTATGTATCAACTGATTCCGATGAGAGTGAGCATGTGCACAGCAATTACTAAGGTCTCGACCAAGTTCACTGGTTAGCCTCATCCACCATGTTGTCTTAAAATGGCAGGCACTTTAAGAAATCGTGGAATTTGGCAGCCAAATATAAGTTACTTTAAATAAAAGCAGCTTGGATAAAGCTGACTAATTTCGCGAAATTCTCATTCATAATGATTTAGTATTGAATCTCCTATATTCGGCTTCCACTAAATTGAGCTTCGTGTGTTTGAATAATATAAGTTGGCTTTTTAAAAATAAGGAATATGAAAGCTACCTCTTCCTCCCGGCACTGGCCGGAAGGACTTTTTAGTTGTAAATGCGGTTTAAAATATAACTCTTGTTATGCATATTATTTGGTGTGTTATAAATTCTACATATCATGTACATATTGCACAAAAGTTCTCAAGTACATTTCTGTTTATTGGCAGAAATTGCTGAATGGGAATTTTCCAGCGTGCTAAGCTTTTAACTAAATTAACATTTAGTATACTATGCATATACATACAAATCTATAAATCATATACCAGGGTGCACAAAAAATTTCAATATTTTTCCGACTATAGATGGTAATAGAAGAAGTGATGCTTTTAAATGTGTAGTGCGTTTTCCAACTTGTTTATTTAGACATCATATTTTGCATTAATAATCAGTGAAGTTTTGTTAGAGTATTCTGAATGTGTTGGAAAGTGTTTCCTATTCTATGCTTGATGCATGGTTTTTATTTCATGATTTTCTATGTTCTCGCTTGCCTCTGTATATTAGAATTGTTTACTTTTGATCTACGCATATTTTAAGATGTACGTATTTCTTCGTGTTTGAAGATATCGCATCTTCTGACGTGTTTTATCAGTAACCTCTTCACTGCAAAAAATGTTAATATTACAGTATAATACTGGCACACCAGTTGTCAATATTACACATTAAAATTAACAAAAAGAAATCGTAAATAAGAAAGAATTTACTCCCTTATAAATACAGTAGCAATCATATACCGCATATTACTGCTTTGCGGTATATTACTGATTATTTTACAGTTTATTATTGTTCGTTTTACAGTACATACGGTCTAATACTAGCAGCTGGGGATGCGAGTATTATTCTAAGTTTTAACCCCCTCACTGACAAGCCCGTGTTAATACGTTCACTAAGCTCCAGGTTTTACTGCAATAGAAACAATATTTAAAGTAATACAATTCTATTGATTTAATGTATTTTTAATACATTAAACAATGATTAACACTTCCAAGGATTACATTCATATTCGTTCTTAAGTTTTTTTTTTTATAAAATGATCAAAGAATAATTTTTTTAGCATTTAAAACAAAATGCAGAGAAAACAACATTACAATTTTGCCCTTTTCAAAGACAGTCGGAGGGTTAAAACATTTTTTTTTTTTTTTTTTTGCAGAACGACATAGGAATTGATTGCTTGTCCTTTACGCATACTATACGAGGTAGTAACTCTTCGTCTTTTAAGAAATCTCATCTTCTAAAGTGTTTTATCAGTAAAATCTTCACCGCAAAAAAGTGTTAATTTTACGGTATAATACTGGCAACAAAGTTGTCAATATTACACTGTAAAACTAACCCGGTAGGACGCGCGCCCCGAAACGTAACACGAGAACGGCCTATGGTGTCAGCACACCCCAAACATATTAAATGGCATAAATACTAAAAAAATCTTTAGAATTCTATCTCTTAGTGAAATTCATGATAATTACACTGTTTCTTCTAAAAAATGATAACCGAAATGTTAAATTATCGTTCATTTTAAAAATTAATAAACAATAAATTAAAAGCACTCACCTTTATTTTCCCCTTACTCGAAAAAAGTAATTTTCTTTACAATTTTTATTATAATAAAATTATGCATTATTGTGGATAAAAATGCTGAGATTTGTGAATTTTCATAATAATTAGAGTATACATGGATCAGAAACTTTAGTTTTTTTTTTTTTTTTTTTTTTTGCAGTTTTTACATATAGCTTCAATTTCTAAAAGAATTTCTATAATTATATGATACAAAAAAGGGTCTGAATTCGCCGTTTGCATACGTTACACAGGGAAGGTGACCTTGGAAACAGGTACTAATGGTCTTGACCACTTCTATTTATAGGGAGAGACAGCACGAATATTTTCGGGCGTGGGATGTCAAAACACCCCGCTCCCGTCTTGCCGGGTTAACAATAATAAACCGTAAATAAGAAATAGTATACTGTCTTGGAAATATACCAGCAGTAATATAACGTATATTACTGCTTGACGGTATATTACTGATTATTTTACAGTTTATTATTGTTGGTTTTACAGTATTTACGGTATAATTCTCGCAGATGGTGTGACAGTATCATACCATAAAACTTTTTTTTTCAGCGTTTGAATAAGTCCAGAAAGACGAACTAAATTGTGGAGTACATGGATTGGCCACCTTCTTGAATTTAGTTTTGTGGGTTATTTCGTAACCATTGGTCTAAGAAATCGACACAAAATATCTTACAGTTATAAAATAATATGGTTTCAAAAAGTTTTTTATGTCATCGTCTACGTCTAAGAAATTTGATGCTTTTTAACACTTTCCAACATAGTTGAAAATCGTTTATAAGTTCAGTTTGTCTATTCGTCTGTCTGTTATTTCACACTATAACTCGCGTAAATCTAATCAGATTGCCATGAAACTAATATATGTCATTGGGTTTTACTGTGTCATATTCGGTTTTGCAAATGAAGTGTGTAGCATTTGCGGTTCATTTACAGGAACACTGAAAAGAATTCCTTTTGCATTACGCTCTTTAATGACGGTATTTTTTAATAATATTACACTATTTAGAACATATCGAAATCTATATATATCATCTGTACTACAAGGAGTTTACTACAGACGCAGTGAGCATAGACTTTATGTTCATTTACAGGTCACACAAAAGGATATGGCTGCAGAAGAAAATGATCAATAATTGAACTGTTGATGACTACGAACAATAATTGCTAGAAGAGCGTTATTAGTTGTGGAATGCGTTTTTAAATTATTTTTTTTATATTATTCGGCGTGTATAAATTCTATAGATCATATACAGGGCTGTACAAACATTTTCAGAAACGTCCGTTTAAATTTCTGAATGGATATTTCAACTGCACTATGCGTCCACTCGAAATAAATATATATAAATTGGATTATACTCCCCATGCATGGATCAGATACGTAGACGATGTTTTCATCATATGGCAACATGCAGATGCAGATACATTGGTCAATAACTTTTTAAACCAGATTAGTAGCCTTGATTCTAAAATTAAATTCACATTGGAAATAGAACAAAATGGTACGCTACCTTATTTAGATGTATTATTAATCAAGACGCACCAAGGAATAGAACGCACTGTTTACAGAAAACCCATAGCCAGTCAATCCATTATGCCTCATAATGCTCAAGCACCTTTTTCATACAGAGTTTCTGCATTTAGATATTATATTTATAGAACATTCAATGTTTGTACCCTCGAGCAAATAAATAATGAAATAAATAAAATATATGATATTGCAAGAAACAATAGATACAAAGAAAGCACCATAGAAAAATTAATTAAGAGCTTGAAGAATAAAAAGAAAAGAAGTTTCAATCCAAAAAATTCCATGTTATCCACTTTACAATATTTTCCTGGTTTCTTCGAACGTTTAAAATATAAACTCAATAAATTCAATATCTCCCTAGTCGCAAAACCTTCCATGAAATTAAAAAATATAGTATGCAAGAAAATAGATCTAACAGAGTCAAACCAATTAACAGGAGTATACGAAATTACCCTTCACAAAAGAAGATGGAACAAAACAGTTTTATATAGGTATGACAAGTAGAAAACTTAAAACCAGAATCAAAGAACATATAGCAGACATCAAGTACAACAGAAGAACCACAGCTTTGGCCAGATTATGCAGCGAAGAACCGTTACAGATTGATTTTAAAGATAGCAAGTTAATTTATATATCAAGATTTTATTTACCATCCATAATCCGAGAATCAATAGAGATATTTTTACGCAACAAGAATATTTGCAATGATTCAGTGTCCCTTGAATTACCTAAAATTTGGAAAGAGATGCTATGTAGTTTTAATAACAATAGTCAAAATTAATCCACACTCACATATAGCCAAGATAATTTTATTTTTATTTTATGTTTTGCAATGTTTTTCATTATGCATGTTGTCTCGTGTCATTGTTTACCATGTTATTGTTTTGTTAAATTATATGAAAATTAATCCACGCTCACAAATAGATAATTTAATTTAATTTTAGGTTTGCAATATTTTTCTTTATGCATCATGTCTCGTGACATTGTTTACTATGTTTATTGTTTTTAAATTTTGTGAAAATATTTTCTATCATAAATGATTTTGAAAATGTCGCCGTTGGTGCGACGAAACGATCGTCAATCTTAATGAAGATATTTTATCACTTTTTAGCATTATTTTACTTAATCTGCTCTATGCGTTTAATTGAACTTACTTTTAGCATACGATGTAATATACATATATGTTTATAGATCTTAAACATGCCTGTACAAAACATCATATAATTTACCGACTATACATGGTATTAGCAGAAATTAAGTTTTCAAATGCATTATGTGTTTTCCAATTTTTTTATTTAGACATTAATGCATTATGGGTTTCCTAATTTTTTATTTAGACCATCGCCTTAGTAAACAGCGCGGTTTTGTTATAGTATTCTGAATGTGTTGGAAACTGTTTCATAATCTATGCAGTACGCATGAATTTTCGTTCTTTTCCCTTCTAAATGGCAAAGTTGTGACATCATGCTTTAATATGATTAAATCCTAATTATTCATTTTTACTTTCATTTTCAAATCGCGTTGCTTTATGACTACTTGTCTAATAGTTATACTTAGGGTACGTGCTATACAGAAAATTTTAAAATTGCGACAGCCTTAGTCTTCTGAAGTAATTTTCTGTGGTGATTACTCTTCTTATACTTCCAAAACATTTCATCAACAGTTTCAATGACGTTTTCGGAAAGCGTAATATTCTTATACATTGATCATCATTATCAAAAATATGTAAAACCATTCAGGATATATTTCTGTCAATGTTTCATCCAAATCTGAACACATTTAACGGGTTTAATTGGCATCTATTGTTTAAAACGACATATGATATTGTTTTGAAACAGCTGCTAATCAGCAGTTACAGATAAACCTGGATTATAGCAAGTGGTTGAATTTTTAATTATTTTTTCCCAGATTTCCCGAAATTAGTTAAAATTTATCTGTTCACAAACGTTCGAATCCTGCTTTTTTTTAAATAAAAAAAAATGTTTTTTCTATTAATCTACCACTTGAAATATCAATCACATCTTATTCTTTTATCTTTCTTCGTTAACGTATAATACTCAATCCATCAATAAAAACGGGAAATTAACACTTATTCTTCTTTTCTTGCATTGTTTAGAACAAAATTTATATCTATGATTAGGATATTTATACCTACTACATAGATAAATAATAAAATACTTTGATTTACTGACGCTTGAATGATAATTATTTCTATAAGTCTTGAGTGACTTACCATTCCTTTAGAATAATTAAACAAAGAAGTGCTTTTATTTAGAATTTCATGTTGTGCGCCATTTATCATGAACAGAAACGAATAAAATTAACAATATAAGTATTTTTGCTTACATTTAATGTCTGTTTCTCGCCAAAGAGAAATAAAACTTTTTACAACATATGTAATCACTCACTGGAAAAATAAATGTTCTTGTTTTCGGAAAATAAAAAGAGATAACTAAAAGGTTTACCCCGTACTAAACGAAATAATAAACTAAGGAAAACATTGATCAGTTTGATTTGCCGAAATAATATATAAAGCAAAAAACTAATGTGGAACTCTTTTATGACAGTCAAAATGTTTAAGGAGATCAGAGAGGTTTCAAGTGAAGAAAATTGACTGAAGTATGATCGTGGAAAGGAACCCTGTAACCAATTAAGTGTATCATTTTCCGCAATTTATATTTACGGAAAAAGAATATAGTTGTTTAATAAGAAAAAACACTATGAAAAGTTTTAATATTGTATGAAATATGTTAACTTTTGGAAACGAGTTCTGATACGATTTTTAAGTATTTAGTTTTATATTTTTGAGTGGTGATATCATTTTAGAGTCCCGTACTTAAAATTAAAAATATAAGCATTACAAGATCACTCGTGTGTCTGTCTGTTGGTCTATCACAGCCATTTTTCTGAATAACTATGGAAAGTAGAAACATCAAATTTGGCAGAGGTAATAAACGCTATATTATCCCACATATTTATAGACTATTAACCATTCACAAATATATTTATAAAAAAATGTAGGGATAATTAAGTTACTTGAATTTTTTTTTATCGTGTGAAAGTTCTCGTAACGTCAAACTAATAAAATACATTTTAAGTATTATATTTTCAGATATATAGTCAAAAATGTAATGCACAAATATGTTCCAACTTTTCTATTTAAGAGTCTACTGAAACTAAAATTATGAAAAAATTTGGTTTCAGTAGAAGTTTATTTAAACCTTACAGGAAAACTATAGCAATTACACTATGTCACATAGATTTTCAGAAAATATCATTTTCATGTTACACACTATTTTTGCGGGCGCTCAGAGTCGAGCTGCCTATCGTCGTCTAACATAAGTATAAAACGATTGTTGATAATATTTTCGAAAAAAAAATTCGGTAATAGTCGAGATACAGTTTTAGCATACAGGAAGGCATAGGTGGAGTACTCTATCGGCTTTTAAAACCTAGATAATAACTTATTATTCTTTTAGATACGTTTTAGCCCGGGAGGGGGAAGCTAAGACAATAACATCATAAAGTTCACAGCTTAAATTCCAGAATTAGTTTAAAATCGATTTACATATTTAAACGCAATCGGTCTACAAGTCATAGCTTGGTGGAAAACACCTTTAAATTAGATTTTGGTGGTTGACTCGTAGGTTTACCATTGTATTTTCCTGCACCAAAAGATATAAATGAATGGAGGACTGTAAAACACAATGGTAAACCTATGAGTGAACCGCTAAAATTGGGTTTTCATGTGTTTTCCACCAAGATACGACATGGTAGACCGATTGCGTTTTATTGCACTAATCGATTTTAAATAAATCTGAAATTTCAGCCGTGAACTCGATGAGGTGATTGTCTGTGCTGCTGTCTCCCGGTCGGTTTTTTTCTTTTGGTAATATTGCAGTTACTAATTAATATATTTATTGAGCAGGACTCTCGGTTTGCGAGTAATACTCGCCAGTAGAAGGAAAATGGGGGTTCTATTTCAGCAGGAGGAGTGAGGAGGGAGGCGTGGCCAAAGATGAATGACAGGTGGGTGGAGTTGAGTGATTGACAGGTTAGGGGAGATAAGAAAGTGATGGACAGGTGGGCGGAGTCGAGACAGACTGGCGTCCACGCCGCATGCTATAGTAGAGGGGTTAAAACAAAGAAGCGATAATGAAAAGTGTACTGTAAGAAAGGGGTTAGAACAAAGGATAATGTTCATGAATCAATAAAAGTATAATGGATTAATAAAAGTCTACTGTAAGAAGAGTGTTAATGAAGGAAAGTCTGTTGTAAGAGGAAGGTAGAACAAAGAAAAGATAATGATGAGGTCATTAGAAAAGATCGCATGCAATTAAAAAATACTTACCACGGAGCAGCGTCGAGACACGTCCTACCTGTATGACATCCACCGGGCTAATGAACGAAGAAGCGTGCAACAACCGGCTTCACCCAGATAAGGAGCTTGCTTCTGATTGGACGAGAGACGAGCCTAGGGGGCAGCACCATCGTTTCCGGCGAAACCAGCGCCCTCTCTCGAGAGGATGATTCACTTACCTGCGATGTCGTCATCCTATTTGAATAGATTAAAAGAAGTGTTTTCTAAGAGTTGAATCATTCTTCATTATGCCTTTGAGCGAGGAAGTCATTAGTGTCGTCTGTTTGTATAGTATAGTGTGTGTTATTTTTTCTTTAATTTATATTTTAACTGGAAGTAATAAGTTTGCATTTGATTTTATTTTAAAATTAAATGATACAGGAAATTTATCTTTTTCTACCTAAGCATGTTTTCTAAGACTTCACATTCTTGTTGTCATGGAGGAATCATACAAGAACCCAGCTGCAGTAGGAAGTTTTGGCGGTGTCGATGCACTGTATCGTGCTGTTCGAGGCAAAGTATCCAAGAAAACCATCCAAAAATGGTTAAGTGGAGTCGACTCGTACACGCTTCACAAACCGGTTCGAAGGAAATTTCCAACGAATCGCGTGATTGTGTATTCGATGGATCAACAGTGGCAAACGGATTTGGTAGATCTTAGCAGTTTGCAAAAACATAATCAAGGTTTTCGATATATTTTAACCTGCATAGATATTTTATCAAAGTATGCATGGGCGATTCCACTGAAAACGAAACGAGGAGTGGAAATTGTGAAAGCCTTCGAAACTATATTTTCAACGCGAAAACCCAAGTCTTTGCAATCGGATGCTGGAAGAGAGTATAAGAACAAACACTTTCAAAGATATTTAAAGCAACAAGGAGTTCGATTTTTCACGACGAATAACAATACGAAAGCTTCAGTGGTCGAACGTTTTAACAGAACTTTAAAAACCAAAATGTGGAAATATTTCACTCATAATCATACTTATAAGTATATTGATGTGTTAGACTCCCTCATGCAGAGTTATAACCACACACACCATTCGAGTATCAAGAGAGCTCCTGCTGACGTTACACCTGAGAACGAAAGCGATGTTTGGTTGACTCTTTTTGGAGACTTACAAGATGTGAAAAGAAAACCCTGCGTGTTTTGAACAGGTGAAATCGTTCGCGTGTCGAAACAGAAATTAACCTTTGAAAAGGGATATGAAACCAATTGGACTGAAGAATTGTTTGTGGTGACTGAATGTGTTTCAAGAGATCCTCCCGTGTATCGAATTAAGGATTTGATGGACGAACCCATCCAAGGCACGTTTTATGCTCAAGAATTGCAAAGAGTACAACCGAAAGAAAATTTTGCTATTGAAAAGGTTCGAATGGGATAAAAATTTTCAAGTGTCTTTTAAAGGAAAAAGTATTCCCGATTCGAATTTTCTTGAATTTTTCTTTAAAAAGTCCAACAGCGTGTGAGCTTGCCTCTGCATTGAACGAGGTACCGAAGACAAAATAAACGAGACATCTTCTTCAGGTTTAGAGGATGATTCCTCTTCTTCAGGTTTGGGTTCAGGTGATGTTTTCTTCAAAACAGGTTTCTCGGTCTCACCTTTAGGTTGTTTCGAGGGTTGAGGTGTGTTAAACTCTTGCAAATCCATTTTTCTTTTTAAAAGTTCATAATACTGTACAACTTTTTCATGATCAGGCAAGTTTCTGTTTAAAATGTTCGACATGGCTGTATCAAACTCGTTCATTTGCTTTTTCGAAAGGACATGTTTGAAGAGAGTTTCCTCTGGTATCAAAGCAAATTTTCTAGCGTGTTCCATGGATCAAACTTGTTAAAACAGATAAGGCAGCGGGGATTAAAATATTTAAAAATCCACCGCTCTGAACGATAAGTCTTTTCTTTTGTGATAGAGTACTCTTTTTAGTACCAATTTTTCGAAGGGTCGACTTGTATTTCCTTAAAGACTTTTTCTGTTGAGATGAAAGTGGAATGTTTCCTTTTAAAACATTCAAACTACACTCGCAGATGGCTTTCACGGAACGAAGAGGTAATTTTTTAAACAACTGTTTACGTAATACTTTAGGACACGTCTTGACGAGCTTCAAATCACGCAGCTGTTAACACGTCAAAGTCATTTTTCAAACTAAACAAAAAACTAAATGACGTGTTTATTTATTTCAACTGGTAGACGTACTGAATTTGATTAGGTAAAATCAGTGTTCTCAATCGCATCCCTTCATCTGTTTGGTTCCTTAAATCAATGAGAAGGAATGAGAAAGGTATTTTCGTTGCATCATCAAACACTTCACGGAAAAATTTTGTTTTGCCAGGATATAATTGTCGCGCCAAATGCATAATTTGACTTTGATCACGTCGATTTTTAAACACAATCAAGTATTGAGAGTTGAGAGAGACATCTCTCATTTCTTTCCCTTGATGAAATAAATTTTGTGTTACAAAAATAACACTCATGTTCAAGTGATGACATCCCCTTGAAAATAGATAGGTGAGTCGCTTATCATTTTCAAGTTCAGACATGAGAT
The DNA here is from genome assembly GCA_963932465.1 of Maratus speciosus. NCBI lineage: Eukaryota > Metazoa > Arthropoda > Arachnida > Araneae > Salticidae > Maratus > Maratus speciosus. The sequence goes on along the minus strand of OZ010799.1, from coordinate 352,265,226 downwards.
CGTCTAGAATAATTAAAGATCTCGTTCCTAAATATTCTTTAAAATTAGAAAGAAACCCTTCTACGAAGGTTACTTCAGGGATTTTATTAAATAGATCTTGATAAATACCATAAACCAAATCACTTTATGAGGTGAAGGGTGAATCATTTTCCTTCTGTAATAAAGAAACTCTTTTAAAAAGCAACTCTTCCCAACTTGTGTTGGTCCTGCACAGGTGGCAGTAAACGGGTGTTGAAAACGTGGAAAATCAACAATCTCGTGATTCATGACGTTCTTCAGGAAAGACAAACACAGAATAAACACAGAGACTAAAAAAGTTTAGTTTAAATATCTATTTATTGAAAGAAATCACAGACACGTGAAATCGTTTCATGACAAAATTAAACACTTTTCGATAGTTCGAGATATTTTTCGTTACAAAATGAGCTAAAATATCTTTTAAAGTTTTTTCTCGACATCGAGAATACAAATAAAAAATGCAATATTGTCCACAAACAGCCGTGACAGGACTTTGCAAGGTGTGTGGATTAAACGTCACTTGTGAAAAATAAGTTGCATAGTTTGATACAGGTCCTAGAAAAAAGGCAGGTGCGTTTCCATAAGAATCGAAGAACTCCGCTTCATCAGGTGAAAGCAAGTAGAAGGCGACCCAATGACCCCCAGGTTCCGATGACTTGTCAACATTGCATATGAAACAAGCAGGATACTGTTGAATTCTTCTCGGTAGTTGATCACTTGCAAACACACCCAAAAAAGAATTTCGGGTTTTGGAATCACGTGATAAAATCTTGTCGATTTGTAAAGAATTCATTCAGTTGGGAAAATCACATAAAACATGCCGTGATTTCGAAATTTCTATAATGTTCTCAAATTCTGCATATACCAACACAGAAAGTGTTGTCTTCAAATCTTCAGCAAATTTAACTTCGATTCGTAAATTTCCTTGATGTTGTAAATTCAGATGGGGTCCGTCACAGAGATCCGGTGTTAGGTCGAACGCATACAAGGTATGTCCATTGGCGAATTCTTCTCGTGTTAGATAAATACCAGCATCGTGATGCCCGTGTGAATCCCGTGAACAAACGATAAGCTGTTATATAGTTGTTTTCTTCGAAATTCAGTTCGACAGGTTTACTCGGAACCGGTTGACCATCTATGTAAACACTTAAAAAGTTGACTTTGTGATGATGAAAGTGGAAGGGGTTCAAATTATATTGTCCGTTTATAGATGCATTTTCTAACAATCCAATAACAACACGTTTCGGCATGGTTCCCGAAAACACATTATCTTGCATAAAAGATCGACTTCCGCTGGATATTGAATAAGTCTTTCAGAACACACGATCGATGGGATATTTAGCAGAGCTTTTTTCTAAGGCTTTTGCATGCCCCAGCAGACCCCTGTAGATACTTTTACTTTCCGTATAAAAAGAGATGCTTGTTCTAAAATCACTTTGTAATTGAGTTCGGGTGTGGTAGATTCTGAAGGTTTTACAGCCATCAAAGAAAAGTTGGGTTTGCTGCGAATCAGTTTAATTTTCAAATCCACCATGTTTAATAACAATCTGTTTTGTTGAAAAATGTCACAATGTAAAAGGTCCGATCATATCCAATGAATTGCTATTTTTAATTAGTTCGTAACGCTTTTTCAATCCGGGGTTTTCACCGGTGGTAGGGTCCACAGTATCCAATTTCTCATCTTTGAAAAAACACTCACATCCCAGTAAACTTTTCTTGGCATCTTCTCCATAATTCAGTAATGTTTCGATATAGGCACGGTAGGGATATGTGTTGTTTGAAGAAGAGATCGCTCTCTCATTCAAGCTGACATCAATTTGTGAAAACAAGGCTTGTAAAAATAAATTAACTGGAGCTACATGATCCTCGACGGTTAAAGCTGAACCGTCTGATCGAGTGATTTTCACTTTTGCATAAAGATAGGATGAAGATAAATCGATGTAATCTTCTCCATTTCCGGGAACATTAAACTCCACAGGTACTCCGTCATGAATATTCGCAAGAGGATGATATTCAACAAAATATCCCTTTTCAATAGCTGTTTGAGTAGGTGGAATCAAAAATAAATCCAATTCCGATTTAGCACAGACAACAGAATCTTTATGAATAAGTCCAGACATCTTTAAGCAAAAATATCACGTGCTTCCACTTTCCTGGCTTTACGTCGAATGATGACTTTGCTTGATTTCTTCCGCTTTTTATTGCGTCGTCCAGAACCGATCATGGTCTTCATCTTGGTGGCGGCTTTATCTGTTAAAGTTTGGCCTGCTTCTTTCAACCTGCGTTTGGCAGCCACTTTGACATTTTCACCGCGTTTCACATCGTTTAAAACATTTACTCCTGTCGATAACAATTGCTTACCGACCGCTTTGGCTCCTGATTTGAAAAGAGGAACCGCGGCTCGAAACAAAGAACGAAACAGTCCACCGAATCCATATCCTTTCTGCAGTGTAGTTCCATGATAGTAATTTAAACCGTTACCGGATTGCTGAGTGTAATAATCTTCAAGAGATTTTACACAACACTGATAAGGTACAATCATTATGAGAGATACCTTTGACGGAAATGAAGTTTCACGATCAACTTCCCACGCTCGAATGACATTAATCGACCTGTGTGCGTCCTTATAACTGTTTCACTTGTCTGAAAATTCTTTCGAGTGATGGGAATGTAATGCGGTCTGTCAAACGTTTCGTGAATCATTTCACCGTCTTGTCCTTTCACGGGGATCACTCGAAGTAACGGGGCAACGGTATCCCCTACAATTTGAGGTTCGACAAGATCATTGTAAATGTACATTAATTTAAAATCCGCATGAGGGTCGGCTATGAAGGGACTATCAAAAGACATTGAATGAACTGCAAAAGGTTCTCCTACATTACCAGGTGGAAATCCTAAACTTTCTGCTAATCCTGAATCAAAGTTGATTTGTGCATTTTTTTTAAAAGTAACTCGTACTTTTTTAGAATTTTTATTATAATTAAGCGAAATTTTATCATGGAATTTTTGATAGTTGATTACTTTAATAATATCGTTAGGAGATTCGTAAAACCTCGGTGGAATTCTAACTTTTTTCACTTAAAATGCACCTATTTCAAATTCTGCTTCATGTCTAGGTCTTCCATTCGTCCATTCGATATTCTCTCCTAAAACATATTCATATCCATTAGTATATTCCGTTATATTATTCCACATGTGGGGATAAATGAGTTCTGTTAAACCCACTTCCCACTCGCCTTTCAAATCTAAAGCAGAAGGCAGTCTTGTAACAAAGTGAGAAATTTTATTCTCTGGGAAATAATTCAATGAACTGTCAGAAGGTAACGTCACGTAGAACGACATGTTTGTAAATGAGGATTCAAAGACGAAAACAAAGGTTTTATAGTGAAAATAAATCTGAGGAAGGAATCCATTGATTAAATTTTACAGGATATCCTTTAAATTTTAATTTGTATTCCACATGACCTTTTCGTGTTCGTTTTTCTAAAATGTTTTCAATAGCAAAGTTTTCTTTCGGTTGTACTCTTTGCAATTCTTGAGCATAAAACGTGCCTTGGATGGGTTCGTCCATCAAATCCTTAATTCGATACACGGGAGGATCTCTTGAAACACATTCAGTCACCACAAACAATTCTTCAGTCCAATTGGTTTCATATCCCTTTTCAAAGGTTAATTTCTGTTTCGACACGCGAACGATTTCACCTGTTCGAAACACGCAGGGTTTTTTTTCACATCTTGTAAGTCTCCAAAAAGAGTCAACCAAACATCGCTTTCGTTCTCAGGTGTAACGTCAGCAGGAGCTCTCTTGATACTCGAATGGTGTGTGTGGTTATAACTCTGCATGAGGGAGTCTAACACATCAATATACTTATAAGTATGATTATGAGTGAAATATTTCCACATTTTGGTTTTTAAAGTTCTGTTAAAACGTTCGACCACTGAAGCTTTCGTATTGTTATTCGTCGTGAAAAATCGAACTCCTTGTTGCTTTAAATATCTTTGAAAGTGTTTGTTCTTATACTCTCTTCCAGCATCCGATTGCAAAGACTTGGGTTTTCGCGTTGAAAATATAGTTTCGAAGGCTTTCACCATTTCCACTCCTCGTTTCGTTTTCAGTGGAATCGCCCATGCATACTTTGATAAAATATCTATGCAGGTTAAAATATATCGAAAACCTTGATTATGTTTTTGCAAACTGCTAAGATCTACCAAATCCGTTTGCCACTGTTGATCCATCGAATACACAATCACGCGATTCGTTGGAAATTTCCTTCGAACCGGTTTGTGAAGCGTGTACGAGTCGACTCCACTTAACCATTTTTGGATGGTTTTCTTGGATACTTTGCCTCGAACAGCACGATACAGTGCATCGACACCGCCAAAACTTCCTACTGCAGCTGGGTTCTTCTATGATTCCTCCATGACAACAAGAATGTGAAGTCTTAGAAAACATGCTTAGGTAGAAAAAGATAAATTTCCTGTATCATTTAATTTTAAAATAAAATCAAATGCAAACTTATCACTTCCAGTTAAAATATAAATTAAAGAAAAAAATAACACACACTATACTATACAAACAGACGACACTAATGACTTCCTCGCTCAAAGGCATAATGAAGAATGATTCAACTCTTAGAAAACACTTCTTTTAATCTATTCAAATAGGATGACGACATCGCAGGTAAGTGAATCATCCTCTCGAGAGAGGGCGCTGGTTTCGCCGGAAACGATGGTGCTGCCCCCTAGGCTCGTCTCTCGTCCAATCAGAAGCAATCTCCTTATCTGGGTGAAGCCGGTTGTTGCACGCTTCTTCGTTCATTAGCCCGGTGGATGTCATACAGGTAGGACGTATCTCGACGCTGCTCCGTGGTAAGTATTTTTTAATTGCATGCGATCTTTTCTAATGACCTCATCATTATCTTTTCTTTGTTCTACCTTCCTCTTACAACAGACTTTCCTTCATTAACACTCTTCTTACAGTAGACTTTTATTAATTCATTATACTTTTATTGATTCATGAACATTATCCTTTGTTCTAACCCCTCTCTTACAGTACACTTTTCATTATCGCTTCTTTGTTTTAACCCCTCTACTATAGCATGCGGCGTGGACGCCAGTCTGTCTCGACTCCGCCCACCTGTCCATCACTTTCTTATCTCCCCTAACCTGTCAATCACTCAACTCCACCCACCTGTCATTCATCTTTGGCCATGCCTCCCTCCTCACTCCTCCTACTGAAATAGAACCCCCATTTTCCTTCTACTCTCGCCCTTGAACGATAATATATAAATATTATTAGATTATATCTCGATTAAACTTGACTTAAGTATAAAAGCAAAAATAAGGTTAAAAAACCTTCTTTTATAAGCATTCGATGGTCATCTTTAAAATAGCGCGTAGTTTTTTTTTTTCTTTCGCTACATTTAATTTCTTACCCAAAATGTTTCCGCTACAATACATTCACTTGGCGTGGGCATTTTCTACGCTTGGTAGAAAGATCAAGAAAATGAATATTTAAAAAAATACCTAACTTTTACTCTGCTTATTTTTGAAAAGAGGGAACAGGAAAGAAAAAATGCAACATTATATAAATGATCGTTCTAGAATTTCTAAATCGGTTTCTGAATGTATAATCATAAATTAATGATTATTTAACTATTATTTCACAAAAACGTAATTCTTTTTAAACATCACATTGTTAATTTTGTCATTTAAAACTGATTTTCTACAATTAAGTCTTTCACTGTTGCACTTTCAGAGTGCCTCGACATATTTTGGCAGATAATGAAATTCATTTCTTTTAAATTTTCATGCAATTGTACGAGTTAGAGGGAATATTGGGCTATTTACCACAGGCTGTGTATCGTAAAAATATTAAAATGCTGTATTGTCTTAGGAAACACACATTTGTACATAATTTGTTTAATTCTACCTTACCAGGATTTGGGTTAAAGATCGATGGCCAAATTCCATCTCTACATTCGAAAAGCAGGTTGAATTAACAAAACAGTATAAAGAAAAACGTAAAAAACTCGATAAAAAATCGACTTTGATGTGACAGTTGTATTTCTTCAGCAGACATGAGTTGTGTGGAACTACGTAACTGTTTTCCCAAATGTTCAATGAACTCTGATTGGTTGAATCATGTATATCGGGTCCTAGTGACAAATTCTGGAAAAATTGCTTCCGATTGTGAATTATGTTTTACTTCAACAGATATTCGTTGTAGGGAACAACGTCATTGTTTTTCAAGAACGTTCTATGAATTCTGATTAGTCGAATAGTGTATATCGCCTCCTATTGAGAATTTTTATTAAGTTCTTTTAGATACTGAAAAATAGTTTGCTCACTAAATGTCGTCAATGTTTGCAAAAACTTCCAAACTTGACGATTTTCTTTCTTTTGGTACCATATAGTTTGACTTTGGTAGTAAGTCGATTTTCCCCCTAAATCTCGCCAATGTCGAAAATATTTCTTTAAATATCACCAAATTTGACGAAATGTTGCCAACTTCGGGCTTCCGTTTAATATTCACTGATAAAAATATTAATAACTGTTTCAACTGTTATTCCCGTTAAATGCAATGACCCGAAGTGACCCAGAAATGACCTACTAATAGAAATTTCTCGAACATGTGAGCTATCCCAAAGGTTTTCTCAAAATCCAAAACGGTAAGATACAAAATGATGTCAAAATTGTTAGAGCCGTTTTTAGATAAGATTAGTGAAACCCGTAGTGACCAAAAATGACCCACAAATCGTATTTTCTGGGACATGTGGTTCATTCAAATGGTCTTCCAGTACTTAAACTATCATATTCGAGAAATTTTTATTATATCTGCAAGTATTCATTTCACACATTAAAATACCTGAAAATATGCCTTAGATATTTATACGTATTTAAAATAACAATTAAAATAGATGCTTAAATCTCCAATTAAATACTTACATAAAGAAAAAAATTTGTAGAATTATTTTTTGATTTTATATATCTTACAATTTCAATATTTACCATATTTAACGAAAAAATAAATATATCCGAATTGTTTAGCGCAACCCTATAAATGATATGTAGATTTGTGTACGTACTTCATAGTATTAAAATATAAGTTCATTTAGGAACCTCATAAAACAGTCGAAATTTCCGCTTCAGAAATATTCGTCAATAAAAGTTAAATTATTCTTTTGTATAATCTTGTACATGATCTATATAGTTTATACATATCACGTAATCTATAAAATATTAGTTAAATTTAAAAACGCCATCTACGGCTGATAACGAATTTCCAACAACAATCGGTTGGCGCCACTTCTGTAAACCAATACTTTGTGTGTCGCTGTAAATTAACGATAAATTATATGCAGACCATGTTGTACAGTAAGAATCAAACAGTACTACTACCTTGCAGTGCTGTTTAGTGCGTTACATTGTTATAAATATGTTCCAAATAATCAAACACCATTAAATTTCATTGTAAACGATTTTTCTTCATAGCCCATAATGTAACGGAATATATAATGGAACTTTTGAGTGTTTCTGTAAACGAACTATTAATTCTATACACTTCATTCTTAATACCGAACATTCCACAATAATTCTTAATAACATACGTGAATTAAATGACACTCCGTGAACCTTTACACTAATTGGACTACCAACCAGATAGACAGACAAACCGAATTCATAAGTATTAAAAAGAAAAGTAAATGATATTTAAAGATTATTTCTATATGGAAATAACAAATAACAAAATATCCTATTCTGCAAATGTTATTAAAATATTTCTCTGAAGTTATCTATAAACTAGTAAATCTGCAGATCAGGAGCCTCAACGCCATCTTTGCAAGTCATTGTTTTTTAACAATCATTGCATAACATTCAACTTCCTACAAATCGCCTTTTAAAGTTTTCAAATTACATAAATATTTATGAGCGTACAAGATACTTCGTAAAGTTTCAGAAATTAAAAGTGTTAAACACGTGGTTGTACATTGATGTTCTGAAATTCTGATGAGCTATTATTCTGTTAACTTTTTAAATCAAAAATTGCATTTCTTCAGGGGGGCTCCGCCCCCCTGAACCCCCCATAGTCTATTTAAATTTACATTCGTAATTTTTTATTGATTGTGCGGATGGTTATAGTATATCTTAGATTTTTTTTACGCTGTGATTTATAAGGATAAGCATAAGTTTTTTTTATGAATTAATAAAATTTAAATTTTAAATAAAATATTCATGTTAACCGTACACAGACAATAAATCTTGAAGTGACGCCAAAATGTAACCCTAAAATCCACTACATTCGGCATAACACAACGACGTGCTTAAAAAAAAAAAAAAAAAAAAAAAAAAAGAAAAAAAAAAAAAAAACGGATGAAGTCAAAGAATTTGGTCCCTCTTCCACGTGCTTGTTTTGTTTGGGCCGAATGAGGGCATTTAAATCTGAGCGATAACGCACATCGTATTGCAAACTGTTTTTACGGCATACTGCATCTCCATCTATTTCCTTCCTCCGTGAATAATAGTTAATTTTATTTTACCCAAGATCTTTTTATTCCATCATCTTTGTTTTCGATAAATGACGTCTAATTCACCTGCTATGCTTACTTACTCAAAACTCTTCATCTTGTTATAAAGAAATACTCGAGAGTTTTCTTTTTATTTCCAATATGCCGCCATATTAATTTTTCTATTCTTAATTTTATTTTTCATTTTCCTGTTTCACGACAAAACATTTCAATTGAAAATTGTTTAAAAGAAAATATTCCGGGTTTTGAGTTTCTTGGCAACAATTAAAGAAATATTGGTAAATGTTATGGAAAAATGTTACGTTATTCTCTATGAAAATAATGAACTTTTGTATTTTTAAGCAAAATATTTCAATAAAATAAGTAAAATAAAAGAAATATTGCCTATTTTTATTTCTGGGCTAAAATCCTTCTATATGCAAAGATACAAATGCATTAATTCATCTGTTTTGACGTTGGCTTTACTCAAGCATTATACACGCAATTATACTAATACTAGAAAGGTAGCCCGTCAAAAATGACGGAAATTTAGATATAAAGATATATACAACTCATGTGCAAGAATATGAGTTTTCTCGCTTGTTCCGCAGTGATAGATGAAAATAACAAATTTAAAGAACGAAACACATTTATGAAAAACTGTGTACAGTAGAAGACCACTAATCTGCACAGTTTGGTTCCAAGTGTAATGCAGATTTGAGGCTCTTTGCGGTCATATCTATTCAATCTTTGTTTACATTTTTTTAAAATTCATATATTGGACAATTTAGATTGTTAAGCCTTAAAAATAAATAAATTTTACACTTGAAGTAAGGTAAAAACTATTAAATTATCGTATACGATTTCATGAAATGGTATTATATGGTATTATATGTGTGTGCTTCACGATCTTGGTTACGACGTTGGCGAAATTGGCTGCAACTTGTCATGATCCTAATAGTGTGGGACGCTATAACTAAAAAGTAACCAGTTTTTAGCAAAATTTCTGATATAAAGTAGTTTTCAAAAACTTGTGTAAAATTGCAGGCCATTCTCATGTTATGTCAGTCCTAAGAATAATATTTCTAACACTGAAGAGTTTCCATGTATATGTGGAATTTAGAAAAGCTTCTCCAAAAGAAAGGTCCTGAAATGACTTTGTAATTCCTCTAACTTCAAAGTTTAATCGGGCCCTGATGTTGTTTACTGAAATATAATAAATACAGTTATTTTGAATATTACAACAGAATTAAACAGTTAAACTTATTTAACTTAAACCCGCTGTTACTTCCCGATGTTATTTTTTACTATTAAGAAAGAAAATTATTTAAATTTTTCAAATCATGCATTTATAATTTTTTTCCGTCTTTAATAACTAAATAATGAAAAAATATGCTTTTGTTCTGAGCTCATAAATATGACAATAAAATAATGTAACTAAGAGACATTGCAAAATTAAATCTTTGTGATTTCAAACCATAAACAAACGATACCGTCACCACGTTACCTACTATGATGTCATTAGAATATTGTCCATTGATTGTTGGAGAAGTTACTTTGTGAATGATTACCTCAATGATTTAAAAAAATTTTAAGTTTCACGATGAATGAATCACTTGTGTTTGTTTAAGTTTATGGAATGAGATATTAAGCTGTGAACCTAATTTCAACTAAAGTTATCCAAGGATATACGTATTTTTAATTGAAATTAAAAACAATGCTTTGATCTCGAAATAAAAAGTTTTAGTTTGTATAATTGGTTATTTCTGTTAATTATTTATTTAGGTACTTTTCCATTATAGCGCATTTTTTAAAAAAAAGCTTGGCGCAATTCGGGCATCAGAAAGTGAGATATGTTGACAAAATATATAAATAGCTATGAAAACAAATCTAATGAACTTTTATTTTTGTTTATATATGCACTTATATACATAAAAAAATCGTTTCTAAATATATATAATATTTTTTTATATACAAATTACGGCACAGATTTCAGATATGAACCGGGATACCTAACTGGCGCCAAAATGGTGTTATTTTACCTGCTATAGTAACCCGGCTATTGTTTTTGGTACAGATGTCATATTCGCCCCATATTGGCGCGATTTTTTTCGGTTGCCAATTTGGCGAAAACATCAACAGCATAAACAACATAATCCGGGTTACCACATCAAACAAAATAACGACACTTGGACGCAAGTTAAGTACCTGTTGCCTATATGATATTGGCGACAGAAAAAAATCGCGCCAATATGGGGCGAATATGACATCTGTTCCACAACATAATCCGGGTTACCACATCAAACAAAATAACGACACTTTGACGCAAGTTAAGTACCTGTTGCCTATATGATATTGGCGACAGAAAAAAATCGCTCCAATATGGGGCGAATATGACATCTGTACCAAATTGTTTTGTTCTATAGCTATTATTCAAACTTTTATTTATTTATAGTTATTTCCTTTTCAAAATGATAGCAAATAATTTACCAATATGGTACTTTTCGGTTAGCCGGGCGCCAGTGTTATATATAGATATGTATGTATACCTTTATATACATATATATGTATATACACACACGCACACACATATATATGTATACATATAGCTTCTATATATGTATAAATATGAATATATATGTGTATATAGGTATACATACATATGTATATATAACACTGGCGCCCGGCTAACCGAAAAGTACCAAAAATATATAAGTAACTGGTATTCGAAAGCGAGATATCTGCCAAATTGGCGTCCGAGAAAAATCACGCCAACCCCGATGCGTATATGACATCTGTGCAAAAATTACTGCACAGATGTCATATTCGCCCCATATTGGCACGATTTTTTTTCTGACGCCAATGTCATATACACACCGGGTACTTAACTCTCGCCAAAGTGTCGTTATTTTGCTTGATATGACATCTGAGCCAAAATTACTTCTGTTTATTATAAAAAATGGGTAAATAGCTTTTTTTACATTAAATAAAGGTACTTGTTAGTTATCCCGTCGACCAAATTACTGTCGCCAAATTGTAAGATTAAATGCCAATAATGGTTGACATTAAACATGATCATATGTTTCTTACGTCGTCAAGTGATTTTTAATTCGACGTTATATTTGTATTTTTATTAATGTTTTGCTAATTTAATTGATCTTTCGTTGTTTAAAATAAAAATTATGTGAATTTGTATAATTTGGCGAAACTGGTCGACGGGATAGCTAACAACTACCTAAATAAATTGCATACATATGGAAAAAAATTGCTTTGAGTATCAAGCAGTAAATAGGTTGTCAGAAAATACGTTGTCATACTTCTTTCTCGCCAATCAACTTTTCTCCGAAGTATTGTACATAAGCAATCATTGCTAGAAATGCATTTTTAATATGATATGCGCTTTTATGTTTCACTACATTTATGCATACTATACTGTGTGTATAAATGCTACAGTTCATATGCAGGGATACACAAAGGAATTCGTAAGGGTTACTGAGTATGAGAGTAAATTGCTTAAAGGTGGTTTTTAAAGGAGTTATGCGTTTTTACGCTGAACTGCATTTACTTTACTAAGAAATGTTTGTAGACTATAAATAAAATGATATACAGGGTCACGCAAAGAATTGGATACATAACCGTCTATGGATGATAATATCTGGAAATGTGATTTCAGTAGTTTTAAGAGTAGTTTAAATTAAATTTTGGCTAAATAGCGGCATGTAATAACGATACTATTGGCTATGGACGATAACTGCTGAAATCAATTTTTAAAATTTTTTATGCGTCTTCTAAAATGTTTACTTAGTTATCTTATTTCCCCAAATAACAAAGTTTTGTTAAAGCATTCAGGATGTGTTGGAAAGTGTTGCATATTCTATGCTTAACGCATGATTTTTCTTTCTTCTTTACTCTTATTTTGCATTTATTTTATTCTTAATTTTTTAGTCTTATACTGCTTTATAGAAACTTTGGCACAGTTGTCATATACGCCAATTTGGCGAAAACATCAACAGCATAAACAACAACATTCGGGTTATTATATCAAGCAAAATAACGACACTTTGCCGCCAGTTAAGTACCCGTTGTGTATAAGACATTGGCGTCAGAAAAAAAATCGCGCCAATATTCGACACGTGTATTATATGATATCTGTGCCGAAACTTTCATATTTAATTTTTAAACTCTTCGCTCCACACCCCTTACATATAGTACAGACTATAAACAGATAGCGCAAAATAATAGATAGTTTGGTACTTTTCCACTGTAGGAGCTTTGGCGTTTTTTTGAAAAAACTTGGTGTAATTTGGGCATCAGAAAGTGAGATTTGGTTTCGTTTCCGTTATACGGATACCTTTGTCGCCAAGCGTAATAGATGGCCCAAAATGAAAATCACGTGAATTGAAGCATTTGAAAAATAAAAGAAAAAACATTGTCGATACTAAAGTGAGCATTTAAAAAATATAACATTTGAAAATTCCAGACTTTTACGAACTATTTCATTAAATCACAATTATATACTTAAAATAAGTGAACAAATAACTGTTATAAAATAAAGCAATAAAATAAAACTCATATTAAACTGCTGGCATAAAATTAAAAATATCTTTTAGCATTTTGAAATAATTGGCGCATTAGCATACATTTTGGCATGGTGTCCGTATAACGGAAAAATATCGAGATTTGTTGTCAAATCATATAAACAGCTGTAAAAACAAACTTGTTGAGCGTTTTTGTTTGTTTTATATGCTTATTTTATATGTAGATTATTGATGTTTTTATGTACAAATCACATCTGTTTCTTTATAAAATTAGAGAAACGTCTTTTTTATATTAAATAAATCGTATAAATATATATAAAAAAAATGCGTGTGTATATAAAATGAAACAGTGGATAGGTTCCCGGTAAATATGTTGCCAAATTTCTTTTTTCGCCTAGGCACCTATACTGGTAAAGTACCTAAAGCACATTAAAATCGCGCAGTTAGGAGCTCACACAGTACAGCGTCGTCTATTGGCGGTTATTTTATTAGTAGCATCGGGAGGAAGATATAAAGATGTACTTTAAATTCTCACTCATAGATTTTGAAAAATATTTTAAAAGAGCAGAGTTTAAATTTCGGTGACCTCCTTTATAAAAGATTAATGGTTTTAAATGGGAATTTAAATTACCCAGCTATCACCAAGTTGGCTAACATTTGGCGCTACTGTGGTAACCCTGCATTAGTTTTTTTCAACAATTACTCATTTCAATGAGGCGGTCCTACCGGAATCGTGAGGGACACACAGAGACTTGGATTTTATATAAATAGATTATTAGGACCAAATACGTTGCTAGGCAACAGAGAAAGAAAAGGAAAAAATGAAATATGCATTATGTCAAATTGATAAAACAAAATCCTTTATATTATTGTAAAACATGCATAAAACTCCCCCCAATATTATAAACCTAATTAAAAAAATCTCGCAAATATATTGACAGAATTTATTGGAATAATTTAATAATGTTATTTAAAAATTTCAGCATCAAAAATTTACCATTTAAATCCATTTTTCATATGAGCCATTTCTTTCAACAAATGAAAATCTGAAAATCGTCTGACTTGCCATTGAAAATCATTATAGAGCAAAATAAAATGTTCCATATTTCCCGAACGAATTAACCAAATTTAACCAAAAACTATACAGCTAAGTCCGGGTACCTCATCAACATGCCCAGTGAATTTCAAGCCGATCGGATGCTTTTTGCGGCAGTTATCGCGGAACAGACAGACAGACTAACAGACAGACAGACTAACAGAAACCAAAACTTTTCGTGTCTCCACAGTAAGCCTTCACTGACGTTTCGGCAACTAGTAAATCTGCAGATCAAGAGCCTCAACGTCATCTCTGCAACTCATTGTTTTTATCAAACTTTGCGTAATATTAATCTTTCTACAAAAACAAAATTTAAACTATTTAAATTACGCAAACATTTATAAAAGGAAAAAAATATTTCGATGGTTTCAGACATTAAAAGCGTTAAATTAAACACGTTGTTATGTAAGGATATTCTGAAATTCTCACGAGCTACTTATTCTAGTAATTTTTATATAATAAAGCAAATTTCTTCAGGGGGGCTCTGCCCCCCTGAACCCCCCGTTGTGTAATTTGTTTTGCATTTGTAATTTTCTACTGATTGAGTTAATGATTACCCTATATCTTAGATTTCTTTTTACACTGCGATTTATAAGGATAAGCAATAATTCGGTCAAGCATTTTACGTTATCCTAATATCCATACAGCAGTATTTACTTGCCTGCTAACCACAAATACCTGTATCTAATGGATAAAGAACTTTTGGAAATGTAAACTGAAACATCTAATTTAGAAATCTAATACCTTTATAAATTTTGTTTATAAAAAAATAATTTTGATTACCATTCTGCAATATTTATATCTAAGATCTAATCTAAATATCAAAAAATGTACTCGATAGCATTAACTTACTAAAATCACCCTAAAGTAGGGGGGCTTCTAAACCTAACAGTTAATAATTCATCATCGTTAAATAGATAAACATGATTTGGCGCCTTTAACTATTTTTTGTGATTTTCTTTTAATAGTATCTACATTTAATTTAAAATCGTGATGTTACAAATACCGTTGAAATTTGACGCAAACCTATGTTCAGGTCAAATTACGAAAGGTTAACTAACATTTCATTTCCCTTAGCCGGACTTTCTGTTTCATTTTTCGTAATAAGGATTATTTTAATAATTTAATTTATTTTACACTCTACAAGCTGTTACACGGACGTTGTTCACGTAGCATTAAAATAGAGATAAATGCATTAAGTAAAACATTTCACTCCCCACCAGACATACCAAGTCTCAAGCTTTTTGCACATCACTATTATCTTAGAGAAAATGTTCTTTTAAATCGCGCAAATGTTTCAATTAAATAAAGTAACATTTTCTGTATTAAAATACTGGTATCCAGAACGCCGGAGGCTTGGCAGCTCTGCTCCTCTTAATAAAAACATATATGATTAACCAACACTTTATCACATTTTATAGGAGACAATACGGAATTTCTTATTTGTATGGCCTTACATATATCTCAGTCATAAAAATGTAAAATTTTGTGCCAATTAATGCACGCAATTGCGAAAATGAAATCGCAAAGAATGAGAAAAGGAAGGCCAAGTAAAATCGTGTAAATCGAGGAATCTTTCTTCGTAGTGCTGGGAAAATACTGCTACAAAACTATTTTAGGTGGTATTTGGTGTGAAATGTTTATATGTATTCATTCCTGTCCTATATATCCTTTTTTTTTTTTTTTTTTTTTCCTTATTCCATTTTTCTTTTGCACGTGAAAATCTTACAAATTAAAATTAACTCTTTGGGAGAAATTGTTATTCATTTTTTTTTTTTTTTGGCAACAATAAAGTTTATAAAATTTAACAGAATAATGTCAGTTTATTCTGTATGAAAATAACGAACTTTTTCATTTATAATCAAATAGTTGAATAAATAAATGAAAATATTATTCTATATAGTATATAAATACTATTTTCATTTCTGCGTTTAAATAAATCTATATGCAAATATCTATACAAAGGCATTCATTAATTCATTCCTTTTGCTTTGATTTGACTTCAAAAAACCATACATACTTTCACATTTATGATATTTTGAGATGAGATGCTGTTGCTACGCAACGGTTAAAAGAAAAAATGAAATATAAGTAAATTCATAAAATAAAATGTTTTATATTATTCGAACACATGTATAAAATTCTATCATAAGTTATACACCTAATTTAAAAGCTCTGACAAATGTTTTGACAAAATTGCAAACTAATAAGAATAATTTAATACTCTTATTTAAAAATTTCAGCATCCAAAATTTACCATTTAAATCTATTATTCATATGAGCGATTTCTTTCAACAAATGAAAATTTGAAAATCGTCTGACTTCCCATAGAAAAGCATTATATCACAAAATAAAATGTTCTGTATATTCCGAACGAATGAACCAAATTTAACCCAAAACTATACAGCTAAATCCGGGGAGCTCATCAACATGCCCAGGGAATTTCAAGACGATCGGATGCTTTTTGCGGCAGTTATCGCGGAACAGACAGACAGACTAACAGACAGACAGACTAACGGAAACCAAAACTTTTCGTGTCTCCACAGTAAGCCTTCACTGACGTTTCGGCAACTAGTAAATCTGCAGATCAGGAGCCTCAACGTCATCTTTGCAAGTCATTGTTTTTTAACACTCATTGCATAATATTCAATTTCTTACAAATCGCTTTTTAAAGTTTTCAAATTACATAAATATTTATGAGCATACAAGATACTTCGTAAAGTTTCAGAAATTAAAAGTGTTAAACAAGTGGTTGTACATTGATGTTCTGAAATTCTGATGAGCTACTTATTCTGCTAACTTTTAAAATCAAAAATTGCATTTCTTCAGGGGGGCTCAGCCCCCCTGACCCCCCCCCCCCGTAGTCTATTTAAATTTACATTCGTAATTTTTATTGATTGTGCGGATGGTTATAGTACATCTTAGATTTTTTTTACGCTGAGATTTATAACGATAAGCATAAGTTTTTTTTATAAATTAATAAAATTTAAATTTAAAATAAAATATTCATGTTAACCGTACACAGACAATAAATCTTGAAGCGACGCCAAAAATGTAGCCCTAAAATCCGCTACATTCGGCCCAACACAGCGACGTGCTTAAAAAAAAAAAAAAAAAAAAAAAAAAAAAAAAAAAAAAAAAAAAAAAACGGATGAAGTCAAAGAATTTGGTTCCTTTTCCACGTGCTTGTTTTGTTTGGGCCGAATGAGGGCATTTAAATCTGAGCGATAACGCACATCGTATTGCAAACTGTTTTCACGGCATACTGCATCTCCATCTATCTCTTTCCTCCGTGAATAATAGTTAATTTTATTTTACCCAAGATCTTTTTATTCCAGCATCTTTGTTTTCGATAAATGACGTCTAATTCACTTGCTATGCGTACTTACTCAAAACTTTTCATCTTGTTATATTAAGAAATACTCGAGAGTTTTCTTTTTATTTTTAATATGCCGCCATATTAATTTACTATTCTTAATTTTTTTTTTTTCATTTTCCTGTTTCACGACAAAACATTTCAATTGAAAATTGTTTAAAAGAAAACATTATTCCGGGTTTTGATTTTCTTGGCAACTATTAAAGAAATATTGGTAAATGTTATGGGAAAATGTTACGTTATTCTCTATGAAAATAATGAACTTTTGTATTTTTAAGCAAAATATTTCAATAAAATAAATGAAATATTGCCTATTTTTATTTCTGGGCTAAAATCCTTCTATATGCAAAGATACAAATGCATTAATTCATTTGTTTTGACGTTGGCTTTACTCAAGCATTATGCACGCAATTATACTAATATTATTAGGACCAAATACGTTGCTAGGCAACAGAGAAAGAAAAGGTAAAAAAATGAAATATGCATTATGTCAATTTGATAAAACAAAATTCTTTATATTATTGGAAAACATGCACAAAATTCCCCCCAATATTATAAACCTAATTAAAAAAATCTCGCAAATATATTGACATAATTTATTGGAATAATTTAATAATGTTATTTAAAAATTTCAGCATCAAAAATTTACCATTTAGATCCATTTTTCATATGAGCCATTTCTTTCAACAAATGAAAATCTTAAAATAGTCTGACTTGCCATTGAAAACCATTATAGAGCAAAATAAAATGTTCCATGTTTCCCGAACGAATGAACCAAATTTAACCAAAAACTATACAGCTAAGTCCGGGTACCTCATCAACATGCCCAGTGAATTTCAAGCCGATCGGATGCTTTTTGCGGCAGTTATCGCGGAACAGACAGACAGACTAACAGAAACCAAAACTTTTCGTGTCTCCACAGTAAGCCTTCACTGACGTTTCGGCAATTAAGATACTAGTAAATCTGCAGATCAGGAGCCTCAACGTCAGCTCTACAATTCATTGTGTTTAGCACCCTTTGAGTAATATTAATCTTTCTACAAAAAACGAAATTTAAAGTTTTGAAATTACATAAACATTTATAAAACGAAAAAATATTTCGAAGGTTTCTGACATTAGAAGCGTTAAATTAAACCCCTTGTTGTGTAATGGTATTCTGAAAATCTCATGAGCTACTTATCCTGGTAAATTTTAGATAATAAAGTAGATTTCTTCAGGGGGGCAGAGCCCCCCTGAACCCCTTCGTAGTGTAATTTAATTTACATTTGTAATTATCAGTTAATTGTGTTAATGTCTTTTAGTAAATTCTACCAATAGACGGAAACGTACATGAATTCTTTTCTACAGCCCTGTATATTACGTGAAGATTTTTACGCGTCGTCTATAACATTTAAATTTAATGCAGACAAAAAACCCTCTTAAAACTGCTCATATCACATTTCCGGGGATTAGTATGCATAGTGTGCACCATATATCCAGTTTCTGCGGAGTCCTGTATATGGTTCTATTTAAATTCTGCAAACATTTGTTAGTATATTAAATGTAATTGGGCTGGGAAATACATAACTCAAATAATAATAAAAAAAAACACACTGAAGCAATTCGCGCTCATTTTCATTTATACTTACGAATTCATTTGTGTATCCCTGTACATGGTCTATACAATATTTAAGCACTACTTATTAAGCACAAATTTACTTAACGTTAAAACGCACACCATAATCGAAAATGCTCTTCGGCAATCATCCCTAATAGACCAGAACTCTATCCGAAATTTTTTATGTGACCCTATAAATGAACGATAAAAACGATACAAGTCATATTCAAGCTTCTTGTAGTCAACCACAGTAATGTAATTTAATTTCATAATGTTTGAATTAGTGCAACACAATTAACACACTGACGACAGGCAATTTAATTAAATCTGGGTTTAAAAACAGTAGAAGCTCCTCCCTCTTCTGAAAGTGTTTCGGAAATTGGTTTCTGAGATATGTTTTTCATGTTTATGCAGCAGTAAATATCTTTCACAGTACGGATGTAATGTATAATGTCTTACAATCTATAAAAAAATATGGACAACACAATATAAATGTCTTTTCTGTAAGGTAGAAGTCACTCCCTTAGCCAATGATGTATTCTGAATAAAAACGAGAATTCTCGTTTACCGTCTCTAATGTGTTAAAATAAGCTGTGAGGAGTTAGTTTTTTTCCCCCGTAGACCACATTTTAATCGACCACTTTTGTGTGACCCTGAAAAAAACATATGCTTTGCACCCCATATACTACAAAAATGTTTCAAAAATACATATCAATTTTATTATTTTGTAACAGAGTAACATCATTAAAAAACGCCACAAAAGGATTTTCTTCAAAGATTGTAATATTATGAATACTTTTGAGTTCCCTGTACGCATGCTGTAAGTGCTGCACATAACATATTTTATAGTAACCAGGTTCTAGTGCACCTTAATAAAGTATATAAATTTCATTACGTTTAAAATTGTGTAACATTATTAAAATACACCGCAGACGATTTTTCCCAAAGACTATAATGTAACGGAATAGTTTTGAGTGCCCCTGTAATTAAGCTATGAATGCTACACTCTTTATTTTTAATACCAAACATACTTTGGCAAACCTCAATAACGTATATCAATTACATGTAATCCCGACTATATTTACGCTAGTTAGAGCACGTAGAGAAACACGGCAATCGACAGATAGAAAAACTGAAGTCATAAATACTTTTCATCCATGTTGGAAAGTGTTAAAAAGGATTTACATGCCTTTAACTGTACTTTTTTTTCACTTATAGCACGGTTTAACATTAGTTTAAACGTCCTAATCCATGCGATAGCAATAACATATTAAAAGCCCCCAAAATATGCATATCTGGAGATCTATAAATCTACTGGAAAATAATTCATTATCGGGCCCACTGTTAATTGCATAAATTGCATCGATTTGGCGCGATAAAATATTTTTTGTGATAGCCTTTTAATAGTACCTGCAACAAAATTAACGTAATTTACTAACTTCATTCATATTTGACACAATGATAGGCTACGAATAACAACAGTCGCTAGGCAACGAAGAAAAGGAAAAAAAAAGAAATATGTATCATATAAAACAAGAAAATTAATTTAAAAATTCTTTATATTATTGGAATACATGTATAAATGTCCTCAAAACATTATACACGTAAATCAAAAAATCTGATAGATATATTGATAAAACTTCAATATAATAGGAATAACTTAAAACCCTTATTTGGAATTTTAGTATCCATAATTTGACATTTAAATCCATTAATCAAACGTGCCATTTTCTTTCAACAAATGGAAATTTGAAAATCGTCTGAGTTGCCGTAGAAAAGCATTATAAAGAAAAATAAAATCTTCCATATTTTCCGAACGAATGAACCAAATTTAACCAAAAACTATACAGCTACGTCCGGGTATCTCACGAATATGCCCAATTAATTTCAAGCTGATCGGGCGCTTTTTGCGGCAGTTATCGCGGAACAGACAGACAGACAGACAAACGGAAATCAAAACTTTTCGTGTCTCCACAGTACGCCTTCACTGACGTTTCGGCAACTAGTAAATCTGCAGATCAGGAGCCTCAACGTCATCTTTGCAAGTCATTGTTTTTTAACACTCATTGCATAATATTCAACTTCCTACAAATCGCTTTTTAAAGTTTTCAAATTACATAAATATTTATGAGCATACAAGATACTTCGTAAAGTTTCAGAAATGAAAAGTGTTAAACAAGTGGTTGTACATTGATGTTCTGAAATTCTGATGAGCTACTTATTCTGGTAACTTTTTAAATCAAAAATTGCATTTCTTCAGGGGGGCCCTGCCCCCCTGAACCCCCCGTAGTCTATTTAAATTTACATTCGTAATTTTTTATTGATTGTGCGGATGGTTATAGTATATCTTAGATTTTTTTTACGCTGTGATTTATAAGGATAAGCATAAGTTTTTTTATAAATTAATAAAATTTAAATTTAAAATAAAATATTCATGTTAACCGTACACAGACCATAAATCTTGAACTGACGCCAAAAATGTAACCCTAAAATCGCTACATTCGGCACAACACAACGACGTCCTTAAAAAAAAAAAAAAAACGGATGAAGTCAAAGAATTTGGTCCCTGTTCCACGTGCTTGTTTTGTTTGGGCCGAATGAGGGCATTTAAATCTGAGCGATAACGCACATCGTATTGCAAACTGTTTTTACGGCATACTGCGTCTCCATCTATCTCTTTCCTCCGTGAATAATAGTTAATTTTATTTTACCCAAGATCTTTTTATTCCAGCATCTTTGTTTTCGATAAATGACGTCTAATTCACCTGCTATGCATACTTACTCAAAACTTTTCATCTTGTTATATTAAGAAATACTCGAGAGTTTTCTTTTTATTTTTAATATACCGCCATATTAATTTTTCTATTCTTAATTTTATTTTTCATTTTCCTGTTTCACGACAAAACATTTCAATTGAAAGCTGTTTAAAAGAAAATATTATTCCGGGTTTTGATTTTCTTGGCAACAATTAAAGAAATATTGGTAAATGTTATGATAAAATGTTACGTTATTCTGTATGAAAATAATGAACTTTTGTATTTTTAAGCAAAATATTTCAATAAAATAAATGAAATATTGCCTATTTTTATTTCTGGGCTAAAATCCTTCTATATGCAAAGATACAAATGCATTAATTCATCTGTTTTGACGTTGGCTTTACTCAAGCATTATACACGCAATTATACTAATATTATTAGGACCAAATACGTTGCTAGGCAACAGAGAAAGAAAATGAAAAAAATGAAATATGCATTATGTCAATTTGGTAAAACAAAATCCTTTATATTATTGGAAAACATGCATAAAATTCCCCCCAATATTATAAACCTAATTAAAAAAATCTCGCAAATATATTGACATAATTTTATTGGAATAATTTAATAATGTTATTTAAAAATTTCAGCATCAAAAATTTACCATTTAAATCCATTTTTCATATGAGCCATTTCTTTTAACAAATGAAAATCTGAAAATCGTCTGACTTGCCATTGAAAAGCATTATAGAGCAAAATAAAATGTTCCATATTTCCCGAACGAATGAACCAAATTTAACCAAAAACTATACAGCTAAGTCCGGGTACCTCATCAACATGCCCAGTGAATTTCAAGCCGATCGGATGCTTTTTGCGGAAGTTATCGCGGAACAGACAGACAGACTAACAGACTGACAGACTAACAGAAAACAAAACTTTTCGTGTCTCCACAGTAAGCCTTCACTGACGTTTCGGCAACTAGTAAATGTGCAGATCAGGAGCCTCAACGTCATCTTTGCAAGTCATTGTTTTTTAACACTCATTGCGTAATATTCTACTTCCTACAAATCGCTTTTTAATGTTTTCAAATTACATAAATATTTATAAACATACAAGATACTTCGTAAAGTTTCAGAAATTAAAAGTTTTAAACAAGTGGTTATACATTGATGTTCTGAAATTCTGATGAGCTACTTATTCTGGTAACTTTTTAAATCAAAAATTGCATTACTTCAGGGGGGCAGAGCCCCCTGAACCCCCCGTAGTCTATTTAAATTTACATTCATAATTTTCTATTGATTGTGCGGATGTTTATAGTATATCTTAGATTTTTTTTACGCTGTTATTTATAAGGATAAGCATAAGTTATTTTTTAATAAATTAATTAAATTTAAATTTAAAATAAAATATTCATGTTAACCGTACACAGATAATAAATCTTGAAGCGACGCCAAAAATGTAACCCTAAAATCCGCTACATTCGGCACAACACAACGACGTGCTTAAAAAAAAACAGAATAATATTTTTAGTAATACAGTTTTTAATTCATTATACAATGAAATGCTACCTTAGAATGCTTATTGCTTAAATATAAGCAGATCATTTTCATTTACAGAAAAAATGCACGGATGAAGTCAAAGAAATCGGTCCCTGTTCCACGTGCTTGTTTAGTTTGGGCCGAATGAGGGCATTTAAATCTGAGATTAACGCACATCGTATTGCAAACTGTTTTTACGGCATACTGCATCTCCATCTATCTCTTTCCTCCGTGAATAATAGTTAATTTTATTTTACCCAAGATCTTTTTATTCCAGCATCTTTGTTTTCGATAAATGACGTCTAATTCACCTGCTATGCGTACTTACTCAAAACGTTTCATCTTGTTATATTAAGAGATACTTGAGAGTTTTCTTTTTATTTCCAATATGCCGCCATATTAATTTTTCAATTCTTAATTTTATTTTTCATTTTCCTGTTTCACGACAAAACATTTCAATTGAAAATTCTTTAAAAGAAAATATTCCGGGTTTTGATTTTCTTGGCAACAATTAAAGAAATATTGGTAAATGTTATGGAAAAATGTTACGTTATTCTCTATGAAAATAATGAACTTTTGTATTTTTAAGCAAAATATTTGAATAAAATAAATAAAATAAATGAAATATTGCCTATTTTTATTTCTGGACTAAAATCCATCTATATGCAAAGATACAAATGCATTAATTCATGCGTTTTGACGTTACGTTGCTAGGAAACAGATGAAAGAAAAGGGAAAAAAATGAAATATGCATTATGTCAAATTGATAAAACAAAATCCTTTATATTATTGGAAAACATGCATAAAATTCCCCCCAATATTATAAACCTAATTAAAAAATCTCGCAAATATATTGACAAATTTTCAAACTAATTGGAATAATTTAATAATCTTATTTAAAAATTTCAGCATCAAAAATTTACCATTTAAATCCATTTTTCATATGAGCCATTTTTTCCAACAAATGAAAATCAGAAAATCGTCTGACTTGCCATAGAAAAGCATTATAGAGCAAAATAAAATGTTCTATATTTCCCGAACGAATGAACCAAATTTAACCAAAAACTATACAGCTAAGTCCGGGTACCTCATCAACATGCCCAGTAAATTTCAAGCCGATCGGATGCTTTTTGCGGCAGTTATCGCGGAACAGACAGACAGACTAACGGAAACCAAAACTTTTCGTGTCTCCACAGTAAGCCTTCTCTGACGTTTCGGCAACTAACAGAAACCAAAACTTTTCGTGTCTCCATTTAAGCCTTCACTGACGTTTCGGCAATTAAGATACTAGTAAATCTGCAGATCAGGAGCCTCAACGTTAGCTCTACAATTCATTGTGTTTAGCGCCCTTTGAGTAATATTAATCTTTCTACAAAAAACGAAATTTAAAGTTTTGAAATTACATAAACATTTATAACACGAAAAATATTTCGAAGGTTTCTGACATTAGAAGCGTTAAATTAAACCCCTTGTTATGTAATGGTATTCTGAAAATCTCACGAGCTACTTATTCTGGTAATTTTTAGATAATAAAGTAGATTTCTTCAGGGGGGCAGAGCCCCCCTGAACCCCTTCGTAGTGTAATTTAATTTACATTTGTAATTATCAATTAATTGTGTTAATGTCCTTTAGTAAATTCTACCAATAGACGGAAACGTACATGAATTATTTTCTACAGCCCTGTATATTACGTGAAGATTTTTACGCGTCGTCTATAACATTTAAATTTAATGCAGACAAAAAACCCTCTTAAAACTGCTCATATCACATTTCCGGGGATTAGTATGCATAGTGTGCACCATATATCCAGTTTCTGTGGAGTCCTGTATATGGTTCTATTTAAATTCTGCAAACATTTGTTAGTATACTAAATGTAATTGGGCTGGGAAATACATAACTCAAAAAAAAAAAAAAAAAAAAAAAAAAAAAAAAAAAAAAAAAAAAAAAAAAAAAAAAAAAACACTGAAGCAATTCGCGCGCGCTCATTTTCATTTATACTTACGAATTCATTTGTGTATCCCTGTACATGGTCTATACAATATTTAAGCGCTACTTATTAAGCACAAATTTACTTAACGTTAAAACGCACACCATAATCGAAAATGCTCTTCAGCAATCATCCGTAATAGACCAGAACTGTATCCGAAATTTTTTATGTGACCCTATAAATGAACGATAAATACGATACAAATCATATTCAAGCTTCTTGTAGTCAACCACAGTAATGTAATTTAATTTCATAATGTTTGAATTAGTGCAACACAATTAACACACTGACGACAGGCAATTTAATTAAATCTGGGTTTAAAAACAGTAGAAGCTCCTCCCTCTTCTGAAAGTGTCTCGGAAATTGGTTTCTGAAATATGTTTTTCATGTTTATGCAGGAGTAAATATCTTTCAATGTACGGATGTAATATATAATGTCTTACAATCTATAAAAAATATGGACAACACAATATAAATGTCTTTTCTGTAAGGTAGAAGTCACTCCCTTAGCCAATGACGTATTCTGAATAAAAACGAGAATTCTCGTTTCCCGTCGCTAATGTGTTAAAATAAGCTGTGAAGAGTTTTTTTCCCCCCGTAGACCACATTTTAATCGACCACTTTTGTGTGACCCTGAAAAAAAAATATGCTTTGCACCCCATATACTACAAAAATGTTTCAAAAATACATATCAATTTTATTATTTTGTAACAGAGTAACATCATTAAAAAACGCCACAAAAGGATTTTCTTCAAAGATTGTAATATTATGAATACTTTTGAGTTCCCTGTACGCATGCTGTAAGTGCTACACATAACATATTTTATAGTAACCAGGTTCTAGTGCACTTTAATAAAGTATATAAATTTCATTACGTTTAAAATTGTGTAACATTATTAAAATACACCGCAGACGATTTTTTCCAAAGACTATAATGTAACGGAATAGTTTTGAGGGCCCCTGTAATTAAGCTATGAATGCTACACTCTTCATTTTTAATACCAAACATACTTTGGCAAACCTCAATAACGTATATCAATTACATGCAATCCCGACTATATTTACGCGAGTTAGAGCACGTAGAGAAACACGGCAGGCGACAGATAGAAAAACTGAAGTCATAAATACTTTTCATCCATGTTGGAAAGTGTTAAAAAGGATTTACATGCCTTTAACTGTACTTTTTTTTCACTAATAGCATGGTTAAACATTAGCTTAAACATCCTAATCCATGCGATAGCAATAACATATTAAAAGCCCCCCAAAATATGCATATCTGGAGATCTATAAATCTACTGGAAAATAATTCATTATCGTGCCCACTGTTAATTGCATAAATTGCATCGATTTGGCGCGATAAAATATTTTTTGTGATAGCCTTTTAATGGTACATGCAACAAATTAACGTAATTTACTAACTTCAATCATATTTGAAGCAACGAATAACAGTCGCTAGGCAACGAAGAAAAGGAGAAAAAAAAAGAAATATGTATCATGTAAAACAAGGAAATTAATTTAAAAATTCTTTATATTATTGGAATACATGTATAAATGTCCTCAAAACATTATACACGTAAATAAAAAAATCTGATAGATACATTGATAAAACTTCAATATAATAGGACTAATTTAAAACCCTTATTTGGAATGTTAGTATCCATAATTTGACATTTAAATCCATTAATCAAACGTGCCATTTTCTTTCAACAAATGGAAATTTGAAAATCGTCTGACTTGCCGTAGAAAAGCATTATAAAGAAAAATAAATTCTTCCATATTTTCCGAACGAATGAACCAAATTTAACCAAAAACTATACAGCTACGTCCGGGTATCTCACGAATATGCCCAATTAATTTCAAGCTGATCGGGTGCTTTTTGCGGCAGTTATCGCGGAACAGACAGACAGACAGACGGAAAGACAGACAAACGGAAATCAAAACTTTTCGTGTCTCCACAGTAAGCCTTCACTGACGTTTCGGCAATTAAAATACTAGTAAATCTGCAGATCAGGAGCCTCAACGTCAGCTCTGCAAGTCATTGTTTTTAGACTCACTTTGGTAATACTCAGTTTCCTGCAAACCGCAATTTAAAGTTTTCAAATTGTGTAATTATTTATAAGAATAAAAAATACGAAGTTTTCAGACATTAGAAGCATTAAATTAAAAACGTTATGGAAGGATATTTCGAAATTCTCATGAGCTGTTAATTCTGGTATATTTTTTAAATAATAAAGTAGATTTCTTCAGGGGGCTCCGCCCCCCTGAATCCCCCGTGGTCTTATTAATTTACATACGTAACTTTTTATTGATTGCGCTAATGGTTAGCGCAAATCTTAGATTTCTTTTTACACTTCCGAACCTCATTTTTCAATACTGGTAACACAGAAAATGATTTACATTGACGCAATTATGTTAAACGTTTAGGTTTTATGAATGAAAATGTAATTTCCTTTAAAAATAAAATAATTTTCATTCATATTTTCTGAAATGAGGCGGCATTAAGAAGTAACACCCGCCAAAAAACATTTTTTCAGGCAATCTAGTTAATGTTTGGTTTTTAAGGATCAAAATATTTATTTCCCGATACAATGACGTCATTTTCGACAGCGATAATTTTGCGGTGCATAATTTTGATATTTACTATATATTTGCTCTTCAATTTTTTTTTCCTCATTGGAATTTTCGATTAAGAATTAACATTTCTGTTAGCTGTGTGCAGACTATAAACCATGAGATATTAGTAACATTTTTTTTTTTTAATAATAAGAATTAATATCATAACACAAGCCCCTTTTATTTCAATATTCGTATTCGTATTCGCGTATTCGTATTATTTTTGATATATGAGATCAAATTCCCCTTCTTTTCGTATTTTCACTTTATTTCTAATATGAAGGCGTATTCATGTCTATTTTTTATTTCATTTTCCTCTCGCACATAAAAATCTTTCAAATCAAAATTAACTGTTTAGGATAAATTTTTATTCCGGGATTGAATTTTCGTGGCAACGACAAAAAAAAAAGAAAAATGATTGTTACATTTCATAGCAAAATGTCGATTTATTCCTTATGAAAATAATGAACTTTTTAATTTAAAAGAAAAATATTTGAACAAAATAAATAGAACATAGTCTTTCTTTATTTCTGTGGTAAATTCCATCTATATGTAAAGACACAAAGGCATTAATTCGTCCCTTTTGACTTTGATTTAACTTCAAACAATTACACATACTTTCACATTTACGATATTTTTAGGCGTAGTTCGCTGCTAGGTAACAGTTAAAAGATAATAAAAACAATTAAATATGTGCTTAAAAAGAAAATTTATATTAAAAAAAGTATTTTATATTATTGAAACACATATATAAAATCCCTCCATAAAAGTTATACACCGAATTTAAAAATTCTGACAAATGTATACACAAAATTTCAAACTACTATGAATAATGTATGGTTCTAATTAGGAAATTCCATCATCCTTAATTTAGCATTTAAATCCTTTAATCATATGAGCCATTTCTTTTCAACAAATAAAAATGAAAAAATCGTCTGAATTGCTATAGGAAAGCATTAAGTCGCAAAATAAAATGTTCTATATATTCCGAATGAATGAACCAAATTTAACCAAAAACTATACAGCTAAATCCGGGGATTTCACCAACAAGCATCCTTAATTTTAAGATAATCGGATGCTTTTTACGGCAGTTATCGCGGAACAGACAGACAGACTAACAGACAGACAGACTAACGGAAACCAAAACTTTTCGTGTCTCCACAGTAAGCCTTCACTGACGTTTCGGCAACTAGTAAATCTGCAGATCAGGAGCCTGAACGTCAGCTCTACAATTCACTGTGTTTAGCACCCTTTGAGTAATATTAATCTTTCTACAAAAAACGAAATTTAAAGTTTTGAAATTACATAAACATTTATAAAACGAAAAAATATTTCGAATTTTTCTGACATTAGAAGCGTTAAATTAAACCCCTTGTTATGTGATGGTATTCTGAAAATCTCATGAGCTACTTATTCTGGTAATTTTTAGATAATAAAGTAGATTTCTTCAGGGGGGCTCTGCCCCCCTGAACCCCTTCGTAGTGTAATTTAATTTACATTTGTAATTATCAATTAATTGTGTTAATGTCCTTTAGTAAATTCTACCAATAGACGGAAACGTACATGAATTCTTGTCTACAGCCCTGTATATTACGTGAAGATTTTTACGCGTCGTCTATAACATTTAAATTTAATGCAGACAAAAAACCCTCTTAAAACTGCTCATATCACATTTCCGGGGATTAGTATGCATAGTGTGCACCATATATCCAGTTTCTGCGGAGTCCTGTATATGGTTCTATTTAAATTCTGCAAACATTTGTTAGTATACTAAATGTAATTGGGCTGGGAAATACATAACTCAAAAAAAAAAAAAAAAAAACACTGAAGCAATTTGCGCTCATTTTCATTTATACTTACGAATTCATTTGTGTATCCCTGTACATGGTCTATACAATATTTAAGCACTACTTATTAAGCACAAATTTACTTAACGTTAAAACGCACACCATAATCGAAAATGCTCTTCAGCAATCATCCCTAATAGACCACAACTGCATCCGAAATTTTTTATGTGACCCTATAAATGAACGATAAATACAAGTCATATTCAAGCTTCTTGTAGTCAACCACAGTAATGTAATTTAATTTCATAATGTTTGAATTAGTGCAACACAATTAACACACTGACGACAGGCAATTTAATTAAATCTGAGTTTAAAAACAGTAGAAGCTCCTCCCTCTTCTGAAAGTGTCTCGGAAATTGGTTTCTGAGATATGTTTTTCATGTTTATGCAGCAGTAAATATCTTTCAATGTACGGATGTAATATATAATGTCTTACAATCTATGAAAAATATGGACAACACAATACAAATGTCTTTTCTGTAAGGTAGAAGTCACTCCCTTAGCCAATGATGTATTCTGAATAAAAACGAGAATTCTCGTTTCCCGTCGCTAATGTGTTAAGATAAGCTGTGAAGAGTTTTTTTTCCCCCGTAGACGACATTTTAATCGACCACTTTTGTGTGACCCTGAAAAAAAACATATGCTTTGCACCCCATATACTACAAAAATGTTTCAAAAATACATATCAATTTTATTATTTTGTAACAGAGTAACATCATTAAAAAACGCCAAAAAAGGATTTTCTTCAAAGATTGTAATATTATGAATACTTTTGAGTTCCCTGTACGCATGCTGTAAGTGCTACACATAACATATTTTATAGTAACCAGGTTCTAGTGCACCTTAATAAAGTATATAAATTTCATTACGTTTAAAATTGTGTAACATTATTAAAATACACCGCAGACGATTTTTCCCAAAGACTATAATGTAACGGAATAGTTTTGAGTGCCCCTGTAATTAAGCTATGAATGCTACACTCTTCATTTTTAATACCAAACATACTTTGGCAAACCTCAATAACGTATATCAATTACATGTAATCCCGACTATATTTACGCGAGTTAGAGCACGTAGAGAAACACGGCAGGCGACAGATAGAAAAACTGAAGTCATAAATACTTTTCATCCGTGTTGGAAAGTGTTAAAAAGGATTTACATGCCTTTAACTGTACTTCTTTTTCACTTATAGCATGGTTAAATATTAGTTTAAACATCCTAATCCATGCGATAGCAATAACATATTAAAAGCCCCCAAAATATGCATATCTGGAGATCTATAAATCTACTGGAAAATAATTCATTATCGTGCCCACTGTTAATTGCATAAATTGCATCGATTTGGCGCGATAAAATATTTTTTGTGATAGCCTTTTAATAGTACCTGCAACAAAATTAACGTAATTTACTAACTTCATTCATATTTGACGCAATGATAGGCTACGAATAACAGTCGCTAGGCAACGAAGAAAAGGAAAAAAAAAAAAAGAAATATGTATCGTGTAAAACAAGAAAATTAATTTAAAAATTCTTTATATTATTGGAATACATGTATAAATGTCCTCAAAACATTATACACCTAAATAAAAAAATCTGATAGATATATTGATAAAAGTTCAATATAATAGGAATAATTTAAAACCCTTATTTGGAATTTTAGTATCCATAATTTGACATTTAAATCCATTAATCAAACGTGCCATTTTCTTTCAACAAATCGAAATTTGAAAATCGTCTGACTTGCCGTAGAAAAGCATTATAAAGAAAAATAAAATCTTCCATATTTTCCGAACGAATGAATCAAATTTAACCAAAAACTATACAGCTACGTCCGGGTATCTCACGAATATGCCCAATTAATTTCAATCTGATCGGGTGCTTTTTGCGGCAGTTATCGCGGAATAGACAGACAGACAGACAGAGAGAGAGACAAACGGAAATCAAAACTTTTCGTGTCTCCACAGTAAGCCTTCACTGACGTTTCGGCAACTAGTAAATCTGCAGATCAGGAGCCTCAACGTCAGCTATGCAAGTCACTGTTTTTAGACACACTTTGGTAATATTCAATTTCATGCAAACCGCAATTTAAAGTTTTCAAATTATGTAATTATTTATAAGAATAAAAAATACGAAGTTTTCAGACATTAGAAGCATTAAATTAAAAACGTTGTTATGGAAGGATATTTTGAAATAATTTTCATGAGCTACTAATTCTGATATTTTTTTAAATAATAAAACAGATTTCTTCAGGGGGGGGGGGGGCTCCGCCTCCTGAACTCCCCGTGGTTTCATTAATTTACATATGTAACATTTTATTTATTGCGCTAATGGTTATCGCAAATGTTAAATTTCTTTTTATAATTCCGAGCCTTAATTTTCAATACTGGTGGACAGAAAATGATTCACATTGACGCAATTATATTAAAAGTTTAGGTTTTATGAATGAAAATATAATTTCCTTTTAAAAATAAAATAATTTTCATTCATATTTTCTGAAATGAGACGGCATTAAGAAGTAACACTCGTCATAAAATATTTTTTTAGGTAATCTAGTTAATGCTTGGTTTTTAAGAATGAGAATATTTATTTCCCAATACAATGACGTCATTTTCGACAGCGATAATTTTGCGGTGTAAAATTTTGACATTTACTATATATTTGATTTTCAAAAGTTTTTTTTTTTTTCTCATTGAAATTTTCGATTAAAAATTAACATTTCTGTTAGCTGTGCGCAGACGATAAACCATGAGATATTAGTAACATTTCTTTTAATAATAAGAATTAATATCATAACACAAGCCCTTTTTATTTCAACCTCAAAGCATTAGTTTTATTTTTGATATATGGGATCAAATTCACCTTCTTTTCGTATTTTAGTTTTATTTCCAATATGAAGACGTATTCATGTCTATTTTTTATTTTATTTTCCTCTTGCACATGAAAATCTTTCAAATCAAAATTAACTGTTTAGGATAAATTATTATTCTGGGATAGGATTTTCTTGGCAACGGTAAAAAAAAAAAAAAAAAAAAAAAAAAAAAAAAAAAAAAAAAATGATTGTTAAATTTATAGCAAAATGTCAGTTTATTCCTTATGAAAATAATGAACTTCTTAATTTAAAAGAAAAAATATTTGAACAAAATAAGCAGAACATAGTCTTTCTTTATTTCTGGGGTAAATTTCATCTATATGTAAAGTCACAAAGGCATTAATTCGTCCCTTTTGACTTTGATTGACTTCAAACAATTACAAATACTTTCACATTTACGATATTTTTAGGTGTAGTTCCGTCGCTAGGCAACAGTTAAAAGAAAATAAAACAATGAAATATGTGCTTTGAAAAAAAGTAAATTTATAAAAAGATATATTATTGGAACACATATATAAAATACCTCCATAAGTTAAACACCGAATTTAAAAACTCTGACAAATGTATACACAAAATTTCAAACTAATATGAATAATGTATGGTTCTAATTAGAAATTACGTCATCCATAATTTACTATTTAAATCCTTCAATCATATGAGCCATTTCCTTTCAACAAATAAAAATGGAAAAATCGTCTGAATTGCTATAGGAAAGCATTACGTCGCAAAATAAAATGTTCTATGTATTCCGAACGCATGAACCAAATTTAACCAAAAACCATACAGCTAAATCCGGGGATTTTACCAACATGCATACTTAATTTTAAGCTAATCGGATGCTTTTTACGGCAGTTATCGCGGAACAGACGGACAGACAGACCGACAGACAGACAGACAGACAAACGGAAACCAAAACTTTTCGTGTCCCCACAGTAAGCCTTCACTGACGTTTCGGCAATTACCTTTCGAACATCATTTTATTATTAATAAAGCGTAAAGTTGTTCCATATTCATTACGAGTAATTTTGCTTCAGAACAGAACTCATCAATATGCATAATTCATTTGAGCAGATAACGTATCCATTGCATCCTTTTATACCTGGAATCTATTTAGGATTACAGATGTTATGCTTTTATGTCAAGTACTAATGGTTATGGATTAAATGAAACATATTCTGCCATTTTAAATTAATATTCTTCTGAGAGTCATTAGTGTAAGTAGTGATGTTCCAGCTAATGAATTGCGAAAATATGTTGGAGCATGCAATATTTAATCATTATGAAAACCATTTAATTACAGCTTATTAAGAAGCATTTATTGAAATTCAGCTAAATCCAATATTTATAGTTAAATAGTATCAACTTTATTAAATGTCAAACGATACGTACGACTATATTAATGACGTGTTTATGGTCTTTGCAAGTGTACACACATTAAAAACTAAAAATATATTTTTTTAACTCGACGACAATTAACAAAGACATTCAAAGTTTGAATTACAAGGGTCAGGTGGGGTAATTATGACCGCCGTCATATTAGAGAAAACTGTGCGTGGTAAAATTTTGTTTCAAGCTTATATATTAACCTCATAATGTATATTCCATCTTAAATATTCTTTATTATTAGTCTGAACCCTTTTTGAGATCCGAATAGCAATTTGAAACTAAGTCTATAAAGTTTTTGATAAACGGATTTGTCACTTTGGAGTTCAAAGTGGTCACAATTACCCCCAAATAAATGTGTATTGGCAAGTATAAAGAGAAAATATACTGGTCATAATTTCCACACTAGTGGTCTTAATTACCCCAAACTTATGTGATTGTGAGTTTTTAGTGGGGTAATTATAACCATCCAATATCTTTAAAAAAAAAAAACAGGTATGAGAATTAAAACTTTTAAAAGGTATTCCTAAAGGATCAAAGTTACTTCCTATGTACTAAAAACACCACTTGTGCAAAAAGAAACAATAAAAAAAATATAACAATGTTGAAAATGGGAAAAGTGGTCATAATTACCCCTCCTGACTATATATCTTCAAAATATTTTTATGTATATGCATGAAATTTTGAATGATTAAACTGATTGGGATTTTTAATATACAACCATTAAAAATGGACTAGCCTTTTCCTGCACACTATTGTGCCAATTGGAGCGCAATTTGTGTGTTGCTGAAATTATAATAACTGTTTTTTATGCACCGTAATTCATTGCGCGCATGGTATCTTGAGAAAATTTGAATGTATTGTTATGAAATTTTAAATAGATAATGTGCAGTTATGCGCGTTAAAAAGGATCTACTTTTAAGTATTTACTTTTAAGTATTAGATTTTTAGTTATGACTATTTTTTAAAAATAATTTTGACTTAAGAAAGATCCTTTTAAAGATATAAATTTTCTTATTATAAGACTTGTCAGTTTTTAACAGTATTTTAAAACACAATAAATTTAATCTCTAGTCACTGTTTATGTTTATACATAAAAAACGTTTGAAGATACATTAATTGAAACTTAATTGGTTATTTTTGTTTATTTTCGGCGATTTTAAAAGGCCCCTTAAAAATTTAAAGACCCCTTAAAAATTTATGACTATTTGTATGCGTTACAATTTAAAATACAATTTGAAAAATATTCTTATATCTTGAAATCCTTGTGGTATTTTTATACTTATGATGAGATTCAGATATTATAAAGTAAAAGTCCCTGTCAAAAGTATTATTAACTATAGGTATTTTTTGTTATAAAATTTAGAAAGGAAAAAGTTTCTTTTTATTTGTAAATGGTCAAATTCTGAAAAAGTACGTTCACAGGTAAAATGATACCAGAATAAATACAATTACACTATTTTATAAAACTGGTATGAATCAAACAATCTAAGTAAAAAACACAACCCGTGAATATCACGAAGCGTGAATTAAGAGGTTAAAAGAAAAACTCCTTTTATTATAGGTTTTAAATGGAATCTCTGCTGCCGAAAATTACTTGTATTTTAAATTCGGTATTTGTTTTACCTCGTGCATAGAAGTTACTACGGTAAATTGTTGAAATACAGAATGGTGTCTTCTGAAGAGCAGGCATTCTAAAATTTATAACATTGTAAAAGCAAGATTGTAGTAGCTTTCATTCATTGTCCTTTTTCAAAAAAAATTTCAAATTTCTTAAAGAAGAAGGAAAATAAAAGTAACATAATAGCTACTGTTCCACAAATTTTATTTCTACTTCTTATGTCAGTTTTAGTTAAAGATGTCTATTTGGGCAGGTTATTTCAAATTAAACAGCCCAATAAAAGCTCTATATACTTTTTTTTTATTATTCTGCTTGTAAATGTTTAATAAAACTATTTTGCATGCATTACATATTTTAGCCTTTCATAGAAAAAATTAAATAAACCATACAATAAAACTTAATAACTGTATGCTAGTGAAATGCCGTACTTGTAAATTTACATTTTTAAGAATATAAAACACATAAGTGCAACCAGCGATTTTATTTAACAAAAATATTTAGGCCCGTTAATTGTTTATATCTGAAACTTATTGGCTTTCATTTATTATTTAAATATTCCCTTTAAAAACCGGAAGTTTTGCAAATATTATATATACACGTTAATACGCAAGACATCAAAAAATAATTGCTCTGATATAAATTATATAGTTAAAACAATTATAAATAATGTGCAATTATTAGTTTTATTCGAATGTTTGTTTTAATTGAAGTTTTCAAATGACAGAGTTATTGATAAAAGTCGGATAATTTAATGCTTATGCCAGGTTATTGATATCAGTTAAATGTATGTTTCACTGAATGTGAAACATATTTGTCATATACGCTCCACCAACAAGCCCCGGTGTGTATTTCTCGTTAAATGTAGCACTCCTTTTTTTTTTTTTTTTACACAAAATGTTTAGTTTATTTAGAAAACACAAAATGAGATTATATGACGACACAAATGATGATGAACTATGTACAATGAAATAACAGGTTTCAACACATGCATAACCACTTCACATAACTCCAAAACAACACTTCACTATATTGCTAAATTATTTCACAAAAAACTCAAATTATAATACTTCCGTTTTTAGTACAATCTTTTGGTCTCTCGTAAAAATACCCGCGCACGCTCACATGCCGGCTTACAGAACATTTCACCCTTCCACACTCTCAAAAACAGTGTCCTCCCTTCCTCCCCGCGCGCCCACATATCACGCGTCAATAGCGCCAAAGGAATATTCTCCAGACATCACACCCCCAACCCAAGATTGAAAATGGGGAAGGGGGTCTTGCATTTTCTATCTGACATCCAGTCTGGAGACGTCCTCATATTTCACTTTTTTAACAAATTACACAAATGAAAATACAAATTAATAAATACATATAAAAAATATACAAACAACATCTTGAAATGGTCTGGACACGCTGCCTATACTCTTCCTATCTACTAATATAATAAAATAATTGATACTTAATAATAACAATAATAAGTGCAATAAACAAAATAAAAGAACATATAACAGATATAGCTGCAGGAACAAATTAAATTACTGTTGAACAAACATGTTAAAGTCTTTAAAAAAAGTCTATACAGTTTGGAAAGTTTTTCACAGTTTGTTTTCTTATCCAATAGTTTCAAGTCTAGACAGTGCGTCTGCATTTATCAACTTGGTACCAGATCGATGCGAAATCTTCATGTCATATTTCTGCACTGCTAATGCCCATCGCTGTAGTTTGGAAGATTGAGGGGCATTTTTGGTGATGAAGGTTAGTGGGTTGTGATCAGTGATAAGTTCCACAGGTGAACCAAAAATCCACGTTTCGAACTCTTTAGACTTCATATTACCGCATAGGCCTCCCTTTCAATAGTCGGCCAGGCCTGTTGAGTTTTTGGTGAGCTTTTGACTGACATAGCTCACTTGGTACAGTACTCCGTCTTTTCGCTGGGATAAACACGCGCCGATGCCGGCTGCAGATGCGTCGCACTGGATGACAAATGACACTCCTATAACGGGAGTATGTAGACTAGGTGCTTCGATAAGACCTCTTTTCAACTCATTAAACGCTCGATCATGGTCTTCTGACCAGCACAACTGTTCTGGACTGTTCTTTTTCGTCAGTTCTGTTAAAGGATATGCTGCTTCAGCATATTTGGGAATGTAATCTCTATAATAATTACACAAACCAAGAACGCTTTCAACTGTTTCTTCGTTTGAGGCACAGCTAACCTCCACTTTTCCGGGGTCGGTCCGATGGCTGCCGGACCCGATGATATGTCCTAAGTACTTGATCCGCGGTTTTGCGAATTCACATTTTTTTTTCAATTTCACTGAGAACCTTAATTGTGATAACTTAGAAAATATCTTTTCTAAATGAATCAGGGGTTCAGAAAATGTTCAAGAAAAGACGACTATGTCGTCTATATATGCTCTGGCGAACTCCTTGTATTCGGACAGTGCTTTGTTCATTTCTCTTTGGAAAGTCGCAGCTGCGTTCTTGAGCCCGAAGGAAATTACTTTAAAGCGATACTGAGCCCTGTGAGTTTTAAAACATGCTAAATTTTAACTGTTTTCTTCTAGTGGTATGGCCCAATACCCTTTCAATAAGTCTATCGTAGTTATCACATTGGCCCTGCCAATACTGAACAACAGATCGGTGGCATTTTCCATTGGGAAATCATCAGTTTTCGTAATCGCATTTAGCACTCGAAAATCTACGCATAGGCGCAAGGCCCCGTCCTTCTTCATCACGCACACTACTGGGTGTGCCGCCTCTGCCTCACTTTCTTCTATCAGACCTAGTTCCAATAACTCCTCAATTTGTTTATCTGCTTGAGGTTTCAAGGCCTCTCAGATTCTGTAAACACAGGGCTTATTCTTTTCTGCGTCATTTATTCCTATTTTATGCTCTCCTACCTTAGATATTTGCACTTTTCTGGAAAATAACTCTTTATATTTATACAAAAAATCTAACAATTTTTCTTTCTCCACATTTCCTAAATGACTTAGATCAACTTCTTCGATATCGAACAAGTCGGAGTTATCTTTCGTACTATGGGTGGGATGGAGCTCTCCTAAATCTTCCTCATTTTCCAAGATCACTTCCACCGCCTGTACCCTAGGAGTAAATTTTCTTATCTTATTTACGTGGACATTTCTAACATTCCCGTTCATTAATTTCACTTTGTAAGAATCAGGGTTACAGCGCGCCACTATTTCGGCTGGCCTGTCCACCTCGCGTAAAGTTTGTTCGTGGAGTCTGGGATTAATAAATATACCTGGTCCTCCGGTCTAAATTCCTTGTAAATCGCTCTTCGATTAGCGTACTTCGCATACGAGCTTTGCTTAACCTCCGACACTATTGCCGCTTGTTCCGCCATCCTTTCTAAATTATTTTTAACTCCTGGAGGTATTCGGTCGCGCTCTTTCCTAGATTTATAAGTAGTGGGATTTCGCCTGTCCATGTAGATTTTAATACCGCCAGTGGCCCTCTGGCCTCCCTTCCGTACATTAATTTGAATAGCGATACGCCTGTAGTGCTATTCGGAATTTCTCTGTACGCAAATAATAGATAGGGGATGTGTTTATCCCAATTTTTAGGGTCACTACGAATTATATGGTGTAACATACGTTTCAATAACTGATTATATCGTTCAACAAGTCCCGAGCTCTGTGGGTGCCCCGGCGTAGCAAACCTGAGAGCCGCCCCTAGCCTAGCATGAAACTCTTGTATTAACCCTGATACAAAATTTCTGCCCTGATCACTCGCTATTACGCGGGGTATTCCTGTTCGCATAAATATATCTAACAATGCATCGCACGTAGCTTTGGCCATTGCCCGTAACGGAACTGCCTCTGGCCATCTTGAACGTTGGTCTACCAAAGGAAGTACGTATTGATGCCTACGCGCTGCAGGAGGTTCAATTTTTCCAATTACGTCAATATTTACAACGTCGAATGGAAGTTTCGGTCTCTCAATTGGGACAATGGGCATCTGGCCCTCTCCCTGCTCCGTAGTTGGCAATCCTTACACGATGCAGAATATTCTTCCACATCCCACGACATACCTGGCCAAAAAAATTAATAACGAATTCTCTCTTTTGTTTTTTCCATACCGAGATGATTAGAAATCGATTCGTGCGCAATTTTTAAAATCCCCCCCCTTCCTCATCTTTGGTACCACTAATTGCATAACTTGATTTCCCGAAACTCTCGGTTAACGAATATATTAAATATATATATATTCTTTTAACCATATGCTCCATTTGTAGCAGTTATTTATACACTCACTGTTAATTTTCAGTTTGATAGTCAATACAAATGCCATTTCGGCCGCAAATATATACTCTGTTTATATTAAAATCGGCACCTGGCATTTGCGTTGCTGCTTCTAAATGCATATTTCCCATCAGTCAGCTTTGGCATTCGTATTTGTACATTGATGTGTTAAAACGCCAATCAAAACATCTTTTGGCTAATTTTGAATTCAAAGTTCCATTAAGTGATATATCTTTGGGGTTATAATGGTCCACGGTACCAAAATTTTGGCTCGACACATTGGCAACAATATCTGACAAATTTTACATTCCTTCTCTGTACATCGTACTTTAACAGCTGAGTAAAACGAGTCCCTCTCTGGCACTTACATTCTTCATGTCTATATCTAATAAAGCAATCCTATCTTCAAATTTGCAGAGTTCTTCTTTTCGTTAGTATCTTTAATATTCAAGAATCTACGAACCTGGATTACCAACAACTGGTATTTAAAAAAAAAAAAAACGCAAATGGTAATGAAACGTTTTCGCTCCAAATCATGGTCTACAGTATATGAACTATATTAATTTCTTTGAAAACCTCTTTAGAAATCAAAATTTGAAAGAACGTCCAGCCATACTCTAATTTTTTCTCCTATATTAGATGCGCAGCATTAAAAATAAACATATTAGAATATTTATCTTATTAAGACAACCAAAATAGCACAAGAAAGCAGGGATTACACTGTTCCTTTTAACTCAATCAAATTGGGTGGTAAAATTATCATACGAAGTCAATTTTTTCAAATGAACGAAAAAATACCAAGTCGGTACTCAATCCCAGAATTTTTCGAATACATTTTCAGTGCTCTACTTTTTGATCTACCTTGGCTGACTATAAGCGGACATATCGCTCACCTGCAAGAAAAGTGACACATCTCGTCAAGAGCAAATTTCACAGAAGAGGCAAAAGAAAATATTGCGTATCTTAACTATAAGATTAAACTGCAGCACTTAGCTCTGCATGCAGGACTAAACACATGCATGATAGCATAAAACCCTTAAGAATGAAGATGTAAGATGAGGTTTGGAGGGTTTGGTAATTTTACCGCCCTACACAATTCACCCGTCTTCTGTGGTCACAAATGGATATATAGCGTAATAAAGAGGTTTTCTGTGTAACTACACTTATGAAACTATTTGTGTAGCAAGACACAGCTATGACAGACCTATTAGTATAATAAAACACAAAATCAATTTTTGCTAGATGTGTCACTTTTCTTGCGAGTGAGCGATATTTAAATTATCTTATTGTCAATATTATCTGGACTGCCGTGTAGTGAGCTCGAAAGAATAAGTTTCAGCTAATGGAAAAATTAAACTCCTATGATAGCTTTACCAGTCAGAATGGTTGAGTAAATATTAATAGTGTATCTGCGTGCCCATCATTGAAGTGGAGTTCCATTGCCTGTGGCTTTTTCTGTCGAGCTGACGTACATGACAGTAAAGATACTATTGTCAATAAGATAATCTGAATGAAATATGCCCACGGATAGTCAACCGGGATAGCGCAAACAGTAGAGGATTAAAAATGCAACTCAAAGATTCTGGGTTCGAGTTCCGATTTGGAATTTTTCCGTTCAGTTGGAAAAAAATGTATTCGCAAGGATTCCATTGGCCCTTTTTAATACTAGTATTTCTGAAGGAATTTTTGGGGGCTAGGATTTTAAGACGTTTACTGGAAAAATTGTGGTACAGGTCTAACATCTAATTAGAAGATTTTTATTACTTAAGGCAGTATTAAATAACGAACCGTGTTGGAGACCTGGCACAAAATAAATATAATCAGTAATTAGCTCTACAAAATGTATGAAACGTAATAATACAATAATGCGGAAATTCCAACATCTAACAGTAAAAGTACAGAGGATTTTCAGAAAATCAGAATTTAGCTGCATGGAGAAAAAAATTTCTTTCTAAAATGAAATATATATAAAATGTAACTGTATTTAATTTCGTATAATGTTTCATCAGTGTTGCATATTAAAAAATATATACAATATTTTATCGCAAATTAAGCTACAAATGTAGAAAGAACTATTGACTCAATAAATGACATTTATGATATTTGAAATAATTAAAATAAATTATTCAAAACAGTGCAGATTTTGTATCCATAAAAAATATATAGAAAAACTGTGAAGGTTATAAATATATTTTGTGTGCAGGTGAATTTTTTGTAATGATGAGATTGTGTATCTCGGGTCCAACTCAGAAGTACGTCGGGCAACAACCCAGCAAAGAGGAAATTGCTTGCCAGCAGCAAGATAGGTGCCGTCAATGATGGAGAAGTGCTGGCTAATGGTCTACCACTGCATGACCACTGCTGGACAGCTTCAGTCAACTTTGCTCTTGGAAATCATCAGATAAAATTCTGGAGGGCTTCCGTTTTATCTCATGCGCTGGCCCACCACTACATGGAAGTGCACGAAATTTTTCAGTAATATTGCTGGGAACCCTTACGCTAGGTGGCGTTGCGAATATTGAAGACATTGAGTATTTGAACACAAATCTTAAATGAATATCTTAACACAATTTAAGCTGTGAAGCAATTTTTTTTTGAAACTGTAAATAATATAGCACCACTGCCACCAACAAAATAAATAAGTAAATGAATAAATAAATAAATTCTTTTTTTCAACGCACTTTTGTTTCTCCTTAAATCTGGTTTTACTAAGTTACAAAGGCTTTCGGTTTTCATAATTTACACAGTTGAGAATCAATAAAAAAAGCGTATGAAATATATAGGATTTCTACACAATACAATAATTTATATAGCAGTTTAATGTTTGGGAACGTAAATCACGAAAGAAATTAACTTCAAATAGTGTAATGAGAGCTTGAAACCTAAAAGCGGTCGTAGGATTGGCTAAAAGTACTTGTTCATGTCCGATCACGAAAATCAAACATCACCGAGCACGGTTAGTATTTGGGAGGGTGACCACATGAAAACCGTTGCAAGTTGAAATATTTCTATTGACATTTCTGTTATAGACACTTATTATTGACACATTATTCTGTTATAGACACTTACTTGGTGAAACTAGCTTATAGAAAAAAGAGTCATAATTCTATAATACTTTGTTTTTCTATAGAATTCTATAAGAAATTTTTGTAAGGTAAAGTGCTGGGGCAGCAAAGGAATAGCAGTAGGATCGGTGCTAGCACTGCAGGAAAAGTGCCGGATTGAAATAATGTGATGGAATACCATTGCTGGCCTTCTGTTATCCATTACTGATGGGCCAGTTGCATTCCACACGGACACTTTTGTACTGGATTAAGTAATGGCACAATTGCACTTTACTGCTGATGGCAGTGCTGGCTGCCATCTTTTTTCCAGCTGATGGCCCACTGTTTCTCTCTTTGCTGGGATGCCTACTACGGACAGCAGTTTGATTACAGCTATTTTAGACAAAAGGTTTGTAAATAATATGCTACAGCACACTAATATTACAGTGTCTAGATGACATGGTATTACATTTGGTGGCAACCAGTTACTGCAACATGCCTCCTGCGGACCGTAGTTTGAGTGCAGCTAGTTTAGACATATGATTTGTAAATAGTATGCTATAGCATACTAATATTACATTGTCTAGATGACATGGTATTACATTTGGTGTTAACCAGTTACCGCAATATGCCTCCTGCGGTCCGCAGTTTGAGTACAGCTATTTTAGACAAAAAATTTGTAAATAGTATCTACGGCACACTCGATCATGCTCAGCAGGCATCGATATCTGCTATGTCTTCATAGACTGAAACACATTCTCAATTCAATATTTACACAATGCTTACGGTTCAGCTACCAGATGTCGTTGCGATCGATATTTATTTACAGATCAGTAGGACATTTATATGATTCAATTTTTTAGAATGTTTGAAGTAGCCTATTGTCACACTGTATATTCAAATTGCTATACTACTGTTTTATGAGGCGATACATATACTATAGGATTCTTTTTTAAGATTATTAATTAAATTAATTTCGTTTGATCCCAGAAGATAAAAGATGTCAAAAACAATTGGGCCGTTTATTCGAATTATCGGCAGAATATCGGTAATCGCCGACTGACATTATTATGATGTCAATAGTTCCTACTCTTTTAACGTACTCCAATGCTGGTATTGGCAAGAAATCAAAATAACCTATCGAATTGACTTGGTGATTATTAATCTAAAAATAACATCGGCCGACTTTATGATCCGACTAATACCCGACAATTTGTATCCCTCACCAATATCCTCTGCTGTTTCAGTCAATTTACGAATCACGTGACTACCCACTCTGTTTCAAGATCTTTTGTCTCCCACCTTATCCAATCCCTAAAAGTTCTTTTTTTTATATTGCAAGCAAGGTTATTTTAAACCAGTCGGAGAAGGGACACTTAAATGCGAAGAAGTTATGTGAAGTTAGTGAGCATTTCTTAGCGTTTTCTCCAGAAATTAGAAATTTTTCATCTTTTAAAAATAACGGTCGTTCGATATATACCACAAAAATGTCTGTAAGTTAGAAGAAATTTGGGCAATA
This sequence comes from Maratus speciosus, assembly GCA_963932465.1. Taxonomy (NCBI): domain Eukaryota; kingdom Metazoa; phylum Arthropoda; class Arachnida; order Araneae; family Salticidae; genus Maratus; species Maratus speciosus. The sequence goes on along the minus strand of OZ010799.1, from coordinate 352,220,655 downwards.
TTTTTATGGAATTACGAATAGTTATTCTTACTTAAAAATTAGTTTTAATAAATATAAAAAAAGGAATTATATATATATATATATATATATGTATTTGGAAAGACTAGATTGTTTTCGTAACTTAAGTGAATAAACTAAAAATAAAGAATATTACATAATAAAATTAAAACATTAACGAACATTTTTCGTTTTTTTTCCTTTCTTTAAGTTAGAACATGCTAAACAGAAATAACTGGAAATACTGGCGTAAGAACCTCCTTGAATGAAAGGGTATGATACAAATACTGAATACCTTTCACCTCGCAAAACTGTAATAAAGGGGGGCTCGGGGAAATAAGCAAAACACAGAAAATAGATTTTATTTATTTATTTATTTATTTTTATCGTTGATGGAAACTCTACATACTAGGACTTCCCTCAGAGGGATTAGTCTGAGCGATATTACTGAGAAGATAGATTTAATAATAACATGTGGAAGCAAAGAAAATGAGATGTTATCTTTAATTGTCCATATACTGCGATAAACTGAAATGATGAAAATAAACGAATCGTAGAATTACAAAATCTTATATATAAATTCGTATACACTGTTTAAAAAAATGGGAAATCAAACCATTCAAGACAGCCATGCATGGATATAAAATTGAAAGTACGCAATATATTAAAAGTAAAATAGAAAATGAAACACTAAATTACTTATATCGGAATTTTAACTGTATTAAATGATGTCAAGAGCATAATCAGACGCTCCGCACCAATTTGAGTAACTTTAAAGGACAAATATATGATGTTTAAAAAGAATGGACTACACTTTATATGGTGTGTGCTCCCCCGGAATAGTTAATATTATACAATATATGTTTTCCACAGATGCAATGAGGTTGTCGATAACATTTAAGGAATTCTCTCCTCAAAATCTAATATAGTATCAAAGTACCGAATACATCAACAGTGGCATGCAATGCTTCGTTAGCGTGTGTTTTAGATATGCTCGATCGGATTTAAATGATGAGTGTATGCTGGCCACTAAATACGCTGTATTGTTTTGTTTTCAAACATATTCTGCACAAGTTGAGCTGTATTTAGCAAGTATTAAATAAAAGAAATCGGCAATGATTACAACATAAAGTATGACACAAGATCTGAATATATCGTCTGCATAACTTTTGAGCTGTCAAAGTGTCATTTGAAGTAATTTACAAATCCATACATATTTATTCAGGAAATCATGCAAGCTAACATACGCCAATATGATCCCGATTATAAAATTTCTCCAGAATAAGTTAATATATAAAAAAGCTACTAATGATAATTGAGACTATGACCTTATGATAAAATGTCTAGAAAAATGAATCGGATAAAAAATTCATATCACATTTAAAACGGCACTTCCCTCTAGTGGCCTTGGCGAGAGAGAGAAAAGCCTAGAGAAGGAACACTCTAACAAGTACTTTCGGGCAACCTACTCACTGTTTCATACAGGTCTTTATTTAATATTTACACAATTTATTTAATGCTAGGTGGGTATCTATCAGTTTTGTTGCATTTAAATTGCATGTTTTGCGGAGGAAATGCAGCATTATGAAATATTTAAAGTTGCTGTACCTAATAATTCCAAATTAATGGTAATTGAGATCGCTTTCCGTTAATTTCATCTTTTTAAATTTTTAATTTTTTAGAAACCATTCATAGAGACAATTGTATATTTTAAAACTAACCCGAAGCAAAATTTCAAGATTCTGGGCTCAGCAATAACACAGAAATAGAAAAATTTTGAAAGTTTTTTGTTTTTGCACTGTTTTATGTAGCGACATTTTTAGAAATTGTTCTATTGCGAGAATTTACGTCATGATAAATACAGCAACGTAAATTTTCATGTTTATATTCCTAACAATTCCATGTACTTCGTTACTTAGATCATTTTTAGATCTTTTTCCGCTTTGTTTAGCCTTTCTATTTTTTAGAATTCGTTCTACAACGAGCATTTACATCTTATTAATTACTACCATGCCAAAGTTCTATTTTCTAACCCCAACAGTATCCCAAAAATTTCAATATTCCAAATAAATCATAGTTTAGAAACTTTCTAGAAATTTTTACGATTATCCGTCAAATTGAACCTTTTAGAGAGCGTTCATTACGAATATTTCGGTCTTAAAAGTAACTACCGCACCAAATTTAAAGTCTCTAACCCAATCAATATCACAGAAATCGCAATTTTAGAACTTTTTTGCTCCTGCAGCGATGTAGGTTCTTGCACTGACATAAAATAGTCTTTTTATCGGAGCAGAGATGGCCACCAACATTTTTTTAAGTTGGCTATTTAGTTTCAGAGATAACACCTCACAAACGTACAAGCATTAATAATATTATATACTTTATAATATTATAACGCTTTATCATATTAGCATTAGATGTACAGATACAAAAGCCATTTATCTGTTACAAACTAAAGTGCCGGCGTTGCCCAGAATTTGAAGGATGTTTGTTCTGAAAAATCAATTTCAAAATTTAACATACAACACAAAACAAACATTAAAATAAGCAGTCGAAATGTTGTATGAATGAATCATATGAAAACGCTATATAAAAATGTATAAATGTATATAACAGACGCAAAAGAATACAGCTATAAATGAACTTATTTCAATTTATAATTGGAGCAATAATGTTAAAATAGGCCAATATTTCCCTAATCGGGTTTTTATCATGCTTCAATACATTTTCACACTCATATGACGTTATACTATATCCACCACGTCCTTTATATTTCCAATATGACTTAATATTTTCCTCTTTCACGTGGAAACCTTGAAATAGAAAAATTATGAAGTTATATTCACTTTCATTTAAATTCGTCAAACCATTTATTTCATTTTCATATTTCACGTGAATATCTTGCAATAGAAAAGTTATGACGTAATATTCACCTTTTTTAAAAATTCGTCAAACTATTTATTTCATTTTCATTTTTCACGTGGAAATCTTGCAGTAGAAAATTAATTGTTGCAGTAATAATTTTATTGTGTTTTTTTAATTGTTGGCAACTGCTATAGTGAAAAATGTTTAAATTTGATAAGAAATTGCTGTTAAATTGGTGGTATTATTAATTAAAAATTAACTATAAATTATTTCGATTCCGGATTACTTTATTTGCCTCGGCCATGTTTTAATACACATGTACGTATCTTTTCACAATTTTGGCTTCCAAAATGTGGATTGTTATAGAATTACAAACAGACAGATAGACAAGTTTTCATTTTTATATATCTCTCTATTCTAAAAAAAGTAACTAACGCTTTCACTGCCGCCGCCACCGCCGGTTTTGAATTTTTTGTGACCGGAGGTCTTTCTTCTTTAATATTAAGAAAACTATTGCATACAAAAAATATGAAAATCGGTGGTATTATAGCAAAATGTTTGATCAATACGCTAATGCATACAGTTTTCAAATCAAAGAATTATTTTAAGAGATATTTAATGCTAAATTTGTACAAAATCGTTCCATTAAAAAAAAAAATTATAGGAGCAAAAGCTGTACATGTGAATTTAATCATTTTTAGACCATTTTATTCAATAGAAAATCCCGGTGTGCAGATTTCATTAATTTTTTTAATTTGACTCATTTTTTGAGTTTTTATTTCTATTTTAAATTAAAATATTCAGCATCTTTACTGATATTTTTTACATATTTTAGAAAATGGTATTAATTTAAACTGTTGCCAACTGTATAAACAGCGCAAACAATAATGTTTGCTTCAAATAAAAAAATTATTTACACGTTACTATTATAAACAGAAAAAAACCTTCAAATTAGAATTAAATAATTAGGTATAAAAAGTAGGCACTTATTGGAAATTACGCCATTAAAACTATATTTACATGTGAATTTTGAAAGAGAAAGGATATTGTAAAATAAATTCATTAACATGCGTTAGAAGTTTGAAATAGAAGAAATTGCGCCACATTACACTTATTATGCAAAGTGAACAAAAAATAGTATTGCAAAACAGTTTAAATTTAAAAATTGCGCAAGACAAAATATTAGAGGTTAAATATTAGATTTGTTCAAAATTTTATTATTTGTCGTTTGATGTGAGGTGTTCAGCTATAAGTATGCAAATTTTCATGTCTCCAACATAATTAGGGGCTGAGTTAGAAAAATTGCTTAAAATACACATGTTAGATCCCAGAGAGTTAAATATTAGACTTTTTCAAAATTTTATTATTTGCCGTTTGGTGTGAGGAGTTCAGCTATAAGTATGCAAAATTTCATGTCTCCAACTTAATTAGGGTCTGAGTTAGAAAAATTGCTTAAAATACACAAGTTAGAGCCCAGAGGGTTAAATATGACTTTTTAAAAATTTTATGATTTATCGTGTTATCGCAAGTGTTCAGCTATAAGTATGCAAACTTTCATGTCTCCAACTTAATTAGTGGCTGAGTTAGAAAAATTGCTTAAAATACACAAGTTAGAGCCCAGAGGGTTAAATATTAGACTTTTTCAAAATTTTATTATTTGTCGTTTGATGTGAGGTGTTCAGCTATAAGTATGCAAAATGTCATGTCTCCAACTTAATTAGGGGCTGAGTTAGAAAAATTGCTTAAAATACAGAAGTTAGAGACCGGAGGGTTAAATATGACTTTTTCAAAATTTTATGATTTATAGTGTTATCGCAAGTGTTCAGCTATAAGTATGCAAACTTTCATGTCTCCAACTTAATTAGGGGCTGAGTTAGTAAAATTACTTTAAATACACAAGTTAGAGCGCAGAGGGATTAAACCTTTTTCAAAATTTTATTATTTGTCGTTTGATGTGAGATGTTCAGCTATAAGTATGCAAAATTTCATGTCTCCAACTTAATTAAATTAGGGGCTGAGTTAGAAAAATTGCTTAAAATACACAAGTTAGAGCCCAGAGGGTTAAATATTAGACTTTTTCAAAATTTTATTATTTGCCGTTTGATGTGTGGTGTTCAGCTATAAGTATGCAAATTTGCAAGTCTCCGACATGTATAATTTCTGAGAACGGGCTCTGTGACAGACGGACAGACAGACAGACAAAGGAGTGAGACAGGTAGGGTTTCGTTAGATGAACAAAACTCTAAAAACATGCTGCGGATGACTGTAACAACATCCTAAAATTACATTACCATCAGCGATCTACCAATCCCGAATTTAGTTTATATTCATTTCATATATTCTTATTCTTTTGTGTGGCTCTGTAAAATAACTATCAATATTATATACAGTAAAACCTCTGAATAGCGGACACCCCAAGAATGCAGAATTTGTCCTCTATTTAGAGGTGACCGCTACTGAGAGTAAAAAATGTACAGTTATTTAAGGGTTTGTAATCGAAAAAATGTCCGCTAAATAGAGGTATCCGCTAATCGGGTGTGTCCGCTATGGAGGTTTTATCAGTAAAACCTCTGAATAGCGAACACCTCGGGAGGGCAGAATTTGTTCTCTATTTGGAGGTGTCCACTACTGAGAGAAAAAATGTACAGTTATTTAAGGGTTTGTAATCGAAAAAATGCCCCCTAAATAGAGGTGTCCACTAATCGGGTGTGTCCGTTATGGAGGTTTTACTGCATAATAATATCATCCTTTACAAGAAAATTGCATGCTCTATGATAGACAAGCAGACATCCAGAGAAAGATAACCTTCCGGAGCAATAAACACTCATGTCTTTTGTTTTAATCATCCACAATTGTATGTCATACAACAGGCCAGATTTTATACAACAGGCTAAAAACGGTCATCGTGGTACGGAGTACTGTATTATTATTTGTTTGCCCACCAAAACTGGTTGCCACGGGTTGTTGCAAGGTTTGTGATCACGTGGTTGAAACTGATCTATTCAATATTAATGTGTTCGTATTTTTTTTTTATTTGCTCCATGTGTTCAAACCAGTTGTCTACGAAAACATCAACCGGTGAAAGTGACGCACACCAAATTTTTGTGACGTATGCAGATAAATTGCGCTTTTTTATCAGTTTCTTCTATATAATTTTTAAACGGTTTGGAACTTATTTTTCATAGTAGGTGCATTCAGTAGGCGACCCTTATAGGTACCTTCTGGTGCAATCAGAAACGAAATCCGACAAATGTTTTTTGAGTTATGCTTGACGAAAAGTTTTTATTAGGCTTTTTTTTAGTAGGACATGGCGTTAATATCCATCGTAGTAGTAATGTGTCCGGACAGTAATATTTCGCTGAGTATTAGCCTTCGCTTCGCTCAGACAATTATAAGCAAATTTCGATGTATTTCAGGAATTAAAATAAGATATTGCTTTCTTTTATGAATTTATTGCATTGCAGAAAACGTGAAATATGTTAGTTTATTATTAGCTTAAACGACTAAAATCTTAATGTTATAAACTATTTTGATAATGAAACAAAAATTTTAGACATGTTTCTTAAAAGTGCTATGTTAAATTTATTATTTTAGCTCATCAACTATCTAATATTTCTTTAAAAATGAATTTGGCGCAAATAATTGTTTCAAAACTTTAGTGCTATTATCTAACATATTTTATTTTCAATTTATTTATCTAAATAGCCCAAAATAATCTAGTCTTTATACACAATTATTTAAGGTAGGAGTACAACCGTGTGTTTCATTATGCTCTTCTTTAACAAAATATTTTTTTAAGTATGAATGACTGTTCATAATTCCTAAAAATCAGCACATAAAGTGTCTTCTAATATCAAAATTTCGTTTGAAACATTTGTCCGGCTCTCAATTATTAATTTTTTTAGATGGGTATTTACTAATTTGAGTAGAAAATTTGTTAAGCAATTTGTATTCATAAAAAAATCTCTTTTACGTATATATTTAATTAAAAAAATAATTTCAGTCATAGATTAATATTTCACTTTAAGAGAAATCTCGTACTTTTTTTTATTACTTTTTACGCACCTTTTAAAGAGTAGGGATTTCACAGCTAGTAAAGAGCAAGAACAAGAGGGAAACAAACCTGGGGGGAGAATTAGAAAAATAACAAGAAAACAGCCTGGAACCATTAGTCCTAAAGAGGTCGGCAGTATATTCAAAACCTATGCACAACATGTCAGGATCCTATGTCTGATACTCATGTCTGATCCTCGGTCCGTTTACCGAGCGGCCAAGAAGCCTTTACTGCCTATCACAGGGACTAAGGTCGCCCAAGCGAAAAATAGTCAGAATAGGACATTCGGCGGAAGTTCGGTCGGGGATTATTTGCTGCTTGGGATTATTCTGCTAAATTCATTTCTAATAATAAAGTGTAATAGGAATAAACATTTATATTCTCAATCCTATTTGTGTTCACAAAATTGTTTGTTGATAATCTGACCAAAGAATAACACCTACAACCAATATAGAACATGTTAATTTATTTGTTATATTGCGGAACATCTGAATAAAATAGTATGCGAGTTTAAATTAGTATAAATAGGAGTTTTAATAAAAGAAATATAGTGTTATGCAAATTATTTCATTTAGAACCTAGATTTAATCTTCACGTCTACTTATCAGTTACACTATGACGCAAAAGTTTAGACAATGACGTCATTCAGCTTTAAAATGTAGAATTATGACGTCAGAATTACAAAAACCTGTAAATATATTCAAAAACTGATTTAAAATGCTATGTACAAAAGACAGTCGTTTTATTTGCTATAATACTAATTTTTTTCATAAAAATTCAAATGTGCTTGTCGCAAAAGTTTAGACACTATTCTAAATTTCTTTCAATATTCGCTGGCATATGCAAATTTAGAATCGATGATGTCACAAATTTGGAGTACTTAAGTTCTGCAAACGATTGCGCTTCATAGTCGACATGCCGAGAGCTAAAGAAATTCAAGTGAATGAGGTTTCAAGGATTTGGCAGTTGAAAGGTGAAGGGAAGAGCGTTTCTGAAATTTCTGCTATTATTAATAGGTCAAAAAAATCTATTTATCGAGTTTTATCGAGTGGTTCCGAATATAAAGCAAAATGTCGGTCTGGGAGGCCACGTGTGACAAATGTACGAGAGGATCGCCTGATACAAAGACTAGCGAGTACTCAACAAATGAGCGTACGTGGAGTTCAAAGCTCATCGGGACTCTCTGTATCAAAGGATACGATTCGTAGACGAATTTTGGAAAAAGGAACAATCGTTTGTAGCAAAATGCAGAAGAAACCAGCTCTGAAACCACATCATAAGTTACAAAGACTTATGTGGGCTCGAAAGCATATGTCATATGGAGAGAAATGGCAGTCAGTCATATTTAGCGATGAAAAAAAGTGGAATCTGGATGGTCCAGATGGTTGTTTATCGTATTGGCATGACTTGCGGAAGGAACCTCGACGTTTTTTTAGTCGCAGACAAGGAGGGGGCTCGGTGATGGTTTGGGCAGCCTTTTGCTATAATGGACAAGTATCTCTGACCTTCACCAGTGGTCGTCAAACTTCACAGCATTATACACAGACATTAGAAGAAAACCTACTGCCATTTGCTGAGCTTCTAGGGGTCCTCAGTGGGAATTTCAGCAAGACAATGCTTCAATTCACACTGCAAAACATTCAAAATCTTGGTTTAATTCCCATAATATAAGAGTTCTCGACTGGCCAGCATGTAGCCCAGATCTTAACCCTATAGAAAACCTTTGGAGCATCATGTGTCGCAAAGTTTATAGCAACGCTAGACAATACTCTTCTGAAAAGGAACTTAAGACATCTATTGAGAATGCATGGTACGATATCGATCCACAAACTATGCAAGATTTAGTTTCTTCCATGCAATCTCGTGTATATGACGTAATACATAAGCATGGATGCGCAACCAGGTTTTAAAAATTATTTATTTCGATTTTATTTAATTTGTGTCTAAACTTTTGAGACAGCAGTTTATTTTTGTTACCGTTTAATTTATTGCAATATGCACAATTCCACTTTTCTTTGTTATAAATATTGTTTATATGTACAGCACATTAATTTCAAGCAGTGATTTGAAAATTGAATAAATATTTTTCAAAGTATGTAAGAATTTCTTCATTGTCTAAACTTTTGCGTCATAGTGTAAAATCAGGTTGATTATTAAATCTCTAAATTAATCATTTTCCCTTTAGAATATCAAATGACAAACCAGTAGGTATTGCTATTAATAGCTGGATTGCGCCAATTTGCTTTATATTGGGAAAATTATAATAAAATGCCACGATTAGAAAAGTATTGACCACCCAATGCAAAAGTGTTGTAGGCATATGCAAGTATTGCAAAAGTATTTGCTCTACATTTTAATTATTTTCAATAAAATTGTTAAATTTTCTTACTAATATTGTACGAGTATTTGCAAATATAAATACCCCAATGTTGACCAACATACAGCGTAAATTGTCGACGACATGACCAATATAAACATTATTGGCCCAATATCGGATTGCTACTAGGGATATATCTTAAAATCAAATTTAGGCAACTGAACAATAGTGATAGTTCCCCAAAATGCATACGCAATTAAACTATTTATAATAAATATAATCGAAAAAAGTGTGTGCTAGTAAACTTTTATTAACACACACTTTATTTTGAATTGTGAAATGGAATTACAATAACGAACGTTTTGTATAATTAACATCTGTATTGAAAATAAAGACCTTTCTGGACAAAGCACTGCTGATAGAACGTGAAGCAATGAAATCTTAAAAGAATCTCTTAATTTGCGAAGTTGTTGATGACCGTTATCTTAATTCACACACACACACAAATTGCTTATGAATATTTAGAAGAATTCTATTTTTTATAAACTTATGCCTTTTTCAGGCTATTGTAAATGACTTCCTTTGAAATATTTTACTAAACTGCTTTTTCACTTCAGTGAAGTTTTTGAGCTTCTGGTAACATTTTAGAAATGATTATTTTCTTTTTTTGTTCAAAGCTTAGCCCGGATTCAGCCATTATGTTGAGTTAGTTAAACTTGAAAGTAAAAGAAAGGCATGCCAGTTATTAGAAACTGAATTGTATATATAATATTTTGGGAGAAACTGTTATTGGTTTAGTAAAAAGGGGAGGGGGTAATCTGGAATGACGAAAATAATTTCTAAAAAATCAGAAATAATCCCAATTTTAATGTTTCCAAACTGGAAAATGAGAGTAAAATAAAATATTTCATAGACATAGTAAAAAAAGGCCAAAGTTGAACATCTATTCATGTGTTTCACTATTAAGAAGTAATTAAAGAAAAGAGCAGCAGCGTCAGGGGAAAAATTTGGGCATCAAAAATGCATTATATGTAACTGCAAAATTAGGATCTTCAAATATATATTTTTAAATACGATCTAGATACTTTTTAGATACGATTTTTAAATACGGTCTCTTCTATATAGTACCTGTGATGCTATTATTACGCATATAATCCTGACTAACGTTCTAAGATTTAATTAAGTTCGATATTAATTTTTAGTACTATGTTATACATGTTCTTTCTAATAAATTAAAAATGTATGAATATTTAAAACGACGAAAAAAATCTTTATTATCTTTAATATTAAATAAAAATATTTAAACAACACTTATAGAATCATCTTTTGAAATATATGTTATCGGTATTTGTATTAATATTTCAAACAATAAAAAATGACTCCGTGATTTAGATCCATATCTGTCAAAGTTTGTATGAAGAATTTTAATTGAGATGTGTACCAGAAAATGTTAAAACAGAACATTTATTTTTCTATTCGCTCCGATTTTGTAGAGGAGTATATTCAGTAAAATGGAATTTGTTGAACATGAGGATGGTTAAATGATTTTTTTTTCTTTAAAAGATTCAGAGAATTTTGTAAAGCACTTGGAAAAGCAGATATTTATTTTCGAAAAACACGTTTGTTTTAAATTCCCTTAACAATATCTCAAAACAGCTAACTCCATAAAAAATATTGTCAATACAAATGTTGTAGAGCTTAAAATTTTGAATAAAATGAGTACCATCATTAATATATTTGTTCAACATTAAGGTCGCAATTCTATTTCAAAATTTTGCCTTAATCGCTAATCAAGAGCTTGAAGCCAGGCGAGACCAAGTTAACTTAACAATATCTCAAAACATCTAACTCTATCAAAAACATTGTCAATACAAAAGTTGTAGAGCCTAGAATATTGAATAAAATGAGTACCTAAACTTAATATTTTTGTTCAATATTAAGACCGGAATTTTGAAATATTATTAAGTTAACTTGGTCTCTCCTGGCTTCAAGCTCTTCATTTGAAAGATTTTGAACTAGAATTGCGACCTTAATGTTTAACAAAAATATTAATGATGGTACTCATTTTATTCAGAATTTTAAGCTCTACAACATTTGTATTGACAATGTTTTTTATAGAGTTAGCTGTTTTGAGACATTGTTAAAGTAATTAAAAGAAAACGTGTTTTTCGAAAATAAATATGTACATATTTTCTAACATTCACCCAAGTACGAGGAAGAAAACATAGTACTTTCATTTTAGACCTAAACTGAAGGGATTAAAACAATTTACAGTTTTCTCCAAATTAATCCAAATGAGCCCAACCCCCTGAGCACCGGTCTAAAATTTTAAAGTAGAATTGTGACCTTTTACTCATTTTGCTCAGAATTTTAAGCTCTACAACATTTGCATTCACAACGTTTTTGACAGAGTTAGCTGTTTTGAGATAGTGTTATGGTATTAAAAAAAAACGTGTTTTTTTACTATAAATCTATACATATTTCCTAACGCTCACCCAGTACGAGGGGAAAACCGTAGCATATTTATTCTACACCTAAACTAAATGGATTAAAACAATTTCCAGCTTCCCCCTAATTAATTCCGAATTCGGCGTTTTTTACCTCCCCTACCACGGGGCTATAACCATTGCCAAAGAAATTCATTTCTAAAAATATAAAAGAAAATGCTTTATGATTGAATTCCTTAATTTTTAGTTTGATTTCGTAAACTATATCGTTAATTGGCGAATTTAACTTCTATATTAAAAAAAAATAAAGCAAGTCTGTGAGTAGCATTAGAGTTATATTGACGGTGGCAAGAACTTGGTAAATAAATTTTCTTTTTACTGCAATTTTTTTAACTTCTAAACAGCGCACAATTTCAATTTTTACTCCGTGAAATAGAATGAAAACGGACTTCCAAATGCAATTTCTTTGAGCCCATCTCAACTTACGGATTTATTAGAGATTTAAAGTAATCGCAAACATGATATATTTTTTTCATATTGGTGTGCAACCCAATTACGAATGCACTTAAAACACCATAAACAGCCCATCATTTGTTTTAAAGCATCGAAAAAAAACATGATTATAACAGATGTATAATCCAACTATGCGCTTAAACTTTGAAATAATCAGAGACACGAAGGTTGCAATAGTTAGTGAATTGTTTCACAATGATTTGCTGGCAAGTAGCTAATATGGAAATTATATTTTGTGTATCGAAAAATTCTATTTCGTGCAGTTGCAGAAAAAGTTAGTTGTAAAAAAACCCTTAATGTAAAACATCTATAAGAATTTTGAATCAAAAACAATTATTATTCAGGTTCTCTATACTTTGTAATATATCGGGCAGCTTTAACATAGGTGTCCCGTGTGAAATTGTGCCGTGTTTAGAAAATGAATCCAAACTTACATTTGTATACATATGAAAAATTATGCACGATAAATAATTGTGGAATATAGTAACCATGTAAAATAACACTATAGGTAAACATCAGAAACAGCAAACGCTATTAATAAAATTTAAAGTTATAGATGTATGAAGCAAAATTAATTTTGTGATGTATGAATTACTCAATACCCATGCATGACTTTTGTGCAACCATATTCCTGAAAAAAAATTCTGTTTAGCATATTATGAATTTATATATAAAAATCAGATCAATAAACCGTATTACTTAGTGAATTGTTTTTCCCAACTGAATGAAAAAATGCCCTACTCGGGAATCCAGCCCAAGACCTTTGACTTAATTTGCCAACGCTATACCTATTGAGTTACCTGGACCAACAACCGGTGGGCTAATTTCACTCAGCTAACCTGATTTGAAATAGCATCTGATCTGCCATGTAGATGTGTGCCTTCATTCTCAACAGAATATACCGCCTTTAAACGATAATTAAACGATCGATGCGCAGACACAGTTTGTTATTTTTAACTCAATCATATTAATTGGTAATGATGTCACATGAACTCATTATTTTTCCAACAGAGTAGGGAACATCTTTAACTGTCAGTTCTGGATTTTGTCGAGAAGTGTATCGTTCGAAAGTTCTTGTCACGAGGATTATGAAATGTATAGGCATTTACTCCCGAATCTAATAGTTCGTGAAATATTCGCACTGGAATATATCAAAAATTACAGAATAATGAAACCATAATATAACTTTCTTACTACGGAACGTTTCTATAGGGAAAATAAAAACAATTATAATATATTAAATGTAATTTTTTATTTAAAACATAGTTTTTTTCATTAACACTCAGAAAAATGTAAAATATATATATTTTTTAAATGCACTAAAAAGTAGTTTCGCCAAAGTTGCCAGTTTTCGCCAAGTTGGCTTTATATATGACAACTTATTATTGTCGCCAAATTTGGCAATATTTTGCCAAGATGGACAAAATTTGGCTTTATTGAGGTTACCCTGCCGTTAGTACTTTACAACAATTGCTAATGGTTGAATCTGATACTAATTTCTGCATAGGCAATTAACTGTTGCCTCCCTTAGGGGTCGAATTATTAAAAAAAATCGATGCCCAATTCATGTATTGCATCAGGAATACACCTATTTTCGAAATTTCAAAGTTCTATATCGACAAAAAGTGGGTGAGAAAATGTGCCCTAAGATTTGACTGCCACATACAAACATAAAATGTTTTACGAATTAGTGAGCAATAAATAGGAATTGCGAGTGCAGAATGATAAGAAACAGGAACTAGCTCGTCGCCTGATACTACAGGATGAAAAGAGAGTTGAGGAGACCGGGGCTCCTTGACTACAGTGATAAGTAGGCGCAGTCTTCACAAATCGCCTGTTTGTGGATAGATTGCGCAACCAATCACAGAGTACCTTTCTTCTTGCTTTTTACAATCCTCACTGTAGTTTTGCAACGTTACCACGTGCAGTGGACATTTATTACGATTTTTCTGTTTTTTTTTTTTTTTTTTTTTTTTTTTTTTTGCATTCATAAATAATTTTGTGTTGCTTCATTCTTTTTCTAATTTCTAATACTTAACTTAATAATTGCAATTTAACTCGTTCAGTTTTTCTTAGTGTATGATTAACTGTACCTACCCCATATGTGATTCACTTGGATTATTTATGCTTAGATGGTTACGTGTTCTTTTTGTGAAGAAATTTATTATGGGGCAAGTAGGCACATTGAACACGGGGCATGTTGGCTCGGTGTTTGGTGCGTGCTGGTAGCTGAGAAATGTGAATGCAATGCAAGATTTGGGGCAACGCGGCTTGCCCAAACGGAGACACTCGATTTTGTATTAATAACAACTGTAACTCTGATGATGATATCGAGTAGGATAGAAGTTACTCAATGTTAATTCATTATTTTTACGTCAGTATAATTTAGAATTTACATTGTACGACGATAACGCCTTTGTTTAAACTTACTGGTAATAATGAAATTGATTTCGCTTAACTGCGTGTCTTATTTGAGTTTCATTCAAATTTTTATAAAGCGTGTGCCAACTTACCCCATAGGTATAGGCAACTTGCCCCGTTACGGGGTAGATTGGCGCACAATTTTCCTTTTAATTTAGGCTCCCGCTAAACATAAACTACAAAAGCTACAAACTCAAAACACCGGGTATTTATAGCCCAATGCCTGCTTTTTAAAAGTACATTTAACGTTTCATGAAAAACTTAAACAAAAAATTAATTAAAATCAATAACTAAAAACTGCGCCTACTAGCCCCGGTCTCCCCTATGAGTAGGTAGTAGGTGAGAAGTTCCAGGTGTGGATCAAGGCAGCGGTTTTACTGTCAAACAATAATGCATGCCGCCGTTTGTACCTGGTGTTGCAAACACTTAGATTTTCAACACTTTTACCTAGAAAAACGTGATCGGGATTAATTATGACAAAAGCCTTGCCTTTGATAGCTTTCGAAGGGATTCCAAGAAGTTTTTCTCCTCTTTATTTCGCTTCTTTCGATTCAGAAAAGGGCCCATAGATCGCGAGCTATTGGATTAGTGAGAATAGTTTCTATAAATTTCTCGATCCTCGTGCAAGAATATTCGATTATTACCACTCTCGTCAAAATCCAGAACTGACAGTTAGATGTTCTCGAGTGGGTTAAAAAAAATGCTCAAACCTATAATTGAACTCAAGACCTTAAATTGACAACGCTCTAAATATTAAACGCACTAGCTTATCATAAGCATGCAATTTGAAGGGGGTACGGGACACAATATTCTTCATATTTTCCAAATTTTTTTATTTATTAAAAATTTCTCTGTTTTTATCTGCTAAAATAACCTTTAAATCATATTTCTATCTTAATTAGAACAAATAATAATATTTTTACTTTCTTCTATCTTTACAAGAAGAAAGTATTGGATTCATGAAAATTTTCGAATTCCGGTTTTCGACGGATTTACACGTTTTAGGGGCCAGAGATTCCAAAAAACATGTTTTTACAAAATGTCTGTCTGTGACTCTGTGAGTCTGTCTGTCTGTCTGTCTGTCTGTGTGTATGTGACACAAATTTTGTGGGCGCTCTATCTCAAGAACTAATGCACGGAATTTAATAAAAATTCATATTCAGTGAGTCCCTAATACAAATTGATGCTGATTAGTTTTTGGTGTAAATCGCTCAACAGGTGGCGCTGCTATGCTGCATTTTTCACGATTTTCGCAATAACTCTATCTCACGAACTAATGCACGGATTTTGATCAAACTTCAGATTTTGTTAGTCCTTGATATGAATTGATGCTGGTTACGTTTTGGTGTAAATCGCACAACAGGTGGCGCTGTTATGATGAATTTTGCAGGATTTACACGATTTCCCCAATAGCTCTATTTTAAGAACTAACGCACGGATTTTCACCAAACTTCAGATACAATTAGTCCTTCACATGTCTTGCTACTGATTATGTGTTGGTGTAAATCGCCCAACAGGTGGCGCTTCTGTGCTGACTTTTTCACGATTGCCTCAATAGCTCTATCTCAAAAACTAATGCACGAATTTTCATCTAACTTCAGATTTAGTTGTATGTTGACACAAGTTGTTGTTAATTAGGTTTTGGTGTCAATCACCCAATAGGTGGCGCTGCTATGCAGGAATTTTCACGATTTTCGCTATAGCTCTATCTCAAAAACTAATGCACGGAGTTTCTCCAAACTTCAGATTCAGTCAGACGTTGACATAAATTGTTGTTGATTAGGATTTGGTATAAATCACCCAATAGGTGGCGCTGCTAGGCAGCATTTTGCTGGATTTAGACGATTTCAGCGATAGTCATATCTCAAGAACTAATGCACGGAATTTGCCATTTAATTTTGGCATTATGATAGCGAATTTTGAAGTATTAACATGTATGAGATAGAAGAAAGTTTTGGGATTGGTACATCCGACTAGTTTTAGTTTTGGTTTGTTTTCAAAATCTAACCTTCAAGCAATGGATGTTATGTTAACGACTTCTTATGAAAATGCGTTTCTCTTCATGATGGGTATTTTCACCGTTTCTTGTATTTAAATTATTATAAGTTAAGAATCGTTAAAGATAAACCTTTCGAACTTAGAACATGTCTTTTAAATTGTTTAACTTTCATTTTAGATACAGGAAATTCCAAAAAAATATTTAATTTTGAAAATATGATTTTTTTTTTTTAAACTACATCTTTTTTTAATTTTAATATTTTTAATTTTCTTTTAAATTAATATTTTTAAAATGACTGAATAAAAATTAAAATTTATATATGCCTGTTTAATTAAATGAAGAAAAATTTAAATTCTATAAATAATTTTTTGAGTTAGATGTAAAATTACACCACTTTTTTAATAAATTTAAAACGTCAAACTTAAACTAGTCGGATGTACCAATCCCAAAACTTTCTTCTATCTCATACATGTTAATACTTCAAAATTCGCTATCACACTGCCAAAATTAAATGGCAATCTATGCATCTCATGAGGATTCTAAAGATATGAAATTCCGTGCATTAGTTCTTGAGATATGATTACGCTGAAATCGTCTAAATCCAGCAAAATGCTGCCTAGCAGCGCCTCCTATTGGGTGATTTATACTAAATCCTAATCAGCAACAATTTATGTCAGCGTCTGACTGAATCTGAAGTTTGGAGAAAATCCGTACTTTAGTTTTTGAGATAGAGCTATAGCGAAAATCGTGAAAATTCCTGCATAGCAGCGCCACCTATTGGGTGATTAACACCAAAACCTAATTAACAACAACTTGTGTCAACATACAACTAAATCTGAAGTTAGATGAAAATTCGTCCATCAGTTCTATAGAGAGAGCTATTGAGGCAATCGTGAAAAAGGCATCACAGAAGCGCCACCTGTTGGGCGATTTACGCCAATACATAATCAGTAGCAAGTCATATCAAGGACTAACTGAATCTGAAGTTTGATAAAAATAAGTGCGTTAGTTCTTAAGATAGAGCTATTGAGGAAATCGTGTAAATGCTGCAAAATTCATCATAACAGCGCCACCTATTGGGCGATTTACACCAAAACGTAATCAGCATCAATTCATATCAAGGACTAACTAAATCTGAAGATTGATCAAAATCCGTGCATTAGTTCGTGAGATAGAGCTATTGCGAAAATCGTGAAAAATGCAGCATAGCAGCGCCACCTGTTGAGCGATTTACACCAAAAACTAATCAGCATCAATTTGTATTAGGGACTCACTGAATATAAATTTTTATTAAATTCCGTTCATTAGTTCTTGAGATAGAGCGCCCACAAAATTTGTGTCACATACACACAGACAGACAGACAGACAGACAGACTCACAGAGTCACAGACAGACATTTTGTAAAAACATGTTTTTTGGAATCTCTGACCCCTAAAACGTGTAAATCCGTCGAAAACCGGAATTCGAAAATTTTCATGAATCCAATACTTTCTTCTTGTAAAGATAGAAGAA